>JANJGN010000035.1:8966104-9566104 GCA_026770705.1 Isurus oxyrinchus
TTTTGGAAAATTAGCACCAGCAGATCGGCTACCTCATTAGCTGCTTCTTTTAGTACCCTAGAATGTAATCTATCGGGACCCGCAGAGTTACCAGCCTGCAGCTCCATCAATGTGTTTAGTACCTTTCCCTGAGCGATTTCAATTTCACCAACTTGATTTCTGCAGTTCAGCTCCTGATTGGCAGCTAATATTTGTATGTGTTTTATTTTATCCTCCACAATGAAACCTTAAGCAAAATATTTGTTCATTTCTTCTGTCATTTCCTTCTTATCTACTATTATCTCCATGTGGTCACTCTCAAGTGGAAGGATGCACACTTTACATCCTCTTTTCCTTGTTTAATGCCTACAGAAGCACTTCCTATCAGTTTTTACATGTGTAGCTAACTTCCTCTCATATTACAAATTATTTTTCCTGATTAACCTTTTAGTAATGATCTGCCATTATTTATATTCTGTCCAATCATCTGTCCTGCCACTTAGCTTTGCAGAATTGTTTGATTTTTTCCTTACGTTTGACGCTTCCCTTACTATGCTTAGTTAACCACCACATGGTGGGTTCATTTGTCATTATTTTCTTCTTTATAGTTGAAATGTACTTTCCCGAAATAACCCGAAGTATCCCAATAATTGTCTGCCAATGCTTCTCTATTGATCAGTCCTCTAAGCTAGTTATGCTGTTCACTTCAGCTAGATTAGCGATCTCCCCAACATAGTTGTCCTTACTAAACATTAAACTCTGGACTTAGACCCACAGCTCCGCTTCGAAATCTGTAAATTTTAATCATATTGTGGTCACAGCGACTAGGGGTGCCTTTACCCTGAAGTCATTAATTAACGCCCATGTTTGAAATGATTCCGTGAGTCTTCATGGCGTTCGGACTCAATGTTAAGTGCTCGCAGAGCAATTCCCTGCCGACTGCATTCCACTGAGACGCAACCTCTGCTTCGTGTGGCCTGCAGCGGGGCCAGACACCGGAATGGTGATGGTGGTGTCTGGGACAGGCTATTTCAGGTATAATACTTGAAGATTCCAATGGCAGGCTGTTGCCTAACAAATCGGTGAGAGAACGCTGCATGTTCCTCTCTCAAGTTTTTGTATGGAGGACCTTGATGGGTCGACAGGGCTGCGATTGCCATTGTCATTCGCAGTGCCTAGTTCGATGCCACGGGATCCTTCTGCTTTCTTTCATTTTTTGCAAGTTTATAGCAATGAATTGCATGCCAGGCCATTTCAGAGCCAACCACGTTGAGGTAGGTCTGAAGTCATTTGTAGGCCAGACCACGCAATGAAGGCAGGTTTCGTTCCCAAACAGGCATTATTGAATCAGTTGTTTTTTTTTATTACAAAAACGTTATTTTTTAACTTAAATTACTAATGCACCATTGGGATTCGAATACTGTCACCAACATACGTATTTTGTACTTCTGGCTATTTATTCATTGACAATACTCCAGACGTCAAAAAGTCCATGCCTGTGCTGTACATCTTTACCTACATATTATTCAATATTTGCAACACATCAATCTTCTGGTCTACACGTTTTGTCTGATTATCGTGTGCCATCTTACTTATGGTCCTAAAATATGAGGATACACTCCATCAGGATTAAAGGTTTTATGAACCCTGGCTTTAATTATTTTTATAATACTGATAGCATTTAAATTATAAGTGGTTCTAACTTTTTTTTTATCTATTATACTTATACACTTTTTTCCTGATCCGCCCTTTTGCAAAATAGTGAAGTATAACATTGATCAAATGTATAAACATGTTTAACTTTTCGATTCGACCCCCGTAATCATAACCTTACCATGAAATGGTAACGCAAATTCCTTCCAAATATTCCTTTTTTGTTCAGTCTGCAGCAGAATTTAAAATTCTATTTCTGTTCCTTGATAAGTATTTTCATGCTCCCTCTTTCCCTTATGACTTGCATTTTTACATATAATTCTCAGCATTTTTGCATTTCCACTGTCATGCAGTCCGCTGTGCTGACGAAACGTATAACAAATATATCCTAACTCGTCATGTCTCCCGGGTGCTTAATTTTACTGTGCCACATTCATGTTTAATACTAACAGTTTTGATGTAATATGTTGTTATCTAACGCTTTTAGACACGCATTCAATGCTTATATTTCCAATTCTAAATATTGTCCAAATTGCTCTCTATCTCCTGTCTAGATTACTATAAACAGCCTCTCAAAGCAGATTTTTCATTTAATCTAGTGAAATGGGTTTTCATGTGCCTTTTATTTCCAAATTATATCTTTAACTCTACTGTATTATGCACATCATTGCCAATGGTAAAGTTCGGTTTGTGTGTGTGTTTGGGTGCGGAAGTGGGAGTGGGGTGGGGAGATGAGGGGCGGGGTTGTAGGTGGCGCCAGAAGGCGGTGTAAGTTGAGTGGACAGACGCTATTCTGGATTCTCCCGGTTTCGGATGGATTCAGGACCTGCCTCATTGCCGTACCCGTCGTGGACTTAATTGTTTTGTGGTTAACACCTGCCTTCAGCTTAAAACGAAAAATCAATAGCTCGATTGAATAATGGTAATTGCCTTTTGGATAAAGGAACACGTATAAAATACTCGGTCCTATGAAGCTATAATTTTACTGTGGAACATTTGTGTTCATTTATAAAATCTTCACAGTGTTCTAATGGGCCTGATTCGTTAACACTATTTTTAAACCTCCACATTTGATGGGTAAACTGCTGAATATTTACACATTTTTTGATTGTTTATTTCACTTTTCAATGATTCGCAGAATGCTGCTGTAATGTGATACGCTGTTCTTCGGATACAGTTTGGGCACTACAATGGTATCATTGAGTTAAGATAGATGTCAGGTCCACGTGATTCTCTTCATTTTAGAAGAAGATACCCTGGGCAAAGTCCGTTTATACCCCACGTCATTCCACAGGCAGCAGTCAATAATTTATAGTGCGGGGTAATCCTCGATCTCTGTCATAACCTGCATCCTTGAAACCCTCAGAGATCTCGAAGTTCCTCACATTCTGTCGCCTTTCCGATTTCCAAATTTTTGTGCCCCAACAATGACAAATTATTTTTTTTATCTCTGATGAATTATCACAGTTCTGAAGAAGTAATGTGCTTCCCGCCTCCTCAGATGCTTCCCAATCTGCTGGGTGCTGTCATTATGTTTATGATAGATAGAAGGCCGTTCTCTGGAATGCCTATGCACGCAACTTTAGAATTTAATCGGCAAACATCTCCAAATTTCCATTGCTATACATGCATTTTTGTCATTGGACCAAAAGTGTGGTTACCTATTAAAATTACTTTGTGCATCTTGGTGATAAATTGTGCTAGATAATTTCTCTTAAGAAGCATATGTCGGAGTTTTCATGTTTTTAAAGCGAGGTAATAGTGCAGTGTTTTTTTTTTTGCATTCGACTTATATTCGATTTCTCTTCTTCGAAGCCATTATTTTCTGCAGTAGCATCCGACATGTAGTTTTTTAAACATCACTATACGAAAGAAAGGGATAAATAGATCAATGGTTCTTTTTCAATTTGTGCATTGCATGATTTACTACCGTTGCAGTATGTGTTAATGCAATCAGAATCCTAGCTGAAAGTCTGCCCAGATGGACGTTGCACGAATGATTATCGATACACTTCGAGTCAAGGGAGCTCACAGTGAAAGAACATTGTGGGCGCTACTTGAAAAGCTGCAGGAAAGCAAGTGTAAAGGGACATGACCAGAGATGAATAGGTCAGGCGCATGGACAGGAAGTTACCTGAAAGGTAGGCGGCATCCAAAACAAACTTGACAGAGGCAATTTTCCACATTAAAACAAGAACCTTATTTAGGAGGACATTAGTGTTATTGTTGCTATTATTATTATTACTGCCATTAGCAGTAATAGTAGTAGTATTACTATTGTTATTATTTTTATTATTATTATTATTGTCATCATCATCATCATCACTATTCTAATATGTCTATGAGTCTAAGAGAATCAAGCACCATTTTCTTCCCAATCCAAAAATTACCTTGAAGTTAATGCCCACCAGGTCTCTTGCTCCACGGCTGGCGATTTGTATCCTGCAGTTACCTGGGGTTAATATCTCGGTTTCTCTCCCTCTTATCCGCCTCTCTATCTCGCTTTCCACTTTTAAGATGCCTCGTAAAGCCTACTTCTTTGGTGAATCTATTGATCACCTGGTCTAATGCCTCCATCTGCGACTAGATCTCGTATATCTTATTAATGCTGCTGTCAAGCTCTTTTGGAATATTTCATTACATTAGACGCACTTTAGAACTATCACTTGTTGTTAATAATGGTGTAGTTAATACCTATAGTTTATTTATAGAGGGTGTTCCGTTGTAAATTCTAATTCAGTGGGTTGCAATATATCTGCTACATAATTTGCGGGCAAATCAATTCTAATGACATTATTGGAACTAAATAGCCAGCAGGGGCACAGCAGGCAATCGAAAGTATTGACGCTGCAATAGTGTTGGTGCGCATTGCAAATTCATCACATACGCTATTCTATAGCTGAAGCATTAATAATATCCCAATAAGTGGTAATAATAATTCAAATTCAGTAATGACAGGTTAAGTATGTTTCGTAACAGGCTGTTTGCATTGAATGATTTAGCTGTCACGCCTTAGCAAAGTTTTAGAACGAGATTGCATCTGAAGCAGACAAAGTTATTCTGTGAATCTCCCCCTGGTTAAACCGTCAGTATATTGACAACCGGGCGTTTTCAATAATCATAGTGCAATGCTGTAATAGCCCTTGTTGCCGCTTCTCTTACCCATGACGTTTGTCCTCATGCCTCATAAAACATTTATGGTGCTGACTTGCATAATTTACACTTCTTTTTTAAATGATCCATGGCAATGCAAAGCGCTATTTTTGATGCCAGATGTATTTTAATTAAAAATGTTAATCCTTAGGCCTTTGCACTTGCGCTTTTTAGTGCAAAGTGCAAATAACAATTAAGAGTCATAGAATAACAGTACAAAAAAGGCTCTTTGGTCCATCGAGTCTGCAGAGACATGTGCGCAACACCTGCCCTACCTACTTAATCTTTTTTTTTGCAATTGGTCCATATCCTTGAATATTATGACGTGCCAAGTGCTCATCCAGGTGCTTCTGTAAAGTATTTGAGGCAATCCGCTTCCAGAACCCTCCCTGGCAAAGCATTCAAGACCCTCAGCACACTCTGTGTAAAAGCATTTTTCCTCACATAGCCCCTAAACGTCCTGTTCTGCACCTTGAGCTTTCAAAGAAAACAATTTATTTACATTATTTATAGTCTCTTTGGAAAAACCAGCAGAAGACATTAATATCCCTAACTCTCTAATATCATCTAGTAAATGCATTGATTACAAATATGTTGGATTACTTTATTGACGCTTTTATGAATGCTGCACTCGACTTTGAACTACCCATTTTAAACTTCAGGTTGCCATCAGCTTTACTTGAATCCAAAATACACACGCTTCTTACCCAAAACAATAATCACGCAATTCGTCTTAAAGATATACAAGCATCGCCAGTTCATTTCTACATTCTGCGACCTATCCAGATTGCTGCATTCCCGTTCCTTCCACCACTTCCTGTTCCCTGGAAAACAGCAGTTCTTTTTCTCCAGGCTCCAAAGAAAACGCCCAGCCACCAGCCCTGTAGTGTTTCTATTGCCACAAATGTCTCTTTTTCTTCCTTATTTAAATTACACTCGGTATTTTCCAAAGCTTGTCCGGGTCTTAACAACTCGATGAAAATGAGGCCGCATTATTTGATCTTCCCTACATGGAGAGGCGCCACTAGTCATTTCATCGCTATAAAATAAATTCAAACATCAATGCTCAGGCTCCTCCCAATTATATTAATTGTACTTTAATTTGTCCCCTGTTTAACTTTTGCAGCACATACAAATACTAAAATCTTACAAATGCTGGCGGTGTTCAGGGATGTTCAGTTGCATAGAATTACTACTGTGTTCCGTGATGCATAAGAACAGTCAATTCAAGAAATCGTTGAAGCATTTAGTGAGTCGCTCGCACGGGCAAAAGTGTTGACTGAAGCAGATCATAAGTTAGGTTACATTTTGCTGGACCTACTTTAGGTGTTAAGTGATTCATACGGATGGCTGCATAGACTGAATATTTTCGATGCAATTTAGAGACAGAAACTCTACCAAAGCCTTATAGATTTTTTGATCTGTAATTGCTGCCTTGTGCCATAACAGCCATTATTTAAATTGCATTTATGAGACCTTCTTGTGAAAAAGTTTTTATTTCCTGCAATTGTCAATAAATGAATTGAAAGTACATGAACAGTGCGCTTCATGTTATAACATAAACTCTATTTGTCAGGTTCCAAAGCTCTACTAAATGGCATGTATGACTCCCAGTATTGACCTACATTTTCGATTATCGGGAACACCCCAGGATGTCATGGAATGAAATGTTGTGAAAGTCAAAATTGCAAATTTTGCAACATCCACCAACAGCACAGCAGCATTTACGTGCCTGTGAATAGATTAAAAAAAGAGTGAAAGATGCCGACTTCTTATATGAAGCGAATAAATTCACTGCAGGAAACAAAGTATACTGTCTAAATCAATGCACAATCAACTCCTCGAATTTCCAGCCCTTCTCGTACAAACAATTAAACGTTTCTGTTAAGAAGCAAATTGATAGAAATCTACCAGTTGAAACAATTTATAAAAAATGTCCCCTTAAATATGTAACACTACACTTTCATGACGACGTCGATTCTCTGTCAGACTCTTTTGTGTCACTGACCAATACAACATTCACTGAAATTCGCTTGATCATTTCCAATTTGTGCCATTCAACTTTCCTGTAGTGCCTTGCGATCTTTCCAAATTATTAATCTTATTATTGGCGACAATGAATTATTTTCGTAGAATCCTTTTCCTCCAATCACACGCTTCTCCAATTTTTAAAAGAGCTCATAAGATATACTATACTCCTCACGACTATTAATTGATCAGTTATGGCAAGCGTTTAACTTGAAAATATTCTGTGTACCCCAAATAAGTAACCATTGTCCAAGACTGCACTGATTTAGTGATATGATATTGCTGTTCTGTGTAATTAAAAGGTCATATTTTGAATACCTTTTCCGAGCTCTCTTAGTAAAATAAATTAATCTGGAATTGTTAATAAATGAATTAAAGGGAAAAGAACAGAGTAACATATTCTCGAGCACAAATATGATAGATTTATGTGTGTACTACTGTTCTAAGAATGCTGCTTATAGGTTATCGTTTGGAATTGCTAAGTAAACATTGTACACTAAAGGGAATCCTTCGTATTTTTAAAGTGAACCAACACATGCTAAAATTAAAAAAAATAGTTTTTAAAATACAGTTTCACCAAGTCAATGCTCCAAAGGAGAAACGCGACACACGAGTGTGAACTGAGTAAAACTTGCAAGGGAGAGACGTTCAGCGGCAATACAATCGCCTGAATCGAGCCACATTAATCTCTTGAGGGCAGCTGTATAATTACATGCAATTTATCATAGCCATACCTCTTGCATTTAAGTCAATTTCATCCCTCTTAATTTGGAAATGGTTCACGTGACTCCAGATTATGGATGATATAGAACTTTTATGGCATCCATAAGTAGAAGAGTTAACAAATATTTCATGATTACGAGGGATGACCCAAGGTATTTGAATGAATAATTTTAAAAGGCAACATTGAAATCGTATGAATCATGAGCCAACAACATCACAAGTGGGATTCCACGACGTTGTTCAAACAAGCAACACGGACAAACATCCCTACGTGGAAAAGAAACTGTCCAAAAGAAAGTTAAGTGTCAAAATTAATACGTGTTTGAAGAACAGAACTGCATCTATTCTCTCTCAGAAAGCCCTGTTTTTTACAATAAACCACAGACTGAAGTAGGCACTGCCAGCTGCACAAATTAATAAAGACGTCTTCCAAACTCACATCTTTCATCTTAATGAAAATGTCTTCCATACTATATAATAGTCAACTAGTTTAATTTGACGGCCTGAACAAAGACTTGTTAAGATTTTTTTTCAAAGCATCACTCATAATTATAGCATTACTTTGTCGATTTACCTTCCAGCAATTGCATAAAAGCAGCCACAAACCACACCCAACCCCATTTTGTCAGCAATTTATTCCGTGAGATCTCATTTCTGATAATTTGCAATTATCCTCACTGAGAAATGTCACTATTTGCTATGACAGTGATTTCATCCAGCCTTGGTTCAGCCAAAGTAATTTGTGCCTCTCACATTCTGGACTTATGTGACATTCTTGCCACCAGCATTAGTTGCCTTGTGTTCAAACACCAAATCAGCGCAATCAGGCAGAAAATGTAGCACATATTCAGAAGGTATTTCGGAATGTGGGGAAGATAAATTGGTTCTGGTTTGAAGTCTTCCATCAGAACAAAAAAGCTTTAGAAATTAAATATTATCAACCATGTGAAGAGTTAGACAATAGCGTCAGAGCAGGGGTATGACATATGATTCCACCCCTGGTCGATCATCCAGTCGAAGACAGGTGAAGTAAAATAGCCAAATTTATCACCATTAAATTTAAAACACGATGGTAATGGGAAAAAAAGGAAAAAAAAATAAGCAGTCTTTTGGAGCTAAGAAAATAGCAATGGGCAGAGCACTTCGGTAGAAGTTGTTATTAGGGTCTCTATCAGAGTTTTTACAGCAGTGGAAAGGTAGCTCGGAGATTTCGAATGTGTTTAGTAAGAGCTAAACAATAAATTAGTAGTAAATTGGTGTTTTTGTCAGAGTCGTTGATTTTTCACAGATGTTCAGTTGGGAATTGCTGTAAAAAGAGCCATGCTGTTCAAAACGGCTTGCACACGTCGGGACAAACAGGAGAGTGAAAAATGTCAAAGGTCAAAAAAGCTTCAGGTTCCTTTGAAAGGGGGGTTGCTGATTGGTTCGCAAGTGAACTCTGTTTCGTTTGTTGAACCATTGCCATTGAGAAAGTGCAAGGTAACTATTTCCACCCTATCCAGAACCCCAACCCTCACAGTTACATTTTATTTGAAAAATATGGCGCGATGCCTGGATGTATTCATTTTGCCTACAGGTGACAGTCGATTGTTCATAAATGTACATCATGCAAGCAACAGTAAGGGAAATACAAAGCAGGCCTGTCAGTGTAATTCTTGTCACTCTCTGGATTCTTCAGCAACTGCAGTAAAATCGTGGAACTCCTTCTACTGTTAGATATTATGTTTTGAGTTTTGTATTAACAAGCATGTAGGCTGGTCCAACGCTCTGCTTCTTAGCAAGAAGGCAGGGACGTGCTGTTTTGCCACATCCGGCAGTCTTTTGGACATATGGCCTGCGGACCTGTCATCACAGTGACACTGCAATTTAAATTGCACATTCCCACGTTGGTGAGGTACGCAGAACATCTACTTTTTGGCTTCGTGCATGGATTCCTTCAGTGCCAAATCACAACCATGTTATTATTCTCCGGTAGCTTTAAGTTACTTTGCAAAATGTATGGTAATTTCGAAAATATGAATCGTAAATCAAAAAATACCAATTCTATGCATCTAAGAATATTGTGAATTTGTATTGAAACAAATAATGGCAGACAATTAATGTCTAGAATTTAGAGGATACGTGTACAATTTACAACAAACAAAATATACATAAACTTAAAGCACAGAAGGTCCACAGGCGAATTAAAAATAACAGCATTGTTATAAGGACGTAAATGTGATAGAATAAGGACAAGTTGTTGAAGGCAAATTAGAGCCACACACTAGTACATTTTGAAATAATGATGGGTAATGAAGCAATAGCAGAGGCAATAAACAAAGACGGCGTATCTGCCTTCATGAAATTTGACACAAAATAAAAATCAGGAAAGAATAAGAAACCATGGATTGACTGACGACAAACATGAAATAAGTCGGTAAAATTTCAGTAATATTGCTGAACCAATGAAAGTGATTTAGCACTGATAACTACCTTGAAAGTGATGTCATGCATTCTTGATATTTCAAGTAGGTTGATGCCGATATGGTTGGTGCATATCGTTTTGATATTCCAAACTTTCCAATATTCCAGAATGTTTCCCAAGGATTGAAAGGTGAGAAACATGACATTGCTAATTAAGAAGGAGAGAAAGCGAGATTCTAGATGATAGTCTAGGAGCGTTAATGATTAGTGACAAAATGTTACAATCTATCAATGGAAATTAGTTATGAAAACAACACAGACAATCATTATATTTTATTCATTGTCAACAATAACATTACCAAGAAATTTGCGTTTGACAAATGTAGGTTTGATGAAGTAACCATTGAATGGCGAATTGGGAACAAAAAGATGTAGCACATTTCGATATTTTTTTTTCGAAAGGTGCAGATGATGTTGTTCCAAGTAAGAGACCATTGAAAAACAATTGGGATCCCGCACAACCCACCCCCCATCCCCACCTAAATCCAACTTATATATCACCCCTTCCTTGGATTCACCTAGTTCTATCGAAGGTTCAGGAGGACTCGAAAGTCAACTCTTTTCTTCTCCGCCGATGCTGCCAGACCTGCTCAGTTTTTCCAGGTAATTCTGTTTTTTTGTTTTCTATCTACATTGTTTGCTCTGTCATCGGAAGAAAACACATTCCCCGACACGAATTTCATTTTGAACACATTTGTTTTCCTTGTACTCATTGTAAGATTTCAGAATGCTTCGTGAAATGTTCCCTCTTTTAAAAATTATAGGTCTGTAGTTTCGGCTGCATTTTTGTGTACGTTGGTATTATATTTGTTAATGTTCAAATGCTGGTATCGTTCTAGGGAAAATTTGACTTGATATCAATTTCATGCAATGGCGTAACACTACTGTCTCTCGCAGACGGCAGGTTCCTTACCAGACGTTGGTGGCATTCCGGCATCCGGGTGGCATAGGGGAGGACCCGATGATACGTTATTTGCTGCAAAATAGCAACAAAGGCTTTGCATAATATCATCCCTTCCAATGCGCTAAAGAATACGCTCCCAAACCAGCATTAATTTCTCCAAAAAGTATTGCCACTGATGATGACTTTGGTTGGTGTTCTCAATGCGATCATGCCAGCTTCGCCTAATGTGGGTGCTGTGGAGGCTTAAAAATCACGGGCCCGCAGCACTAATCAATTTCATTAAGGGGGAATTAATGCACCAATGGCTAGGTGAGTTTTACGCTTTACATAAAGTATTATGGGCCGTGAGGATGCCGTGCGCTGATTATGGTGTCATTGAGCCAATGTCAACAAGACGGGAAGCATCGCCCATTATTAAGTATCAATTTAAAAGACAAATCAGCTAATTAGTTGCAGACCTCAGTGCAATAATATGTTCAGAGGGCAGTTCTACGTCTTCAAGGCAAGATCTTCGACGGGAAGGGGGAATTTTTGCATGGCCAGGTTATTTGGACGGGGTATAAAACTCCGTCTAGCACTAGATGATCAGCTTTGCAAGGGAGACATTATCGAGTGAGGAGACTGCTCATTTTGGTGGACAGAGGATTTTTTTTAGCTTTTCTCATGAGGAGAACTTGCCTCCAATTCAGAGGGGTCTTTTGATGTAGCATTTTTATGTCCGTAATGCAGGGGTGAAAGCATAATAGTGTCCAGGATGGATGGGGATTATGTTTCAGATGCAGAGTCCACCTCCTGTAAGGGGAAGAGAAGGATTAAGAGGAGGCAGCGAAGATGGATGAGAGGACGAAGGAAATAGAGGGAGGCTCATGAAGCTGTAGTTCCTCAGCATATGGACAGAGGAGTTCTAGAATCTGAGAGCGAGGAACAACCTAAGAATCATCAGCAGAGTCTTATGTCACCCCAATGTTTTATAGACGGATATCTAGCTACCCAAAACAGACCTCATCAGATAATTGAGCCTTTTCCTCGCACTGGGATCAAGCCCTCCTTCCTATCTTAATACAACTTACCATCTACTCTTCTGTACCTGCTGAATTACAAGTAAACACTGGACATAGATTTTAAGTAATTAATCCTGGAATACTGAGATGAGGAAACATTTTTTCAGCAACGTGGTAGGACTGTGGAACTCAGTATGTGACTGGGCTGTGAGGCAGAAAGCCACGTCACATTAGTTACCGTCTTTGACATATAATTCAAGAGCTTTGTTCTTCTGGACACGGTTCTTTTACGGGAAACTGGAATTAGCCTCGCCAACAATTTATGATTAGCACCATTTAGGAAGGCCGTAAGGCTTCCTGTGCTACAGATGTCAGATGGCTATATGCCTCCTGATCAGTCAGGCATGAAATCTATGGGTTTTCAAATTCCCATTGAATGTGATATTTGACATATTGGTTTTGAGGTTTTGACAGCGAAGAAACGGCACAGTCAAACCTATTAAACATCACTATATATTTGCCCAAAATTTGATCTAGAAAGATACTTTTCACCAGAAATTCAGCAGATGGCAGTTACGTATAATGCCATCTGCACCACATAAAAGATAAGCCAAGACCTGCATATGCAACTCCAATGGGATTAATTTGATTTTTTATCAGAAGTTCAAGCATATTCTGTGGGATTTATATTCCGCTTGAATTGCTATGTGAACTGATGGTGATAAAATATTAAGATCATAATTCGGGAGTGTGCAGTGGCGGGCGGGGGGGTGGGGGGGAGGTGTGGGGGTGGATACATGATAATCTCCGTACTTGCGTCCTATAGGGTTGAATATAGTTGTCGGGTGACATGGCTGTAGACCATTTCGCAAGAGTAGAAAAAAAATGCATAGGGGCGGGGTGGGTGGGGATGGGGATGGGCGATAATTTGCAATATTTCATGTGGGACAATCAAATAGGTAGAACACCTAAACTGTGTATGAGGAGATGTGAAGCACGTTCAAACGTTGGACTTCGAAGGCAAGAATCTCTCGATCCTTGACAGGCCACACATCCATTAGCATAGGGTGAAGAACATTATGTACATAAAGGCATCGCTCAAATTTTGGCAGATGAAGCATGGGTTTCAATGAGTTCGACACTAATCTGGAACCGTTACCCTACTTTTTGTATTTGCAGCATTTATCTCGGATTGTTTTCGTACACTGGTGAATTGTGCATTGGGTGTTGTGGAGTAGACTTTAATCTAATGGAGAGCGGCGAGAGGGTTTGCTGGTGGCTTGACTGTGAGGTAGAATGCCGTGTTGAGGTGATGGGAAATTTAAAAATTCAAACAGACAATTCAAGTATTTGCACAGTATAGTGATCTTGTCAAAGGCAAGGTGAGTGGTACTGGATGGAAAATATAGCCTAACCGCAATTATTTGTAAGAGATTAATATCCATGTAGCAACGAGTAGTAGATAAGACGTCTAAAACTGAAGATTAGTTATCAGGATGCGTGAAATATCCGCAATAAGGAAGGAAAGATACAAACAGAAAAAGAGTCATAATATAGAGGTAATCTCCTTCGAGGAGAAATAAAAAATTGCAAATAAATCTGAGAACTACTCCAGTTATAAATGGTTTTGTAAAGACAGATGGAATGGAGAAAGATGATTAGTAATATGGTTAGAAATAATTGTTAAAACTACAATGAGTAGCAGTGAATAATGACAAATACATTAGTAAGATTGTTCAAAAGAGTGCTAACTTGAATAAATATAGCTGGGGATGATGAATGATCAGAGTCAGAAATCACTACTGGGAATGGCCAACAGGGAACAGAAGGACAGTATTATATTTGGAAGAAACATTAGACAAAAGTATGAAGCTTATAGCAATGGTTAATTAATGACTGTAGACCAAAATAATCCTCATATTCAGTGAACTAATCAAATTCAAAATGGTTCTTTAGAAGATGTGAAGTAAAATATTTTCTTCCAGAATGCGTTATGGTACAAAATAGTCATAATTACAATCCATATTTATGTTAAATATAAAATAAAATACAACATAGTTATATTAGATATTTAGATAATATATTTTGAAATGAGGATTTCTAATTTGGTCTTCTCATAACTAAAATATCCTTTGGGAAAAGTGATCATAAATCAATTCAATTTTCTGTTAATATTGAAAGTGATAAGATCTAATCACAAGGAGGAAGTAAGCAAAGCGAAGCAAATAGGTACGAGTGGAGAACTGGGTGAGGTTAATGCAATAAATGAACTGAAATCTGTCATTAATTAAATGGCGGAAGACAGTTACAGGAAAAAAATAAACAGTTAAAGCATACAACAAAATACATTTCTTTGAAGAACGTAAATGCAGCAAAGAATCATACATCAATGACTCGCTCAGGCAATTAAGGATACTATTAAATTAAATGTGGAGGTCTATGCTAATTCAAAGATTAATGACAAAGGATTGGAGTGGTTCAAACAATTGTTGTTAACTTCGGAGCAGAGGCATGAATTAAGTCATTATATACGAAATGGTAAAGAGAACTAGATAACAAAAATAGTACATAATGCCCCAAATTCCAATGCCCCGATGGACACTAAGGTGGCGAGCTAAAAGACATGGGTGCAGTGAATTCACACAATTTCCTAAATTCGGCAAGGGCAACAACAAGTTGGTTTCTGAAACTGTGCTATTCAAGAACGGAGGGACATAGAGAAAGAGGAAAAAAACCAAACAAGCTATTCATTTGTTGGGTGGCATCATTCATCACAAAAATGTTGGGATCGATAATTATGGACTTCTTAAAACTGCACCAAGAAAATGGGAGTCTGTGCCGATAAAATCAGTATGCTTTGACGAAAGGCCAAATTTGTTTGAGTGTTTTGGGTTTTTTTTAGGGGTAGATGAAGGTGCGCAGATTAGTTTACCTGGAATACCAAGAATGCCTTCGATAACCAATAACCAATATGAGAAAACAATAATATGAAACTAAAAGACTTGTGGAGTTGTAAATGTGGCATAGTATTAACATGGGCAACGGATTAGTTCAGGAACAGAAAATAATCATTAGATCTAAATGGGGCATTATCAAGTTTGCAAGATGTTACATGTAAGGTGCCACAATGACAAGTGCTATTGTCTCTGTTAGGTTTTTAGGTGTTCGGATATTGAACCATGAAATATATCATCCAGGCACCGCAAGCAATTAAGAAGGAAAGTTTCAAGCTGCCATTTATTTCAACGGCATGTGTCTGCACTAACAATGTTGCTGAGGCTGCAAGAGGTATTCCCTTTGCAATTTTAGTCTTCATATTTCCCGAGCGATATATTTGCTTTGAAGACGGCATGGAAAATGTTCCCTAGATGGTTCCCTGGGCTAAGTTGTTTGTGCTGTGATGAGTAAATTAGTTTATAGGGCCTTTGTTCTCTGAAAACTTTGAAAAATGAGAGCTGCCCTAATGGAAAAATATAAAATTCTGCAGGGGCTAGACACGGCAATCAATGAGAGGTTCGTTCTTTTCCCTCGTGTCAATATAAATCGAGGGTGCATCCCCAGGTTTAGGTAGTCATCATTTAGGGCTGTGATGAGGAAACATTTTTCTCCTCTTAGTGTTGTGAATCGTTCAAATTCTATAACCCAAACATTCGCGGAAGTTACATTTTTTAACGCATTGAAAGTGTGAATGAGCAATTGTTGGTTTGTCAGGAAACCGAGTATATGTAGAGTCGGCGGTAAAGTGCAGTTGAACCCCAAGGTCAAACGTGATTTATTTCTGTAGCTAAGACGATGCAATGAGCATATGGTCAGCTAGCGCTCGTAATTTTTTTGAGACGCTGTGTTGCAATCGCCTGTTTTTGCATGAATATTTGATCTTGAAAAACCAAAAATATACATTCAGTTTCCGCTTAGTAGCCCATAGATTTTGAATGATTCGAGACAAAAAACGCGTATCTGTACATGCCACATCAGTGAGGCGTGGCCTGTGTGGAAATCATTGCTTTGTCATCTTTGAAAATAAAATGTACGTCACTCACGCATGTTTCAACCAATTATGCTGGTTTGCTGGAAAGAGTCAATTGCTTCCATTGTACCACCCCTCTGCCTTTCCCTTTCTGATCGTCCTTCGCAGGTGGGTCTCTTTTACGACCAGCTACAATACTCCCAGTTGCCCAAATAGGTTTGAGATGTATTGAAATTGTTGTCACCAGAACATGCCTAGGCAGTAATGATCTATTGTTGTCAAATTGCAAAGCGCTCCCGCGTACAATGTTTCGTGTTGCACTGGCACTTATGCACAGCAAGATTCCATTTCCTAGTTTTTCTCACTTGTTGTGTTGTTGTGCAATGTGCAACAAAAACTAAGATGAATGTATGAACACCCGAAAAATGTTAGGGGAATCAGTCCATGGATAGACCTCGTGCATGCTGAACATTGCAGACCTGCCAGACCTATAGGTTCTTTTCCAGTTCCATGACTGATCCCACTGATTTGGATTGTCCATCAAAAATAAACAACTAATCAGTGTACAATCTCTCAAGCCCCTTCCAAACTTGCATGTCCACAAATAATTATCTTTCTTTAATCCAATCACCAGAGTGTACTGGCACAATCTGCTCATTCTCCTGATTCCTTTCAGCCATGTTATTACAAGCAACAAAATGATTCCGACTGTTGAAAAAAATCATATAATTAGATGTAGAGTTCTTAATTAACACAGTCATCATTTTGTCATCTCCAGAAAGGGCAAAGGTATGGATGTAAGACTTCATTTTAATTCAAAGTCATTTCTCTCGAAAGATAGGCTAATATGCGACTTTCTCTTTTTATCACTTGAGGCAATTAAATGCTTACTTTTCATCTTCTATCCACGAGCACAGCTGGACTCTCTAGACATCGATATTTTTCATAAGTGACTACTTTTAAAATGTTCTGCTTGACAAATTTTCGTTCCAAATTGAGCAACCTCTCCTTGATAAATTTTATTCAATCTTTGCCTCCCTACCCAATACTTCCGCGTATCTTTGCTTAATAAAAGCGATTGTTTGCCCCTTAGAAGTCCTGTTCCCGACGACCTTTGGGTTATCAACGAAATTGAATAAAACGTTACGCCTAAGGTACCAATTTAGATTGCAAATCAATGAAGCACCAGAACGCATCGCTCAGAACTCCTCTACTCACGTAACAATGCTTTGTTTATGTATCATTTCTGCTCAGGTTTCCGCAAATAAACGTCAATTCTACATAAATTATTGTCCCCAAATCCATGTGTCTGTAACGTGAGTTTTAACTTTTTCTTCTTTTCTGGGATGGGCAAAGTGACTGGTGCCGCAAGCATTTATTGCCCGTGCATAATTTCCTTTAGAAAGCTGATGGGTGGCTAACTTCTTCAAATGCTTTGGTTCACTGCAGGAATGTACACCCTCAGGGATGGAATTCCCTGGGTTTCCCACGTGACAGTGCAGCAACGGTGATTTATTTCCATGTCAAGACAGTGAGAGCCTCGGAGGGGAACTTCCTCTGGATGAGGTTCATACGTGCGTCCTTCTCCTGCCTTCCTAGATGGTAGAAGTTTCAGGATTGGAAGGTGCTGTCTAAGGAGGTTTGGCGAGTTTCTGGAGTGAACACACAGCAGCCAAATAACTTCGACAGTGGGCTGAACGGCTGCTTGTGGTTGGAGTGTGAATCATGACACCTGTTTTGTCCTTTATGGTTTAAGCTTCTTGAGTGATGCTGATGATGCACCCATGCATTCAAGTGAAGAGAATTTCCTCACAGTCCGAATTGATGCATTTTAGTTGGTGGTCAAACTTTGGTGAGCCAAGATGTGAGTTAATCACCGGAGGATTGCGAGGTCCTGAAATGCTCTTGTAGCCACAGTAATTATGTGGCAAGTCCAGCTCAATTTCTGATCTATGATAACCCCCAGTATGTGGATAATGCTGGATTCAGCATATAATGCCATTGAATGTCGATGGGCGATTATTAGGTTCTCAGTAATTGGTGGTTGCCATTCTTATGACCACAGCCGGTGTTAACTGCAGTACAAATCAAATCCATCATCTTCTTTTTGAACACGAGAAGTTGTTCTGTTCTTAACAACAAGGCTGCAGTAACACTTCTGGGATGTAAGGAAAAATGGTTAATTTAACAAAAATAAAAGAAAACGTAAGCAAACAAATTGCATTATCATAGTTAAACCAAGTCTTACACCTTGTCCCGCCAAAAAGTCATTTTTCATGGTCACCTTTAAACGGCTTCGAAGCAACATTCGTTGTATTTGCTTAACTAAAAAAAAAATGGTAATGTTATGTATGCAATCTGTTTTTGCTTTAATACAGGCTTAACCAATGGCGTGTAATTCTCTTCCTGACTGCTTGGGAAAACCAAACATATATAAAAAAAATGTTTTTACACCCCAAGGCTTTTCTGCTTTCAATTCAGGATCCATTGTTTTCACAGCTTTTTGAAACCCAGATCCTTCAAAATATTAATTCATGCAAGTTTTTATCTTGCCTTTTCTTAGGGCCAATAAAGAATAACACCCCCAATATTATTTACTTATGCAACAGCTGCAAGATGCAAGATGGTTTTTGAACCTCCGCTTTCGCTGTGATGCTCAAGCAAAATCTCAACATAACTAAAATTGCAAATTTTAAATCTAAGCTATTCATTGGCATCTCAAACCTAGCACTTCCAACCCCTTAATGTTTTAAAGCCCCAAACAACCACACTCAGGTTAAGCTTGCACATCTTAAGAAATTCACACACACATAAACACGCAAACGCAAACACACACACACACGTGCACACACACACACACACGCACACACACACACACACACACACACACACACACACACACACACACACACACACACACACACACACACACACACACACACTCACACACACACACAATCTCACAGTTATTGCCTCGAACAGTTGTGGTGTGAATGTTGTTTGCCGCCTGCCAGCCGTAGCCTAGATTGTCCAGGTATTTCTGCATTTGGTAATTGACTTATTGTGTACTGGAGAATACAGGAATGATACTGAAAATTCTGCAACCATCAGCGGGATCCCCACATCTCACCATAAGATGCAAGGAAGGTAATTGATGAAGTAGTTGGAAACGGTTGGGCCCAAAACACCACCGTGTGAATCTCCTACAGTGATGTCACGGAAGTTAAATGATAGACCTCCAAAAACAACGCCCTTCTTCAGTTGTGCTGCATCGGACACCAACTGGTGGAAAGTTTCGCCCTAATCACTATTGACTCCGTTTTTTTTTTCATGCATTCTTATGCCATGTTAACCCATTGAGATCTCCGTTATCAAGAACCTTTGAAAATCCTGTTATATTGTTTCCACTGCTTGCCCTTTATATATCCCTTTCGTTATGTCTTCATCAAATCTCGAATGCATTTTTTAATCATGGTTTCCCTTTTGTACAACCATAGTCACTCTGTGTGCCTGTTTATCGCGTTTGTAAACACAATGTCTTAAACCGTTAGTAAGTTGCCAGCTTTCATGCGGCAATCTTAACAGGCTTTTTCGAAGCAATACCATATTTTTAATAGCAGTATTATATTTGCCAGCTCCAAGTCTACCGACAGCTTTCAATAATCTCGATGGAAGAACGTTTTCTTTAGCAGACCTTCTGTTCTCTGAACAACTGATATTCGTCTTCATTTAAACATTGGTTATCCTGCTTAAGTACGCTATTATGTTACGAAGTATTTTTTCTTGTTTTGTTGAGTATTTTGAAACAAAAAAAAGGATACACCTTTTCTTATTATTGTAACTTCCGGTCCATTTACTAATGCAAAAATGGTCAACCCCCCTTTATTTCTTTAGCTGATGAATGTACTAAATTGAAATAAAGTATATGAGCATGTAGAATGCTTCTTCTTTTAAATATCACGTTCAAAGACACGCTACCTCGAAGCCTTTTTCAGCAGATTTCCAGGTCTTTTTGCTGTAACTCTTTGTTGTCCTACACCGAATTTATCTTTCCTGATCAACTTGTGCATTGTCTTTCTATGACGAGGGATATAAGAATTAGCATCACAGGAATAGTCCCTGAAAGCATTGCCTATGCCAACCACTTGCCAAGCTGCTATATATGAGACTCAAAACCAATACTGGGTATTTCGCAAATCTATAATTACCCCAAAAAATTATGATTGCTACATCTATTAATTTGACCGTCATGTGTAGTCATAGATGGATGACAATGCATCATACGAATACAGCATACAAAAATAAGGACAAATGTAGGAAAAATTTGCTCTTGAGCCTGAATCAGCATTCAGTATGATATTGTGTCATGCATATCAAAATGGCTTTTATGACAGTTCCCAATAATCCTGTGACTCCCTGAGAGATCACTAATTATTCTATCTGGACCTAGAATGTACTCACAATGGAGCATGCACTACACGTCGGGTTGGTGAAATTTCAAGACTCACAAGACTCTTTGTGGGAAAAAAAAATCTCTCATGGCAGTGTATATTATTCAACCCCTATTATTCTTTGGATAGAACAAAACCCGGTGCAGCTTCATATCTGTGCTCTGTTCAAAGTCAACAATAATGTTTCTTAGGTTCTCGAGTGAGCATCAATCCTTAAAAAAAAACAGGTTCTGTTTGCATAGTGAGGAGAGTTTCTGAAAAAAAGAATATGATATCCCTGGCTACTTGTGATAATTTTATGGTAGAGTAAATGTTTATGCGCATAATAAGGCCAAAAAATTACACTAAAACACATTTATGATTTTGCAGAGTATGCAGTTATTTAGAAAAAAACTTTCATGAGATCATACTTAACTACCATCATACCTAACCTTCCACTTTTGCTGTTGAGCAATTATCCTTATAGATTTTAAAATTAGCATAATTTCAGGAATTATTATCATAGCCTGTTTCTCTTCCCATTGAAGTGGCCGATGAAGCTGAAAGCAACTGGTCCTCCATGTCTAGCCTTGTTTGCATTGTCTTCCAGAAGTTTTGCCCAGCTATCCTGCTGTCTTCTGGGAGATCTAAGCAACTGTTCCCTCACGAAAATTTCAGTATTTCCTAAAATCTGATCCTTCACTTTATTCTCTCAGTTGCCTCAATTACTACTAACAGAAATGCTTTCTTCCAAGGACGGATTACTCGTTCCTTTACTGTGGCTTTTATGTTTGAAGAAATGTCCTATCGTAACCTTACATACTTAGAGCTTTTATAACCTTGATAAAGCAATCTTTGAACTAAAGCAGATCAAATTAAAACCTCTCTTATTTATTATGTGCACTTTTGCTTGAAGTTCCTTTTGTCTAATTAATAATTCAATAGAAGTCCTTATGGTCCGTTTGGCTCTTGGAGTTCTCCTGGACCTTGCTCCAAGTATCATCGTTAATACCAGAAAAAGCCTGTTTTCCAATACATAAGAAATATGACAGTGGTAATATCGGAAGATGAACAGTCATACTTCAAGAAATGACTTCACATTCTCAATCACAATTTCCTAATTACTACTTATGTTTTTTACACTCTAGTATTATAATATAAATTGCATGCATTCACTTGAAAATAGGCCCAAGGTTTTGGCGGCAATGGAATATTTTTTTTCCCCAAGCATTCACATGTCCAATCTTCCTTACAACTTAAGCCTTCCCTCATGCACCTGCAATTAGGTTACTTAGTTCACCCATATGCATTATTTATAAGTTAAATCGTTGTAAATAACGGACTCCGTTTAAGCAGCCTAACATTCCAATAGTATTCCTGTGGTATGGTCAGTGCAAACCAAAGTGTCTGATGAATTGCTGGCAGCATAATTATCAAGAAGTTGCAATGCCAGCACCAAACTCAATGTTTCCGTTTCCAAAGTAGAAAACATTTGCTGATGAATTTTAGTCTTCTTTGAAAAAATATTGTACACACTCTTCAAGGCCTGTTTTGTCTCCATGCAGCAATACAGCAGCAATAACCTCATCAACACCATCAATTGGCAACTTAAAGTGATTGGCATATTTCGATGTAACTAAAACAGGTGCTGTTGTTAAAACATTTTCACATTTTTGAGCGTATTTGGGAGCATGAATGTCCATTTGCATTTTTGTGCTTTTTTTTAAGAGGTCAGTTAATGTGATAACCACGATGCTAAAAGCAGGTACGGTGTTCCTGTCTAAAACATTAATGCCACAGAATCGTGAAGCCTCCCTTTTCTTTCAATCCACCCACCTATCGGCTTCGATTTTATATCTTGGTTTGCCATCTGATTATGTCCAAGAGTTTAGCACAAATATGTTACCAGTCGTTTGCAAATTCTCTCTTCGCCATGTGGCCACGAAATTACCTTATTGCAGATGATCAAATCGTTCTCCCAGCTGCTGTAGGTTTTCCTCCGATGTTTGACAGAATACAATCAGAGTGATCAATGTGCATAGCACAGTATCTCAGTCCAATATTGAAACATGATTGGGTCCCCCTTGTCCTCACTTATCACCACACCAGCCGCCACTCTCAAAGGATGATCCTTTGCGACTTCCGCCAACACCAGCATGATGCCACCACCAAACATATCTTCCCTTCACCTCCAACTCCCCCCCCCCCACCCCACTCCCCCGCCTCCCGGCGACATTCCGTAGAGTTTGTTCCCTCCACAACACCCTGGTCCATTCCTCTATCACCCCCTACTCCTCAACCCCCAGATACGGCACGCCCTCATGCAAACGTAAAAAATGCAACACCTGCCCGTTCACTTCCTCTCTCCTCACCGTCCAAGGGCCCAAACACTCCTTTCAAGTGAAGCAGCCTTTCACTTGCATTTCTCCCAACTTAGTCTATGGCATCTGTTGCCCCCAATGCGGTTTCCTCTGCATTGGAGAGGCCAAAAGTAAACTGCTTTGCTGAACACCTCCAGTATGTCTGCAAGAAAGCCCCGAAACTCCTTGTTGCTTGTCATTTTAACATTCTACCCTGCTCCCTTGCCCACATGTCTGACGTTGGCTTGCTGCACTGTTGCAGTGACGCCAAATGCAAACTGGACGAGAAACACCTCGTCTTCTGACGAGGCACTTTACAGCCTTCCATACTGAATATTGAATTCAAAAACTTGAGATCTTGAACTCGCTTCTCCATCCCCGCAACCTTTCAGTTTCCTCCACTTCCTTTTCTTTTTTCCAATAATGTATATAGATTTTTCTTTTCTCACCTGTTTCCATTATTTTTAAAACTATGCCTTTTATGCCCTTTTAGTCTTTCCACCCCACTCCCATTAGAGCTGTACCTTGTGTGTCCTGTCATCCATTCTAAATTAGCATGTTCGTTTAGATAATGTCACGACCTTAAACCTCTCTTTGTTACTTTTTGTGTAACATCTTTTGATTACTGCTCCTATCACTGCTTGCATGTCCCTACAACAACACGCCATCACCACTTCTCCCCACCCACCCCCCGCCACCCCACATTAAACCAGCCAATATTTCACCCCTCTCCTAATATTTCTCATTCTGTTGAAGGGTCATGAGGACTCGAAATATCAATGTTTCTCTTCTCCACCGATGCTGCAGACCTGCTGTGTTTTTCCAGGTAATTCTGTTTTTGTGTTTCCAATAATCAACTTATTCGCTAAACACTACAAGTTAGCTGGTGCACTTTCCATAGCAAATGTCATAACTTCAACTGATATAGTCGATCTGCCATCACAAAAACCGATATTGATTTTGGACTATCCAATGACAATGCTAAATAATATCCCCTCAGGGTGAATTTTTTTGTGATAATGTGATATTGTCTCACATTGTCTATGCAATTGTCCAAAACGTGGAATGCGATGTGAATCCGCGTTTGTCACTGTGATTACATTTCGATATACCACAAACAGTCTTTATGATCCATCTTACTTTGGTGCCTTCACAATGGTCGAACTCAGGCTTCAACAACAATGGTCAATTTCCTTCTCAACGTGTGACAACTTCACTCAATTAATTTTATATTTGTCTTGCCTTATCAACAACGAATCACCGACATGTACATCAGTTGTAGCTAAATTTCTTTCATCCTGCTTATTGCTACACATGAATTTGTGTGGTTCCAACAAGTTCTACAAATCACTGTGCCATTTGTCTGGAAGGTAACTCAATATTACATTGAAAATTTTAAACATCCCTACATTATTCAAATTGATTAGTGGAAAGTCAATTTCAGTATCCTTCATGTGTACCCGGCCTCCTTATTTATGACCAATGAAACCTTATGTTGAAAGTCTTCACTGTAAAATGCATTCTTAACATACTTACATGCCGGACCTCTGGCTTCATTCTTCTATCTTGAGTCTTTATTAAATAGCTGACTTCACTAAGCTTCTTCTCAATCTTGTAAGGTCTACTAAAACTTGCCATTAATAGTTCATCCCAAACTCGTAACAAAACTGACACAGCTTTCCCCCGCAGCAAACCTATATGCTGTGGCTCTATCTTCTGTCTTGTGCTTCATCACCTGCTGTGATGTATTAAAATGTTCCTGCGGTAACTCACAAGCCCGGTTCAATCTTTTCCAGAACTTTGATAAATAATCCAGGAGCGTGGTTTCTGAATCTGCTTTTTACTACATACAACCGTTTTATTTTCGGTCCTTTAGCTTTAACTATCAATTTCCTTGAGCTAAACACGTCAGCGTCACTCTCTTCCATTCTCTTTTCCTGATCAATCTTATCAAAGATAAATGCCTCAATAAAATCATCAGTTTCTTTCCACTGCCTTTCAGTATTCCACTTCTGATTCAACTGATGACATTCGAGTTGTGATCCGACAAAGTCTGGAAAAAAAAATCAAGCTATTTTTGTCGCAGCAGTTCTGTGTATTGCCGTTCCAGTGGCTTTACAAATATAGTAGGTTTCACCAACATATATGACCCAGCTATATAATTTTCTATGGTAAGTTGTAACAATGCAATGGACAAATTCTCAGCTACTCCTCCAATCGCTTTACCTGTTTTCAAACTTATTTTCAATTCACCTTACACAAAGGAAATGTATCGCCTTTCTATGAATTCCTTTAATTTATACATTTCTCTGACAAATATCCTCAGGACAACAAATGTCGATTACCCATAGACTAAGCTCCCTTATTAACCTTTAGAATAATGAGGAAGTTAGACGAAAGCTTGAAACGTTTCTGCAACATATCTTTCAGCATGCGTTTGAATAGACTGTGAATCTATTTTCACACCTTTGGCTAACACTTGGGTTTGACCAAATTCCAAATAGCTTATCTTGTTCTTATCGTTTCACTTTACAGGAACTGTCATACTTCTTAGAAATTCCCTTTTAACCTCTAGCACTTTCATGCTATATGACCAAACTTATTACAATGCCAACATTTCAGCTTTCTTCAATATCTCTCAGCACATTCCCCCATGTTTTGTGGCGATATTTTAGTCTGTGGCTTCGTTTTGATTTGGCCTACAAGATAAGTCAGTTTAACAACCGTTTGTCCTTGACATTGTGCCACAGCAAAAATCCCACTTCTAATCAATCGGATTAAAATTTCATTTCTCTGCATTTTTATTTACTTTAACTGAATACGATCTAAATGAAATAAAACACAAACAATCACCTGCTCATTACTATCTCTGAGGTTCAAGGCTGCTAATGTCATTTTCTATAGAATTGGCAATAATTGTAATTGCAAAAAGAAAAACAAATAGTCATGGAACAATACGCAGAGCCAATAACCCATTAGGCCCTTGGAGTAACATTCAGACTCAAACAGTTAAACTCCGCTTCTAGTTACCTCGAAATTAACACACCCACACCGTCTACCCCACCCCCCCCCCCCCCGCCCATTTCCTACCTGACATTCTGAATAACACTCCGTGAGACCAATAAGCATGAATTGGCCTTCAGAATTTTGTTCTCAAACTTGGAGAATTGGAGGTCAGGAAGCCACGAGCACTTTTTACGGCACCAGCTGCAGTTAGACTGGAAAGATAAACGGTCAAGCCAGCTTAATAAAACAGTGGGGTTGGGGGTGGGGTTGGGGCGGGGGGGGGTGGCGTGCGTTCATTTTTCCTTCAGGTAATTGCACAGAATTAGATTTGTGTGTGTGGTCATGGGGTACGTGCTTTCAATTGGTCACTGGTGAGGGTCGGATGATCAGCGATGTTGGTCACTGAGTGGGGTGGATATTGGGAAGTCGAGTGGTCAGTGAAGGGAGTCAGGTGATTTGTGGGTGCGGTCAGTTGGCTGCAGGGCGGTTTGGTGAACGGTTTTTTTTTTTGTCAGGGGATGTTCATTATGTCAGAGGGTGCATTGGGGAAGAGTGCCCGGTAGTGAATGGACTGCATGGTGAGTAGGGATGTGCGGAGGGTTGTAGGGGTGCAGGTTGTCCATGTGGTGGCTGGACGGAGTTGGGGAAAGCCCCGTTGGTGGAACTGGATTGGTGCATCCACCTCTGAGTCCTGGGACCGCTGTGAGTCCTGTGTTGGGCATGGAGGGTCCACGGACTTACCTGGGGCTGTTGTATCCCATGGGTCTTTGTGATGGGTTTGGGGGTGGGACGGGGGCTTGTGGGGGGTGCGAGAATGGAAGTGCTACTGGTACATAGCATCTTAACAGTATTTTTCAAATTCTGTTAAGCTTTCTGTGGAACTATTAATGGGAGATAATCAAAACCAATCCAATTTTCAGAATTTTAGGTTCGGTTGATCCCAAAAGTTGTGTGTTTGCCCAATGGAAATTTGAACTTCGCAGCAAGTGTACTGTAATCATTTCCTGCTTGGTCGTGGCGTCCCATTTGTGCTGTGGTCCGAACTCAGAATTTACAGACCACGGAAAGAATGAAGAATATTTAATGCACACTTGATTTCAATTTAGTTTGATAATCCTGCTGTGCTTTATGCATATTTATTCAGTAAACATTCTTCCATTCTGGTCACCAAATAGGGAGTAGAATTTTTTTTTAGTGGTGTTTTAAACACTAAGCTAAAATTTAACTGCATTTGTACTTCTATTCAAATAAATATCTTCAAAAGCACTTTGTCTTCACGACGTCGCAGGGCACTTATTAATTCTAATGTATTTGTCCCTCAGAATCAGAAATCCTTTCTAATCGAACCAGGAGCAAATTTGTTTATTGTAAATAAGATCAGAGTTAAATACGTTGAATTAAAAAATGGCTTGGGAGCCGCGACGTTTGATTCATGCTCCGCTGGCAACAGTTCCACTGGAAATCGAACACAGTGTCGGCCTCCATCTGAAGATCATTACGACAAATGTTCTGATTAATTGGTGAATCCCATAACGAGATTTACAGACCGGCCACTCAAAACATTTTGCAGTTGGGCGCGGCTCATCTGAGTTCAGTTCACAGAATAAGTGAGAAATAAAATGCAATTGAGCAGATAATGAATCAACTAATGATAGCGGAGCGTAGAACTGAGCGATAAAGCTGGCAAATATTTGAGAAAACGAAAAAAAGTAAGTCATGTTAGGTTTAAAAGCTCTGCATTTGAATTCCACAAAGTCCATTGTCAAATGGAAGAAATTAGAGCACAAATAAGAAGAAATGACTATAATGTAATAGCTATTACAGAGACTTGGCTACAATTGACCCAGGTTCGACCCTATAAATTCAAGGCTTTTTGAGACCGAGAATAACAGAATGGAGCAAGAAAGGCGCCAGGATTTCGCTATTAATATACACTCAGATGCTTACAATAGTGAGCTGGTGCCTCATTTCAGGAGATCTGTTTGAATGGAAATAGTGAATCCCAAATTAATGAAGTCACTGATAGGATAGGTTACTTGCTCCCACCCACTCATCACCCTCAGCATCACGCACCCCGCCAACACCCTTCATTTCCACCGCAAGTGCAGCTACATAATAGCACGAACTGAAATTGAACAAATACTGTGGCTTCAAAGAAATGCATTTCATTAAACTTTGTGACACGAAACTTCACATCATTGGAAAAACAAAATTGCCTTTGGTGCGCTAAAGGATGAGTTCATAGAATGCAATGGGGACAGTATTTTCCTGCAATACTTCGTGGAAGCTATCAGGCGCCTGACTAATTCGGGAGCAGTGGTCTGTAATAAAAAAAATGTTCCCTAATTCTAGAGAAAAAAATAAGAGAAGAGAAATAGCTAATGGAATTTCATAATGAGCTTTCTGGGCCTGATATCCCTCAGTTTAGGAATTAAATAAAAAAAAAGCTGTAGAAATAATGGCGTATTGCTAAAACAATAGCAATAGAAATCTTTCAAATAAGCCAGCAATTCTGGCAAGTTACTAGTGGTTTGAAAGCAAGAAAGGAGCAAGAATGAAAACACGTATCTATAGTTCAGGTAATCTATTGTATTTCACCGGAAAGTGCTAGAACACATTATTAAGGGAATAGCAGCAGAACATTTCGACAATAATAATGGAGTCGGGCAGATGCTACATATTCTAGTGAAAGCGAACTTTTGTTTTACACAGGTGTTGGAGTACTTTGAAAATGTATTAGGCAGCGTGGATAAAGCCGAAGCAGACGACTTATTTTAACTGGATTTTCAAAATTCATTCGATCAGTACATCAATTAAAGCAAAAGTCTGCAGACGTTGGTAATCTTAAATGAAATAAGGAAACGTTGAGGAATAAAAAATCGGCAGCTCAGCAGGTCGGCAGAATCTGTAGAGAGAGAAACAGGATTAATGGTTTGATACAGAGAAAAAAAAAGAAAAAACTGCGGATGCTGGAAATCCAAAACAAAAACAGAATTACCTGGAGAAACTCAGCAGGTCTGGCAGCATCAGCGGAGAAGCTCTGTTGAAGGGTCATGAGTACTCGAAACGTCAACTCTTTTCTTCTCCGCTGCCAGACCTGCTGAGTTTTTCCAGACTTTCGACAGAAATAGGTCATTTTCAAGTTGTAATGTTTAACTAATGGACTGGGAGAGGAATGAGTATTAAGGCCTCAACAATTGCTGATGCATATTATACACGTGGAAGAAAAGGGCAACAGTGCCGAAGCCAAATTTAAGACAAGTTCAATTGGCCAGTACAACTTGAGGCAGACATTAATGTATGTGGAGAGCATAAGCAATTTGAAACATACTTGATACATTGAACGTGTTGTGGACAATTATGATGTTATGCACTTTGACAGAAAGAACAGGGAAGGCAAAAACATAGCTTTATGGCAAGAGGCTGCAGAATGTTCTGGCCCAAAGGGGCATTCCTAAAATTGCAGGTGAAACATAATCATGTCAGCCATCTGGTAAAGCAAGTAATTAGTAAAGCAAACGACATATGGACCTTTATTAGAAGAGCAATGCAGAAGAAAGGAGGCAGTAGTGAAGTCTTGATTAAACAGTGCAGGTCATTGGTTAGAAAACAAGTAGTGTACCGTAAACAGTTTTGATCACCATGCATCAAGAGCCCACAAGATATAATTGAATTGGGAGTAGTTCACACAAGGTTGATTCGGAGATTTCCTGATAGGGTGTTTGAATTGTTAGGAAGTGTAGAGCAGGTTGGGATTACACCCGTTGCTATTTTGAAAAAAGAAGTGTTGATTTTATTGAAGAGTTTATAACTCTGTATGGGCTTGACAGGGTATATACTGAGTTGATGTTTCCCATTCAGAATTAATTTAGATCCAGGTTTCGTTGTTCTAAAAAAAAGGAGCCGCCCATTTCAGACGGAAATCCGGAGGAACCTCTGGTTTCTGAAATTAGGTTAAGTTCCTTATTACCTCCAGAGGCTAGTAGAGGAGCTTTAATCATTAAACGTATTCACAAATAAGCGACACAATTTTCTGATTGACAGGGAATTCAAAACATGGGGGGCTGTGGCGGGCCAGCAGGCAGGAATGTGGGGTTAAGTCCACAGCCATTCATGATTTGAACGGTGGAGTGTGCCTTGGCGGCCGAATTGTTTCCTCTTTTGACACTTATTGATAATGTGCACATGTTGTTATCACTTATTCAAGTATCTAACCCCATCTATTTAGTACTTCCCAGAACGTATTCGTGATTGATATATTGACATAGGGTCGTAATTTGAATTAAAATCGAAAGTTTACTTCTGTCTCTATATTTGCATGAATATCAACGACAAAGTATCGTCCGACACTATGTCAGTAGTATCGTGACGGTCGTGAACATATTTATTGTTTAAAATGCACCGACATGAAACAAATGAGCCAACTGATTATCTCAATATTGATCACAGGATCGCTATTTGCGCATACGTCCGTCTCTGTTTAAATGCATTATAAACCCGAGCGTAATTCAAGTGCATTTCATTCCTTCTGAAGTTCGTTGGGTGGTTTTGCGAATATGCAAAACCTTATCAGCACAGGCCCTACTTGTTTCTGATTGAATGATACATCTTGAAGGCGGATGTGTGTTGAAACTTAGTTTAAAGTGCATTTGCTTTCTTCTTCAGATAAGTATTATGCAAATCGTACAGGAGCTGTGCAAGAGACCTGGGCTGAACAAATCTGGCTTTGACAGGCAGCCCATCTGTATTCCAGATCCAAACAAAGTAGGGTTGTCTGTTTCCACATCAATAAGTATGCAAGGCCGACAGAATGTGTTTTTAAACAGGCAGTGCAGATTACTCGTTATGTTTATTTTTGATTACTTCCTTGTAGGAATCCCGTGGCCTGAGGACCGTCATCAATAAGATGGATGTAGTTGGAGGCAATTCAGAATTTGCAACCTGCTCTGCTCTGGAATCAGTGACTCAACTTAGTGAGCATTAAGGGTTATTTGAATGAGATGCTGGAACATTAACCGAGTTGCATACAGCAGCATAAAGCGTAAAAGCTGGGAATTTAAATCATTTTCTAGTCTATTCTTCCAATAGGTAATATTTTTGCTCTTCCCATGAGAGAAGAGGGCAACGACCATCTACTTCAATCTCAGGTACCTGAAATGAAGTACACCTTAATTGAAGTCAGTTGGCGAATGCCACTTTATTGATTCAATCTTGTAGGGGGAAAAAATAAACACAACGGGGCCTCTGCCGAGTGTGGAAAAAATGCAGCTTGAATGTATTTGGAGATGCTTGCTGCTTTTCCTCTTCATTTTGTAACAACTTTGAAGGGAGCGGAGCACTTAGAAGAAATGTTTGTGTTGCACCAGTGCATCCTGCAACACATTCCTGCAGGAGCTGCCTCGGTGAGTATTAGAGCGGCTATAACTAAGTATAAAGCAGGCTCATTTATGAAATCATCTCACTGTCAGAGATGTCTTTCATTTTTTTTAACAGCGGGGTGATGCATTTCTTGTGGATTCCAGGGATGTGCTTATAATGTAGGAAAACGCATTCATAGATTGAAAACAGGGAGCGAATATGTGCCATAATGAATAAATCATTGAAACTGCACATGGCTTGCTGTACGGACTATTGGTGCGTGAAAATCCGATTTATTATCGATACAGCATTTGTAAAGTATGACCTCCATTCCTTATAATATCTATGTGGTGTGGTTCCACGTGGACAACACCCAATTTTGGAGGCACAGTAGGTGAGTGCTATGAAGGCTGGAGATGAAATTCAGAAGGGGAAGGACCAATATAACATCAAATCTCAAGATTCCCTGGGATCAGTATCGGGCGCGTTTATTGAAATTTCCAAAAATCAAATTATAGCACAGTGAATGTATTATTCCTAATGTTGAAACAGGCATGCCATCTTCAAGTTTAGTTTTCAAAGGGTCCCTGTTTTCTGTAAACTTAATGATACTTCCGTCTGAATTTTCTAGCCGTTGGTCGCATTTTGAACTTCAGCATTTAATATTAACCACAATGTAAAGCTTGTGACTGTGTAATTCCGCCCCTACACAAACAACCTGATTTGTTTTGCCTGGAAGCCATCGAAAATCAGCTGATATTCCAATTTCGCACGATAGACAACATTTACATTTCCGATTATCCTTTAATTTGGTGGAACCTGAGGTTCTATGACCTCACAATGAATTGCCAACAGTAGTACTGGGAGTGGGTAAGAGGCATTTTACCTAAAGATCGTTTGGATGAGAAACGTATATTGTCTTTGTTCTGTTTCCTATGCCTCTCCAAATCATTTACGCTGCCACGCAATACGGTATGTCAATCACATGCATGGAGTCTGCAGAACAATAGAAAAGACGCTCAATCAAACAGTTCAAAATACGCCTAATCAGCTCGAGAATTATTGTGAATTGATCATCAACAGAATTAGATGCCGGTTCTAGGAGAACATGTGATATTGTAACATATTTTCTATTCAGGGTAGGCATTATACTTGACGAATAGCAATTAGATCAAAAAGGTTGTGCAAAGTGGTACCAAAAAATAAAACATCATAAGTAAAGAGGTGAAAGTGACAATCATTCAACTATGTGTAATACAAGGAAACGTGGAACCACACTCTCCCAGCAAGTGCTAACTATGGCATTACGTTCATTACTTCGCATTGAACTTGAAGTGGACTCTTAGGAGAAGCAGGTGGTGAAAGCTTGGCCTCAGGCTTACTAGCTTCTGACTTTTACTTAAACCGCCACATGCAGATGGCTGGTCAATGGTGATTCTCCAAGATGCTGCCTCGTCGTGATGGGAATTGCACGACCGCCTCCATTATGCTAGGTTCTGAGTGCAACCAGCGGACAATTTCACTCCTGATTACCGTTGGATCGAGTACTGCTCAGGCCCCTTGATGTAAGAGTCAGTCAAACGTTGAATTGATGTTACCGGCTTTAATTCTCGCCTCAACACGGGAGTGCAGCCCTTTACCCATATTTGAACCCTGGTTCTAATGTGGTGGGGACCTGAGTGGCCCTGGTGAAACCCAGACTGGGCAGTGAGAACGTTATTGCTAAGCAAGTGACGCTTGACAACATTGCTGATGGGCCTTCCATAACTTTGCTTATGATCAAGAGAAGACCGATGGGGTAATGGGCTCTTTTGGATTCGTCTTGTTTTTTTGTCTACAAGACACACATGGTCAAGTTTCCACATAGCTGGGTAGATGCCAGGGTTGTACATGTACAGTGACAGCTTGGCTAGGGGTGCAGCAAGTTCTGGAGCACAAATCGTCAGTATGGTAGCTGGAATGTTGTCTGGGCCCGTGGCCTTTTGATTTTTCTTGATACGACGTGGAGTGAAATGAACCAGTCCTAGACTTGCATCTGTGATGCAGTGCATTTCCAGAGGATGCTCAAATGAATCATCCACTCGTCACTTCTGTCTTTAAGTGGAGAAAATGGAATACCCTAATGCTTTTCAATGATGTGCTGGACTCCTCTATCATTGCGGATGGAGTTAATTGAGAAGCATACCCTTCATTGCGTTGTTTTCTTTTCAACCACCATTCATGACTGGAAGTGGCAGAACTGCGGTCTGTTGATTGTGTATTCCTGTAGGTCTGTCCTTCACTTGCTGCACATGCTGTTTGGCACGCAAGTGGAGCTGTGATACAGCTCTACGATGTTATCACACAATTTTTAGGTGTGCATTTTGTTCTTCCTGTTATTCACTCCTGCACTCTTTGTTCAAACAGGTTTTCTCTCCTCGCTTGATGTTAATCATGTAACGTTGGTTATGCCGGGCCACGTGGTTACTTATTGTGCTCAGATACAATTCAGTTGCTGCTGATAGCTTACTGCACCTCAAGAATTTCTGGTCAATATTTAGGCCTGTGCGAAATCCATCGAATTTATCTCCATGGTATTGCCAAACAAACGTGATGGAGGGGTATCCTCAATGTGACGGTGTGACTTTCATCCCACAACATATTGTCGTAATTTCTACTGATACTGTCACAGACAGATGCATCTGCTGCAGGCAGACTGCTGAGAATGGGGTCGTGTGATTTCCCTCACCACCTGCTGCAGACACAGTCTAAAAGATACAACGCTTTGGACTCGGCCAGCTCTATCAGTAGTGGTGCTAATGAACTACCTAGAACACATTTGTTGCTCTTGCCATCCTCAGTGATTCCACCAAGTATTTTTCAACATGGAGGAGTGCTGATTCATTAACTGTGGGAGGACAGCACTTTGCATTCAGCAGGTGGTTTCCTTGCTCACGTTGGACCTGATGCCTTGAAACACCATGGGGTCGGGAAACGAATTTTCAGACTCCCAGTGCAAGTCCCCCCTGCCTATATACGAGTATACCAGCACCTATGCTGGACCTGTCCATATGGTAGCATAAAACTCACTCAGGGACAGTGATGATGGCTCCTGGGCCATTATATGTATTGCATGATTCCATGAGGATGCCATTGTCAGGCTGTGGCTTGAATATACTGTGAGAGAGTGCTCCCAATTTTGGCACTATTCTGTGGCTCTGCACTCAGGCAGCTGTCAATTTCGTCCTATCAAGTCTGTAATTCTTTTTTTAAAAACAGTTTCACACCTGACGTGATTCCTACCTTGAAGGCGTCTTTTTGCTTTCAGACCGTATTCTTGCCCTCTGCGGGTTGTTATTTGTCACAACCAGCATTTAAATAGACATTTAGGCAACGTGCTCGAGTTCCCAACCTTTTGAGCCACTAGGCCATGGTATTAACGAAAACGAGCATGATGGCACCAGGAAGGCAACCCGACGTCATCACGTCATTCGCTGATGATTGTGCAATGTTGAACTACATTAACGACTCTTCATATACTGAAACAGTCAATGCCCAAATTCAGCAATTTCTGGCAAATATGCAGCTTTGACTGAAAGATGCCAAGTGACATTCATGCCACACAAGTATAATCCAACAACCATCTCCAAAAAGAATGAAACCAACCATTGGCACTTGACTGTCAGTGGCATTACCATTGTTGGATCATCCCACTACCAACTTCCTGTGTGTTACCATTAGGCAGAAACCGTTCTGGACTCTCCATATGTATTTATGTATAGTGGCCAGAAGAGAAGATTAGAGGCTCGGGATTCTGCGAATAGTAACTCACCTCCAGACCACCTCAAATCCTGATCACCTTCTGCAAAGAACACTTCAGGAGTGTGATAGAATGTGCTCCAATTCCCTAGATGCGTGCAGCTTCAATACCATTAAAAAAAACAAAAACAATAAAAACATTACCCACAGTGAAGGCCTGTGCGCAGGTTTGTGGAGGAGGGGAACTTGTATTATTCTTACCTCGTATGTTAGTTGGACAACCACTATGCAATTTGTCATTAATTAGAGGTAACATAGTGTAGCATGTGATCCCGTCCACAATGTTACTAATTACAGAACTGATTCTAAAATGAGAAATATATCCATAGAGCATATAGGGGATGATGGCATGATACTGACAGATGAACATGCAGCTTAAGTAATGTCCTTGTTCCCATTCGTTATGATGTAATGTAATGTCGCACTGCAATCTATTTTTAATATTAGATTTTTACCGTGGAGTTTCTGGCGCATTTATCGTTGTCCCAAGCAATGAAAACAATATTTCTGAGTATAATTTCAGTAAAAAGGCGTCGAAGAACAGGAGGGCATGGATCAAGCATATGCTTTCAGCTCCATGACATACCTGGAAGCATTGTCCCTACTGGCAAGTTTTATCACTTCAAACACATCAAGGGAACACCTCACTGATATTATGGGAGAGGACGTGGCAACTATTTCACTTATCTAGGCGGCATATGTCTCTTATTTTTGGGGGGAAATCGAGTGGGAGATTTGGCTCAGCAGCTTCTCCGTGCGATGTGAGGGTTGTTTCATACTGTGTGTCTCAGTAAATATGCACTACATGATTTAGATGGATAGAAGTTCAAAGTCACTGCCTTGCAAGATTATGAATGGTCATGAAATTATGAATATTGAATTCTGAGATCCTGGCTTCCCTGCCAGCGTTATTCCTTGGGTGGGCTGGTGGAGATCGAGGTCTGAAATAGGGAAAATAATGTAACCAATGGGTTCCCAACAACCTGAACTGCCAAACGGTTTTCCAGAAGGAGTACATGAGGGCCTCAGACAATCCGATGTGTCTTCCCAAGTTGCAGTCCTTAAGTGGTCAATTAGTAACCGTTTAAAGAACATTCCCATCTCAACTACAATGTTTATGCTGGTGGGCACATTTTGCTGACGTGGAGGAAGACAGTTAAAATCAATAATATGCCTTGGGCAGAAATCAGGATCCCCTTTCTGAACCCCGATCTAACTTTGAGGACAACCTCCACTCTCTAATCGTCCGGTGGGGGCTGTTATACCGTATCCAACTGCCAAACCCACACTCCACTCCCCCGACCCTACCTCAATCTACCCAAACCACACTCTCCTCTATCACTTACAGCGTCGTTTATCCCGACACCCCGTTTGCCCACCATGCACTCTTGAAGTCTTTCAGCCCCTCTGCGTCCTGAGCTCACGAAAAATAAACCTTCCCGCAATTCCTGATACCGAGGCTCTTTAGCTCTCATGAATTATTTTTTTCTGCCCATTGCACATCCAGAAACTGTAGGGATTTAAGAGCTGCCACACAATCCGATTGGCTGGCAGTTCAACAAAGCGGGTCTTCCATGCGGGTGAGGAGAATATATCCCCCCAGCAGCCAACTGACGATTGAAAACGAAAAAAAGGAAAACACCACATTGTTTGCTGCCTTACATAGAAATCATTTACCTGTTTTTCTATTCTTTTCCAGAGATGAATATTCTTCTCCATCGCGATTTGAATCTCCTCAGTGCTTAATTTCTTTTCCTACTATTCTGATCCGACCGCTTTTCCCTTCAGCTCAGAATCACAATAGCTTTCCTCACTTCTTCACTTTGCATTCCATTAACCCTCAAAATAAAGAGGCCGCCCTACAAACTCCAGTGACCTAAGCATGCCAGTAGTTCTGCAACAAAATATGCATTCTGAAAGATAGCTACCTATAAAAAACCCTCTTGAACTGTCCATTTACGCCGATCATCACTTTCTCATCTCTGTGCACATTACCTGGTAAGCATCAGATGCCTCGAATATTAATTTACATCCTCCATTTCTGACATCCAATAACAATTTCATTCCAGATGAAACAACAATTAACTTGAATCTTAAATATCATTGTCCTTTAGACGTCACTCCAATATAAGGACTGTTCACATGTAGTATGCTCTAGAACTGGGGGACAAGCAGAACTTGGTTAAAAGCTTTATGAACACATCCATTCATTTAGCAGGAGTGATCCCGGCCTTCCAGTTTTCTTTCATTTCATTTTCCAACATTGTTGTTTGATGAAAGTTTTACACTGTCCAACTGCTCTCGAATATATGAACAGCAAGTGCAACCGATCTTGCAATTAAGCACGTTACTGGATTCTCGACTCAGGACCGTGATCAACATTTTCAGATCATAACCATAGTCTCAATATCTTTGAAATGTACTGTAATAATTATTGTGGTATTTCCCACTTACACCACCTCTGAACCCAGCGTTTACTACGGTAGCAGTGCTCCATTATCGACTTATCATGCGCTGCAACATCATAATGTTTGCCAATTTTTCATTCCTGCTTTAACTTCCCACAGATGAATGCTTTAAGAATCCCCTGCCACCCCACCCCTGCGCGCTTCTCTGCAATCATAACGCTTGTCAAATAAATGAAAGTTTCCGGTTCTGCAGCCTGAATACGTAACTCAATATTATCTCTCCTCTGACGTCTTTGATCTCCTGACTGTTGCCAGCATTTAAATTGTTCATCTTCTACTGCATTAAAACTAGTACACGTTCAGGGCACAATGTTAAAAGACCTTGTTCTCTATGACCTCCATGTACTTCTTACCTGTAAATCTGTGCAGCACGGCAGATGCAGATTTATTCTCTTAATAAAGTGCGATGTATTTGCCCCTGGCATGTTTCTTAGCGCAAAATGTGTGAAGCATCATTATGTGGGAGACGCATGATGTCAGTAGGCACGACTGTCCAAAGCCGATGGGTGGGGGGTGGGGGGGGTGCGGTGGTGGTGGTGGGGACTTGAGTGTTCAACAGGGCCTCATTGCAGAGGATATTTTACTTCACATGTAGAATATCTTGTGCTTGCCCTGGGAAATAAAGCACACATTTGAGCATAGACAGTTGAACTTAACGCTTCTCCAATTATTAGTTTCTCTGAGCTGGGAGTATTTAATTGGGAAGTTTAGAGGAAACTTAAATGTATGTCTGGCGATCTAGATTTTCTGGAACTCTTCCTTTGCTGATGTAGGTCGTGTAGCTCTTTCATTGAGCCAATTAGAAGGAGAAAAGCGCAACAGAATCAGTGACACTTTTTAAAAGATAGAAATACAAAAATACTGTGAGGCCAGTGAGGGAGAAAGGGAAGGTTAGAAACACAATTCTCACTAGGAATGGCAGCCAAGAGGAACTGGGAAAAACATGAAGTATATATATGACGAGAGATATAAAGACTAAGGGACAGGTGTAGGAAATCGAACATAGGGAGCAACAGAAATATAGAGACATGCGCAAATGGGGTGAGGTACATAGGTCATGTATTTTTCATCTTAGTGCAGCTTCGATGGGCCGAAGGGCCTCGTCTGCACAGTGAGATTTTGTGATACTGAGAAAGAGGGAGTTAGGACTATGTACAGCAGGGTGTAATTGAGAAAGAGCCAGCGAGATCGATGCACACTGAAGTAGAATATTATCTATCCTAAGTATGTGAAGCAGGAATGTTTTTAATCAATATTACTTTTTAAGTTCAGCAGAGATTTATTTCCTTTTTTTCCTTCATGGGATGTATACGACTGTATTTCCAATCAAGATTTGCACTTGTTTGGAGGACAATTAAGAGTCAACCATAGTTCTGTGGATCTGGAGTCACACATAGGCCAGGCAGGGCGGCAGAATTCCTTCCCAAAGGGAATTTCTGAGCCTGATGTTGTTCGTTAGAACGGTAATTCCAGGTGCATATTTAATACAAATTCCAATAACTGCTTTGGCGGATATTTGAACCCAGGTCCCAATAGGATTACCCTAGGCCTCTGGACTAGCGATTACATAATTAGGCCATCCCTCACCCCTTGCAGCAATCGATCATTGTAGTGTTTATCCTCAAATTGCAAATAATCATTAAGGAATTAACTTTGGAGAATTTCTGAAGTCCCAGCTTGGCAGTTGCGAAATAATTATGGTGTCTGTTTGAAGATAACGAGCAACTGCTCACCATCGCACAGTACCCAGGTCTGTTTTTAATTTCTCTCTCTATTTTACAGCATCCAACCCACCCTATCGAGGGAGGAGTAAAAACAACTGGCAGCAATTTGTGATTACGCCCAATGTGTTGTGGTGGAAAAAAATCTCACTGCCTGCTATTGCCCTGTTACTTCTGTGATTCAATGTAACCTCCGGTTTCCCTATATCCAATAGAGCATTAAGTTCCGAAGCATTCCTTATGCACACATGTGTGTCCCCACAATGTATATCACAGTATTGTGCATTTAAATGTTTCATTTTATAAAACTGCATCTTTTGCACTCTCAGCTGTATGAAATGTATACTTTTCAGTTTGTCTCGGAAAGGGAATTGAACAAAAATATTAATACAAAGGTACGGTGTGAAGAAGTTAACAATATGCAGTGCCTAACTCGGAGTGTCCATGATTATATATGGCACGTGTAGGTATAAACAATTGGAAACATTTTCTTGGAATAAACTGAGTGATCCTAAGCAGTCACATCTCAATTTCCAATTGATGGCCATTAATTATTTTCAAACTTCTCTCATTGTGCGCATAATGCTACAGGCAACACATTCATCTAGCACCGTATATGGCACACTCCAACATTCCTGACAATATTTTGGTCTATTTCACCGGACTCATATCATAAATATTGTCTAATTTACAGCTGCCACCCTCAGACTTCGCTTGATCTACTTTGGAAGCTACAATTTTGAAGTTAATAAATCATTAAAAAATTAATGCAAATCTTTCTCATAACTTGATAATTTGGGAGACGTTATCTTTTTTTCCTTTACATTGATTCGGAATACAATCACAAGCCCCCTGCAAAACGAGATTATCATTGCCTTGCAAAACACCTACACGATGGACAAATTATTCTTTGCACTATTGTAATAATAAATAGTGTGAATTCTTCCTCTCAGATTTTGAAGTGAGTTAAAACAAGCAGTTTCTCCAGCTCAAAATGCACATGCTGTTTTAATATGTGATCAATTGTCCCACAGTGTTGATAATAGGGGCATGCAGCAACTGCAATACAATTGACCATCAAGGGGGATGTTTAGATTGTTTCTTTTCTGGCAATGCTCACTCGCTATCTGCCAATGCTATTGCCACTTGTTTGGTAAGCATTTATTGCCTGCCCCTAAGTGCCATTGTTCACAGGACATTTAAGAGTCATCCTCATTGTTGTGGGTTAGGATTCAAATGTAGGTTCGACCGAGTAAGGACAAAGGTTTCCATTCCCTAATGAGGCATTTATGAAGCAGGTGTTTCTTTTTTTAAAACAAACATTATAAGATTATAAATATTGGGCTTTTAATTCAAAATTTCGATTGTATTCAAATTCCACAATTAGCCGTTATGAGAGCCAATCCTCCATCACCAGACCAGTAACCTGGGCTTCTGGGATACCTAGTCCATCGACAATACCACTGTGCCATCGCCTTACTTACAGCCTTAGTCTGAACGATTTCCTGTCTTGCTCTCTGAACACGGTTTCTATCAGCATTGAAAAGTTGAGAATGCTGCTGAAAGTTTTGCATTCATCAGCGGAATTTCCCAAATCCTTGTTTACGATGGAGTAAACACCATTGCTGAAACAACTGAATACTGTTCGGCCTAAAAAAGTACTCTAACTACCTCCTGCAGTGATGCCCGGGGACTGTCATGATGGGCTGCCAGCAATTACAAACATCAGCCCTTCTGTTGTGCAGTGGCCTAATAAGTAGCATTATGAATATTTGAGAGTCTTCCCCGATTCCATCTGACATCAATATTCCTAGGAGTCCTTGATCATACATTTGTTTAACTGTGCAATCTCAGATAAACATACGAATCCAGCTCATTTGTTAATGTTTTAACCAAGTCTGTCATTTTGTTGGGAGCTGGGTGTTGCTCGCGAAACCCAAACTGATGGTAAGAGAGAAGCCTAAAATTGATTGAATGTCCGCTTCATAGCACTTTGGCGGCTCTTGATAGTATTTAGATGGTAATTGAGAGTAGACAAATGGGGACGTAATTGGCCAGGATGGAATTTTCCTGTTTTTATTTTTTGGATAGAGACAGCGGGTCAATTTTCGATGTTGTTGGGTAGGTGCCCGTTTTTCCTATGCACTGAATTAGCTTGGTTGGGACGCTGATACTTCAGACAGGAAATCGTTAGCATCATTCCCGGAATGTTGCCATAGCATTTGCCGAATGCAATCCCTCCGTCGTTTCCATATATCACGTGTCAAGAATCAAATTGGCTGAACATTACTACTTCTTATGTTGGGGACACAGGAATATGGCGATATAAATCATGTATTTGGCACAAATGGCTGAAAGTGCTTGCAAATACTTAATCAGTTTCTGTTGCACTGACATTCCGGGCTCCTCAATTACCGAGATTGTATTTGTGTCAGTTCCACCTCCAATTTCATCACTGAGAGTCCAACATAGATGACCGGACCACGAGATGTCAACAAAAAATACTGAACATAAACGTCAGAAATTGTCTTTGAAATCGCTAACATGACTGACGAGAATCAATTATGCTTGGAGCTCTCATACACATTGGCAGTATCCTGGAGCACTGTGAGATGTTATAGTCACCACTCAGGATACCGATGCACTGTTACTCCACGTATACATTTGGGAGGATGCGGATTTACTATGAAAGTGCACACGAGCCACACAGATTGGCAAAATATCGTGAACACTGTCAAACACCTGACTGTTTCCCGAACAATTTTGAAACCACATACACATCTGGGAGGACTTTCATGCACTTTGGAAACTTATAGAAACCTGACAATCTTCCGAAAGACTACATAACCCCACTACACAGCTCACAGGAAGCACATAGGTTATTCCGTCACTTCAATAGCTGGCAGCTTCGAAGTTGATCTAAACCACCCCTCAAAAAGCAAATATTTAGATTTCAAGCTTAAAGATACATTTGGAAAATGCGCAATACCAGCGTTATTGATAGTCCCAGGGGCACCTGATTCATTTCCATTAGGTCCCTCCTAAGCTCTGAATTGATCTGGGCATGTCATCAATGAATAGTTCTTTCACGCTAATTCATGTTGCATGCCCCCAATCTGTAGAAACATGGACCACCATGAATTTTGGAGAAAGTGGTAGAAACACTAAAAATTTCCCAACGTTCTGATTTCATAGTGCAGAAGAGGGTTTAGAAATTATTTTATCATCCTGAAGAGTTGTACAAACTACTGCACAAACGCCTGGTAATCCTGAGCTTAATTAGGTGGCGGGGAAGAGGAACATTAAGGTTGACTTTAAAATTGTGAACTAGCTTCTTAATAAATCACCGTTGTATTTTAAAGGCAAATTAACATTTAATGGAACATTTGTTTTGTTACTTGTAAAATCTAATGTACATAATTCAAAGCCCCAAATCAGATATTGAGTTCATTTATTGGGGCAACGGCCCACACGATCTCGGTTTGGCATTTGGTTTGTATTAAGCTGAAATAAGTGCAGCGATGTTCATTTTTTTTCATTCCAGTAGGCAGTACTAACGGTCTTCACAAGGCCTATGAAGGTTTTAACCAAGCTAGAAAATCCATTTGCATAAATTTTTGCAAAGCTGATTGACTTCAGATATGTAAATAGATTTGAGAACCTAGGGATGTCCTCCTTAGCAAAAAAAAAATAACTCAAAAGGGAAATTGAAAAAGATATTAATATCATGAGGGGGCTGGATAGAGAAACGCTGCTTTCGTTGTTCGAATTGATCGATAGGGAGAAACCTGTTAATCCTGACAGATGTATTAAGGGCCAAAGGACGATTTTTACCTGTACACGGTAAAAGGCATAACTGAGACACGAAGGAAATAATTATCTTTGTTTTCTATGAAGCACATTCCACGACGCTGGGAAGTGCTACCTGAAAAGGTCAAGGCGGTTGAAATCAAACAGCTTTACAAAATTAGCTGAGAAAAAAATTAAATGCAAATGTACAAAAACATGGCAGGCGACTACGATCAGCTGCGGGCCAAAAGCGTTGGATTTTTCTGGTTTAAACAATCGATGAATCTATGAGTCCATGAAACGCTATAATTCTGCCATGCAGAAAATGACTTGTTATTCTGAGACCCAAATTAAGTGAGATGGAGTCGAAACATTAACTCTGTCTTTCTCCCCAGAGATACTGAGCTGTTCATGCGATTTTTTTTTTCGGATTTGCAGCATCCGCAGTATTTTGCATCTAAAATTCAGATCAGCATCTGCATCACTGGATACGGAGCGATGCCCTGTCATGGAGCGCTGACGGCCTAGTGGTAAAGCATAATACTCTGGGAAAATTATTCCCACCACCGCAGATGGTGGGGTTTGCATTTATGTTTAAAAAAACTCTGGAATTACAAGTCTTATGATACCGATTGTTGTAAAAATAAAACCCTTCTGGTTTACTAATTATCTTTAGGGAAGTATTCCTTCCATCTTTATCTGGCCTGGCCGACATGGGGCTTCAGACCCACAACAATGTGGTATGCTATCCCAACAGGTGCAATGAAGGATTGAAATTAGGTGCTATCTTAGCCAGCAATGCATACATTCCATGAACGAATATATTAAAAAGTGGGTGGCACAGGGGTATACAATCAGGAAATAGGTACCTGTAAGCCCACTGCATCGTATTTGGATCCCTTGAATTCCAGTATGATCAGGTCAAAAAAGGATAAATAAAACTTACGTAGGTTACTACAAGTCCTAAATAGTGTGGACCTTTAAGCAGCTATGGATGCTACACAGAAGCCCCTTCCACAATGATGAGAGAGCACAGAACACCAGTACAAAATGCAGCGCAGAAGCATTTGCTACCATCTTCAGCCAGAAGTGCGAAGTGGATGATACATCTCGAACTTTTCATGAGGTCTGAAGCTTCACAGAAGACAACTGTTAGCAAATTCGATTCACTGCACCTTATAGTAAGAGACAGCTAAGAAAATTGGAAACAGCAAATGTTTTGGTGACTGACTATATTCCGGTGGTAGCACGGAACGACTGTGCTCCATAAATTGTTGCCCACCTCTCCAAGATTTTCCAATATAGCTATATCACTAGCATCCACAGAGCAATATGATAATTTGCCAATGTATGATCTGTCCACAAGAACATAGCAGTGAATTTAACTTGGATAATGACAATTCCGTAAGTCGATCATCAGCCAAGTGATGGAAACAGCCTTCGACAAATCTAACAGTTGTTCTGTACTCAAGCATAATCTGGTCACTCACGTTCAGTTTGCGAACCATGGCAATGATCTCCAATTTAAGGTTCATAACTGTTTCAAAGGAAGGCAGCTGTGGTTGGTTGAGCTCAATACTTTCCATTTCAGGACATCACTGCTGGTAGTTCTCAGGGTAGTGCATAATCCGCAATTATATCCCGTTGCTTCATCAAAGAATTTCCCTTTATTATCAGGTCTGTTTGTGGGATGTTAATTGACGATTGCAGAATGTTCAGCACCATTACACATTTGTTAGGCCCTGAACCACGCCGTGTGCATTTCTCAGGAGAACTGGAGATATTTCTGGCATGTGCAAATGACATTCACACATCCCATGTGCCAAAGCAATGACCATCTCTAAAAACTCAGGAACTAACTATCTCCCTTTCAAATTCAATGGCATCAGTTTCAAAAAACCCACTGCTATCAACATCCTAGGGGTTAGATTAGATCAGAAACTGAACAGGACCACATACACAAAGCCAGCTGCAAATCAGATTAGGGAAACTCCACAGACACTTACTCAAAACCTGGTACTCCAATGTGCATACACAATTCAAAGCGTTCAAGCCAAGCGGCTGTTGGAATGCCATCCACTTTTCTTAATTAGTGCAGCTCCAACAACACTGAAGAATTTCCAAACATCCAAAACAAAAAAGCTCTGTTGGTGACACGCCATCAACAAAGTAAAACAAGCAGGGCATGCACAATCTACGCACATTTACAATAGTGAGTACAAGCTCCAAGATGCACTGAGCCAACTTGCCTATTTAATTCTCGAGAGCACTTCCCAATGCCAATAAATCTACCAACTAGATGGTGAAGCAAAGCAGATGCATGGGAATACCACCAGCTGCACATCATTTTCCTGGCCGCATGTCATCTTGACTACAAGCTACATAACTTTTCATTCACTGGTGTTGAGTCAAAAGTTTGGAAAATACCTCCCTAACAGCATATTGGTGTAGCTACAACAGATGCACTGCATCTGTTAAAAAATGTGGATCATCAGTACCTTCGGAATAACACTTAGGCATACGGAATATAATCACTGGCCAATCCAGCGACAGCCACATCTCGTGAATGAATTTAAAAAAAAAACTGAATTAAAGGTAACAAAACTCAAGCAGTCGGGAAAAAGCAGTCCATGGTTTTCAGCAAATGCAGAAGCATTCACTACAACCACCGAAGCACAGTGACAGCCCATTGTGTCATCAGTGGATGCAATATCTGCACTAGAGAAGCTCACCAAGTCTTCTTAGCACTGTTGGAATGCCATCCACTAGTCTAAATAAGTGTAGCTTATTACCAAATTCTCGAAAGGGTAGGGTGGCAAACGTATATAAGCACGACAGGCTGGACATCCATTCCCAAGCTACCCAACATCTTGCCATTGAAACATATCACTATTACTTCACTGCCACTTGATCAAATATTCAAACACTCTCCTAACAGCGCTGTTGGCGTACCAACAGCAGCGGTTCAAGATGGCAGCTCATCACCAAGTGAAAATAGGGTTGCCAATAAATGCTGCCAAAACCAAAGATGTCCGCCTCCCTTTACTGAATTTGTATAAAGTCCCTTCTAAAGGTCGTGTTCCGCCTATTTCCTCCTGCAAGATTGCATTTTTTTCCCTGCAAGGTGCCTCCTGCCCCCCTACCCTCTGCTGAAAACAATTTCACTCTTTTACATTCTGAATTCTGCACTACAATTTTCTTCATTATTACTGTCTGTCTTGAACATTAGTTTTGCTTGCTCCAAAGAGAAAAAGAAAGACCCCCCAAAAAAACACTGAGCCCACCACCGTAAACAAGTCGGACCTTAGAAGATCTTTCCAACTTTATCTTCAGGATGACATTAGGGTTTAGCTTTTGTTGTGTCACTAAGGCTGTACAGGTATTAACCAGAAAAGTTGTTGATTACCGGAAATAAAAATGTTGTAATTACAGCCATTTGAATGCTTCTCTACTCTATGTACTTGTAACATCCAAAACAACCTGCACCCCCTAAATAGCCATTCATCCCTATCTATTACAATTATGCCCCTGTGACAAAACACAAATTTGCGTTCGGATCCGCTAGCCATTTCCAAAATTCACACCCTTAAATGGCAAACCTTTTAAAACTTTAGGGGCATTTTATGCTCAGGCTCAACTTTGAGGCTTGCAGGAGGACTTCAGTGGCAGGCCGATGCGGACAAATTAGCCATTTTCAGGCCTTCAGCGAGAAGGAAAGTATAGGCGGTGAAGTGCCTCACAAACCTATCACTGATTAACACCGAGGGCCAAGAAAAAAGTCTGAAACCTGTGGACTCTCCCTCTTGCCGCCTCGCCGCCACCTGGGACACCAGCTCCATAACCACCATTTCTCGCACAAAAGCGAGGTCCCTTTAAAGGTACTCTAACCTCGTCTGTCCATCGCATAGGCTCACATCACCTCCCACGCTGAACAAAACACAGCCAACCTATACCAGGACACGCGGGACATTCATACTATGGACCGTTGCAGCCGCAGTGCTGTCCACTGCATTCTATGGCACTGCAGTGGCGACAGAAATGCTGGCCAGTGAGCTGGCAAATGCAGGACTTATGCAGGTCTCGGGACTGTTGCAGAAATGTGAACTGAAATCAATTATCGATTTTTGGGACCGTTAAATGACTGCACACTTGATAGTGGCAGCTGTGACGTGTTTTCTGCCAACTATTTGGATGGCGGGAATGGAGATCCCACCATTACCCACTTAAAGTAGTTCAAAGACAATGGAGCATTGATAATAAAAGACAGTATCATAGCTGATTCAACTGTGTCATTCTCTTGTATTGGACAATGAAAAAAATATAAGAAGCAGGTCTTTTACTCCTTCCAGTCTGCTGCAGCATTCAATGATAACAGGGCTGATCCTCGCTTTCTGCACAATTTGGTTGCACTATCCCATCATGCCTTGATGATTTTACTAAATAGAATTCTATCGAGCTCAGGCATGAACATACACAGCGACCGAGACTCCAAAATCCTGAGGGCAGATAATTCCAAATGTTCAACATCCTCTGAGCATGGATTTCCTCCATCCCCTTTCCTAAATTGTCAGCCCTTTACTGCGAGTCTATGTCTCCTTGTTCTACAATATTCAGAATGGGGAAACACCCTAGCCGCATCTACACTGATGAATCGATTATAGCTGTCTGCCTGTTGTCAACTATCATTTCAAACCTACAGCAAATTAAGTTGCATTCATTTAATTTTCGCAAAGGACAGTCCGACCTTTCCTAACGTTATTTTGGTAAGCAGTCCCTATTTGGCAAGTACGTTTTTCCTGCAGTAAAATACCAAAGCTGCACGCAATATTCAGGGCATGATGTCACTAATGTCCTATATAAACGCAGTAAATCATCTTTACTCCTATGTCCAATTTTTTTTGCTGTAAAGGTCGACGTGCCATTTGTCTTCACAACTGCTTGCTGTACATGCCTGTTAGCTTTCAGTGACTCATAAACATGAACGCCCAAGTCCCGGTGAGGTTCAAAGCTTTGCAGCCTCTCCCCACTTGTGAAATATCCTGTAATAGTGTTTGTTGTACCAAAGTTGGTAACCTCACATTTCTCCACACTATGTTCCATCTTCCAGTTGTTTGCCTACTCACTTAGTCTGTTCGTATTCCCTGAGGTGTACTTCGATCCACACCACAATTCAGCCTACCAATTTAGTTTGTGTCATCTAACGGCGACAACATATTTCATTTCATCCCAACATCCAAATCATTGGCATTGATTACGAATAGCTTCGACGCAGCATGGATCCTATCAAAGATTCACTAATCACAGGTTACCACAATGAAACTGGCCTATATAATTCATATTCTCTTTCCTGTCAATGAATGAGTGTTCAAACAAATTTCATTATACTGCATGTCAATCCGATGTGCTCTCATTTATCTTAGTCCGGGTTCCTGTCAGAATCTTGCTGAATATCAAATAAAAAATGTATGTGATCCTTCCCCTTGTCTATTCAGTTCCTTCCATTTTCAACATCTGCAACAGATGTGTTAATCCAGTTTTGCGTTTCTTAATTCCATTTTGACTTTTACCAATCCTCCCACTATATTTTTATTGTACTGCTATTTATCTAGAACGCCTGCTCATTCAATCTTCTTACTGAAAAGTGAGGCAACCTAATTATTGAGAACTCTGCTCCACCTTCAGCATCACAGCACATGTTACCATATAGAGCTTTGCTCGACCTCAACATTTGGATAATTATTCTCTTCGACCTAATCCACTTGCATAATATCTTTGGGCATTATTTGAATTTATCCGACAATATATTTCACACCATCTCTGCTTTCCTAATTAGCTTTTTATTATTTCACACCTGACAGTCCTCTACTCCTAACTTCTCGATGTACTTATATCTTTGACTCACAGTCACAGATTTCCATTCCTGAACACTGACCAAATCAGAGAACGCAGACCTAAGGAGTCTGATTGCCTTCTGGAACTAAGTGACCAGGTAACATTAGCACAGCTGAATATGCTACAATACATGCACCACTGCCTCCAGATATTCAACTCTTTTCTGAATCTTGTCAGTAAGCTCAGCATACTACTGATGTGGTTGCCATGGATAGCACTGGCAACCATGGGCCTACATTTTCTGTAGCCATGACACAGGAGTTGTCCTTTCATTTAATTCTGTTTATTAGATTATTTTTAAATTAAATAAATCATTCCTCCCAAGTTCAGAAATCTCCCTGATTCAACAAACCCAAAACTTCACACTGTGCACTAATCAGCAGCACTGCAGACAGTTTGTTTCATGTAGCTCGAGAGGTGTAACAGGGATAGCACACTCCTTCTACCGAGAGACTTCACAGCAAGGGAACAAAACCAGACGGCTAAGGAGATTAATGAAGTGATCATTACTGAAGGCAGTTCTGGACATAGTGTGTTTCAAATCTATGGGAATTTTAGTCTGGAAATTGTGTGCCTTCTATTTCATTTAGAAACCAGTTAGCTGTTCAGTAAGATTGCATGAAATGGCGATTGGGGGGGGGGGGGGTGCTGGTATGGGGGGTGGTGTTCGGGGGGTGGTGAGTGGGTGGTTGGTGCTGGTGTGGGTGTGGTGGAGAATAATCTAAGTGATACTTTGGATTAGATGATAGACGGGGAAACTCGGTTCACTGGGTGAAGCTGTCTTCTCCAGTATATTTCTCACAGCTTCGAATGTGTCACTCTTTTATAGCTATGGAATAAGCCTAATAATTTAGGGAGGTATCATCCATATGAAATGAAAAATGTTAAAACTCTAAACATGTTAATTCAGATAGCTGAGTACCTACATCGCTCTGGACGACTTTTCTTCCTGACAAAAACTGAAATTAATTATTGTTCATTGCAAGCCTTTTCCCTTTATGTTCTGTTAATGAACAACTTTACAGTGAAAGTACGGAGTGAATCCACCCTTAGAAGAAGGTTTAAATTTGCTGTGGATAAATCGCAGTTTGAAGTGGCAATTCAATATATTCATCAATGTGATACAGAGCGTTAACAATTGACGTGAAATAGCAAAGAAGAACAGCCCTCATCTTTCATTCTTTTATGATCTAAATGGTGCAGGTTTCTCTAAAGTTCGGTGTGAGCAGAAAGCGACTGCGCAATTAAGACCGAAGGTCGATTTTATTTTTTTTTTTGATCTGGCATAATTGACCTTTAACCAGTGTGTGTTCAGTAAACTACAGAACGCTTAACAATAAGTTTCACAGAAAATTTCAAAATGACGTCAAAACTTTAGAATAAGGTTAGAGCTGGGATTTACTGCCAACAATCATTTTGTTTTGATGTAGTGAAGCGGAGATGTCGCCAATTATCAGCGTAGCAGTTCATTGTTTAGGCTTCCCTATTAATCCATTCCTCTGATGGGCGTCTCTGGCTAGGCCAGGATTAATTGCCCATTCCTAACTGGCGTTGAGATTTTGCTGGTGATCTGCCTTCTTCAACCTCTGCAGTCCATATAGTGTTGGTACACTGACAGTGCTATTAGCGAGCGTGTTGCAGGATTTTGAATCAGTAGCAGTGAAGAAAAGGCAATATATATCAAATTCAGTGTATTGAGTGGCAGGGAGGGTGACTTCCAGGTCGCAGGGTTCCCATGTGTCTGCTGCCCTTGCCCTTCTAAATTCTAGCGGATGTGGGTTCGTAAGGCTCTGCCTAAGGTATTCACCCTGTTGAAGTCATTGATTTTTATTATTTTAAGATCATATTGTAAATTGGATTGACAGGCATTGATCAGCTATCATAAAATCATTTATAAAAAAAACACTAAGAATGTCCATGACGTGGCGCAACAGTGGTGATGTTTAATCTCCGAGTTATTCCATTTTGCATCGGGCACTCAGTCCCATTACAATTAAAATAAATAAATATTGAACGCTGTGTAGAACTGGCCACCAAAATGATATGAACCGTTTCACGGAACCGACAGAGACAAATATATACCCTTCAGAGACAAAGCGGCGCTTATATGAGCGTGAAAGGGAGCTAGAGAGTTTGGAGTCACACCGGGGCTTAAAGGGAAGACAGAGGAGAGCGGGAAATGATGGAGTCACAGCGGAGCTTGAACAGACCTGCGAGGAGCGAAAATCGCGAGACATATGGCGGGGTTAATCCTTTGTATGTAGGTTCAAAGCACGCATTGTGAAACCAGAGTCGAGGTATAACATCACACAGAAGCTGGTAGCTGATTTTTGAATCACTACTCCTCTTCTCTCAGCTCAGAAATTTCATTTGATTAAATGGAACTTTGCTTCAATTATAATAATATAAGCACAAACAATGCTGGACACATTTATTTAAAAATAATTATTACTTAATTCTAACACACAAAGTGTCACAAGACAGTTGATGCATTCCGACATTGGTTCGCGCATTATCCTGGATTACAAATTGATATGGGCCAACACCTTCAGAAATATTTTTCTGGTGGTTCAGAACTTTGGTTAGATCTATTGAGCTGGAGGCTGAGGTACAGAAGCTTTAATGCTTCAGAGAGGGAGCAAGCTACTATGACAATGTATTCCAGAATACAGTCCCACAAATCAGGCTTAGTATTTCGGATTTGCATTGTGTTCAGGAACAACAAGGTGCAACAATGAAAGAGATAGGAATGGAAAATTAAAATATAATAGTTGATGCGCGCAGACATTAAAAACTTCCAACAAATCAAGTTTTTTTTGCCACTTGTATTATTGATAGTAGACTGGTGTTGGGGACATGGGGTGGAGGAGGTGGATGCGGATGCGACTGATGCAAGATTGATGACCGAGCTTGTCATGGCACCGTGGCATTAAAAAGGCTTCCAGCGGTGGGATTGAATTTGAGTGTAGTTGTTGTGGAGGCTCAATAAGCAATGGACAAGAAAGAGTTCTTGTAGCTGAGAATGAGAGCCCGGAGAGTTCTGATGCTTTCAATTGTCAGTGTTTTGCGCAATTTGTGGGTGCTAGAAAGTGGCTTGAAATGGGGTTTGAAGTTGATTACGTAGGGGAAAACGACAGAGTTTTTGGAACCAGTTCTGAATAGGCAATAAGATCAGATGGGGCAAGATTCTGAAGGAAATCCTTAGAGGTTAGAACCTCTTAATTAATATCTGAGTCACAAGCAAATTCACATAGATACAATGTGACCAAGGAGTTCAATGCGTGGTTCAGTGAAAACTGTGGAAGAAATAGGTTCTAATTCATGGAACACTGGCACCAATACCAGAGATGATACCAGCTTCAGGTAAACCTTGCTGGAACTAATGAGATATATAACTGGGACGGTGGAACTAAGCTTCGTTTCAGTCTAAATGAAGGAGAAGATGTTCTGGGCAACCGGCATGTGCCGGAAAATGTGATAATTTAAAAGAAAAGGACAGTGTTAGACAGCGAGTTTGCCATGGGTACATTTGGAATAAAAATGTGGGAGGAAGGGTCGTTGCATAAAAAAAAAAAGGCACGATTGCAAGAGCAAGTGTTTGCAGTAACCCGGAAAAACAGTGAAGCAATCTGCAACTGTCTGTGCATGCCATTGCTAGCAAATCAATTGTCTTGTTTGGGGAAAAGTGCCGTTGATCATTTGTGTTCAGCTGAAAGTGGGCATTATCTATTTCAATCAGTCAGAGGAGAGGCTTAAGCGTATTGACTTCTTTGAAAAAGTACTTCACTGCAAGTGCATGTATACAGCGATTTCCTGAGCAATGGGTATAAATACTTAACCAACAGCATCGATTTTATCTGTGGGCGATGTCCGCCACAGTCACAATACAAGCTTTCCGTTCTTAAAGCACATCTATTATGACTGTGCAGTTGTGCAAGCAATATGATCAGTCCAAAATTCTTGGTGGACATGTGCTGCAAGATATATATATAAAAGGTTAAACAGTTTAATTGAGTCATTATCATACTAACAATTCAAAAACAAATCAACATTTGCTCACATATGTAAGCAATGCTGGAACGTGAATATTCAGAAGTAGTTGGCATATGGACGGAAAGGAAAATTGATAAAAATTGCTTTGTATTTTATCCATTAATTAAGTATGACATTAGTGCAAGAAGAATAGTTGCAATTAGTTCTCAATAACATTGTGGAGAAACAGTTCAGTGCAGCAATAAGAAATAATACACTGGATAAGTCAGTTGTGGGAGAACTTTTAGGCCGTTTTTCAACTGCTGTAGTGGTTACACAGGAATAGATTTTTGGAGCTTCTAAGATAGAAATGCAATTACCATGGCATTAAAAAAAACTGCCCTAAAACGGATATTCACATCATATAATTAGACCGGAAGAGAAGCTCATAGAATGGTTTTTAGACACGTTTTTAGAGCAGCACGACGTGAATTAAAAGCGAATAAGGTATCCTGCACATGGTGCTGTGCAATTATGCAGGGTTACCTAATGATCTCAAGCATGTTCAAACTTTATTTTTATTTTTATGGAAGGGAGTGATCTGTCATTGGCTGCTGTTTTAAACTTAATTGAGGCAATTACAAGGCTGTGAAGACGGACCTAACTAAAGTGAACTGCGGAAATACCTTAAATTGTAGGTCAATAGAAATCCAGTGAAAGACAATTGAGTGAATGAATTTATTATTCATAAAGTCTTTGATTAAGAAAGGTTATTTGGAACATTGCAAATATAGCGTGAAATCCGATATGATCTGGTAAAAGTCGGCAAACTAAACTTATATTGGTTACTACGAGTCGTGAAACATGTGGAACATTAACCAGCTATAGATGTTACACATACGTCCCTTTCTGCAATGATGGGAGAGCATAACAGACAAGTACGGAATGCAACGCTGAAGCATTTGCCACCATTTTCAGCCAGAAGTCCGGAGTGGATGATGCATCATGAACTTTTCATGAGGTCTGCAGCTTCAGAGATGACAAACGTTAGCAAACTCGATTCACTCCACCTGATAGTAAGAGACAGCTGAAAAAAAAAAACTGGATACTGCAAAGGTTTTGGCACTGATAATGTTCTGGCATTAGCCCTGAGCAATTGTGCTCCAGAAATTGCTGCCCACCTGTCCAAGCTTTTCCAATATAGCTATATCACTAGCATCCACACAATTTGCCAAGGTACGATCTCTCCACAAGGACATAGCAGTGTATTTAACTCGGAAAATGACAATTCTGTCAGTCCACTCTCGATAACCAGCAAAGTGATGGAAATAGCCTTCGGCAGTGCTATCAGGTGTTTCATACTCAGGTGTAATCTGCTCACTCATGTTCAGGTTGGGACCCAGTGCGATGATCTCCAATGTAAGGTTCATAACTATATCAAAGGCAGGCAGTTGTGGTTGTTTGAGCTGAATACTTTCCATTCCAGTACATCACTGCACGGGTTTTTTCAGGGTAATGCACCAGCCCCAATTATATCTCGTTGATTCATCAATGAATATGCCTTTATTATGAGGTCAGAGTGGGGATGTTAATTGACGATTGCAGAATGTTCAGCACCATAATCCATTTCATCGGCCCAAAACGAATCCAGGTGCCTATGTCAGGAGAACGAGAGAAATTTCTGGCAAATACCATTCGCACCTCCCATGTGCCAGACAATGACATCTCCAAAAAGGCAGGAACAAACTATCTCCCCTTCAAATTCAATGGCATCAATTTCAAAAACAAAAACACCGCTATCGACATTCTCGGGGTTAGAATTGATTCAGAAACTGAAAAGGACCATCTACATAAATGCAGCTGCAACAAAGAAAGATCAGAGTAGGGAAGCTCCGCAGACATTTACTCAAAGCCTGGACCACATTGCGTATACAACATTCAAATTGTTCAAGACAAGCGTGTGTTGGAATAGTTTCCACTTGTCTTAATGAGTGCAGCTCCAACAACACTCAAGAATTTCGAAACATCCAAGACAAAGAAGATGGTGTGGTGAAACGCCATCAACCAAATAAAACAAGCAGGCACTACACAATTGCCGCACAGTGGCAACAGTGAGTACAATCTCTCAGATGCACTGAGCCAACTTGCTAATTTAATTCTCGACAACTCTTCCCAAACCAAATAAATCTACCACCTAGATGGAGAAGCATAGCAGATGAATTGGAATAGCACCAGCTGCAAGTCGTTTTCCTGGCTGCATGTCATCTTGACTTCGAGATATATTACATTACTTTCACTGGCGTTGAGTCAGAATTTTGGATAATACATCCCTAACAACAATATGGGTGTAGCTACAACACATGCACTGCATCTGTTAAAAATTGTGGCTCATCAATACCCTCGGAATGACAATTATGGATACAAAAGATAATCACTGGTCATTCCAGCGACAGCCAGATCTTGTGAATGAATGAAAAAAAAACTAAATTAAAATTAACAACACACCAGCAGTCAGGACAAAGCAACCCGCTTGCCTTTTAGCACATGCAGAAGTATTCACTACAACCACCGAAGCACAGTGACAGCCGATTGTAACATCAGTGGATGAAATATATGCACTATAGATGCTCATCAACGCTTCTTAGCAATTTGGACATCCGTGGTTTCCAAATTCTGGAAAGCATACGGTAGCAAATGTATTTAAGCACGGAGGCTGGACATCCATTCCGAAGCCACCCAACATCTTGACATTGAAACATATCACTATTGCTTCACTGCTGCGTGGTCAAATACTCAAACACTCACCTAACAGCACTGTTTTTTATACCAACAGCAGCGTTTCAAGATGGCAGCTCACCACGATGTGAAACTAAGATTGGGCAATAAATTTTGCCCTGGCCAAAGATTTCCAACTCCCTTTAATGAACTTGTTTAAAGTTGCTTGCAAAGTGCGCTTGCCTCTTGTTTCCTCCTGCAAGTTTCCATTTTTTCCCTGCCTTGTTAATGCCTCCTGCCCCCTTAATCTCTGGTGAAAACAATTTCACTGTTCTTAATTCTGTATTTCGATTCACTTCATTTATAATTATCTGTCTGTATGGAACAATAGTGTTGCTTGCTCCAAGGAGAATTTTAAAAAAACGCAACACTTAAGTGTCTTGAAAAAAATGTACACTGAGCCCACCAACGTAAACAACTCATATCTTAAAACAGCTTTCCAAATTTATCCTCAGGATGACATTAGGCTTTACCTTTTGTTATGTCACAAAGGCTGTACTGGAATTAGCCTGAAAAAAATGTTGATTACCGGAAGTAATAAACTTTTAATTACAGCGAGTTGCATTCTTCCTTCTCTACAGACTTGTAAATCCCAAACAACCTGTTCGAAGCCTAAACAGCCATTCATCCCTACCTACTACGAATATGCCCCTGTGCCATCACACACGTTTATGCTGGGATCCGCTCGCCATTTCATGAATTGACGCCATTAAATGGCAAATTAGTTAGAACTTTAGTGACATTTTATACTCAGCCTCAACTTTGCAGCTTGTGGGAGAACTTCAGCGGCGGGCCTATGCCGTAAAATTAGCCATCTTCAAGGCCGTTAGCTAGAAGAGAAGAATTGACAGGGAGTTGTCTCACAAACCCATCACTGCTTAATACCGAGGGACAAGAAAAGTTTCTGGAACCTGTGGACTCTCCCTACCACCGACTCGCTGCCCCCTAGTACCCCACCTCAATAACCACCTTTTTTCACAATCCAGCCATGTCTCTCTACCGGTACTGCAACCCTGCCTTTCCACCACCCAGGCTCACATCCCAACACAGGCTGAACATTACACAACTTACCTATTCCAGGACTCTCGGGACATTCACACTATGGAGGGGTTGCAGTCCCAGTGTTATCCACTGCCGTTTATGGTGCTGCAGGGGCGAGAGAACAGCTGGCCAGTTCTAAGGTGGGATATCCTCCCAGGACTGTTGCGGAAACCCGAACAGAAGTCAATTATTGATTTTTGAGAGCGTTAAAAGACTGCAGACATGGCAGTGACCCCTGTGGTATGTTTTCTGCTAATTATTCGGATGGTGGGAAGGGAAATCCCACTATTACCCACTTAAAGTAGGTCGAAGACATTGAGCATTGCAAATAAAAGACAGTATCATAGTAAATTGAACGGTGTCGTTCTCTTTTCTTAAACAATGAAAAATAGGATCAGCAGTAGGTCTTACACATCTCCCAGTCCGCTGCAGCGTTTAATGAGATCAGGGCTCATCCTCGCTTCTTGCACAATTTGGCTCCACTATCCCTGCATCCTTTGATGATTTTACTATGTAGAATTCTATCGAGCTCAGGCGTGAAGAAACACAGCGGCAGAGACTCCACAATCCTGAGGTCAGATAATTCAAATTGTTCAGAAGCCTCTGAAGGATGGATTTCCACCAATCTTACTCCTAAATGATCTGCCCTTTATTGTGAATATATGTCCACCTGTTCTAGAACACTCAGCATGGGGCAACACTCTTGCTGCATCTACCCTGATGAATGCATTATACATATTTCTCTAATGCAAACTTTCATTCTTCAAACCTACAGAAAATTAGTCTATTTAATTTTCCTCATAGGACATACTGTCCTTTCCTAACATTATTTTGGTAAGCCAACACTGCATTCCTGCTCTGGCATGTGCATCTTTCCTGTTGTAGAAATTTCAAAACTGCACGCAATGCTCAGGGCATGATGTCACTAATGTTCTATAGAATTGCAGTAAAACATCTTTACTACTATGGCCAAATTCTCTTGTTGTAAAGGTCAACATATCAAATGTCGTATTAACTGCTTGCTTTACATGCATGTTTTCTTTCAGTGCCTCATAAACAAGAATGGCCAGGTCCCATTGAAGTTCAAAGCTTCCCATCCTCTCCCCAAATGAGAACTATACTATATTCCAATTTTTGTTACTAAAGTGGATAACCACATTTTCCACACTATGTTTGATCTTCCAATTGCTTGCCTACACACTTAGTCTGTTCGAATTCCTTGAACTGTACTTGGATCCGCAACACAATTCAGCTTAGCAATTGATTTTGTGTCACCTAACGACGTGAACATATTTCATTTCATCCCGCCATCCAAACCATTGGTATAGATGGCATATAATTTTGACAGAAGCATGGATACTTTCGAAAATCCATTAATCACAGTTTACAACCATGAAAATGGCCTAAATATTCGTACTCACTTTCCTGTCAATGAACGAGTTCTCAACCCAGTGTCAGAATTGGACACTTCAATCCGATGTGTTATAATTTACCTTAGTCGGTGTTCCTTTCAAATTTTTCTGAAAATTTAAATAAAAATGTATAGAATGATTCCCCTTACCTATTCTGCTCGTTACATCTTCAACATCTGCAATAGGTTTGTTAATCAATTTTTGTGTTTCATAACTCCATTTTGACTCTTGCCAATCACAATCGTACCCTTATGTTTTCGGTGTACTGATCCTTATCTCGAAAGCCTGCTCATTCAATCTTTTTAATGAAAGAGAGGCACCTAATCATTGAGAACTCTGCTACATCTTCAGCATCACGGCGCAAGTAACCATGTACAACTCTGCTCGATCCCAAAATTTGCATAGTTATTCTTTTGGAGCTATTTCACTGGCATAATATCTTTGGGCTTTATTTGATTTTATCCGACAATATATTTCACTGCATCTCTACTTTCCAAATTAGCTTCTTTTTATTTCACCCCTGACGGTCCTCTACTCCTAACTTTTCGATGTACTTATATTTGTGATTCACTGTCACACATTCCCGTTCTTGAACACTGACCAAATCAGAGAACACAGACCTAACAGGTCTGATTGCCTTCTGGTACTAAGTGACCAGGTAACATTCGACTGTCTGGATATGCTACAATATCTGCAGTTCGGCCTCCAGATATTTAAATCTTATTCTAAGCCTGTCAATAAGCTCAGCATACTACCGATGTGGTTGCCATGGATAGCACTGACAAACATGAGCCTTAATTTTCTGCCGCCATGACACGTGAGCTGTCCTTTCATTTTATTTTTTTTTTTAATTACATTTATTTTTAAGTAAGTAATTAATAGTTCCCAAGTTCAGAAATCTTCAGTAATCAACAAACCCACAACTTAACACTGCGCATAATAAGCAGCAGTGCAGACACTATGTTTCATGCAGTTCGAGAGGTGTAACAGGGAAAGCACATTTCTTCTACTGTGAGAATTTTCAGCAAGGGATAGAACCAGACGGCTAGCGAAGGGTAGTAAAGAGATCATTAATGCAGGCACTTCTGGGCACAATGTGATTCAAATCTAGGGGAATTTTCACCCGGAATTTGTGTGCCATCTATTTCGATTAGAAACCAGGTATCTGGTGCAATGAAATAGGGGTGCGGTTTAGGGTGTAGAATAATCTAAGTGTTACTTTAGATTAGATGATTGACTGGAAAACTCGGTTCACTGGATGAAATTGTCCTTTCTTGTATATTTCTACCATGTTAAAAAAATGTCACACCTTCATAGCGATGGAATAAGCCTAATAGTTCGGAAGATATCATCAGTATGAAACGAAAAATGTTAAATCTCTGAACGTGTTAATTCAGATAGCTCAGTGGTTACATTACTCTGGGTGACTTTTGTTCCTTACATAAACTGAAAGTAGTCACTGCTTTTTGCAAGCCTTTTCCATTTACGTTCTGTTAATGAACAACTTTACTGTGTAGGTACTGAGTGAATCCACCCACAGAAGAAGGTTTATATTTGCTGTGATTATATCGCAGTTTGAAGTGGCAATTCAATGCATTCTTCAATGTCATATAAAGGATTAAAAACTGATGTGAAATAGCAAGGAAAAATAAGGCTCATCTTTCAGTTTTTTAATGATCTAAATGGTGCAGGGTTCTCTACAGATCGGACTCAGCAGAGACCGTCTGTACATGTAAGACCAAAGGTCCTTTTTTTATTTTGATCCTGCATAATTGACCTTTCACCAGGGTGTGTACAGTGAATAACATAAAGCGTAACAATAAGTTCCACAGAAAATTTGAAGGTGTCTAAACACTAGACTAACTTTAGAGCTGGAATTTACCATGAACAATCATTTTGTTTTGATCTAAAGGAGCGGAGCTGATTATCCGTGTAGCAGTTTATAGTATATGAACAGTTCAGGTTTCCCTTCAAATTAATTCATCTGATGTGGGTGTCTTTGGCTAGGCCAAGATTAATTGTCCATTCCTAACTGGCGTTGAGATTTTGCTGTTGATTTACCTTCTTGAACCGCTGCATCCATGTAGTGTAGGTACACCGACAGAGCTGTTAGCGAGTGTGAAGCAGGAATTTGAATCAGCGGCAGTGACGAAAAGGCAACATATATAAAATTCTGTGCATTGAGTGGCAGGGAGGGTAACTTCCTGGTTGCGGCATCCCCGTTTTTCTGCTGCCCTTGTCTTTCTAGATCGTAGCAGATGTGTGTTCAGAAGGTGCTGCCTAAGGTATTGAACCTCTTGAAGTCTTTGATTATTATCATTTTAAAGAGATCATATTGTTAATACCATTGACAGGTATTGATCAGCTATCACAAGTTTATGTAGAAAGAATGAATTATTATGCTCATGATGTAGTGCAACAGTGGCGATGTTTATTCGCCGAGTTGTTCCATTTTGCGTAGGACAATTAGTTCCAATACAGTGAAAGTAAATAAATCTTGAACGCTGTGTGGACCTGGCCTGCGAAATGGTACCACCAATTTCACAACACAGAAAGAGACAAATGTATACCCTTCGGAGACACAGCGGCACTTAGATAAGCATGAAAGAGTGCAAGAGATTTTGGAGTCACAGCAGGGCTTAAAGGGAAGACAGAGCAGAGCAGAAATAATGGATTTACAGCGGAGCTTCAACGGGCCTGCGAGGAGCGAAAATCGTGGGACATGCAGTGCGGTTAGCCCATTGTATGTAGATTCAAAGTCCACATTGTGAAACCAGAGTCCTGGTATGACATCAGCGGGAAGCGGTTAACTGATTTTTGAATCAGTATTCCCTACTCATCTTATCTTAGCTCGGAAATTTCAGTTGGTTAAATGGAACATTGTTTCAATTATAACAACACAAGCACAAACAAGGCTAGACACATTTTTTAAAAAAAAGAACAATAATTACTTAATTCAAACACACAAAGTGTCACAGGACAGTTGATGCTCTCTGACATCAGTATGTGCGTTATCCTGGATTACAATTTGATATGGGCAACAGCTTCAGAAATAAGTTTCTTCTGCTTCAGGAACTTGGCATAGAACTATTGAGCTGGACGCTGAGGTAGTGAAACGGTAATGGCTCAGGAAGTAGGTAAGCTACTGTGACAGTTTATGCCAGAACACAGTCACAACAATCAGGCTTGGGATTCCGGATTTGCTGTTTGTTCAGGAACAAGAGGATGTAATAATGAAAGAGATAGCTATGGAGAATTAAAATATAACAGTTGGAGAGCTCAGTCATTGTAAATTTCCAACAAATCAAGTTTCCTGCGACTTGTACATTTGATAGATGAGTGTGGTTGGGGACGTGGCGGTTCAGGTGGTGGGTGCTGAGGGTGCGGAAGCGGTTGATGCAAGATTGATGACCGAGCTTGTCATGGAACTATGGCATGAGAAATGCTTCTAGCGGTGTCAATGAATAATGGTGTACTTGTCGTGGAGACACGATAGTCAATGGACTACAAAGGCTTCTTCTGGCTGAGAAAGAGAGCCAAGATAGTTCTGTTGCTATCAACTGACAGTCTTTTGCAGATATTTTAGCTGCTGGAAAGTGGCTAGAATTGGGCATGGACGTAGAATACATAGGCACGAACGACAGGGCCAGTATTTGAAAGAAGGAACTTAATAGGGAATACGATCAGTTAGGGCAGAATACTGAAGGAAACCCCTACAGGTTAGAACCACTTAATTAATATCTGAGTCACAACCAAACTGATATTGTTACAACAAGACCAGGGAGTTAATTGCGTGGTTCAGTGACAACTGTGGGAGAATTGTGTTTTAATTCATGGAACTCTGGCACCAATACCAGAGATATTGGGACCTGTGCCTCTGGACAGGCTTCAGGTAAACCTTGCAGGAAATGGTCTCCTGGTGAGACTTATAACTGGGACGTTGGAAGTAAGAATTATTTCAGTCCAAATGATGGAGAAGTTGTTCTGGGCGACCGTCACTTGTGGAAAAGTGTGGTAAATAAAAAGAAAAGAGACAATGTAAAACAGCTAATTTGCCCAAGGTATATTTGGAATGATAATGTGAGAGAAAGGTTCTGTGCATAAAAAAATGTACGATTGCAAAAGGAAGTGTGTGCAGAAACCCGAAAAAAAATACTGAAGGAAGCAATCTACAACTGCCTGCACATGCCACTGCTAAAAAAAAACAATTGTCTTGGTTTTGGGAAAGATGGTGCTCATCGTTGGTGTTAAGCTGAAAGTGGGTATTATTTATTTCAAGCAGACAGATGATAGGCGTAAGTGTATTGATATCTTTGAAAAACTTCTTCACAGCAGTTGCATGTATGCAGCAAATTCCTCGGCAAGAGGCATAAATACCTAACCAACGGCCTCAATGTTAACTGTGGGCGTTGTCTGCCACAGTCACAATACAAACTTTTCTTTCTTAAAGCACCACTTTCATGACAGCGCCGATGGGCAAGCAATATGGTCAATTCAAACTTCTTGGTGCACAGCAATATAAAACTTAAACAGTTTAACTGAATCAATATCCTATTACCCCTTCAAAAAAACAAATCCACATGTTTGCTCAGATGTGTAAGCAATGCTGGAACGTAAATATTCAACAGGAATTGGCATTTTGGAAGGACAGGAAAACTGAAAAAAATTGTTTTGAATTTGATCATTTAATTAAGTATTGCAATAGTGCAACAAGAATAGTTGCATTTAGTTCTCAGTATGAATGTGGAGAAACAGTACAGGGCAGCAGTAAGACATAATAAACTGGATAAATCAGTTGCGGGAATAGTTTTAGGCTGTTGTGCAACTGCTAAGTCGTGTACACATGCATAGAATGTCGGAGCTTCTAAGAGAGAAATGCAATTAACATGGCATTAAAAAAAAAACCCTGCACTAAAATGGACATTTACATCAGAGAAGTAGACCGGAAGAGAAGCAAATATAATGGTTTCTAGAAACGTTATTAGAGCAGCACAACGTGCGGTAAAACAGAAAATATGTTGCTGATGTGCAATTATGCAGGATTACCCAATGATCTCAAAATCGTCATAGCACGATCAAATGTTATGTTCAATTTTATGGAAGGAAAGGCTTTGTCAATGGCTACTCTTTTATACTTAATCGAGGCAATTACAACTCTGTGAAGACAGACCTAACTAAAGTGAACTGCGAAAATAGGTTAAATTGTAGGTCCATAGAAATCCAGTGAAAGACAATTGAGTGAAATATTTTGTTATTCATATAGGCATATTCGATTGTGTAAGAAAGGTTATTTGCAACATAGAAAATATATCTCATCTGTTCAAAAACTGATGGAGACAGAAAGCAGTTAGGATTTGGGCAGTTTGCCAAAAGCCTGTCACTGCGATAACAAATTTATATAATGAATGAGCTTATAGCTGGGAACTTACATCATCCTAATGGATTTACCAGGTCAGTAGGATTATACGAAATTGAAATAATTTACTTTGGAATTGCTTAGACTCCTTTGCGCAATTAACGACTAATGTGGTTAAAGGAGAACATGTAGATCCTGTGAAATATGACTTCCAGAAGGTGACTGATATTGTGACACTCCAAAGTTCACCACAGAAAACAGCGAGCTCATGGGTCAGAGAAAATAGGCAGAGAGTATCTTTGGTTAATGGAACTAGCGGAATGCTGCGTGGTTAAGTTCTCTACTCTCAATTATTCACAGTCCACATCAACGGCTTGGATGTAGGGAAAGAATGCATGCTATCTAAATGTGACGATTATACAAAGACAGGCATCAAAATACGTTACAAAGCTACAGTTAGATTTGGAAAGGGTTTAGTGAAGGCAATGGGCAGAGCTTTGGCAGATTGGGCACAACGTGAAAAAAAATAACCTATTTTCACAGAGAATGGAACAACAGAATAATATGTATCTAGGTAGATGAAGTAAAGCACGAAGGGAAAGGCCATACTGATAAATGAATCATAAATATGTTAGTACGCGGATACACAGGAAGATTGCAGGGCAGATGGAATGGGGAAATTTACTGAAAATGGGATGAAAACATGAAACAAGGGTATTGCTGCAGCTGCACAGTGTCTGGGTGGGACCACATCTGCAACAATGTTTACCTTGTATTAAAAAAAAAATGGGTTAGCAATCTTCTTTATGATGGCTGGTTAGAAAAAAAAATGCGAAGTGGACAGGGCTCGCATTCAACCAAAACTGCCTGTTCCGCAGCGGATTAACGCTCCAACGAGCCTAACTTGGCTGCACGTGGATCCTTCGCCCCTCAGTCGTGAGCCAATATGCCTGAGAGTTACCGCAGTCTGCAACAATCTTGTCCCTGCAGCTCCAAGTGCTGCCGTGGACAGAACGGTTATTGCATGCAGTCGCCGGAGCTGAAGTTCTGGATTTAACTGGAGGTATGTTTTGGGTTTATAGGGGCGGGGAGGGATGGGGCGGCTTGCGACTTTTGGTAGAGCTGCTTGGCCGGTGTACAACGGTGGACGGCGGCCGAGCAGGAAACTGACCGTCAGGAGTAAGCAACACAAATTAAAAGTATTCTCCTCATGAAGAATTCCAACCTCCCCAACTGCAGCCGCAGGCGGAGCCTGAATATGTAGGAACATAGCGAAAACCAGTGAAGCCCTCTGGCCATCCTAAAATTTGAGAGTGGGTGGGACCGACATTAGGTGGTGACTAACTGGAGATTTAAGGCCTCAACTGGGGCAGCATTGAACGCTCACCAGCCCCAGCATGAAACTTCAGAAAGCTTGGTGTGGGAGGGGACTGAGCGGTAAATCTATCTGTGGAAATTTGCAATCAGCTAGGCCCGTCAGCGGGGCAGCATATAACAGACACCATAATTGTGTTCGAAGTAGTTCAGCGAAGGCATATCCCACGTATTAAATTGATGGTGGTCTTACATTGTGAATAATTGGTGCACACACGGCTTGGCCTTTATGCGAGGTGGGAAAAAAATGTGACCTTGCACCATTGCCCTGCCTTTTTCCGTACCACTGAACATTGCTAATATTCACGTAAGCAACTAATGCCCACCTGAGTACATCGATTGAATATGACTGCACTACGCTTCGAGGCAGTGCATTCTAGACCCGAATAGCTCGTTTTGCAAAAAAAAATGTATTTTTCTCATCTCACATTTCCACCTTTTGCAATTTTCTTTTAAACTGTTCCCCCTCGATCTTCATAATTTTGAAGCCTGAGTTCTCTGTATCTGCTCCTTTCAGCAGATTTTCAACATGTCTACATAGTCTCCTGTTAAGGTTCTTCTCTCCAAGGAAAACGGGCCCAACCTCCCCAATAGATCCTCATAGCTAAAGTTTTTCATCCCTGGAGCCATTGGTTTAAGCCTTTACTGCACTGTATTCAATGTGTTCACATCCTCCTTATAACGTGGCACCCAGAACCCTGCACAATTTTCCAGCTGATTTCGGACGACTGTTTAATATTATTTCAGCATAACCTAAAAACTGTTGTACACCATGCCAATTTTCATAAAGCCCAGCAAATTATATGCTTTATCAGCTGCTCTCAACCTCTCCTAACATGCTCAGTGTTATGTGTGCTGATGAACCCATGCCTTTTTTCTCCTGAAGCCCTTTCAAAATATCATCCCTTATTTTAAATTGTCGGTCCATGTTATTCCTACCAAAATGCTTCACATCGCACTTTTCCATGTCTGCCGACTCCACCAATTGTCTATATCCGTGTGAAGCTCTTTACTGCCCCCAATCGCAGTTCACAACATTCCCAAACTTAGTAGCTTGCGCATTTTTTTTTTGAAAATTCCTCCTCCACACCATGATCCGGAGCATAAATATATATCATGGAAAGCAAGGGTCCCAGTACCGACCACCGGGCCTCTCCACGACAAACCTTCCTCCAACACAGAAACATTCCACTGACCAGTACTCTTTGCTTCCTATTTTTCAGGAAATTTTGCATCCACGTTGCTAGTCTTCCGTTTACCCATGCACCCTATTTTTCTCACAATCTATTGAATAGCACTGTCTTAAAAGTCTTTTAAAAGCCCTTGTACACCAGATCAACAGCATTACCATCACCTGCTTTTTCAGTTACTTCTTCAAAAGACACCAGCATGCTATCTCTAGAATTGTCTCTATAGAAATGCATGCTGGCTCTTCCTCATCAACATATGTTTTTCTGTTCTATCCAGTGTTTTTTTTTTGCTAGAACGTTCTCTACCACTGAAGTTAAACTGACTGGTCAGTATTTCCTCAGCTTAAACTTAGAAATATTTATAATCATTAAACAACATGTATAATTCTCACGTAATCTGGCAACTTCACAGAATCAAGGAAAGAGTGAAAGTTTACGGCCAGTTGCCCTGCAATTCCTATTCCCACTTCCTTCAATACCCTGGGCTGCATCTCACCCAGTCCGAATGCCTTGTCAGTCAATTCAACAATCCTTCCTCATCAATTTTGAATTGTTCTACTGCCAGTGCTTCTTCATCTGTCACTATGCCCTGGGTAGTATCTAATCCTTGGTAAAGACGGATAAAGTGTTTTCATTCGCTACCGCAAACATGTCTCCTTTGTTCTTGTGCAAAATGTGGTTTAATCCATAATCTGTCCTACCCCTCCTTTTATCAAAATTTTCTCCATTTCTATGTCTAAAACGATTATCAGATTCAACTGCACTTTGGCTGCCAGTGTTATCTCGGTAATCCTTCTTCGCCTCTCTTCGCATTTCCACGTCGGCGATAAACTTTTTTTTTCATCATCCTGGTTGTCAAGTATATTTCCTACCTGACACCTGACTGGAACACATTTTCCTTCCTTACCGTAAATTCGATCTCCATTTTCATCCAGGGAGTCTGTGGTTTGTTTGTACTACCATTCCCCTTTGGTGTAATATGCCTTAACTGTGCCTGAACCAGTTTTTTCTTTAGCATATCCCATCGTTCAGCGATGTATTTCCCTGCAAAAATATCATCCCACTCTATCTGTACCATCTCTACTCTTGAGCCATCGAAGTCAGCACTCCTACTTTTAATTATTTTCTTCTCTGGATTGCCTAAATTAATTTCTATAATCATCCTAATAAGTAGAATGTAATGATTACTGTCTCCTAAAAGTTCCCACACTGACACTTGGTGTGCTTTACCTGTCATTTTTCTTTTTCTTGTTGGATTGAACATAAATTCCTCCAGAAAAGTCTTCTGAACGCAATCTAAGACATTTTGCAAATCTACGTTCACTGCTGTGTCTCCATTCGGAGAATTAAAGTCAGCCATTATAAATGCTTGTATGTCTCTGTAATTTCGCTGCAGGTCTGGTATTCAATGTCCCTCTAATTATTAGACCGTCCATAGACTACACTGGGCAATGTTTTGCATGTTTTTATTGTTCCTTAGCTCTAACCAAAGAGATTTTGCCCCTGAAACCTCTAGAATATCTGCTTACCCCAGCGATGCTATGCTCTCCTTAACCAATATCACACTCGCTCTTCACTTATTTCATTTCCTATATCTTCTGAACAACTTGTTACTAGTATTATTGAACCGCAGGTTCTGTCCTTTTTAGAGCCAAATCCATGTTACTGGCACGGTGTCATATTTTCTCATTGCAATCTGCGCCTTTAACTCCCCAGACTTAATTAGTATACGCCATGCATCCACATATATGCATATTACCCTGATTAAAATTTTGAAAATTTCTCCCTGACCCCGGCATTATTTATTAGCTTAATATTCTCTATAAAAGTGATTTCTGCCCCGACCAGTATTTTGTGCAATCTGGGATTTCTCCCTAATATTTCCTCTTGATTCACTCACCCCTGCCAAGTTGTTCTAAGGCCTTCTGAACAGCACGAGCCAAAAGCACTGTGAGATATTCAGCCCCAGCACTGTTCCAGTGCAAAGCACCCGGCTTGTTCAGGTGCCATCAGCGCCGTAGCCAGTCCCAGGTCACCAGGAAGCTAAAGACCATGTCCGGCACCATCTTTCCAGCCATGCATTACGTTGTCATATCCAGCTTTTCTGTACTCACTGGCACGTGGCAGTGGAACTAAACAGGAAATTATAACATTTGAAGTTTTGCTTTCTATTTTCCTTTATGGCTCACAAAAAAAAATGTACGACCATGTTCCATTTTCATACCTCAGGGATTCCAACAAAATTTGTCCATGACCTCGGATTGATTAACAACACTACCCCCCCGCCCCCCCCCCCCCCCCCCCCCCCACGTCTCCGAAGAATAAACTGCAGCCGATATGTAACACTCTTGATCTTTGCACAGGGGGGGGCAACATTACACACTGGCGTCAAGTCCACAACCAGAGAACTGCCTGTCTTTCTCTTATCGAGTCATTCCCCCAGTGCTATTTCTATTCATTTCATCTTCCTCCCTTCCTTTGCAAACAAGACTGTCGTGTTGCCACAAACTTGGGTCTAACTGGACTCTCATGAGGAATCAGTGCCCTAAGCAGCTTCCAAGACAGAAAACCGATTTGCGATTGGAGCCCAGGGCACTCGAGCATGACCTGCCTACTTCTTTTTGGATTGACTGGTGGTAACCCATTCTCTCCCTTTGTCCTGGTGCTTCATACTGAGTACAATGACTTATTTTAATAATAACTGATGCATACAATCTGCAGCCGACAATATTGTCTGTTTTGCCCACCGCCTCAGGGATTGTCTACTGCACACACTTAGGATTTAAGGAGATTAAAAATGCAACGCAATCCAAACTTATCAGGGGAATCTAAGGCTTTCAGAGAGGGGAGGTTGACATATATCGATCTCAGACTGATTGTCTTCTTGTTTTTAAAAGTCATCATAAGTCGCCTTGATGTCGGAGGGGCATGAGTCTTCTTTATGTTTTCATTTTAATCACATATATCTGAAACATGGTGAACACAATGATCTTCAGGCTCCTGGCGAACTGAACATTTCTCTTTTCCATTTCATCATTCAGTGATGACATGTACCTGTTGAGTGCTGTGAGCTCCCTGCTTGTGTATTAGTTACCTGTACTCATTCTATCCTGAATATTCTCGATATAATATAGCTGGCAATCATTTCCATCTGCCTCTGGCACAGACGTTCAACTTTTAAAATTCAACAATGTGAATTTACTTTGGGCGACAGTCGGCGTGCAGGTGGGGCAGCGAGGTGGGGGATTTCGGCTCTGCTGGTTGTGGTGATGAAGACAACTCAAGATACCCAGTAAAAAAATAAGCACAGAATCCAAAAAAAATATTTAGCGCAGAGGAATTGAGTTAATCATATAGAAGCCATAAAAAACTACTTGGTGTTACGAACACAGCCGATGTTATTAGCTGAACAAGCCAAATCCAAAAGGGAAATTTGTCCTGACGATCATAACCTCTCTTTTGTATCTGGTAAACAAGGGGTCGAACTCTTGATCCCAAAAACAAAGACTGCCATTAAAGCTTTATATTTTCAACGTACTAACAGCAAGAAGACATTGTTAAGCACAAAGGTTTAATTAACACACTTAAAACAGTCTTAATAAAAATACCACCACCGCCAACGTCCCACTACCTCCGCCAACAAACACCTCTCCCCCCTTCTCCAACCAGAAAAAAAATGGAAAAATACTCAAGTAAACAACCTGATAAACTTCCTGGTAATAGCTCGAGTATCGATGGTTAACAGTGAACATCCGGTAGTAATACCCAAGGCAAAATTACTGTCACTTTACTGAAAGGTAAACCGCAGCACTTCTCAATTGCATTTACTGTGCTGTGGAAATGGAAAAGAGTTCAGAAACAGACTGCAGTATGAAAACATTTGCCTTTTTGGCTTGAGAATGCATGGCTGCTTAACATTCAAAGCTTTTGTTAGCAGAGAGCTTAAGTGAAGGCGTCTACCACTCACAGCCACACTACTGAGCTCAACATATTTCCTGGAAAATCCTTCCCACCCCCCCCCCCCCCCTACAACTTAGATTTCATTAGGCCAACTCAACTTTTCCCAAATATGAAAAAAAATCTCTAATCTATCCCTGTCATCTGGACTTCCAGAAAAAGAAAATTTAAGGAACGTCTTTTTATGACTTATGAAGCATTTAAATTTGTAAACGTTTTTTTTGAATTCTAACAGCTGAAAAGTTAAGCCAATCCTATCACGTAATGCAAGTTTTAAAAACCAACCTATTTATTTGTAAATCCACTCCACCAGAAGCTCGAAGATATAATGCAAGCGACTGAGAACTTTGCATTTCATTGCTCAGTTCGCACAGACCAGCTGTCTTTTCTAACCTTCCCCCCAATTTAATACCTCATCGACACACACATGCACACAGACAGACACACAGACACGCCTTTCGTCACAGAATACCAACATTATCCTAAAGATCTTTAAAAAAAAATCCACCTTCACAGGTCACTGAACTGAAATGATGACACGTACTACTTCAAAATATGGTTTGTATTTTAAAAACAACTTGATAATTCTCATCATACTTATGTATACAGTAAGCACATTACTCCATGTGTACAGGTATCAAGCTTGATAAAAATGCATTTATTTTTGCAATACTAAAGCTCACTCCATTACATTCACAATTTTCCAGTGCCTAAGCCCTTATGAATTTAAGCTCTTCACAAAGCTTTACCTGATGTATACTTCTTAAATTACGCTGTTGAATTAATACACTCCATCGGAACAGTCCCATGCATTCATCTCGAATCATTTCCAGAAACTTCAAAAAGATGGTGGTGATCACGTGTAACTGTCTCCGAAGAGTGGTTTGCAATTTATAATTAAACATGCTTCAAACCTAAAACCACATTAAAGTTATTTTATGCATGAGTAATTCTATCTTCTAATGCACTTTCACCTTCCGTGAGAAATCCCCCACTGTTTTCTCACGTTCATTTTCATCGTCTTGTGGCAACTCAGCACCAAATTCAAGTGCACTAGCCATTAAGTGCTTTGTAAAATCAGGTGCCATTAGAACAGGTGTATTAGGTAGTACATCACTCAATATGTCAAACGCATACAAGGCCGCTGCTATCCCCTGTGCTTTTTCCGTAATCCAGTCAGTGGAGTAGCGAGTTTGCTGAAATTTGACATGAAGTTCCAATAAAATCCACTAATCTCCTGAAAGCATAAACTTCCAGTTTCCTTGTAGGCGCTGGGAGCACTGGAATAACTGACTTGGAGGGGAAGTTTCAAACATTGGTGTTCCCAACTGTCGGCTGTCCTTAGCATTCTGTAAGGTGGTAGCCGTGATCGTCGATTTGGATGGTTTTGTAGAAGGCACGGTCGTGAGTTTCTGCAATGCATCTTCTAGTTGGTAGACACTGGATTACTGTGCATCGTTGGTCGATGGAGTGAATGTTTGTTGATTCAAGTTGGCTGCTTTTGCCTGGGTGGTGCCAAGCCTCTTCAGCGTCATGAGTGCTGCCATCAATTGGGAAATTGCAGTGTATTCCATCACTCTCTAGATGTGTGCCTTGTAGATAGTGCACAGTCACTGGGGAGTCAGGACGTGTGTTAACCGTAGCACAATTCCTACCCTCTGTCCTCCACTTGCAGCCACAGTACTATTTTAGCTAGCGCAATTCAATTCCTACTTAGTTGTAGCACACAGGATGTTAGTAGTGGAGGATTTAATGATGGTAATTCTGTCGAACATGAAGGGGAGAAAATTGGATTTCCTCCTTTAAAGGTGGTCATTACCTGACACTTGTGAGGTGCGAATGTTATACACAGTCTGAATATTGTCCAGATCTGATGCAATTGGACATGGATATGCTTCAATCCCTGCGGAGCCTAGAGCGGTGTTAAACATTGTGCAACCATCAGCGAACATCCTCAGTTCTGATCTTATCGTGGAAGGAATTTGATTAATGAAACAGCTGAAATGGGCGAAGTGAGCGCACTACCGGAGGAACTTCTGCAGTGATGTACAGCAGCTGAAAAGTCTTACCAACTGCAACAACAACCGGCTTCATTTGTGCTAGGAATGACTTCACAAGCGAAGAGTTCTCCCCCTGTGTCCCATTGTCTCCACATTTGCTACAGGTATTTGATGCCACACTTAGTCAAATGCCGCCTTGATATCAAGGGCAGTCACTTTCCACTCAACTTGGGAGATCAGATGTTTCGTCCACGTTTGATCCAGAACAGTAATGAGGTCAGTAGCGGAATAACACTGGCCGAACTGAAGCTGTACGTCAGTGAGCAGGTTATTGCAAATGACGTGTCGCTTGATAGCACTGTTGATTATCCCTTCCAACACTTTACACATGTCCGAAAGTAGGCAGACTGGGCGGTTATTCGATGGGTTGGATTTGCCTCCCTTTTTTTCTACAGAACTTACCCTGGCAAATTTCCACATAGCCGGTTAGATGCCACTATTGTGTATGTACTGGAACAGCTTGGCTTGGTGTGTGGGAAATTCTGGAGTACAGGTTATATGTACTATTGCCATAAGACTGTCAGTGTCCATAACTTCTGAAGTGTCCCGTGCCCTCAACCGTTTCTTAATGTCACGTGGAGCGATTCTAATTAGCTGAAGACTGGCAACTGTGATGTTGGGGACCTCCAGAGAAGGCCGGGATAGTTTACTCTATTGGCACTTCTGGTTGAAGAATTTTCCGAACGCTCCAGCCTCATATTTTGCACGGATGTCCTGGTCTCCTCTATCATTGAGGATGGGGAGATTTGAGAACCCTCCACCAGTGTGTTATTTAATTTTCCACCACCATTAACGACAGGAGGTAGCAGAACTACAGATTTTAGGCCTGGATAAATTGGCTGTCTGTCCTTTATTTCTGCATATCATTTGCTGCTTATGCTATTTGACACGCAAGTGCTTCTGTGTTCTAGCTTCACCAAGGTGACGGCTCAGTTTCAGATACGCTTGGTATTGTCTGGGCATTCCATCCCGCACTCCTTTTTAAACCAGTGTTGATCCCCTGGCTTGAATACTAATTGGTGATTTGGAGGTATGCAGGGCCATGAGGTTAATTATTGTGTTCCAGTAAAATTCTGCTGCTGTTGATGTACCTCAGCGCCTCATGAATGTCCAGTATTGTGTTGCTAGATGAATTCAAAATGTATTACTTTCAGAATAGAAGGACTGCCACACAAAATGATAGCGGGTATCCTCAATGTGAAGGCAGAACTTCGTCTCCGCAACAGCTGAGCCGTGGTCTCTTTTACCAATACTGTAATCAACAGATTCATCTATGGCAGGCAGGTTGGTGAGCATGAGGTCAAGTGTGTTTTTTTCCCTTGTGTTGGTTCCCTCATAAACTACCGCAGACCCAGTCCAACAGTCATTTCATTTAGTAATCGGCCAGCTCGGTCATTAGTGCAGCTACGAGATTCTCTTTGTTATGGTCGCGGCTGGCATATTATCTGTCAGGTATGATTCCGTGAAAATGCATCAGTCAGGCTGTTGTTTGACGAGTCGGTGAAGGCGCTTTGCCAGTTTCTCTCTCAGAAGTTATTAAAAAGTACATTGGAAAGCCGACAGGGCTGCAATTTCCGTTGTTGTTTCCAGTGCCTAGACCGATGCTGGGTTGTCTGTCTGGTTTCAATCATTTTTTGGGACGTTTTCTCGCTTTTTCTATGATACCTTAGTGGCTTGCGAGCCAATTTAAAACCAGACACATTTCTGTGGGCCTGTAGCCAAGTGTCGTCCAAAGCAGCTAAGCAAAGCAGATTTCGTAATCAGAGGGCCTTCGTGAACCAGACGGGCTTTTACAACAATCGACATTTCTTATTAGAAAACCTATTATTTTCCATAAATTCAAAATCCACCATTGGGTTTCAAACACGGCCCCTACAGTGCTGACTCGTTTTTCTTGTTTTTCTTTGGTGTCCGGAGGGTGGTGTTATCCATTTATTGATAAAAGTTAACCCATCACATCTGAATTGAGTAGCTATGTCATTTGTTTTTTAACTGATTTACTACTAAAACACTTGCGAACCAGCAACCTCCTGTTTTTACATGTTTTACGTTATGATTGTCTGTTATCTTGCTAATTTTCCTAAAATATGAGGATACCCTCCATCAAGATTTCGCGGGTTTAGTAACACTGAATGTAAATATTTTATTTTATTCTTAGTATTTAAATTAAAATCGGCTGTAGCATTTTAATTTAATCTTCTCATAAATATTCCTACTGATCGGCCCTCGTGCACAATATCAAATTAAAAGAATGATCTAAAATATAGATATTTATAATTTTTCACTTACTACCCTTAATGTTATCCTATATGTCAAATGTTTGCCCAAATTCCTTCCAGATTTTATTTTTTCTTGATCATGTAGCAGACTTAAACATTGTATTTGGGTTCCTCTGTAATTATTTTCATAGTCACTCCTTTGCTAATTACTTGTCTGTTTGAGTTCTATTCTCAGCACTTTATCATTTTCCTGCCATGCAGTCCACTTTTTTGTCCATGCCTCTAGCCTGTCTACCCAAACTCGTAATTTCTGATTATTATGTCAATAGTGCAATACTAATGTTTCATTTGTATGGTGTTTATGTAAGATGCTGTTCTCTAACGCTTTTAGAAATGTTTTAAATGTTTATAATTGTCTTTATATATCATATCACACATTGTTCTCGATTTTACGTGTAAATGTCGATGCACAGACTGTCCTTGAAGTTTTCTATTTAACCTGTTGAAATGTATTTTCATGCGTATTTATTTGCAAATCATATCTTAAATTCTAGTGCATTATGCTCACAATTGTCAATAGTGAATTTTGGTGTGTGTATAGGTGGGGGGCCGGGTTTGGGCTGGCACCAGAGGCTGTTGCTATTTGGGTGGACTGCCGCCGTTGGTTTGGGGTGAATTTGGAACCTACTCCCTTGGCCTAACCTTTGTGCAGTTCGTTATGCTGTGAATACGATCTGCTTTTAGCTTTGCCCCAAAAGTCAATAGCTGAATTGAATAATTATAACAGCCTTATGCACATAGGGATACTATCATATAAAAATCCGTCCTATGGAACTTAACTATTCTGTGGAACTTTTGTTTTCAGTTTGAGAAGCTTTAGAGAACTTTAATGGGGCAAAATAGTTACCACGATTTCTTTGCACCGTATTTCATGCTTAAACAGCTGTGTACTTACACAATTTCCTTTAATCATTTCATGTTTCCAGTGTTCGAAGAATTGTTCGACAATTGTTTAGATGTAATATTCCTGACTGCATGTTTACTTATTGCTGCATCTCTTAGCGTTTATCCACTGTTTGTTTTCCTTTGCTCATAATCTATAAGCGCATGACATTAGACGTATTTTAATGCTTAAATGTGATAAATCTTCATACATTTCAGACATTGTAATTAAGTCATAAAGGTAAGATAAATGTCAGGTTCAGTTGATGTTATTCCTTTTCTGACGACGGCACTTGGGAAAAGTTATCTTATAGCGCACAATATCGACACACATTTTGCAATAACGTCCAATGCGTAGTAATTTAAGCCTCAATTCCCATCTGTGTCTGATTATTCTGTTGTCCATCATTTCTGTGAATTCATTATTCGAAAATGTGTTAAATGTGCAATGTCCCTGTCAACTTACGATAACCAGCCGTTGAATCGGCATTAAAGGTTCCAAGATGGACAGGAAAGTACAATAAATTTAATGTAAGTGCTTAAAGTTGGATTTCAAATATTCAAAGAATTTTTTTTTTTTAAAAAAAGGGCTCAATAATTTTCTACAGTTTACACTGATTTCTGTTGAGGACAGGACTGTGGAAATTTAGCGCCTTTTGCAAGGCAGGATGATTATCATGTTTTGAATATATAAAGCGACAATTGTTTAGATGTAATATTCGTGACTGCATGTTTATTTATTGCTGCATCTCTTAGGGTTTTCCACTCTTTGTTTTCCTTTGCTCATAATCTATAAGCCCATGACATTAGACGTATTTTCCAGTGTCTTCAACGTTCTATATGCGTTTTTCAGAAATATTATTTCCCTAGTCCGTTAGATATTTATTGGAAGCAAACCAAAATGAAGATTGAAAGGAATACGTAAGTGAGATAATAGCAAACGGTATACCATTAAATGGCCTGCCATGCTAATTATTAGATATCTGAGTAAACATGCGTGATCCATGTTGTGCTCTGATTATTCTTACACAACATACAACTTCAAGCTAATAAATCCCATGCATGGTCTCAGTTTACTGACCAAAATAATGTCACATTAGATTTCTTAACACATGTCTCCAAAGGAATCTTAGGTGGTCACATTTTTCTCAGCTTTTAACTACATTGCTTAAGTTGCATTTAGCAATGCCCGCTTACCATTTTTTAGTTACAGCGGGTACAGTATCCACCGTCAGATCCGCTTATAAAAAATCCCCATTCATATTCAGCAATGTTTTTATTCCTAAATCGAATCTAATCCTTCGTTAACTCCTTTTTATACAAGTAAACCTTATCTCTTCAACCTTCTTCACATTTCCTGCTGAATTTCTAATCCTCTTTCCTGACTCAATTCTCTAAAATGTTCTTTCCTCTGCTCTCGAGTTTTGTATATGTAAACCCACGCTCTTTAAATACAATCTTACGCGAATCAATACTTTTGCATCATGATAACTTTAAACAATCAAAGATTTTCGAGGGGAGGATCGCTTACTTTGCTCGAACAAAAGGAGGCAGGTTTAATTAGTGATCTGTCCCAGGTAGAATCCATTGTCCTGCTTTAATTTGCGAAAGAAATATTAATACTATCGACTTACATATTTAATAATAAGCATTGGCACATATCAAGGGTTACATTTTAATCTGTTTTTATGAACACTTTTCCAGAGGAATGGCTTACAAAAATAATGGAAATGCTGGCACATTGCACGGATGTCCAGTTGCACCACCACACCGATTCCCAGCGTGTGTTGCTGGAAATTTTGATTGAAAATTTCCTGGAGCAGTTCTTGCATGAAGGCATTTTTAGTGAATCTGAATATGAGGTGGATTCCATACCTAATGAAATGGCTTCATGATAATTTATAGATAAGATCACAGTTTTCAGCAAATGTGTATGCATGGAAAAAAAGTGGTAAATGCACTTTTGCTCTATCCCCAGTCGAATTCCTGAAATTGATCACAAGTTTCAGTGTAAACAGTGTTAAAACTGCCCTTTCACTATACCTTGCCGCATTTATTTTTATTATTATTTTTTAAATCTGGAAATGTTAATACATTCAGTAAATAGTAACACACTAGTCTACCTTGGAATAACCTTTTTAGCCCTCACAGTGTTCTGAGTCCAATGGTTTGGCGCTGCGTGATCAATGCAATTCCCACATCCGAACAGCATTTGGGCTATTCACTAGCTCAATCAATTTAATCTCTGTTCAGAATCTCCCTCATAACGAAACAGACCGTGGCCAGGTGCAGGGAAACCTGCGTGATATTCTGGATTGGTGCAACGAATGGCAAAATTCAGAGCACTCAATTGCCACCTCCAAAAGACTGCCCCAAAGCATCCCTTTTTTTCTGGCGACAAACTCAGCCATGTCAAATTCCTAGTTTCAGCACTTAATCAAGCTCTGATAATGGCCAGCCAAATGTTTTCTCCTTAAGTTAATTACGGGAGGATCTATCTGAAGTGGCTTGGTGCGCTTCAGATTTTGGTTGCCTTAAGGCATGACGTTCTACCATAAGAAGAATTGACTTTAATAGCACGAATGCAGAGGAGGTTCCATATTGCCTCGATAGTTATCATTGCGTGAGATACCACTGTGTTTGCATATACTGAGCGCCCTCAGCACAGTTTCAACAGAAATCCTGAATCTTTATCAAACATCTAATAACAACGTACATCTATTCTCAGATCAGGAAACAAACTGAGGATAACGACAATAATATTCAAGTGTTGATGAGGTCTATGCTTCCCTGTGCTGTTCATGCTCTAACAAAGCACCCGGTTGTTTCCAGTTCTGAATGATTTGAGCTACTGCTTGTCGGGTTTTGTGCTAAAAAAATATCTTACGTTCCTCTTCTCATTATCCCTTCAGATCATTGTCGCCTCTCCACTTGTCGAATATATAACTGGCACAATATTCACACCAAACTAAGAGCTCTTTTAATTACAAAATCATAAGTTTCTTACATGCAAGAGGGCAATCGCAAGATTAACCAAGTTCAGGAGATGTGTACCCTTCTACCTTAACCCCCAAAGAAATTTGGTGACCCTGATTAGCACAATTGCCAAGGGGAAAAAAAAACACTACTCATTTACTCTTCCTACACAGATGCCTGAATCCAATTTGGTTTCTTCCCACAGAAGCTTCATTGAAGTTAGAACTTTGGAAGGAATCAAATATGAATGCCCCTGAAGCTCTTCGCATATGTTGCTTTAATGCTTTCACCCTGCATCACCCTCTAAGTTTTAAGTGCTTTGAAAGAATCACAAACAATTACATAATTAACTGCAGTATGTTTCCCTTTATGGGCGATTGACTTGTCATCGCTCAATTGATACCACGCTTCCCCCTGTATCTCAAGTTTATCCATTTAATTCTCAGTACAGTGCTCCAAGTCAAATATCAGTCTTGATAATTCAGTGCAGAACTCCATTGTCTGAAGTTCCATTTATTGCTTCTGACTTTAAATCGATGCCTCATATGCCTCTAGATCTAAAGCATCACATAACCCTGTTTCGAACAGAAGGAGGGGCATCTTTTCAACTATTTACATTTCAATTTGTACCAGCAATAGGAGGTTGTGTTCACATTGTTGTTTGAGAGAATATCTTGAGCTCAAATTAGGTACCGCACATCCAACATTCCAAAGCTTACTATATTGACAGAAAAAAAACCGTATATGTTAAAAAGTGCTTTGAGAATTTGGCTGGACGTGAGAAGGGCCATACAAATGCAAGTGACTATTTGTTTTTTTTTAATTAAATGTGTGAGTTGTCAGCTGCCTCTAACTACCTAGTAACCTCTTCTCCTTCTGGCCATCTTCTACGATATGTACGAAGACATGAGCGGCAAAGTAGGTGGTAGAAGGGCAAAGCTAATATGCCTTCTTCTAAAACGATATTTTGGAAGGAAAATTAAATAATCAAAACACAGATGTATTGTAATTATCAGTATGAATTGCAATAAAAAAACTGAAGATTGATGTGAGGAATGATTTGCATCAGTAATCCGCATATGTTTGATACTGATTGGGTATCATTTGGAATATGATGGGACGGTAACAGAAATAGAGAAGTGTGGTTGGGTTGGAGGACACTTAGTAAGGTCGATATTGAAGTGATATATATATTAGGCTATCAAAAACATAGAACATTGGTTGTGGAAATTATATCCTATCCGGGACTTTATTTAAATGACCTGTATTGAATGTATATTTGAAGCAAGACTAGCAATGGAAGGTGCTAGTTAGTGAGGTTACAATAATGGTTACTGCAGGAAGTAAATGCAAAATGAACTCATGTCCCCGAACCACCATGAGATAAATTATAAGAAAGAAGCTTATAAATAAGATAGTTGCTCAAACGAGAGTGGTGAAAAGCAAAATGCCTAGAATGTAATTAATTCATTTTATATTTTTCCAACATGTTGAATTAAGTCGATGGTAGAAATAACAATAAACATTCAACTGTGTTAATGTGCTACTAGATGGGCTGCTGGTGTAATATCAATACTTCCCATGTTACTTGACAAATAAGAATATTAGCTATATTTAATTCCAAACATGGCAGCTCTCCATTGAAAGAGCAAAAAACAAAAAAAGTACAGCAAAACAACAGGCCCTTTGGCCCTCCAAGCCTGTGATGATCATATTGCCCTTCAGCTAAAACAGTTCACACTTCCGCTTTCCATATTCATCTATTCCCAATCTATGCATGTATTTGTCAAGCTGCCTCTTAAACACCACTATTGTAAATGCTTCCACCATCTCTTCTGGCAGCTAATTCCAGACACTCACTACCCTCTGTGGAAAAAAAAAATTGTGTCGCGCACTCTTCTATACTTTTTTTCCACTCACCTTGAATCTATGTGCCCTAGTAATTGACTCTTCCACGCTGTGAATAAAAAAAAGACCTTCTGACTATCAAGTCGCCCGTCATTCGCTGTCCCTCTAGTGAGAATAATCTGCGTGTCTCCAACCTCTCCTCATAGCTAATAACCTCCAAACCAGACAGCATCCTCGTAAACCTCCTATGCACCCTCTCCAAAGCCTCCATATATTTCTGGTAATTTGGCGACCAGAATTCGAAACAATATTCCATGTGTGGCCTAAACGAGGTTATATATAGCTGCAGCATGACTTCTCAGCTGTTATACCCACGGTCCCAGCCATCGACGGCAAGCTTACTGCATGCCATCCTGGCTAGCTTATCCAACTGCGTTGCCTCTTTCAGTGACCTGTGGACCTGTACGATCCCTCTGCCGGTCAATGCACTTAATCATTCTCCCATTTGCTGTATAATTTGTGTCTGTATTAGATCTTCCAAAATGCATTACCTTGCATTTGTCCAGATTAAAAGCCAGTTGCCATATCTCTGTCGAAGTATCCATCTCATCAATATCCCGTTGTATCGTTTGAAAGTTCTCTTCACTATCTGAAACTACTCCAAACTTCGTGTTGTCCACAAACATACTAATTCGCCTCGCTTCATTTTCATCCAAATCATTTATGTATACTACAAGCAGCAAAGGTCCTAGCACTGATCCCTCTGGTAATTCTCTAAGTCACAGCTCTCCATTCAGAAAAAAACACGCTTCCAATACTACCCTCTGTCTCCATGACCAAGGAATTTCTGTATCCAACTTTACAGCTCACCTCTCATCCCGTGTGACTTTACCTTATGTACCATCTGCCATGAAGGACCTTGTCAAAAGCAATAGTATATTCAAGCATATTACATTCATTGCCCTTCCATCGTCCATCATCTTTGCCAAATCCTCGAAAAAATCGTTGAAGTTATTGAGACAGGGCCTCCTCTTCACAAAACCATGATGCCTCTCACTAAGATAAAAACAAAAAATAAACAGCAGATACTGGAAATCCAAAACAAAAGCAGAAATACCTGGGAAAAAACTCAGCAGGTCTGGCAGCACTGGCGGAGAAGAATAACGTTGACTTTTCAAGTCCTCATGGTTATATTTCACCCCTCTCCTATTTTTATTTAGTTCTGTTGAATGTCATGAGGACTCAAAACGTCAACTTTGTTCTTCTCTGCTGATGCTGCCATACCTGCTGACTTTCTACAGGTATTTCTGTTTTTGTTATGCCTCTCAATAATATGCCTATTTTCTTCGAAATGGTAGTTAATCCTGTCACGAAGAAGCTTTTCCAATAATTTCCCTACCAATGACGTCAGTCTCACAGCCTTTAATTTCCTGGATTATCCTTGCTACCCTTCTTAAACAATGGAACAACATTGGCCATTCTACAGTCCTCTGCGAACTCAAAAGTAGTCAGTGAGGATACAAAGATTACTGTAAAGGCCCCAGCAATCTCCTACCTTGCCTCCCTCAGTGCTCTGGCGTAGATCCCATCTGGCTATTGGGACTATTCCACCTAACACAACTTCTTTTTTTTTCTCACCATGATCTAGGCTATCTATACATTATTCCCGCGACGAATCTACCTCTAAGTGAATATTGAGGAGAACTATTCATTCAGGATTGCTTCAATTTAAATTTACGAAACCACTTCACGATCTTTCCACATTCTCGCCACTGATGGTGCTTATTGTCGCTGAACTCCATTCCATGTGTCATATATTTTCCCCTTAAAGGTTTGTTCTCACGTTTTTCCATGACTCATCCGTAATCCTTGATCTCTTTCACACACTGAAACCTTAAAAACCCCAAGAGATCTCCTAGTCCCAAAAATTTATTCATCTTTCACATTTCCAAATATTGTGCCCCACGAATTACAAAACATGTTGTTGTTCTGGTCAATTTCGCAATTCTGAAACAATAATGCGCTTCCCACCTCCTCAAATGCTACCTAATCTGCTGAGAATCTTCTTCTTGGTTATTAAATATCGAAAGCTGTTTCATATGATACCTATGCCGAACCTTCAAATTCAATCGTGAAACGTATTCAAATCCCGAAACATATCAATGAATTCCCTGCTTTTATGACCAAACTTTTGTTCACCTGCCCTCATACCTTTATGCGGCTTGGCTGCCAAATGGTGCTACGTAAATTAACTTATGAAACAACTCTCCATGTTTTAATGCTTTGAAAGAAAGATATAAACACAGATTTTTTTTCCCATTCGATATATTTTGAATTTCTCGATTTTGAGGTCATTAATGGAAATATTTTCTTTAGTACAATCAGCCTTGTAGTTTTTAAATCGAAACGCTACCAAAGAAAGAAATAACTCAATGGCTCTCATTTTCTCAATGGGTTTGTTCATTGCTTGATTTAATACTGTTGTAATATGTTTTAAGGAGTTCAAAAGTCGAGCTGAATCACTGACCAGAAACGAAGTTTCCCAACTGATTATAGATACCATGCAGGAAAAGGGAGCTCATGGTGAAAGAACGTTGTGGATGCTGCTTCATCGCCTGCAGGAAAAGAAGCATAAAAAGATGGTGCCAAAGATGGGTCGGTCAAGGGCAAGCAAAGAAAGTGATCTGAAATGTGGTGTCCAAAAAAAAATTGAGAAAGGTATTTTTTCCACATTAATTCAAGAATGTTCTTTACATGGAAAGCTTCAATGTAAGGCATGATTACCAATCATCATCAACCTCAACATCATCAAAATTCTTATTGGCGTATGGGATAGGGCGTTTCTGGCACTTTTTTTTCCCATTTCCAAAAACGTGTTTGAAGGAGTTGTTGGCCGCCTTCTCTCTTGCACCACTGCTCTCGATACTGTTCCTGCAGTTTATGCGCCCTAGAATCTCGGTTTCGCTCCATAGGCTTCTCCGCCTCTCTCTCTCACTTTTCCCCATTTTATGATGCCTTGCAAATCCTACTTCTTTGACCAAGCTTTTGAGCAACTGATCTAATATGTCCAAATGTACCTTGACATCATACATTTTTTTTAATGCTGCAGGCAAGCGCTTTGAGATGTTTCATTAAATTAAGCGCGCTTTAGGCATATCACTCATTGTTGTTGATGATGTTGTAAGTTATATGTATTGTGTATTTAAAGAGGACATTTCTGGTTAAGTTCTAATTCAGCGGAATGCAATTCATCTGCAGCATCATTTGCAGGAATTTCAGTTCGAGTGACAATAATAATACTTAGCGAGCATTGCACATCAGGCAATCGATATTAATGTTGCTTGGATAATGTTGGTGCTTATTTTCAAAGTAAGCACAAAAGGCTAAAATATTGCCGAAACATTAATTATATCCCAATAAATGCTAATAATACAAATGCAGCAATGATCGGTTGAAATGTTTCATAACAGGCTGTTTAAAATGAATAACTTTCCTCCCATGTCTTAGCTGATTTTGCAGCTACATTTTTTTTTTGCCATAATGGAAGGGGGACTGTGCGTGTATGCAAGTTTATGGAATTTAAATGGATTCGATAGTTTAACATAAAATGCGTGACATTCGAAATCAATGTGCATGTAGAACTCGTGGCAACATATTTGACAATCATTTTACATTCAGTTGTATGCGATCATCCTTATTTATTAAATTGATTTGACTTTATTGCATCTGGCACTTCCGGTCATTGACCATTGTCTCACATCCTATTTTGCTTATGTGCATTCGGAGAAGTGTCAAGCCATACTTATAACTGACATTGTTCAATAAAGAAAGCTGCACTACACTCACAAATAAGACAGCCTCTTAATTTGACATTATGACATATGTATGTTCAAGAACACACGACTAGATTACACAACCAGAGGGAGAGAGACCGAGAGAGAGAGAGTGATAGAGAAAGAGAGAAAGAGAAAAGAAAAGAGAGAGAGTGAGAGAGAGAGAGAGAGAGACAAAGAGAAACCTAGGCATACGCGTAGATGTTTGCCTTCACGCATACTCATGAAACCTTACGAATCCAAAATGCACATAATACAGTTAACAACCTTCCAGAGACAAAATGATTTCTTAACCAGGCTTAGCTGGGGATTGACGTCAAGAGAATGGGAAGGCTTAGCAGTGACTTTCATGGGACTGTTTGATGGGGACAGTGTAGAGGAAGTTCTACCCTCTATGTAACCCGTGCTGTAAAGGTCTGATTTGTTGAACGCCTGTGTTCACGTTCATAAATATTTATGTATATCTTTATATATATACATATATAATATATAAATATATAGTCAGGTCACCAATATGTTTTTTTCCCAAGAACATTTGGCTAATTGCTAATGAATGATGACGTCACTTATACATCGTGCAAGAAATTTAATGCTGCGTGAAAACCAATAAACAGGCAAGAATGAATTCTGAAACACAATACAATTGGATGCATGCATTAGAAAATTCGGATAAGTTACCCAATTTCATACCAGAATGGCACGATCGAGCGATGATGTGCAATTATGAATATATTCTATAGGATACAAATGCACTAAAAGCAAATGCACAGCCAGAGGGAGGCAGATACAAGGCAACAACGTATGTATGATCCTGACAGGGACTCAATACAGTGTGGACCGCGATAACTATTTGCCAGATGCGAATGCTTATTAGACTTGTAATATTTCAAATACTCTGTGAGACTCCATGATTGCTTGACCCCCATTTGCTTACCTTTTAAACACCATACCAATTCGGTTTTGGAGCGCCATGAAGCCCCGTTTAGATTTGGCATAACATCTTTCAGTAATGATCAACATGAACATCTCTCATTATTCTGTAACATGGTGAAAGCCCGTACAAGTGTCGAAAGACTGTAGTATAACCTATATTTGCATAGAGATCTGACTGGAATGCGAGAACATTATGAATCCCTGAATGCTCATGAAACATTTCAAAGTTGAAATACGATGTAAACAGTGAGCGTCTGTCTGGGGATATAATTATTTCTTAGCTGGGGTTGGAGGCAAAGAGGCCGGGAGTGCTGAGCAGTGTCTGTCATGGGAGTATTTGATGGTGACAGTGCAGAGGAAGTTATACCCTATACCTACCATCGTGCTATACATGACCGTGGGGTACTTGAAGGGGAGAGTATAGATGGATACTCTGTATATAAACCTTTGCTGTATTTTCCCTGAAGGTCTTTGATGGAGACAGCATAGAACGTGCATTATTCTGTATCTAACTCTGTGCTGCAGATGTGCTGAGAGTGTTTTGTGGGTACAGTATAGAGGGAGATGTATTCTGCATATACCCCAATGCTAAACCTGTCCTTCGAATGATTGATGGGGCAGCATAGTGGGAGCATCGGTGCTGTATTATCGAACCCTGAGACTTTCCTAATTTCCTTTCCACCACTTAACCCAAAAGTCACTCCTCCCTCCCCCGACAACACAGACATAAACATTCCTTATCAAATAAATGGCTTAAATCACACTTTAGAGCCCTGATATAGTAGAAATCGCCATGATTACATCAATTAAAATATTTGGCAAACGTCATACATACCTAGTGGACCCATATTCACTGAACGTTACACACAAAAACTATGGAATTCACTCCACTTTAAAATGCAGGCGGCAATGCTGACCAACTGCATTAAACAAAGGGAGAAGTGATGTTGAGAGAACCAATATCTTTCAAAGGCATTTGATTCTGGAAAATGGACCAGGGAGTGAACATATGGACTAACTAAGCACGCCATCAGCATCAAGAGCGAACTCTTTCACGGCTACTCCTACTGAGAAATAGCTGTGCTGCTCCAATTCTGCTTGCTTATATATTTCATATGTTAAATTTGTGATTGCAGAGGAAGTGTTCAGTTGAATAGGTCCTAATCTTTAAAATGGTGCCTCCAAGCCTCCTCTCATATTGACCTCTGTCCCCAGCTTGAAGATATGCTTATCTGTTTGATAAAAACAAAAAAACTGCGGATGCAGGAAATCCAAAACAAAAAGAGAATTACCCCAAAAAACTCAGCAGGTCTGGCAGCATCGGTGGAGAGGAGAAGAGTTGACGTTTCGAGTCCGCATGACCCTTCAACTGAACTGATTTTTCTTTAAAGAAATATCAGTTATAGATGAGGGACAGGCATTGGGGTTTCACATGGTGAGTTACTCGCCGCAAGATGCCTAACCTCTGAAAAATATTGTAGCCATAGTAGTTATGTGGTATTCCATCTATGTATCTGGTCAATGTTTGCCCCCAGGGTGTTTACATTGTGCTATTAGGTGAGAGTATTGCCACTGATTGCCAAGCTGTCATGGTTGGATTTTCCCTTGTTGGATTTGATCATGGTTTGACACTTCTGTGGACTGTCATTTGCTGCCTGTCAACACCAAGGTGGATATGGTCCAAATATAAAAACGAAAAAAAAAACTGCGGATACTGGAAATCCAAAACAAAAACAGAATTACCTGGAAAAACTCAGCAGGTCTGGCAGCATCGGCGGAGAAGAAAAGAGTTGACGTTTTTTTAATTAAATGTGTGAGTTGTCAGCTGCCTCTAACTACCTAGTAACCTCTTCTCCTTCTGGCCATCTTCTACGATATGTACGAAGACATGAGCGGCAAAGTAGGTGGTAGAAGGGCAAAGCTAATATGCCTTCTTCTAAAACGATATTTTGGAAGGAAAATTAAATAATCAAAACACAGATGTATTGTAATTATCAGTATGAATTGCAATAACAAAACTGAAGATTGATGTGAGGAATGATTTGCATCAGTAATCCGCATATGTTTGATACTGATTGGGTATCATTTGGAATATGATGGGACGGTAACAGAAATAGAGAAGTGTGGTTGGGTTGGAGGACACTTAGTAAGGTCGATATTGAAGTGATATATATATTAGGCTATCAAAAACATAGAACATTGGTTGTGGAAATTATATCCTATCCGGGACTTTATTTAAATGACCTGTATTGAATGTATATTTGAAGCAAGACTAGCAATGGAAGGTGCTAGTTAGTGAGGTTACAATAATGGTTACTGCAGGAAGTAAATGCAAAATGAACTCATGTCCCCGAACCACCATGAGATAAATTATAAGAAAGAAGCTTATAAATAAGATAGTTGCTCAAACGAGAGTGGTGAAAAGCAAAATGCCTAGAATGTAATTAATTCATTTTATATTTTTCCAACATGTTGAATTAAGTCGATGGTAGAAATAACAATAAACATTCAACTGTGTTAATGTGCTACTAGATGGGCTGCTGGTGTAATATCAATACTTCCCATGTTACTTGACAAATAAGAATATTAGCTATATTTAATTCCAAACATGGCAGCTCTCCATTGAAAGAGCAAAAAACAAAAAAAGTACAGCAAAACAACAGGCCCTTTGGCCCTCCAAGCCTGTGATGATCATATTGCCCTTCAGCTAAAACAGTTCACACTTCCGCTTTCCATATTCATCTATTCCCAATCTATGCATGTATTTGTCAAGCTGCCTCTTAAACACCACTATTGTAAATGCTTCCACCATCTCTTCTGGCAGCTAATTCCAGACACTCACTACCCTCTGTGGAAAAAAAAAATTGTGTCGCGCACTCTTCTATACTTTTTTTCCACTCACCTTGAATCTATGTGCCCTAGTAATTGACTCTTCCACGCTGTGAATAAAAAAAAGACCTTCTGACTATCAAGTCGCCCGTCATTCGCTGTCCCTCTAGTGAGAATAATCTGCGTGTCTCCAACCTCTCCTCATAGCTAATAACCTCCAAACCAGACAGCATCCTCGTAAACCTCCTATGCACCCTCTCCAAAGCCTCCATATATTTCTGGTAATTTGGCGACCAGAATTCGAAACAATATTCCATGTGTGGCCTAAACGAGGTTATATATAGCTGCAGCATGACTTCTCAGCTGTTATACCCACGGTCCCAGCCATCGACGGCAAGCTTACTGCATGCCATCCTGGCTAGCTTATCCAACTGCGTTGCCTCTTTCAGTGACCTGTGGACCTGTACGATCCCTCTGCCGGTCAATGCACTTAATCATTCTCCCATTTGCTGTATAATTTGTGTCTGTATTAGATCTTCCAAAATGCATTACCTTGCATTTGTCCAGATTAAAAGCCAGTTGCCATATCTCTGTCGAAGTATCCATCTCATCAATATCCCGTTGTATCGTTTGAAAGTTCTCTTCACTATCTGAAACTACTCCAAACTTCGTGTTGTCCACAAACATACTAATTCGCCTCGCTTCATTTTCATCCAAATCATTTATGTATACTACAAGCAGCAAAGGTCCTAGCACTGATCCCTCTGGTAATTCTCTAAGTCACAGCTCTCCATTCAGAAAAAAACACGCTTCCAATACTACCCTCTGTCTCCATGACCAAGGAATTTCTGTATCCAACTTTACAGCTCACCTCTCATCCCGTGTGACTTTACCTTATGTACCATCTGCCATGAAGGACCTTGTCAAAAGCAATAGTATATTCAAGCATATTACATTCATTGCCCTTCCATCGTCCATCATCTTTGCCAAATCCTCGAAAAAATCGTTGAAGTTATTGAGACAGGGCCTCCTCTTCACAAAACCATGATGCCTCTCACTAAGATAAAAACAAAAAATAAACAGCAGATACTGGAAATCCAAAACAAAAGCAGAAATACCTGGGAAAAAACTCAGCAGGTCTGGCAGCACTGGCGGAGAAGAATAACGTTGACTTTTCAAGTCCTCATGGTTATATTTCACCCCTCTCCTATTTTTATTTAGTTCTGTTGAATGTCATGAGGACTCAAAACGTCAACTTTGTTCTTCTCTGCTGATGCTGCCATACCTGCTGACTTTCTACAGGTATTTCTGTTTTTGTTATGCCTCTCAATAATATGCCTATTTTCTTCGAAATGGTAGTTAATCCTGTCACGAAGAAGCTTTTCCAATAATTTCCCTACCAATGACGTCAGTCTCACAGCCTTTAATTTCCTGGATTATCCTTGCTACCCTTCTTAAACAATGGAACAACATTGGCCATTCTACAGTCCTCTGCGAACTCAAAAGTAGTCAGTGAGGATACAAAGATTACTGTAAAGGCCCCAGCAATCTCCTACCTTGCCTCCCTCAGTGCTCTGGCGTAGATCCCATCTGGCTATTGGGACTATTCCACCTAACACAACTTCTTTTTTTTTCTCACCATGATCTAGGCTATCTATACATTATTCCCGCGACGAATCTACCTCTAAGTGAATATTGAGGAGAACTATTCATTCAGGATTGCTTCAATTTAAATTTACGAAACCACTTCACGATCTTTCCACATTCTCGCCACTGATGGTGCTTATTGTCGCTGAACTCCATTCCATGTGTCATATATTTTCCCCTTAAAGGTTTGTTCTCACGTTTTTCCATGACTCATCCGTAATCCTTGATCTCTTTCACACACTGAAACCTTAAAAACCCCAAGAGATCTCCTAGTCCCAAAAATTTATTCATCTTTCACATTTCCAAATATTGTGCCCCACGAATTACAAAACATGTTGTTGTTCTGGTCAATTTCGCAATTCTGAAACAATAATGCGCTTCCCACCTCCTCAAATGCTACCTAATCTGCTGAGAATCTTCTTCTTGGTTATTAAATATCGAAAGCTGTTTCATATGATACCTATGCCGAACCTTCAAATTCAATCGTGAAACGTATTCAAATCCCGAAACATATCAATGAATTCCCTGCTTTTATGACCAAACTTTTGTTCACCTGCCCTCATACCTTTATGCGGCTTGGCTGCCAAATGGTGCTACGTAAATTAACTTATGAAACAACTCTCCATGTTTTAATGCTTTGAAAGAAAGATATAAACACAGATTTTTTTTCCCATTCGATATATTTTGAATTTCTCGATTTTGAGGTCATTAATGGAAATATTTTCTTTAGTACAATCAGCCTTGTAGTTTTTAAATCGAAACGCTACCAAAGAAAGAAATAACTCAATGGCTCTCATTTTCTCAATGGGTTTGTTCATTGCTTGATTTAATACTGTTGTAATATGTTTTAAGGAGTTCAAAAGTCGAGCTGAATCACTGACCAGAAACGAAGTTTCCCAACTGATTATAGATACCATGCAGGAAAAGGGAGCTCATGGTGAAAGAACGTTGTGGATGCTGCTTCATCGCCTGCAGGAAAAGAAGCATAAAAAGATGGTGCCAAAGATGGGTCGGTCAAGGGCAAGCAAAGAAAGTGATCTGAAATGTGGTGTCCAAAAAAAAATTGAGAAAGGTATTTTTTCCACATTAATTCAAGAATGTTCTTTACATGGAAAGCTTCAATGTAAGGCATGATTACCAATCATCATCAACCTCAACATCATCAAAATTCTTATTGGCGTATGGGATAGGGCGTTTCTGGCACTTTTTTTTCCCATTTCCAAAAACGTGTTTGAAGGAGTTGTTGGCCGCCTTCTCTCTTGCACCACTGCTCTCGATACTGTTCCTGCAGTTTATGCGCCCTAGAATCTCGGTTTCGCTCCATAGGCTTCTCCGCCTCTCTCTCTCACTTTTCCCCATTTTATGATGCCTTGCAAATCCTACTTCTTTGACCAAGCTTTTGAGCAACTGATCTAATATGTCCAAATGTACCTTGACATCATACATTTTTTTTAATGCTGCAGGCAAGCGCTTTGAGATGTTTCATTAAATTAAGCGCGCTTTAGGCATATCACTCATTGTTGTTGATGATGTTGTAAGTTATATGTATTGTGTATTTAAAGAGGACATTTCTGGTTAAGTTCTAATTCAGCGGAATGCAATTCATCTGCAGCATCATTTGCAGGAATTTCAGTTCGAGTGACAATAATAATACTTAGCGAGCATTGCACATCAGGCAATCGATATTAATGTTGCTTGGATAATGTTGGTGCTTATTTTCAAAGTAAGCACAAAAGGCTAAAATATTGCCGAAACATTAATTATATCCCAATAAATGCTAATAATACAAATGCAGCAATGATCGGTTGAAATGTTTCATAACAGGCTGTTTAAAATGAATAACTTTCCTCCCATGTCTTAGCTGATTTTGCAGCTACATTTTTTTTTTGCCATAATGGAAGGGGGACTGTGCGTGTATGCAAGTTTATGGAATTTAAATGGATTCGATAGTTTAACATAAAATGCGTGACATTCGAAATCAATGTGCATGTAGAACTCGTGGCAACATATTTGACAATCATTTTACATTCAGTTGTATGCGATCATCCTTATTTATTAAATTGATTTGACTTTATTGCATCTGGCACTTCCGGTCATTGACCATTGTCTCACATCCTATTTTGCTTATGTGCATTCGGAGAAGTGTCAAGCCATACTTATAACTGACATTGTTCAATAAAGAAAGCTGCACTACACTCACAAATAAGACAGCCTCTTAATTTGACATTATGACATATGTATGTTCAAGAACACACGACTAGATTACACAACCAGAGGGAGAGAGACCGAGAGAGAGAGAGTGATAGAGAAAGAGAGAAAGAGAAAAGAAAAGAGAGAGAGTGAGAGAGAGAGAGAGAGAGACAAAGAGAAACCTAGGCATACGCGTAGATGTTTGCCTTCACGCATACTCATGAAACCTTACGAATCCAAAATGCACATAATACAGTTAACAACCTTCCAGAGACAAAATGATTTCTTAACCAGGCTTAGCTGGGGATTGACGTCAAGAGAATGGGAAGGCTTAGCAGTGACTTTCATGGGACTGTTTGATGGGGACAGTGTAGAGGAAGTTCTACCCTCTATGTAACCCGTGCTGTAAAGGTCTGATTTGTTGAACGCCTGTGTTCACGTTCATAAATATTTATGTATATCTTTATATATATACATATATAATATATAAATATATAGTCAGGTCACCAATATGTTTTTTTCCCAAGAACATTTGGCTAATTGCTAATGAATGATGACGTCACTTATACATCGTGCAAGAAATTTAATGCTGCGTGAAAACCAATAAACAGGCAAGAATGAATTCTGAAACACAATACAATTGGATGCATGCATTAGAAAATTCGGATAAGTTACCCAATTTCATACCAGAATGGCACGATCGAGCGATGATGTGCAATTATGAATATATTCTATAGGATACAAATGCACTAAAAGCAAATGCACAGCCAGAGGGAGGCAGATACAAGGCAACAACGTATGTATGATCCTGACAGGGACTCAATACAGTGTGGACCGCGATAACTATTTGCCAGATGCGAATGCTTATTAGACTTGTAATATTTCAAATACTCTGTGAGACTCCATGATTGCTTGACCCCCATTTGCTTACCTTTTAAACACCATACCAATTCGGTTTTGGAGCGCCATGAAGCCCCGTTTAGATTTGGCATAACATCTTTCAGTAATGATCAACATGAACATCTCTCATTATTCTGTAACATGGTGAAAGCCCGTACAAGTGTCGAAAGACTGTAGTATAACCTATATTTGCATAGAGATCTGACTGGAATGCGAGAACATTATGAATCCCTGAATGCTCATGAAACATTTCAAAGTTGAAATACGATGTAAACAGTGAGCGTCTGTCTGGGGATATAATTATTTCTTAGCTGGGGTTGGAGGCAAAGAGGCCGGGAGTGCTGAGCAGTGTCTGTCATGGGAGTATTTGATGGTGACAGTGCAGAGGAAGTTATACCCTATACCTACCATCGTGCTATACATGACCGTGGGGTACTTGAAGGGGAGAGTATAGATGGATACTCTGTATATAAACCTTTGCTGTATTTTCCCTGAAGGTCTTTGATGGAGACAGCATAGAACGTGCATTATTCTGTATCTAACTCTGTGCTGCAGATGTGCTGAGAGTGTTTTGTGGGTACAGTATAGAGGGAGATGTATTCTGCATATACCCCAATGCTAAACCTGTCCTTCGAATGATTGATGGGGCAGCATAGTGGGAGCATCGGTGCTGTATTATCGAACCCTGAGACTTTCCTAATTTCCTTTCCACCACTTAACCCAAAAGTCACTCCTCCCTCCCCCGACAACACAGACATAAACATTCCTTATCAAATAAATGGCTTAAATCACACTTTAGAGCCCTGATATAGTAGAAATCGCCATGATTACATCAATTAAAATATTTGGCAAACGTCATACATACCTAGTGGACCCATATTCACTGAACGTTACACACAAAAACTATGGAATTCACTCCACTTTAAAATGCAGGCGGCAATGCTGACCAACTGCATTAAACAAAGGGAGAAGTGATGTTGAGAGAACCAATATCTTTCAAAGGCATTTGATTCTGGAAAATGGACCAGGGAGTGAACATATGGACTAACTAAGCACGCCATCAGCATCAAGAGCGAACTCTTTCACGGCTACTCCTACTGAGAAATAGCTGTGCTGCTCCAATTCTGCTTGCTTATATATTTCATATGTTAAATTTGTGATTGCAGAGGAAGTGTTCAGTTGAATAGGTCCTAATCTTTAAAATGGTGCCTCCAAGCCTCCTCTCATATTGACCTCTGTCCCCAGCTTGAAGATATGCTTATCTGTTTGATAAAAACAAAAAAACTGCGGATGCAGGAAATCCAAAACAAAAAGAGAATTACCCCAAAAAACTCAGCAGGTCTGGCAGCATCGGTGGAGAGGAGAAGAGTTGACGTTTCGAGTCCGCATGACCCTTCAACTGAACTGATTTTTCTTTAAAGAAATATCAGTTATAGATGAGGGACAGGCATTGGGGTTTCACATGGTGAGTTACTCGCCGCAAGATGCCTAACCTCTGAAAAATATTGTAGCCATAGTAGTTATGTGGTATTCCATCTATGTATCTGGTCAATGTTTGCCCCCAGGGTGTTTACATTGTGCTATTAGGTGAGAGTATTGCCACTGATTGCCAAGCTGTCATGGTTGGATTTTCCCTTGTTGGATTTGATCATGGTTTGACACTTCTGTGGACTGTCATTTGCTGCCTGTCAACACCAAGGTGGATATGGTCCAAATATAAAAACGAAAAAAAAAACTGCGGATACTGGAAATCCAAAACAAAAACAGAATTACCTGGAAAAACTCAGCAGGTCTGGCAGCATCGGCGGAGAAGAAAAGAGTTGACGTTTCGAGTCCTCATTACCCTACGACAGAACTTGATTTCGAGTCCAAGAAAGAGTTGAAATATAAGCTGGTTTAAGGTGTGTGTGTGGGGGGCGGAGAGATAGAGAGAGAGAGAGGTGGTTGTGTAGACAAACAAGCAGTGATAGAAGGAGATCATCAAAAGTTGTCAGTGAAAATGGTACAAAAGAACACATAGGTGTTAAAGTTAAAGTTGGTGATATTATCTAAACAAATGTGCTAATTAAGAATGGATGGTAGGGCACTCAAGGTACAGCTCTAGTGGGGGTGGGGGGAGCATAAAAGATTTTAAAATATTTAAAAATAATGGAAATAGGTGGGAAAAGAAAAAATCTATATAATTTATAGGGGGAAAAAAAGGGAAAAAAGGGGAAACAGAAAGGGGGTGGGGATGGGGGAGGGAGCTCACGACCTAAAGTTGTTGAATTCAATATTCAGACCAGAAGGCTGTAAGGTGCCTAGTCGGAAGATGAGGTGTTGTTCCTCCAGTTTGCGTTGGGCTTCACTGGAACAATGCAGCAAGCCAAGGACAGACATGTGGGCAAGAGAGCAGGGTGGAGTGTTAAAATGGCAAGCGACAGGGAGGTTTGGGTCATTCTTGCGGACAGACCGCAGGTGTTCTGCAAAGCGGTCGCCCAGTTTACGTTTGGTCTCTCCAATGTAGAGGAGACCACATTGGGAGCAACGAATGCAGTAGACTAAGTTGGGGGAAATGCAAGTGAAATGCTGCTTCACTTGAAAGGAATGTTTAGGCCCTTGGACGGTGAGGAGAGAGGAAGTGAAGGGGCAGGTGTTACATCTTTTGCGTGGGCATGGGGTGGTGCCATAGGAGGGGGTTGAGGAGTAGGGGGTGATGGAGGAGTGGACCAGGGTGTCCCGGAGGGAGTGATCCATACGGAATGCCGATAAGGGGGGTGAAGGGAAGATGTGTTTGGTGGTGGCATCATGCTGGAGTTGGTGGAAATGGCGGAGGATGATCCTTTGAATGGGGAGGCTGGTGGGGTGATAAGTGAAGACAAGGGGGACCCTATCATGTTTCTGGGAGGGAGGACAAGGCGTGAGGGCAGATGTGCGGGAGATATGCCGGACACGGTTGAGGGTCCTGTCAACGACCGTGGGTGGAAAACCTCGGTTAAGGAAGAAGGAGGACATGTCAGAGGAACCGTTTTTGAAGGTAGCATCATCGGAACAGATGCAACGAAGGCAAAGGAACTGGGAGAATGGGATGGAGTCCTTACAGGAAGCGGGGTGCGAGGAGCTGTAGTCGAGGTAGCTGTGGGAGTCGGTGGGTTTGTAATAGATATTGGTGGACAGTCTATCACCAGAGATTGAGACAGAGAGGTCAAGGAAGGGAAGGGAAGTGTTGGAGATGGACCACGTGCAAATGATGGAGGGGTGGAGATTGGAAGCAAGATTAATAAATTTTTCCAGGGCCCGACGAGAGCATGAAGCGGCACCGAAGCAATCATCGATGTACCGGAGAAAAAGTTGTGGAAGGGTGCCGGAGTAGTCCTTGTTGCAGTTCTACTCCGGCCCCCTTCCACAACTTTTTCTCCGGTACATCGATGATTACTTCGGTGCCGCTTCATGCTCTCGTCGGGACTTGGAAAAATTTATTAATTTTGCTTCCAATCTCCACCCCTCCATCATTTTCTTGCGGTCCATCTCTGACACTTCCCTTCCCTTCCTTGACTTCTCTGTCTCAATCTCTGGTGATAGACTGTCCACCAATATCCATTACAAACCCACTGACTCCCACAGCTACCTCGACTACAGCTCCTCACACCCCGCTTCCTGTAAGGACTCCATCCCATTCTCCCAGTTCCTTCGCCTTCGTCGCATCTGTTCCGATGATGCTACCTTCAAAAACGGTTCCTCTGACATGTCCTCCTTCTTCCTTAACCGAGGTTTTCCACCCACGGTCGTTGACAGGGCCCACAACCATGTCTGGCCCATCTCCCACGCATCCGTCCTCACGCCTTCTCCTCCCTCCCAGAAACATGATAGGGTCCCCCTTGTCCTCACTTATCACCCCACCAGCCTCCGCATTCAAAGGATCATCCTCCGCCATTTCCGCCAACTCCAGCATGATGCCACCACCAAACACATCTTCCCCTCACCCCCCTTATCGGCATTCCGTAGGGATCGCTCTCTCCGGGACACCCTGGTCCACTCCTCCATCACCCCCTACTCCTCAACCCCCTCCTATGGCACCACCCCATGCCCACGCAAACGATGTAACACCTGCCCCTTCACTTCCTCTCTCCTCACCGTCCAAGGGCCCAAACATTCCTTTCAAGTGAAGCAGCATTTCACTTGCATTTCCCCCAACTTAGTCTACTGCATTCGTTGCTGCCAATGTGGTCTCCTCTACATTGGAGAGACCAAACGTAAACTGGGCGATCGGTTTGCAGAACACCTGCGGTCTGTTCGCAAGAATGACCCAAACCTCCCTGTCGCTTGCCATTTTAACACTCCACCCTGCTCTCTTGCCCACATGTCTGTCCTTGGCTTGCTGCATTGATCCAGTGAAGCCCAACGCAAACTGGAGGAACAACACCTCATCTTCCGACTAGGCACCTTACAGCCTTCCGGTCTGAATATTGAATTCAACAACTTTAGGTCGTGAGCTCCCACCCTCATCCCCACCCCTTTCTGTTTCCCCCTTTTTCCCTTTTTTTCCCCCCTATAAATCTTATAGATTTTTCTTTTCCCACCTATTTCCATTATTTTTAAATATTTTAAAATCTTTTATGCTCCCCCCACCTCCACTGGAGCTGTACCTTGAGTGCCCTACCATCCATTCCTAATTAGCACATTCGTTTCGATAATATCACCAACTTTAACTTTAACACCTATCTGTTCTTTTGTACCATTGTCACTGACATCTTTTGATGATCTGCTTCTATCACTGCTTGTTTGTCTACACAACCACCTCTCTCTCTCTCTATCTCTCTGCCCCCCACACACGCACCTTAAACCAGCTTATATTTCAATTCTTTCTTGGACTCGAAATCAAGTTCTGTCGAAGGGTCATGAGGAATCGAAATGTCAACTCTTTTCTTCTCCGCCGATGCTGCCAGACCTGCTGAGTTTTTCCAGGTAATTCTGTTTTTGTTTTGGATATTGTCCAAGTTTTGCTGCATTTGAAAAGGGCCTGCTTCAATATCTAAGGAGTCGCAAATGGACTACATTCTGCAATTACTAGCGAATATCTGCGCATTTGACCTGATGATCAAAGAAAGTATGTTGGAGTTATTTTACGAATTGGCCACATTTGAATTCTCAAAGAAGAAATAAGAAGATGACCAACTGGTAGGAAAGTGAAATAAAGTTATGGATGCAAACGTATTTGTCTATCTCGACAGCTTACAGAACTGTGCAATTAAATTGGCATGCCCAGCGCTAATGCATGCACTTTAACTATACACTAACTACGCTGAGTTGTCTGACATTGCTTTTTGTAAATTGTAGATTTCAAAATCCCTTCTGGTTATTTGAGGTCTTTACTTGACATTAATAAAATTTATCTGTTATTATAGATAAATGATATTGCCTTAAATGTGGAAACGCGTGACATGTGTCATCTTCACAGATGGCACTAATACAAAAAAAAAATCTTAAGGAATGAAATACAAGCCCGATAACAGAGACTGGAAGCTGCAAATGTGCATTTACATTGATTTTCTTTACATGAATAAAACATACAAAATCAATTGGAGTTTATGTGGAGAAAGAACTCTACGATTCACTCCTCAAGTTTAGCCGCAACTATATCAACCTCCCGACATTTTCAATAATCGTAGTGAAATCTTTGATTAGCCCTTGATGCCTCGTTCCTGACGTGTTCGTCCTTGGCTCGTGATTTTTTTCTTTCGCTGACTTGGAATATTTACACCTACCTGTTAAATGCTTCATAGTGATGCTATTTTTGATGCCAAATGTATTTTTATGAGTAGTGTTAACTCTTAGCGTTTTGCACTTGAGTTGCATAATGGAATAATGTCGGTAGTGTTTCATTTTCAATAAGCATTCGATTTATTCTGCATTATTTATTTTCTTCACGGGAAAACAGAGAACAGCAAAATTGCTAATTCTTCAATATCACCTTGTAATTGCTGTCAACTGCCTATTGCAGAAACCATATTTTAATGTTATGCGAAAATTACACATACACATATTTAGGTTTAGTTTATTGACTCTTCTGTGAGCAATCCAACCGAGTTTAAACTGACAATTTTAAACTTCAGGTTGTCATCAGCTTTAATTGGATTGGCATTACATTCGTTTCTGACTCAATGCAATCATTAGTGAAATCGCCCTAATCATCCATAAAGATCTAAGGGCATCACCATGCATTTCTACATTCCGCATCCCATCTGTAAAGCTGTACACAGTTCTTTCTGCCAATTGCTGTTCTGATCAAAACAGCAGATCCTGCACTCCAGGCTCCAAACAAAGGACTCCCAGCCGTGGGTTGTGTACTGTTTACATTGTCACACATGTTTCTGCAATTTTTTTACTTTTATTAGAATAAATATTTTCCAATGCTTGTTCCTTTCCTAAAAACTCTACAAAAATGACAGTGTTGCTTCTTCTTCAATACATCGAGAGGCGCCACTATGCATGTCACCACGCTAAAATCTATCAGGAATGAGTGTTCAGTTTGTCTGCTAGGGTGAAATGTATCTTATTTAGTCATATTTTTTAACTTTTGCAGTACATCAAAATGCTATGATCATACAAATACTGGCGGTGTGCACGGATGCTCGGCTCCATACAACTACTTATTTCTACCCTCATGAATTAGAACAGTCAATTGAAGAATTTTTCGAGGCATTTAGTCAATCACTCGCACATGCAAAGGTGGTGACTGAAGACGATCATAAGGTAGGCTAACATTTGCTGGACATTCATGAAGTGTTAAGCGATTCATATGGGTGGCTGCTTAGAATAAATATATTCGGTGAAATTTAGAGATCGTGTATGGAATTAGATTACTGATCTTTGCCAGGCAATAGAGCCATTATATTTATTGCATTTATGAGATCCATTGCGAGGCTTTTTTCTTTCTTTCCTGGAATTGTCAATAAATTAATTAAATGTATAATAACTGAACGTTTCATGTTATAACACAAACGCTAAATTCTACGTTCCAAAACTCTACTAGATTGCATGCCAAGTTTTAACCCACATTTTAGATTTCTGAGTACGCCCCAAGACATCTTGGAATAAAAAGTTATGAAAGAAACAACTTGCAAATTCTGCACCATTCACCAACAGCATAGCAAGAGAGAGACACCCGAGAATAGTTTTATAAAGATTAAAAAATGCAGACTTCTAATACCACGTCAAGAAATTGACAAGAGCTAAAAAAATAAACTCTCAAATCAATGCATGATCAAGTCCTTGAATATGCCGTCTTTCTCTTAAAAACTATTTAATATTTATGTTACGGCACAACTTGTTATAAACTCTGCCAGAGGCATTGATTTATAAAAGGTGTCCGCTAATATGCAGCTCTTAACTTTCAGTGCTCCAATGATTCTATGTCAGACTGTTTCGCTCCACTGGCTGCCATCAAATTCATTGAAATTTCTTTCCTCATTTTCAATTTGTGCAATTGGACTGTCCTGAAGTGTCGTCTGATCTTTCCACATTGTCAATCTTATTATTCAGCGGCAATGAAATATTTTGATCGAGTCATCTTTATGCAATCACATACTTCCCGAATTCTTAACAGGTATCTGAGACTCCTGTCGATTTTTAAGAGATCGATTAAGGCGACTGTTGGTCTTGAATTTCTTCTGTGTAACACAAATAAATAAAGTGTTCAAACCTGTAGAGATTTACTGCTATGAAACTTTTATTCTGTGCATAAAAAGTCATATTTTGAGCGGCATTTCAGAGCCCTCTTTGCGAATTAATTTCTCATGGAATTGCCAATAAATTCCTTCAAAAGAAAACAACAGAACACCGCATGTTCAGGCATAAATATGATAGTTTCGCTATTGTACTATTGTTTAAAGGCTAACAGTTATAAGATTTGATAAAGAACTGAGATGTGGACATTGCACAGTGATGGGATCCCTTCGCATAAAGATAAATGGAGGAAATAAAGCTAGAGTTCAAATAAAATATCATTGCTAAGATATAATTTTAGCAAGACAAACGTACAAGGATAATTGTGCCTCAAAAGTGCCAACCAAGTAAAATCTCCATGGCAGGTTAATTCATCAGCAATACAATCACCAGAGTACAGCAGCATTAAACGTTTGATGGCAGCATTAAAATCACATGTAATTTATCGCTGCCAAACCACTTGCAATTACGCCTATTCCACTTCTCCTATTTTGGAAATGGTCTGGTTGACTTCAGATTCTGGGTGACATAGGACGTTAATTCCAAGAGCTAAGCATAATTTCAGGATTGCGAAGAAAGGCCGAAAATATATTGAATGAAGCACGATATAGCAATACATCAACAGTGCATCATTCATGTGCCAATAGTATAACACAAGGTAGAACACACGAGGTATTTCAAACAAATATAATCTACAAACTTCAGCACGTGGAAATACAAACTGCACAAAACAAAGTGGGCTTTCGAAATTAACACACGTTCAAAGCATTGAACTGCTTCTTTCTCTGTCATAAAAGTATGATTTTAACATAACCCATACACTGATATAAGCACAGATAGCCGTAGAAATTTCTGAGGGCTTCCTCCATTTTTTTATCTTTCGTCATACTGAATTTGGCTTCCACATGATTTAATTTTCAACTTGTTTAATTTGACTTTCTGAAAAAGAAATTTCAAGTCATCACTCATAATTAAAGCATAATTTTGGCCTAATTGTCTTCCTATGGTTAGATACCAACAGCAGCAACCCCCCACACCACCCCCCCCACCAAACCCACAACACCGTCTCCCCCCACCCCCCCCCCCCCCCCCACCCCCCACCAATCCCAAGTTTTTCGGCAATTTATTCTGTGGGATCTCGTTGTTGGTAAATTGCAATTGCCCCTTATGAGCAACGTCGCTCTTCCCTACCAGGTTGAACTCAGCCAGCCTTGGTTCAATCAAAGGTCTTGCATGTTCTAGATTTTTCCAATGTTCTTGCTACAAGCCTTGTGTTCAACTACTAAACACCAAATCCATGTAAGAAGACAGAAAATGCTGTATATGTTCAGAAGGTCTTCTGGATTTTTTTTTTGGCTGGGAGAGAAATTTGAGCTGGTTTGAATTCGCTCATCTATCAGAACAAACGTGTGGAAAATAAACATCTTAAACATATGACGGGGTAGAGGGAATAAACATAGGAGGGGCAGAACATTTGCTTCGGTTTGTGGTCTATACTCCGGTCGAAGACAGGTGAAGTTATATAGTCAAGTCTATATTGATTCAAATTAAAACACGATGTTAATGGAAAGAAGTGATTAGCATAATCAGCATTTTGGAGCTAAGAAGCAGCAGCGGGTTGAAAACTTCTGTATAGGTCGCTGACAGGGTCTCTAACATGTTTTGGAGAAAGACGCCTCAGGGATTTCGATAGTGTTTAATAAGATTTCAATAAAAAAATGGCAATAAATTTTCATTTTGCAAGAGTGGTTACATGTTCTCACATGTTCAGTGGATAACTGCTGAAAAACAGACATTGTTGTTGAAAATTTTAGTTTTGAAATCATCGTGCTATACATGAGAATGACAAAATTTTTAAGTAAAAATAATTTATAATGCCTGTCAAAAAGGGTTTTCTGATTGGTTGGAAAGTGAGCACTGTTTCGTTGAACATTTGCCATCAAAAAGTGCATGATATCTACCCACAGCACCCCCACCCCCACCACCACCAACCCCCACAATATGTTTGATTCAAAAAAAATGTTCAATGGTTGGATTTTTTCATTTTGCTTATAGATGACAGGCTTCTGAGAATGAATATATGACATTCAAGGGAGCAAGTGAAAATGAAATAGATTGCAGGCCTGTTTGCTAATCTAAGATGGTTGTCAGTGTAATTCATGGCCGGCCCTGATTTTTCCCGCACCTGCTGTCCAATTGCTGAATTACATGTACCGTTAGATATTAAGTTCTGGAGTTTTGCAATCACAGGTGTGTTGACGGGGATGAATGTCCTGCCTCATGCCAACATCAAAGGGACGTCTTGTTGCATAAGATCCGCATGGCATTATTGTTCATATCACACATTATCACATTTGTATGGTGCACAAAAATTAATTTTATGGCTTCACGGAAGGGTTTTTTTTTACTGCAAAATGCCACACGTTTTACAACTGTATGGTAGCAGCGTGCATCAGATAAATTTAATCGCGTTCACAAATTATTTAGTACTGTCAGAAATATGAGCCTTAAATCCAAGAACACCAATTGCATGGACGTAAAGTGCAGGTTTTTTGAAAAAAAAAAAATGGGACATTATATTGAAGCATAACATTGCAGGCATGTAATGACTAGAATTTATGAAGTTAGTATTTAATTTACAAACAAAAAAAATGTACTTTAACTCAACGAACATATAGCCGACAGGCAAAAAGTGCAAGCATCTTAATAGGGACATAAAGCAGACAGTATAAGGGAAAGTCCATTAGAGGCATTACTGGAGTGATGTGAAATAATGATGGAGAATAAGGCAGGGGCAGAGGGAATAAATACATCCACTCTTCACGAATGTTGACAGTAAAAACGCATAAGGCTATAACCAACCATGGATCAAATAAAGACAAGCATGACAAAAATCGGTAGAAGTAACGTAATATTGCTGGACCTTTTAAATTGATTAGAGTTTGATAACATCCATGAACATGAAAACACGCATTGTTGATTTTTGAAAGAGATTGGTGCTGAGATTGTTGATGCAAACTGTGTTGACAGCCCATATATTCATATACGACAGAAATCTTCCTAAGTATTGTAAAGTGACAAAGCTTTTCGTACTAAATAAGAAAATGAGGAAGAGAGAATGCATAATATATAAGTCAATGAGTGTCATAACATTAGTAGGCAAACCTTAGGAATAAATCAATAGGGAAGTGCTTATGAAAAACACAGAAGTTCAAAAGGTGATATTCAGATTCAAAAATGAGTTTTCAAGGGAAATTCGTTTTACAAAAGCAGTTTTGAGAATATAACCATTAGGAAGGATAAACTGGAAAATGCGGATGTCCTGTATATCAATATTTTGGAAATACACTTCGGCTGTTGTTCCATTAAATAGAACAGACTATTCGAAAAAAAAACACATATGATGATTCAATCCTTATGGTTGAAATTCAACATGTTGGAATATAATTTAATGGGAAAAAAAGACAATAGGATTATGTGAGGCATTCTCTGGATTCTATTGCTTAAAACCCATACAAAAATGATGAATTCTTGGGCATTAGTGACGCAGGAACCATAAGAAAAGGTAAATGTTGAGACCGTTGTGATATGCACAGCTTTACTTACCAAAGCAGGATATTGAATGCAGAGAAGGGAACAAAGGAACAGAACGGATAGACATAGCAGAGCTTGTGGCACCATGGTTAGAAGTCGCCAGGGACCTACCAAACCCGGATTCTGACCCCATAGCATCAGGTCAAGCATGGACAAGGAAACATCCTACTGATTAGCACGTGACGTCCACAATCAACTGATGAAATAGTGCTTCCCCTGTTGAAAACATTTTGGAGGAGGCTCTAGGGATGGAAATGAGGCAAAATGTTCTCTGGGTGGAGAGCATCAAGCCCCCCATCAAGAGAGGTTCCTTTGCACCACTACTGCCTCAGCTGACCAAGCCCTAAAGGGCATAATTGATAGGCTGGGCCAGTAGCAGGAGGTGAGTGAACTAACAAGATTTTAAAACCTGCTTCACATAATCAAGCTGCTGAGAAGCATCTTTCCTTCCAATATCTGTAGGATTGAACAGCGCAAAGTCGTTTTGGAGACTAAGTCCCTGCTTAATATTGAGGGAGCCGTATATATACAAGCACAGTTTTAAACATGACAGATTTCGAACAGATCTATCAACTCAAGACTGAGCATCGTTGAGTCACTGAGGGCCATAAACAGCAGCATCTCCCCCACAGTTATGATGAAGCCATTTCACCAACCCTGGGTCAATGATGAGTGAACGAGGGCAAGCCGGTAGCAGCACCAGGCATACGTAAAAATGTGGCACCAATCTGGTAAAGCTATAAAACAGGACGGTTTGCCTGCAAAACAGTATGAGCAGCAAGTGATGGGCAGAGCTAACCGATCACAAAAAAAGGATGAAATGTAAGCTATGAAATTCTGCCACATCTGAACGCGAACAGTGGTGGAAAATTACACAGTTATTTGGAGGAGATTCCACAAATATCCCCTTCCACAACACGGAGGAGCCCAGGACATCAGTGCAGGAGAAAATGCTGAAGCATTTGTACACTCTTCAGCCAGAAGTGCCATATAAATGAATCATATCAGTAACCTACCGATGTCGCCCAGCATCACGCATGCCAGTTTTCAGCCAATTAGATTGACTCCACGTAATATCAACAAACATTGGAAGGCAACAGATACTGGAAAGGCTTGTGGCCCTTAAACTACTCCTGGAAAAGCACCAAAGGCATGTGCTGGAGAAATTGCCGCGACCCTAAACATGCTGTTCCAGGACTGGTACAACAGTGGTATCAACTCAGCTATGTGGAACGTTGCCCACGTATGTCCTGTACACAAAAAGGATGACAAATCCAACCCAGCCAATTGCCACCCCATCAGTATTAACGAATTGGTAGTCTTCAAAAACAGTGCTATCAAGCGGCACTTGCTTAACAATGAGCTGCGCAGTGATGTCCAGTTTGGGTTCCCCTAAGAGCAACTCTGCTCCAGACCTCAGTACAGCTTTAGTTCAAACGTAGATAAGAGATCTGAACTCCCGACGTGAGATGAGCTTGACTGTCCTAGGCATCAAGGCAGCCTTTGACAGACTGCAGATTCAAGGAACCCTTGTGAAACTGCAGTAAATTTTAGTCAGGTTGGGATCTCCATTCTGGTTGGATTCACACTCAGATTAACTGAAGATTGTTGCTTTTTTTACTAGGAAAGCCAACGCAGCTCCAGGATATAATGGCAGGTGTTCCTCGTGGTTAAGTCCAAGTCTCAACCACCTTCAGTTGCTTAATCAATGACCTTCCTTCCATCATAATCTCAAAACTGGAAACATTCGCTGATGATTGTAAAATATTCACCACCATTCGTGACTTCTTGATACTGAAGCATTGCTTCTGCAATTGCAGCAAAATCTGGACAATATCTAGGCATGGGCTGATCAGTGCAAAGTAACATTCAAGCTACACTGTTGCCTAGCAATGAACCTCTCGAATAAGACAGAATCCAACCACCGCTGCTTGACAATAATTGACATTAACATCATTGAATCTCGCACTTTCAATGTATTGGCTGTTAATATTGTCCTGAAATAGAACTTTATTTACAACCTAAATACTGACGCTACAAGAGAAGTTCGGAGGCCTGAAATAGTGTGACCAGTAATCCAGCTCCAAACTCCACAAAACCGTTTCACCATCCAGGAGGCACCAGTCAGATGATTGAATAATGCCCACTTCCCTGAATGTGCTCAGTTCTACAACACTCAAAAAGGTTGACAAAATCCAAGACATAGCATTCCAATTGATTAGCACAAAACCAACAATCATTCATTACCTCCACTACCGATGCTCAGTGCACAGGATCTAACAACTGCACTCCAGGAATTTGCCAAGGTTCTTTCGGCTGCAATTTCCAAACACACAAGTACTAACATCTGGAAGGAAATGCGTTGTATAATGTTAGAACACACAACAACTAGAAGTTGCCTTCCAACATCTTCGCCATCTTGCCTAGAAAATAGATAGCGGTTCCTTCACAGCCGTTGCCTCAAAATACTGAAACTCCCTTTCTAACAGCACTGTGGCTGTAACCATATATCACGAACTGCAGTGTTTCAAGAAATTGGCTCACCACCAACTTCTCAAGGGGAACTAATGAGGGATAATGCTTGCTTGTGGAGCCAGCGAAGCCCACATGTCATGAATGAATAAGAAATAAAACAGAAATTAAAAAAATGATGCATATGCTTGTATGTGAAAGATAGAATCCAAAGTGGAAAAATGTGATGTTTTTCACTTATGTAAAAATGAACAAAGACAAAATATGTTGGGTTGGATACAGGTATTCGAATTAAGAGGGGCTACGTGTTTTGATAAATGAATCGCAGGAATATGACATTAAGCCATGGTATGCCATTAAGTATCGAACTGTATAGTGCATTTCACATAATTGCATTGCTTTACAAAACTAAACAAACGTTCTGACAATTATAGAGGAAATTATGGCTTCTTTATCAAAGAAATAACACTTCCGATGCAGGAACGTACAACGAATGCTGACTAGACTAGTTCGTAGGTTAAGGGGATTGACCTAGGCTGAACTGTTGATTGTCTAGTTCTACGATGCCCAGGGTTTCGAAAAATTAACGATGTTCCAATAGAACGTTTTACAGTTCTCTACTGATTTTACGGTATGCATGCTCATGAACCACTGCCCCTGATTGAGAAATGTACGAGACGAGGCACTGTCACAGTATAAGATATCAGCCTCTGAGGAATGGGGTGACATGAGATTTCCTCTAATGCAAGGAGTTGTGAATCTTCGATACCACCTTTATTCAGAGGGTTGTGATCCGTTAAAACGCTGGAGCGCTCCCTTCACGAATGCTAAGCCGTTGAAAATATTGTGCAGTGCTCAACACTTCATGTACATTAAGAGAAAAAAAAGCAAATTGAGATAGTACAGGAATGAAGAGTTGACGTAGAAGAACTGCCTTGATTTTGTTCAAAAATGCAGCACACCAAATGTTTCAGCTTTTAAAATTTCTGCTCTTAAGGGAAGACAGAATAATGAGCCAGCAAACGGTCTTGACAAGAGAAATGATCAAATCAGTTGCAACAACTGCTATTCAAGAAACAAATAGTATAATACCAGAAAAAAACTGAATCCGATTTTTAACTATATGGTGGGTCCAGAAGGCTGTAAATCCCAAAACAAAACTTACCTAAGCTGGTTTGGAACACTGCAAATGAAGGCAGGCAGACAAATCACACAGAATGCAATGGAAAATTATAATTAAATGAGACTAGGAGATCGGTGGTCGCGTTTGCAAGCTAAATGGAAGTGCTTCACAAAGTGATACTTATTCTGCTGATGCAATGGAAAATTTACTGTGGATAGAGAATGCAGTTAATTAATCAAATGTCAAATCAGGCAAACTTGCTTGCGGACTATGAGAGTGAAAAAATCGAGAAGGCAGATGCAACATGTTTTGACATTGCACAGGAAATTCTGTGGGTTCTGGACGTTGTGTTGTGGGTTGTAGAGGACAGGAATATTTTTGCCAAAGGCAGTGGTCACTTCTGAATTATGAAATGAATAGCCAAGGGGTGATGTCCTGGTCATCATAATCGTGCGTTTGCTAACCAAAACAAATAGAAATGATGTGTGGAATGTAAGGCTGCATGCCTTTAACTATAGAATAACAGCAGCTGTTGGTGGGTTTGCAGGTTTGAGGAACTAGTGTGGGAAATGGAAACAATGCGGTGGACTACACAGTAAAAACTCTTGCGTGAGTTGTTTGTTGTGTGCAAATGATATCTATGAGACACACTTGATGAGTTGTTGCATAGCCAGCAGGGGGACGGAAATGGAGAATGTTAAAATGGAATAGAGCCTTAAAAGAGATGTAGTGTGGGTAGGTGTAGTCTAACTATTTGCAGGAGTTATTATGGATGTTGAAATATACCCTGCTGTCAGTCATGGAAACAGAGAAAAAAAAACAATAGCCGGGAGGCAAATATTCGATATCAACCAACACCTAAATGTTTCACTGAGCGTCAATTATCATTGCATTGTCGATCCCATCAAACTTTGGTTTTCCTGAATGGTGCTCTGCGTAAGTTTCCAGATCATCGGATTTGATCTTTACCAGGAAAGCAGAGAGCAGGGTGCAACAGAGAAATTCGCCATAGCGCTTTATAGTCGGGGAATGTCTCAGTGTGCCCTCTGTATACAGCACAACTGCCTTACTGCACGTTTAAACGTCGAATTGGAATGTAAGACACTGGATGAACTGCTGAATATTTTTGAAAGGGTGGAACAGCAAGAGGATGAATTCGTTAAGTGGTAGGGCGGGAGAAGTAACTGGGTAGGTAAATAAGTAAACTTCGGTGGGCTTCACACTTTTCTGGGAGGAAAGTGCCGACTCTGGGCTCTGTGATGGGATTGCGTGATATTGGTCATTAACTGATCAATCAGACTAGCTACTTTCCATCTGGGTGCCCTTGTTAATCCATATTTCTGCATCAGCTTTCACAGTGAGCAAAGTTAACATGGGCAGGTAAGATGCCTTAAAAAATTGAGTAACAGGTTAAGTTAGGAGCTGCACGCTGTTCATATGCACTATCAATAAAAGGTGCTCTGCTTAACTAACAGGATGCTGTCTGTAAAGCAGCAAAAAAATGACGTTTTGCCTCTCGCATAAGTTAAACATTAGCTATATTAATACAAAATTAATGGTGTGGTTCACAGTATGGAGGTCAAAAATCCCCAAAACCGGCGAATAATTTCAAAAAGCACGTTGTTACGGTCATTAACATTAGGTAACGTACTGAGCAGACTTAGGAAAGCTGCGCTTGCAAAACACAAATTATAGTTCCCAACATGAAAAGTAATTTTGTGATTGGGCAACAATGCTAACCAATGCCGATTGTGCAAAGAATTGCATTGGAAATCAATCTAACGTTATCATTTGGACTCGCAGTGTGGCTCACTTATGCATGCTACATGGCACACGAATTCACGCACAGGAAACGTACATTTGGATGCAGAACGGTCATATCAATTCAGGACACATTTTGCAAATAAGTAAAAGCATTCCGATTTGATTCTCCATGGCAATATACTGACCAAATTCGAAACTCCTGATCGTTATTTGAAACAGATGCTTGGCATTGGACAATTAACAGTTTCCTCCGCTATTCTTCAAGCCAATGCCTTTAGCAAACAAATTTCACGTGCGAAACAAAGAACACTCTCGTTTCATGTAGTTGGCTTTTTTTGTTTGCCTTTAGTGTTAATGCATCTTGTGTATCAGTTGTGATGAGAGTAAAGGAAAACACTTTAATATTATCTATTCTTTATAGCCACGCTCAAAACTCTGTTTTAGCAAACGACAATTGTTCGTAATTATTTGTCCACAGATCTCATTTGGAATTCCGTTTAGGTAATCTGACACTCTCATCTCATGCTGTCCATTTGTTTGTTTTATGTGTATTTTTAACAGTTTGTCTTTCATTTTTCTAAATTGAGTAGGGTTACTAATTGCTTTATCCCCTCGACATCTGTCATGTGCATTTAAAGATCTTCTTCATAATATCGTAATAACCTTGTATTTCCACGTGACTTTCTGCTACCTCAAGCCACCACTTCAGTTCCTGCACTCAGTAGATTCACCTTCATGCGCAGTTAGCCTAATTCAGATTTTACTACAAGCCCGTTCAGTATGACTGCAACTGCTGCATTAAATTTCCCTATCATATTGTCATATTACCTCTGACAATGTTCTGTGCACTTGTTTGTTCCTGTCTAGCATTACCCAACATTTCCCCCAAAATTGCCAAGTTAGTTGGAAGATGCCTGAAATTATTCTCGCAATCAATACTTGTGCATACATGCAAAGCATGAAGGCTAATTTTAAATATATGCATTTTATTTAGCTTGCATCCAAGTTGAATAGTATTCAGCCAAGGTTTGATGTTCAGGAAAAATTCGAGGCGCTGAAGCTGTGCTTTGATGTATGGTTGATCATAGAAAAAAGCGATAAAACTGAAGTTTGGCAAGGTAAGCGGAGGCATAGTTAAATCCCGTGCTACAGAATAACATCTATTCCTGGGTTTGGGCATTTCTGCACGAGAAATGGCAATGCATTGAGTACTATTAAACATATAAAATACTAATTTATATTCATGGAACAAAAATAGCAAAGGCACTGCACAAAAAATAAAGTTCATTTATCTGAGCGTAGCTGCGCCGGCTGAATAACAAAGCCTTCAGCCTAATCACACTTTTTAGCATTTGAACCTGGCCCTGCAGTTTACGGTACATCAGACGCAAATCCAGTCGCCCATTAAATTAATTCAAGACTTCTGCCTCTATTGCCCTTTCAGTCATTGTGTTCCAGACCACCACTGGGTGAAAATTAAAATCCTAATTTTCCCTCCAGTATTTCCACCAATCACATTTTGTCTGCAACACCTTTTCGGGGAACCACCTGCTACAGAACATAAGCCATTCCCTTCCATTATATATTGGCAGATCACTATTTTACATTACTCAATCAAATTTCCCATCAGACTCCTCTCGTCCAAGAGTCATGTCTTTTCTCTCTGGTTGAACAAAACTAATAATTGGAACAAACATTTATTTAGTTTTCCTAAAATATTCTCATGTGGCTCTGTGACAGATTTTCCGAAATATTAGGATCCATGATGCAAAATAAACGATGCATCTTGTGTTTGTTTGTTGTTGTTAATAATATCATCTCATATAAGCAATAGTTGGTTTATGCATTGACACTGTTATCTTTTTAAAATGTATTAACTCAAACCCTGAGCATTCCCATTGATCATTCTGATGAAGGTAATAAGAACGACAAAGCACATTTTTGCATTACCGTTCGCAATACTTGACTCACTGTGCATGCAAAATAATTAAATTGCAGAGAATCACAAGCCTGGTAGAAAGCCATTCAAAAAGCGAAGCTTCCAAGGTCAGTTTGGACATTATACTGGAAAAGAACGCTACAGAACAAAGACTCTTGTGGAACATCCTGTTTGGACCGGAGAAAACGAAACCCAAGCTGAAAGCCACCCTGCTGGACATAAGAAGGACAGGTATTTTAGAAATTTATTTAAACTAAAGTTAGTGGAGTATAAATTCATTTGGCCATTCGGATTCAGGCAGTGAGGGGAAGGGAAGGCGCTGGAAGCCCATCCCTTTCACGCTGCAAACTGTTACGACGAAGTGCAGCTGGCAGACCAACAGGACCATAGGATCGACACAGCCTGATGGTGATTGATCCTTTTAAAAAGAAAATTAACAGTTATTTCAAGGGACTTGTTTAAGTTTTTTTTTTCACAAGCTGGTGGATGGAAGTCATGGTATCTACCAGAAATAAGCAAGCTTGGAACTGAATGGCAGTCAGTTCATTCAACAGATGAAGCCATGCTGAATCTCAGCATGCCTCGGCAGTGAGCTTGAAACTGTATTGCAATTACACTGTCAGTTCAGAGAAATAAGAATTATCTTACCGACTCTGTGAGTGCAATCTCGAAGTTGTAACGTAAATTTCCTAACATATCTTCAGCGGTGATGTGGGTGGTGTTGTGAGGCAGAGGTGGGGTGGTGGGAGGCAACCTGCACTTTAGAATGGGTACAAGATCCACTCATAAAAGTTGATCAGCCATTGCTTGAGAATATGAAGCATATAGTAGCATGCTTTTCTACGCATTATCCAATGAAGGTATGTGTGGTATCACGCGTTTACAGCTGTTCGCTTCATAAACATGGACAGCACTAACCAAGGCACCAAATTTGGGAAGATGTGGTAATCCAAAAAATTGGGATATGGCAAAAGAGAAAGGCATTATTAAGGCAAATTAAAATCAGACCCTGACAGTAAGGGACTGCAAGGGATCTTCCAATAATCTTTACATTCAAAAAAACTCCTGGAGGATCGGAAAAATGCCAATGTTACACCTTTATTCAAAAAGGAGGGAGGCAAAGTAAGTTAACGATAGGCAATTTGTTTATCATCTGCAATTTCGAAACTGTTGCCATTTATTGTAAAGGATACAATAGATAAAGGGGAACCAATTGATGTAGTAAATTTCGATTTCAAAAGGCGTTCGATAAGCTACCTCTCACAAGGCTAGTTTGAAGGATAAGAACACATGTTGTTGGGGGTACTATATTAGCATGGGTAGAGAAATAGCAAACAAATAGAAGGCAGAGACTTGAGATACGTGGGGTAATTTCAGGTTAGCAAACTGTAAACATGAATGGCTACAGGGATCAGTGCTTGTGCCACAATTATTTACAATATATGTCGATGTGTGGGAGGAAGGGAGTGAATGTCCTACCGCTAGGTTTCTGCATTACAAGAAAATTGGTGGAAACTCAAGTGGTGAGTTTGACAGAAATAGTCTACAGAGGAAAACAGTAATGTGAAGTGATTGGTTAAAAATCTGGCAGATGGAAAATAACGTGTAAAAATGTGAGGCTTGCACGTTGGCAGGAATAACAGAGGGGCTGTATACTATTTAAAAGGTGAAATGCTGTAGAACGTTGCATCACAGCAGGATTTGTGGCCCTCATGCATGAATCACTAAAAGCTATGATGAAAGTTCAGAAGGGAATAGGGAAGGCAACTCAATTGTCAGTCTTTGTTTAAAGTTATTGGAGTCTAGAAATCGAGAAGCCTTGATGAACTATGCAATGCATTTTTTAGACCATAACTGCAACACTGTGAAACTCTCCTCTCCCCTAATCTATGTGAAGACATGCTGGCTTTGGAAGCAGTCCAGAGAAAGTTTATTAGTTTTAGGACGAGTACAGAGAGATTTTAATTTGAACAGAAGTTTAACAGTTTAGGCCTGTAGTCATTGGAGTTAAGAAAAGTAAGATGAGCTCTTACTGGAATGTATAATATTCTCATGGAGTTGAGAGGGGAGATGCTGAGAGGTGCTATCCATTTATGTAAGTGTCTAGGACCAGATGCCAAAATTTCAAAATAAGGGGTTTCTCCTTTAAGACAGGGTTGAGGAGGAATTTATTCTTTCTGCGTGCAGCAAATCTATGGAATCCTTTACCATTGGCGTCTGTAGAAGCTGAATTGTTAAGATATTCAAGGCTCAGATAGACAACTAATTAATCAGTAAGGAAGTCACGGGTTATAGGGAAAAGTCAGGGAAGTGGAATTGATGATTAGCACATTAGGTACGGTCAACCTGAATAGCAGTGTAGAATCGAAGGGTATCTTTTTTTATTATTATTTCAATGTGTGTCGGTTTCCCTGGCTAGTGCCAGGTTTTTCTTTTTCTGCCGATCTCTAGTTGTATTTGAGAATGGCATAGTCAGCTGCCATTTTGAACCTCTGCAATGCATGCGACGCAGGCACAGCCACAGTGTTGTTAGGAACGGAGTTCCAAGATTTTAACTGAGCAGCATTGAAGGAGCTGCGATCTAATTCCATGTCAGTGTGGTGATTGAATTGGAAGGGGATTTCCAGTTTTTGGTGTTACAATCTATCTTCTGCCACTGCCCTTCAATATGGTACTATTCAAGGGCTTGGAATGTGCTGTCTATGGAGACTTGGTGAATTCCTGTAATGCATCATACAGGTGGTACACAGTGCCGCTACTGTGCGGCATTAGAGGAGAGAATGAATGTTTGTGGATGTGGTGCCAACAGGAGCGCTGATTTGTTCAGGATGATGTCCAACTTCATCAGTGTTGTGGGAGCTGCTTTCACCCAGGGAAGTGGAGCATATTTCATGAAACTACTGACTTGAGCCTTGTAGGTTCTTTGCAGGCTTCTGGGAGTCAGGATGTGATTTAATTGTCGCATGATTCTTAACCCCTCACCTGTTCCTGTTACCATAGTTTTTATTTGGCTAGTCCATCTCAGTTTCTGGTAAATGGTAACTCCCAGGATGTTGATCGTGGGGAATTGAGTGGTGGAAATGAAATTGAACATCGAAGTTTGCAGGTTGGATTATTTATTTCTGGAGATGGTCGTTGCCTGACAGTTGTTTGTGCTGAATGATACTTGCCACATCTCATCCAAAGCATGGATATTGTTCAGGTCTTTATGCATTTGGATATGGATTGTTTCAGTGCCTGAGGAATCAGAAATTGAGCTGGACATTATGCATTCATCAGCAAACATCATAACTTCTGCACATATGATGGAAGGAAGTTAATTTATGAAGCAGCTGAAGATGTCTGGCCCTACACCAGTACCCTGAGGTACTCCTGAAGTGAAACCATGGAGCTGAAATGACTGAGCTCGAACAACCACAATCGCCTTCCTTTATGCTAAGTATGACTCCAAGCAGCAGAGTGTTTCCTCTTGATTCCCATTGACTCTTGGTGTGTTACATCTCTAGAATGCCAAACTTTAACAAATTGTGCTTGATGTCAAGTGAATAAAGTTCACGTCAACTCGGGAGTTTACCTTGATTGCCCATTTTTCAAAAAAGGATTTTATGCATTCAGGAGCTGACGGGCCTCGGCCAGTGAGAAAAAAATAAATCAGTACACACGTTTTGCATCAGTGAACTGGTCAATCCAAAGCTAGTGCCATGCCATAGCATGGTTAATGATTTATTCCATAACTTTACTGATGATGGAGAGTAGAGCGATAGGCTGGTAATTGATCGGGTTGGATTGTCCTGCTCTTTTGTGTTTAGGACATACCAGTAAAATTTTGCAGCTTGCCAAAGTACTGGAGCAGTTTGGCTCGTGGTGCTGCAGGTAAAGAAGAACAAATCTACAATGGTATTCTTGGAATATTGCCAGGGCCCATGGTGTTTGGGTATCCATTGCTTTCAGCTTTTTCTTGATATCACATGTAGTGAATGGAAGTGGCTTGAGACTGGCATCTCTGATGCTGCGGACTGCCGGTGGAGGCCGAGGTGGATCAGCCATTTGGGACTTCTGAATGAATGTTTTTGAGAATGTTTCAGCCCTTCCTTATCGACTTCGGTGCTGGGGCCCTCCATTATTGAGGATGGGGATCTTATTGGAATTTCCTCCGCCTTTGAGTTGATCAGGATCATTCAGGGCTGAATGTGTTAGGACTGCAGAAAATGTATCTGATCTATTGTTTGTGGGATCACGTTGCCCTGCCTATCACTTAAGTAAGTAAACCTGTGTTGTAGCTTCACAAGGATGACACCTAATTTTTAGGTATGTCGCGTGCTACTCCAGGCATGAACTCCAGCACTCTTCATTGAACAAGAGTTGATTCACTGGATTGATAGCAATTGGGAGATAAAAAGCCATGGGGTTGCAGATAGCATGCAAAACAATTCTATTGCTGCTAGTGGCCCAAAGTGCCTCATGGATGCCCCATCTTGAGTTGCTAGATCTGTTCAAAATCTATCCCATTTAACACGGCAGGAGTGTCTCACAACACGATGGAGTATGCCCTTAAGTTGAAGGCCGGACTTTGTTACCACAATGACAGTGTGGCTCTCACTCGTACCAATCATGTCATGGGCAGATACATCTGTGGCAGGCATGCTGATCAGGCTGAGGTCAACAATGCTTCGCCCCCCTTGTTGGTACCTTCACCACCTGCTTCACACGCAGTTTAGCATATATATCATTTAGGACTCGAACAACTGTGTCAAAAGTGGCTAATCCGAGTGACTCTTGTTGGTGGATATTAAAATCCCCTAACCAGAGTACATTTTCCGCCCCTGCCATACTCAGCTTTTCCTCACAGTTGTGTTAAACATGCAAGAACAATGGTGCAACAGCTGGAAGAGGGAGGTTCATGGTAACCAACAGAGGGTATGCTTGCCGATAATTGGCCTGCGGCCATGAATGTTCTTGAAATCATGAGTGGATATGAATGGCTCCCAGCGTAACTCTCTCCTTACAGAATGCCACATGCAACCACCTCTGCTTCGCATGTCCTCATTGTGCAACTGAACATACGCAGGAATGGTGATGCTGGTGTCTGGGACATTAACTATATTATATGATTCTGTGAGAATGACTATATACGAATATTGCTTGATTGCTCTTTAAAGCAGTTCTCCCTATTTTAGCACGAGTGCCCTTTTGTTTGTAAGGAGAACTTTTCAGTGTTGACAGGGCTTTGATTGCCTTTTAATTTCCGTTGCCTAGTCCGATGCCGGGTGGGCCGTCCATTTCCTTTCTTTTTTTGTGAATTGTTGTCCAGCTTGGCCATTACAGAAGGCATTGAAGAGTCAACCATATTGCCGTGGGTCCGGAATCATATGTACGCCTGGTAGATTTTATATCTTCAATGGTTTTAGATTAGCCGGTCCAGAATGAAGAAGTGACAAATGTTCCCATTAAACTTTTAATTCCAGGCTTTTATTGAATTTTGTATTGATTCTGGAGCGTATCCCCAGATGATTACCCATGGGCCTCTGGATTAACAGCCAAGCGACGAAACACTAAGGCCTACATTTGCTCTCACACCTTATTGTATTATGGAAATAAAGTGAAGTCCTAACAGTAAATCAACAGGTGAGGTGAAAGATTTTTAAAATATTGAAATGATGAAATTACAATCCCCACAGCTAAATGTCTGTAGTACTTGAACCAATACAAAATGAAATGAGATTGTACGTAGACATAAAGAATTGTGATTCAATAGCCATTACAGAGATACGCCTTCAGGAAGACATGGATTGGGACATCAATATTGAAGAAAGTAGGATATTTTGGAAGCAACTGAAGCGAAAAAATGATGGAGGGATATTCGTGCAATAGGGAGGGCTGGTTTACGTTCAGGAAACCAGGATGTGGAAACAGCTTTGGAAAAATTGAGAAATGGTAAACGAAGGAGGTCATCTGTAGACCCCTAATGGAAGCAATAATTGGAGTTTGTCAGAAAGGAAAGGTGATAATCATAGGAGATTTTAATTCACATGTAGACTGGAAATTTCAGTTCAGCAAAGATTGCCTATTGAGAAGTACATTGATTTTTTTTTTCTGGACAGTTACTTAGAACAGCATGTTCTGGAGCCGACAAAGGAGAAGGCTCTACTAGGCCTGGTATGGTGAAATGTCATCGGAATACTTTATTCTTTCATAGCGAAGGCGCCCCTAGGTAGCATTGTCTGCAGTATGATTGCACTTTATTTGCATTTTGCGGGAGAGAAGGGTTGCCCTAAGTTTAATTTTTAAAACTTAATAAAGGGCCATTCCAAGGGCATGAAAACTGAGCTGCCAAGGGAAATTGGCAAATTGGCTTAACAGATATGACAATACCGATACAGTGATTAATGCGTAACTGGACGCTTCAAAATGCATACAATAGCTCCAGTGTATCTAGTAAGAAGTCCAAGGGCCGGGCACACCATTCGTGGTTATGTAGAAAGTTTAAATGTAGTAGCAAACCTAAACATTAACATACGATTGTGCAGAGACAGGTGGCATGCCAGAAGATTGGACAGAACCTAAGGAAAAGCAGCGAATACATAAGGCTAATATGGTGAATAATAATGTAGTATGAGAAAGAAAATAGCTCCAAATATAAAAACGGACATGGAAATCATTTTTAGAACTTTAAACAAGGAAAGCCGTAATGAAGTGTACGTTCACCCTGTAGAAAGTGAGTTCGGATAATTGATAATGCAAATCAAGGAGGTGTCAGATGAATTGAACAGACTTTTTGCATAGGTTTTCGCTTTAGTGGATACAAGTAACTCCCAAAGCAGTTATAATGCAGGAATTGGAAGTGGGATATGCAGCCAGGACAATTAGGTACCAAACGATAGTTGCTGAGAAAAGTCTTTGAGCTGCCGACTGACAAGAGCCCGGTTCCTCCTGGACGCTATCCTAAGGTTTTAAATGGGGTTTCCAGCGATATATTTGATGATTTGGATTTAATTTCCCATAACACCTTGGAATTGGGGAAGGCCCCATTATATTCGAAGATAACAAACGTAACTCCAGTAGTCCAGAAGGGAGAGAGACAGAATGCGGCAAACAGCTGGACCCTAAAAATTACATCGGCTGTAGTAAAAATATTAGAAGCTAGAATTAAAGAAGTGAGGTCCGACAGGACTGGAGAATGGGCAATGTTGTTCAATTGTTTAAGAAGGGTAGCAGGTATAATCCAGGAAATTACAGACCATGCCCCTTACATCAGTGGTATGGATATTAATGGAGAATACTCTTCGAGACACGATTTAGTACCATTTGGAAGCAATTGGGCGAATTAGTGAGAGGCAGCATGGTATTGTCAAGGGGTGCTCGTGTCTCACAAACTTGATTGAGTTTTTCGTGGAAGTGACAAAGATGATTGACGATGGAATGTGAGTGGATGTTATCTACATAGATTTCAGTAAGGCCTATTTTAAGTTCCCTCATGGAAGACTGGAACAGAATGTAAAATTGCACGGTATCAGATATGAGCTTGGAAGATGCATACAGATTTCCCTTGGTCATAGAAGACAGAGTGTAGCTGTGGAATGGTGCTTTGCAGAATGACAGGTGTGACTAGTGTTTATTTTTTTTCCCATAGGGATTAGTGCTGGGACCTTTGTTCTTTTTAGTATATATGAATTAATTGGTTGAAAATGTCGGTGGGGGGGGGGGGGGTGTAATTATTAAGTGTGCAGAAGACAAGAAGGTTGGAGGAGTTTCAAAGGATACAACGGGATATTGATGGTTGGAGACTTGGTAGGGGACATGGCAGATAGAGGTTAACCCGGACGAATGAGAGGTAATCCATTTTGGAAGGTCTAATACCGGTAGCAGTTATACATTAAATGGGAGAATGCTTAAGTGCATTGATGGAAGAGGGACCTGGTGAACAGGTCCACAGGGCACTGAAAATGGCAACGCAGGTGGACAACTTAGTCACTAAGGCATATGGCATGTTTGCCTTCATCGGCAGTGATATTGAGTATAAAAGCTCGGAAGTCATGCTGCTGTTGTATAGAATCTTGTTTAGGCCACAAACAGATTTTCTGCATCACTTTTCGCCTTAGAAAGTACAAGTAACTCCCAAGGCATTTGTAATCCAGGTTTTGGAAGTGGGAAATGCAGCCAGGACAATTAGATACTAATTCATAGTTACTGAGAAAATTCTTGGATCTGCCGACTGACAAGAGTCCGGCTCCTACTGGACGCTATCCTATTATTTTAAATGGGGTTTCCAGCGATATATTTGATGCATTGGATTTATTTTCCCATAACAGCTTGGAATCGGGGAAGGTCCAATTATATTCGAAGATAACAAATGTAACTCCATTAGTCCAGAAGGGAGAGAGACAGCAAGTGGCAAATAGCGGTACCCAAACCAACTGATCGGCTGTCGTAAAAAATGTTAGAAGCTAGTATTAAAGAAGTGAGGTCCGTCAGGACTGGAGAATGGGCACTGTTGTTCAATTATTTAAGAAGGGTAGCAGGTATAAACCAGGGAATTACAGACCAGGAGGCTTACATCAGTGATTGGAATATTGATGGAGAAGATTCTTCGTGACAGGATTTTGTACCATTTGGAAGCAATTGGGCGAATTAGTGAGAGGCAGCATGGTTTTGTGAAGTGGAAGTCGTGTCTCACTAACTTTATCCTTTTTTTCGAGGAAGTGGCAAAGATGATTGATGATGAAATGGCAGTGCATGTTTTCTACATGGATTTCAGTGAGGCCTCTGGCAAGTTCCCTCATGGCAGTCTGGAACAGAATTTAAAATCGCACGGTATCAGATGTGAGCTGGTATGTTGGACACAGATTGGCGTGGTCATAGAAGACTGACTGTAGCTGTGCAGTGGTGCTTTTTCTGGAATGGAGAGCTGTGACCAATGGTTTTTCCACAGGGAACAGTGCTGGGATGTTTGCTGTTTTTGTTTTACATGCATTAACTGTTGGAAAATTGAGGGGGGCCTAATTAGTAAGTTTGCAGAAGGCAATAAGGTTGGTGGAGGTTCAAATAGTGTAGAGGATTGCCAAAGCACAGAACGGGATGTTGACCTCTTGGAGACTTGGTTGGGGACTTGACAGATGGAGGTTAACCTGGCCAAATGAGAGGTAATCCATTTTGGAAAGTCTAATGACGGTAGGAATTATACATTAAGTGGGAGAATGCTTAAGTGCATTGACGGGCAGAGGGACCTGGGTGTACAGGTCCACAGGGCACTGAAAGTGGGAATTCAGTTCTATAACTTAGTCAGGAAGCCATATGGCATCCTTGCCTTCATCGATAGAGGTATTGAATATAAAAGTTGCTGTAGTATAGAACCTTGATTAGGCCACACTTGGAAATATGTGTGCAATTCTCGTCACTACATTACTAGAAGGATTTGGAGGTGTTGTAGAGGGTGCAGAAGCATTTTACTATGATGCTGTCTGTTCTGGAGTTTATTAGCTATGAGGAGAGGTTGGAGAAACTCAGTTGTTCTCACTAGAGTGGCGGTGATTGCGGGGTTAATTTTTAAATGTGCACTGAAGAATGAGTTTCATGGACAGAATAGATAGTCAGAAGCATTCTCCCAGGGTGGAAGTGTCAAATACTAAGAGGCATAGATTTAAGGTAAGAGGATAAATCTTTAGAGATGATGTGTCGGACAATGTTTTTTACGCAGAAGGCAGCCAGCGTCTAGAATTCGGTGCCAGTGGAGGTGGTGGTGGCTGTTACGATAGTAATGATTAAGAAGCAGCTTTACAAATACATGAATAGGATGGGAATAGAGGGATACGGATCCCGGAAGTGCTAAATGTTTTAGATTGACGGGCAATATGGAGGGAGGAATGCCGGTTCCTGTGCTTACTTTTCTTTGTTCTTTGTTGCTTTCCAATTTATAGCAGGGGACTCGGAGCCTCTCAAGCAAACTAGTTCGATTCCTGTATTGTACTGGAGAGTTCCTGTTTAACCAACGTATTTGAGTTCTTTAAAGAAGTAACATGTGCTGTGGGTAAAGGGAAACCCGTAGATGCAAGGGGATAATTTGGTTGCCGGCGCTCATTGGGATGCAGATATAAGGTTACAATAAGATTAGCCATGATCTTACTAAATAGTGATACACGTTTAACGGCCTGAATGGCCGATGTTATGTTTTCATATGATGTGCCAGGTAATGCATGTGATTTCAGTACGCTGCTGATATATGGATTACGTGGGTCATAACATTTGGAGTTCACATTAGTTCCGTGCTGGTGCAGCGACTCCACACATGAGAACTTCATGTCTCTCATGAACAAGGGTGTCTGCTACGTAAAAAGAAGGGATTCCAATCATTGCATTTGTTCTTTACCAGCGACCTCTAAAATGGTTCCTCTAAGTTTGGGCGCTTTTTTGGGAAGCCGCCATGATGAGTTCACACTCAACCAATCTCTGATACTGTAGCTTTTCAGACTCGATGCGCAAAGCAACACCTACGGTGCATCAACTTCTTCAAACATTGAAAGTGGGCTAAAGTGGACACCCACATAAAACGTGCCTCTTAATGAGGAACTCAATGCTAAGCTGGAAGAAATTTCCACGTCTGTCAGTGGCAAGTTGTATGGCCATCAAGCAGTCCGCAGGACTTCTGAACACGCTATTAACTCTTACCTGGATTTGTAGTGCCCTTCAATACGCCCCAGCAGGTATCTTGCAGGTCATTGTGAAGGGCTAGACTCTCAGAACACTACAGAGGAGCGTACAGTTCTGCTGTTAGGATTTTTTAGAATGTAATGCCTCATCTGGTGGACGTAATAAAAACAAATTATAAGTGGCATCGTTTGCAGAAGGGCCTCAGAGAATGTGAAAACGATTCATAAGATATTTGCAATTGAGCTTCATGGTGCACTAATAGGAAAGATTTTCTCAGGAAACTTATTAAAACACCTATGCATTTCAGCTCACCATCAGCACCTCGCTCTTTACCATCTAGAAAACGACTACCACAATTAGCATGAGACAATAATTTTGCTCTGATCAGATCATTACAGTGTAGAGTGCTGGGAATGGTGTATTAAAAATAAAAGGTGTTTCCCGATGAAATGCATCCCATATTCACCGGCCTCTTAAAGGTTATTTTTTTGTAGTAGTCCCGATGAAATGCATCCCATATTCACCGGGCTCTTAAAGGTTATTTTTTGTAGTAGATATTTGCACAGAATGCTGCATAATCTTGGAAAAAACAAACATTTATGCCGGCTGACGTTGCCTTAGGCTGTTAGTTGATTTAATGTACTTGACAGTGGAATTAATGGGCAACATGATATTCCATTCGCAAAAACAAATTAGGCAAGTGGAATTGACCTTCCGCTCAGGTGTAGGCTATTCAAGACTCAAAATCATTATTCATGCATTGTGCAATACAAATAGTTGTCTTGACAATAACAAAAAAATAGTGCAATCTCAAATAGTCATTTTTAATTTAGACATTGATTGTTTCTTTTAGCTAGCAAGGTTTTTGACGAACATAGAGCCACATTGGCTAACTGGAGATATTACATAATATGGGAGATTTGCTCAAAATTGAGAAGTTATTGCCCGAGAGACATTCACTTTTAAGACCACGCTACAAAATGGTCTAATGTTCCAAATGATGTGCTTCCGCCCTTCAACTACTGTTTGAAAAATGTGACGGGACATATGTGCATGCCCCATCAAATTTAAAGGAACAGACTAGGCCGCAATTGAGGACTAATTCCAAATGGCTCTCCAGTTCTGTTTTGGGCACTCTTGGGCTATGTTGGCAAGCCAGCTTGATAATCCGTTCGCCAATTCAATTCACTAACTGCCTTTCACGTTATGGCCTACGAAACGAGGGGCAATTGAAAAGATTGTCACTCGTCATGAGTTGGTGTTGCAAACTCCCTGTACACCTCGCTGGCAGTTCAATAAGAATAGCATGAGGCTTCGAAAGCTGAAAAATGGGATTCATATAAAGCAAAACAGTACTCCGATCTTAGCAGAAACTTTAAAAGGAAACAGGAGTGTGCACGAAAATAAAGGAGGAAAAAATGAAATATGAATGAATGGCACGAAGGACTGAAGCATTGAGTGGGAGATTTGTTCATAATTACTGGCAGAAAGGCGCTGGAAGCAGGAATCTTGCTCATTCTATTAAATTTAAGATGGGGCAGACCTGCTTCCATTTGTGTGCAAGAACATCGGAATGACAAAGAGCGTAATTTGCAGCAGAATAATGAAACCGTGAAAAAAAATGCAGAAGAGTGAATGGAGAATTGAATAACATTGAAATTTATGAAAGCCGAATATTTGCTGTAAGAACAATGAGTGTTGCACGCAGGTCAAGTTTGTGTCGTAAAGGAAACAAACATAAACAAAAACATGCACACATAAAACTGAATTAAATGCTCAGCGTGTTGGAGTATGGGAACTGTGATTTTTAAGCAGAACGCACTTTTGAAGGATGGAGTTTTTGTCTTGATTTTCTTTGGTATCAGAGAATTGAAGTTGAAATCATAATGCTGCGGATGCTGAAAATCTCAAAAAAAAAAAAAATCAGAAGGGGCTTGAAAAACCCAGAAGGTGTAATAGCTTCGGCTGAGAAAAAAAACAGAGTTAACATTTCGAGTCCGTATGTCTCTTCTTCAGAGGTAAACAGAGTTAAAAAATATGATGAAATTTACAGTTTATGGGTCTGGAAATGGTGAACCTGGATTGAAGGCTAGTGATATGTGGAGGCAAATGATCCATTGCCAGAGATAGCATGGACAGAAGGGCAAAGGGCTATTAATGCTACTTATACCAGCTTAAGCAGACGGTGATGTTGTCATTATGGTCAGAAAGCAGAATTTGATAAAGGGAGGACAAGTGAAAGCGCTCTGGGAAGAAAAAGGTGAACAAGTGTTAGATCACCCTTGTTGGCATGAGGTGGGAGAGGGGACGGTGGTTCGAAAAAATTGAACATCGGATAAAAGGTGGGGATAAAACGATGGAGAAAAATTAAAATAAATTAAGGAAAAAATAAGTCGATAAAGAAATAAAAATTGAAAAAGAACGAAAATGAATTGTGAAAAAATGGGTTAAAGAGGTGCTGAGAGCAGACGAGAATTTATTTTCCTTAATTGTTCTATTCAATGTTAAGTCTAGAAGGCTGTCACGTGCCTATTTGGAAAATGGGATGTTGTTCCTCCATTTTGCGTTGCACTTCACCGTAACATTGGAGCAGGCCAAAGAGGGACTTGTTGGTCTGAGAGCAAGATGGGGTGTCTCAAGTGACATGAAGCTTTCGTTCACGTTTGCAAAACAGTCCCAAAGTCTTCCAGAAACGGTCACACAGTCTGAGTTTTGTATCCCCAATAACGAGAAATGCATTAAACGTTTTAGCTCTTTCCGTCAATAATAATAATTCTTTTGGAAAAGTTAACTCCACTAGCATTGATATCGGCGTGCTTATCATAATATTTCTAAATATATTTATTTCTGAAATGTTGACTCCGGGTTTATTGAATGAAGGAACAAAAATTGGCAATCTGGTCAGCTCGTGAAATTGTGTTTATATCCAATGGATGAATCTACCCTCAAGCCCTTGTAGTCACGCACATACAAAATCTGCAATCACATACCATATAGAACAACAGAAGCCATTACTAACTAGAGTTTCAAAAGAACAAATTAGTTCCAAATGGCACTAAGGTTAATTTAAAATAAAAACGATTGCAGAGATGCTTCCGAGTATTTAAGTCATTCATTTTATCTAGTTGGTTCATATATTTGAAACATTCCTTCTTGAGAATACATCTAATTCAAAACCGTGCTTCACGCAGCTCCCTGTCCTCGAAACTGTGGAACATTTAGAGCCGTGGCCTGACTTCAAATGACGATTAGTCGAGAAAAATACAACTTCCTCTACGAAGTGGAATTGTTGACATAAGAGAATCAGTGAATTGTAGACAATTATTGCTGATTCGCCAGATAAACAGAAAATTCAGTCAGGCAACGTCCAGAAATATAACAAAATGCCGTTGTCCAAATTTTTATCAATATATGAATTTGCAGTTTTATTCAGTGTTGTGAGGCATGAAAACTTGTTGAATTGCTATATAATATAGAAACATTGAATGAGCTGAAGAAGAGGGTGCGTTCTACTCTGATATACGAGCGTTCCTCAGTATATGAAATGAATTTTCCCACGGTATTTATGAATGAGCAAGGTGGATAGGCAATGACCATCTGACGCAGAAAAGAAATACTATCAGAAATTCTCAGGACCGCAAAATGTATACTGATAAATTCACGGGAGGTCAATGATTGATTTACACCCTGCATCGATATTTGTTATAAATAGTTTTAATTGAACTGAGATAATATTTAAGACTTGGTTGCTTTTTGACTATTAAGAATGCAATATATAATTTACAGGGTTTGACTATACATCCATAATGCAAGAAGAACAGAGAACTCTGCTCATGTTAGTCATCGCTGTGTTTCTACTGGGAACAATATTTGAAGTCATTGCAACAATTCTTTGGTTACAGCAAAGCCACGGGACATTCCGACGAACTGAACAAAGCAAAACCAACAGTTTTTTTCTTCATTAATGATGCAAGAGGCACAATTACAAAAAAGGAATCTATAATTAAAGTGGAGGGCAAGTACATGTCCCAAGTTCTAGCATACTCAGTGAACTCTTTAACCTCAACAGTGCTTTCAATCCTTAAGCAATCACATAAAAATATTATTCAAGATAATTTCATGATCTCTCGATAAGCACTATTATATTTACATTTGACTTAACTGTATAAAGTGCAGAAAGAAAGTAGCAGTGGAACACAATAAGAAAGAAGGAAATATAGAATGAAAGGAAGAAAGAAAGAAGAATAGAATGAAAGAAAGGCACAATGAAAGAATGACGTGAAGAAAGTAAGAAAGAAAGAGAGAAAGAAAGAATGAAGAATGTTTGGAAAATGGAAACAAAAGAGGGATTTGAGAACATAATAAAGGAAGATAAAAGGGAGGAAAGGAAGAATGGATGAATGCTGAAAGAAAGAAGGGTAGACAGAAAGCCAGTTGGAAACAAATAAATACTGATGGAAAGGCAGAAAAAAAGAAACAAGGAAAAAATGAATGAAAGAAGGAAAGACAGATAGAAAGAATAAAAGAAATAAAGAAATAAAGAAAGTAAGAAAGAAAGAAAGAAAGAAAGTCAGAAGAAAGGAATTTAAAAAAGAAAGACACAAAGATAAGAAAAAATTAAAGACGGAATGAAAGAATGCAGAAAAGAATGAAATAAAGAAAGGAATAAATAAACAAAGAAGAAAGAATGGGAAAGGAAAAAAGGACGGAAGAGAGAAAGAAATAAAGAAATATAAAGGGAGGAAGGGCAGAATGGCTGAATGAAGAAAGGAAGAGGGAAGACTGAAAGAAAGATTGAAAGAAAAAATGAATGAAAGAAGGAAAGACAGAGAGGATGAAAGACAGAAAGAAAGAAATTTTGAAAGAAAAGAAAAGAAGCAAAGAATGAAACAAACAAACAATGAAAGACAGACGGAAAGAAAGAAAGGAAGACAAAATGAAAGAAAGTCGGCAAGAATGATACAACGAAATTAAGTGAGGCAGAAAGACATATAGAAAGATAAAAAGAAAAGTAGGAATGCAATAGTGGAGGAAGGAATGAAGGAAGGAAGATAAAAAGGAAGAGAGAAAGAACAGCCACAGAATGTAACAATGGATGAAGGATGGAAGACAGGAGGAAAGCGCACAGGATAGAGAAAGACAAACAAAAGATAAATGCAAGAAAGAAAGCAAAAAGAAAGACGAAAAGAGAGAAAGTCAGAAAGGATGAATGAACAAAAGAAAGAATGAAAGAAAGAAAGAAAGAACAAGAAAATTTGGAGAAATGTGGAAGAGAGGATGGAAAGAATTGAGGAAGGAAGGAAGAATGGAAGCGATATAGAAAGAATGTTAGAAATGGAAGAATAAAAGAAGGGAGGAGAAAAAGAAGAGATCTAGAAATAAAGATGGTAAGATGGAAAGAAAGAAATAAAGAAAGAAGGAAAGTAAAAGAGGAAGAAATCAAAAGAAACAAAGAAAGAAAGAAATATGTATAAAAGGAAGAAAGAAAGAAGAAAAAATGAGTGAAAGAAAGAGAAAGAATGCATGAAAGAAAGTAAAAAATAAAACTAATAATGAAGAATGAATTGGAAAGAGAAAAAAAAAGAGGGAAGACAGAAATTAATACAGGAAGATAAAAAGGGGGCAGGGCTGAATGGAAGAATGAAGAAAGGAAGAAGGAAAGACGGAAAGACTGATGGAAAAACAGAAATACCACGGAAAGGCAGAAAAAAGAAAGAAAGAAAAAATGAATGAAAGAAGGAAAGAAAGAAGGAAGGAAAGAAAAAAAGAAAGAAAAAAAGAAAGAAAGAAAGAAATGTGGAAATAACGGTATAAGGAGACAGGGAGAAGTGTAGAAAGTGAGGATGGCAAAATTTAGGAAAAAAGAAATAAAGGAAGAGATGAAAATTGATAGGGATGAAAAGGAATAATGGAGAAAGGAAGGAAGAAGGAGAGTTAAATAGAAAGAAGGAGAGATGGAAATAAAGAAACAAGGAAAGAAATAAAGAAAGAAAAAAGAAAGAAAGGAGGAAACATATTTAATAGAAAGAGGGAAAGGAAGAGTGGAGGAAGGAAGCAAGAGAGAAAACAGAGACAAAAAAACAAATGGGGAATCGAAGATTTTTTTAAAGGTTCTAATAATATACGAAGGGACACACGAGAGAGGGAAAGGTATAATCAAAGAAAGGAAGACAGAAATAATGAAATTAAAAGGGGAAGATAGAAAGAAATTAAGAAAGATATGAAATATGAAAGAAAATTAAATAAGGAAAGAATAAACAATGAAAAACCAAAAAGAAGGGAAGAGAGAATGAAATAGAGAAAGGTAAAAGTCTGAACGGGCAGAATGGATGCATGAAGAAAGCAACAGGGAGAGGCAGAATGATTGTTGTAAAGGCGGAGATAAAGAAAGAGAGCAAAAAGACAGGAAGAAAGAAAGAAAGACATGAAGGAAAATAGAATCAAAGAAAGACAGATGGAGAAAATGAAAGATGGAATGAACGAATGCAGGAAAGAATAAAATAAAGAGAAAATACGGGCCGAAAGATAGAGTTATAGATAGATAAAATGAAAAGTAGGAAGGAAATTTTGGAGGAAGGAATGAAAGACGGAAGAGATAAAGGAAGAGAGCATGATCAATTGGGGAAGGGAAGAATGGATGACGGATGGAAGACAGAAGGAAAGATAGAAACATAGATAAAGAAGAAAGAAAGAATGCAAGAAAGATAGAACGAACGCAAGAAAGAAAGATGGAAAGGCAGAAAGACAGACAAAAAGAAGGAAAGAAAAAAGAAATAAGGAAACTTTGAGAAGATTAAAGGGAGAATGGAAAGAATTGAGGAAGTAGGGAAGAAGGGAAAGGATATAGAAATTATGTTAACAATGGAAGAATGGGAAAAAAGGGCGCAATGAAAGAAAGAAATGGAAAGAAAAAAAGAAAAAGTGAACAAAGAAAGAAACAAAGACAGCGTGAAAAAGTAAAGATAGGGAGGACGGGTATCATGGAGGAAGGAAGGAAGAAAAGAAGAGAAATAGAAAAAAGGAAAGAAAGGAAGAAAGAAGGAAAGAAAGATAGAAAGAAAAACGAAATGAAAGACAGCTGGAAAGATTGATTTCTTGGAAGAAAGAGAGCCAGAAAGAAAGGAATATAGACAGATGAAAAGACAAGTAGGAAGGTAATAGTGGAGGAAGGAATGAAGGGAAGGAGAGGAAAAGGAGGAGAGAAAGAACAAACGGGGATTGGACGAATGTATGGAGGTTGGAAGGCAAAGAAAGAGAAAAGGCTAGAGAAAGAAAAAAAAATGCCAGATAGAGAACAAAACCAAAAAGAAAGATGGAAAGACAGATAGACAGAAAGAAAGAAAGAAAGAAAGAAAGAAAGAAAGAAAGAAAGAAAGAAAGAAAGAAAGAAAGGAAGGAAGTAAGGAAGGATGAATGACTGAAAGAAAAAAGAAATAAGAAGTAAGAATGAGAAGAAAGAATGTTAAACAGACAGAAAGAAAGACAGAATGAATGAAAGATGTAAAGAACGAAATAAAGAAAGGAACAGTGAAAGAAAAAAAATAAATAAGGAGAAAGAAAATGAGGGATGGAAGAAGCGAAGAAGGAGTGAAGAAAGAATAGAGGGAAAGAAAGAGCAAATAATGAAAGGGGAAGCAATGATAGATTAAGTACAGAAGACAAGAAGAGACAAGGAAAGAAAAAAATGAAAGGAAGGAGGACAAGGATAAAGATGTAATGAAGGAAAGGAAGAAAAAAGAAGGAAAGAAAGAAAAAAAGAAAGTGTGGAAAAGAGATAAATGGATGAAGGATGTAAGAAAGGAAGAGACCAGGAAAGAAAGAATGAAAGAGGTGGATAGCGATAAAGAAAGAAAGAAAGAAAGAAATAAAGAAAGAAAGAAAGAAAGAAAGAAAGAAAGAAAGAAAGAAGGAAAGAAAGAAGGAAAGAAAGAAGAAATGAAGGAAAGAATGAAAGAAGGAAAGAAGGAAAGAAAGAAAGAAGGAAAGAAGGAAAGAAGGAAAGAAAGAATGAAGGAAAGAAGGAAAGAAGGAAAGAAAGAAAGAAAGAAATAAAGAAAGAAAGGAAGGGAGGAAGTGTATCATGGGAGGAAGGGAGGATGAAAAGAAGGTAATGGAAAAGAAATAGAGATAGAAAGAAAGAAAAGAAGAACGAAAGAGTGAAAGAAAGAACAAACTAAGGAGACTGGGAAAAAGAAACAAAGGGAGGATGGAAAAATAATTATGGATGAAGGAATTAAAAGGATGGATAAAGAAAGAAAGAGAGAATACAGGAAGTAAGATAGAACACAGAAGAAAAAGGGAATAATGAGAGCTATAGGATGGAAAGAAAGAAAGAAAGAAAGAAAGAAAGAAAGATGGACGAATTAAAGATAGAGAGGAAGAAAAACTAAATAGAAGAAAGTTGAATGGAAAATGGAAAAGAAAAATAAAGAATGGAAGAGAGAAATAAAAAAGTTAAATAGATAGATAGAAACAAAAGCACGAAGGGAAGAGTGGAGGAAGGAGCGAAGATAGGGAAAGAGAAAGAAAAAGAGACAGAACAAAAGGAGAAGTTCAGCATGGATGAAGTAAGGAAGACAGGAAGGGAGAAGGAAAGAATGAAAGACAGAAAGAAAGAAAGAACGAAAGACCCAAGGAAAGAATTTAAAAAAAAAGAAAGAAAAAAGCAGAGTGGGAGAGAGATATAAACAAAGGATAGAAATTTTTCAGGAAGGAGGGATGGAAAAGAAGGTATAAATATGCAAAGAGAGCATCGGAAGAATGGAGGAAGTAAGGAAGAAAAGATGAGGAAAAATGAATGGGAGGTATAAAGAAGGAAATAAAGAAAGAAGGAAGGCAGGGTATGTATATACAAAGAGGAAGAAAGATTGAATACAAAAGATGGAAAGAGTGAAATATTCAAATAAAGAGAAAATAAAGAAGTGGAAATTGATGCATGGAAAGTAAAAGAGGAGGGGAGATTTGGGGGGGGGGGGGCATGAAGAAAGGATGAGGGAAAGAAAAAGAGAAAGAAGGGAAGAGGCAAGAGAGGAATAGAAGAAGATGGAAAAGTTAAGAGAGATCGAAAGGGTGTGAGAACAACAAAAAAAAAATTAAACAATGGATGAAGGAAAGAAAGAAAGTAACAAAGAAATAAATAAGATAAGGAGAGTGGGAGAAAGATAAAGAGGGAGGGTGGGAATAACTGAGGATAAAGGGATGTAAAAAACAGATAAAGAAAGAAAGTGCAGGGGAAGAATAGAGGAAGTGAGGAAGAAAATACGAGAAAAAGGAAAGAATGGCAGATATGATATAAATACGTAAAAAAGAAAGTAGAAAAGAAAGAAGGAAAGAATGATGGAAGAAAGAAAGATAGAGATGAAGAAAGACAGAATGATGGAAAGATGGAATAGAAGGTTGAAAGAAAAAAAGAGAAGAAGCTGAGTAAAATAGTTGCAAAGAAAGATTTAATGAACGAAAGATGGAAAGAAAGAAATAAAGAAAGGAAGGGAGAAAAAAAGAAAAATAAATAAATAGAAAGATAAAAGGAGGGGCGGGGGAGTGGAGGAAGGAGGGAAGAAAGGAATGAGAAAGAGAAACAGAACAAATGAGGAAATGAAGAACAGATGATGTATGGAAGACGGGAAAAGAGAATGAATGAATGAAAGAAAGGGAGACAGAAATATAGAAATAAAGAAGGGAAGGCAGACAGAAAAGAAGAAAGAAAGACAGAAAGAACGAAAGGAAACCAGAGAAATGAGGAATGGGATGATGGAAATAATGTTGGAAGAAAGAAAGAAAGAGAATAAGAAATAAAGAAAGAACAAAAGAAAGATGGAGGAAAGAAAGATAGACAAGAAGAAAGACTAAATGTAAGAAAGATGGAATGAAAGTTACCAAGAAAGAGAAGAAAGAATGTATACTAGAGTGAAACATAGGCCGAATGAAATGAAGATGGAAAGGAAGAAATAAAGGAAGGAAGAGAGAAAGAAAGAAAGACAAATAGATAGAAAAAAGGTGGAAGTGAAGATTGTAGCAAATAGTGAAGAAAGGAAGAGAGATAGAAAGAGAGGCAGAACGAATGGGGAAGGGATGCATGGATGTAGTAAGGAATACAGGAAGACAGATGGATACAAAGAATGAATGAAAGGAAGACAGAAATAAAGAAATAATATAGGAATGACAGCGAGAAAGAAAGGAAGAAAGAATGAATGGAAAAAAGAAACAAAGAGAGAAAGAAAAAAAAACGAAAGAACCAAGGAAAGAAATAAAACAAGAACAAAAGAAAAAAAAAACGCAGAGTGGGAGATACATATATACAGAGGATCGAATGGTTTGAGGAAGGAAGGATGAAAAGAATGAATGAAGAAGGAAAGAGATCTTGGGATGTATGGAGGAAGTAAGGAAGAAAGGATGAGCATAAGAATGAAAGAGAGGTATAAAGAAATAAATAAAAGAAAGAAAAACAAAGCAAAAAAGAGAGAAAAAAAGAAGGAATGATATAAGTATAGACAGGAAGAAAGATTGAATAAAAAAGACAGAAAGTTTGAAATATTGAAATAGAGAGAAAATAAGGAAGGAGAGATATATACATGGAAAGAAAAGGAGGAGGAAAGAATCGTGGAAACAAGGAAGAAAGGATGAGGGGAAAATGAGAAAGAAAGAAAGGGGCAAAAGAGGAATGTAATTACATGGAAAAAAGAAATAGAGATGGAAAGGGTGTGAGAACAACTAAAATAATTAAAGAAAGAATGAAGGATAGAAAGGTAGAAAGAAATTAAGTTAGAAAGAAAGAAATGGCATAAGAAGGAGAGTGGGAGAACCAGCGTGAGGGTCGAATGAACTAAGGATAAAGGGATGTACATAACTGACAAAGAAGGAAAGTGCAAAGGATGAATAGAGGAAGTAAGGAAGATAATACGAAAAAATGAAAGAATGAGAGATGTAAGATATAAATATGTAAATAAATAAGGATAGAAAGGAATAAAGAAAAAAAGAAGGAAAGAATAATGGAAGAAAGAAAGAGAGAGATGAAGAAAGACTGAAAGATTAATGGAAAGTAGAAAGAAAGAGCAGAAGGTAATTAAGAGAGAGAGAAAGAAAGATTGAATGAACGAAAGTTGGAAAGAAAAAAATAAAGAAAGGAAAAGAGAAAAAAACACAGATAAACACAGGGAACGAAAAAAAGGAGGTGCCGAAGAGTGCACGAAAGAGTGAACAAAGGAAGAAAGAAAGAAAGAGAGACAGAACCACCGGGGAAAAGAAGAATGGATGAAGTACAGAAGAGCGAAAAGAGAATGAAAAAATGAAAGAAAGGAGGACAGAAATAAAGAAATAAAGAAGGAAAGACAGTCTGCAATAATTGAAGAAGTAAAGAAAGAAAGTTAGAAAGAAAGCCAGAGAAATAATGAGTGGGTGAATGGAAGTACTGGAGGAAGAAGGAAAGGAAGTGAAAAAGGAAGAGAGGGAAAAGGGAGGGAAGAGTTGATTAATTTGAGGAGAAAGTAATAATAAATTAAAGAAGAAAGAAAGAAAGGAAGAAAGAAAGAAGGAAAGAAAGAAAGTAAGAAGAGAATAATAAAGAAAAGAAAGATTGGAGAATGAAATACCGAGTGGAATTAAGGCTGAATGAAAGGAAGGTGGAATTGATTGTAGAAAGAATGAGAAGAAAAAATGTACAATAGACAGAAATAAAGACGGAATGAATTAAAGATATAAAGAAATAAACAAAGAAAGGAAACATAGATAAATAGGAAGAAACAAAAGGAGGAAGGGAAGCATGGAAGAAGGACAGAAGAAAGGAAGAGAGAAAGAAAGAGATAAATAAGCAAAGGGGAAGGAAGTATTACTCAGTAGATGAAGTGAGTAAGACAGGAAGACAGAAGGAAAGGAAGAATAAAAGAAAGAAAGAAAGAAAGAAAGAAAGAAAGAAAGAAAGAAAGAAAGAAAGAAAGAAAGAAAGAAAGAAAGAAAGAAAGAAAGAAAGAAAGAAAGAAAGAAAAAAGAAAGAAAGGAAGTGAGAAAAAAATACTATGGGAAATGGTAGAATGGATGAAGTATGGAAGCCAGGAAGAGAAAAGGAGAGAAAGAATGAAAGAGAGGAATATAGAGAGAAAGAAAGAAGGAGTGATAGAAAGTAAGATAGAATGAAAGAAGGAAAGAAAGGGAGCAAGTGTATCATCGAGGAAGGAAGAATGAAGAGAAGAGTAAAGGAAAAAAATGAGAGATAGAAAGAAAGAAAGCAAGAAAGAAAGAAAGAAAGAAAAAAGAAAGAAAGAAAGTGAGAAAAAACACTACGGGGAATGGTAGAATGGATGGAGCATGGAAGCCACGAAGAGACAAGGAGAGAAAGAATGAAAGAGAGCAATAAACAGAGAAAGAAAGAAAGAGTGATAGATAGAAAGAAAGATAGAATGAAGGAAAGAAAGGGAGCGAGTGTATCATCGAGGAAGGAAGAATGAAGAGAAGGGTAAAGGGAAAAAATGAGAGATAGAAAGAAAGAAAGAAAAAAAAGATAGAAAGTAAGTGAGAGAAAAAACTAGAGGGAATGGTAGAATGGATGAAGAATGGAAGACAGGAAGAGAAAAGGAAAGAAAGAATGAAAGAGGGGGAGAAAGACAGACAGAAAGAAAGAGTGATGGAAAGAAAGATAGAAAGAATGAAAGAAAGAAAGGGAGCACGTGTATCATGGAGGAAGTAAGAATGAAAAGAAGAGTAAAGGAAAAAAATAAGAGATAGAAAGAAAGAAAGAAAGAAAGCAGGAAAGAAAGAAAGAAAGAATAAAGAAAGAAAGAAAGTGAGAAAAAAAAGTAAGGGGAATGGTAGAATGGATGAAGCATGGAAGCCACGAAGAGACAAGGAGAGAAAGAATGAAAGAGAGGAATATAGAGAGAAAGAAGGAAAGAGTGATAGATAGAAAGAAAGATAGAAAGAAAGAAAGAAAGAAAGGGAGCAAGTGTATCATCGAGGAAGGAAGAATGAAGAGAAGAGTAAAGGCAAAAAATGAGAGACAGAAAGAAAGAAAGAAAGAAAGGGAGCTAGTGTATCATCGAGGAAGGAAGAATGAAGAGAAGGGTAAAGGAAACAACGAGAGATAGAAAGAAAGAAAGAAAGACAGAAGGAAAGAAAGAAAGAAAGAAAGAAAAAAGAATGAAAGTAAGTGAGAAAAAAAGTATAGGGAATGGTAGAATGGATGAAACATGGAAGACAGGAAGAGACAAGGAAATAAATAATTTAAGAGAGAGAGAGAAAGAGAGAAAGAAAGAAAGAGTGACGGAAAGAAAGATAGAAAGGATGAAAGAAAGAAAGGGAGCACGTGTATCATTGAGGAAGTAAACATGAAAAGAAGAGTAAAGGAAACAAAATGAGAGATCGAAAGAAAGAAAGCAAGAAAGAAAGAAAGAAAGCAAGCAAGAAAGAAAGAAAGAAAGAAAAAAGAAAGAAAAAAGAAAGAAAGAAAGAAGGACTGAAAGATTGAAGAAAGAAAGAAAGAGAAGAAGAAAGACTGAATGAAGGAAAGATGGAATGGAAGGTAGAAAGAAAGAGAAGAAAATTTGCAAAATAGAGAGAAATAAAGATTGATTGAATAAACGAAAGATGAAAAAAAGAAATGAAGAAAGTAAGGGAGCAAGATAAATAGATAGGATGAAAATGAAGGGAGGTATGAGTGGAGGAAGGATTGAAGAAAGTAAGAGAGAAGGAAAGAGAGACAGAACGAACGAGGAAATGAAGAATGGATGAAGTACAGAGAAGCGTAAAGAGAAATAAAGAATGCAAGAAAGGAAGACAGAAATGAAGAAATAAGGAAGGAAAGACAGACAGAAAGAAATAACGAATTAAAGAAAGAAAGAAGAAAAGAAAGGCAGAAAAAAAGAAAGGAAGAATAAAAAGAGAAAGAAAGCCAGAGATATAATGATTGGGAGAATGGAAATAATGGTGGAAGAAAGAATGGAAGAGAAAAAAAAAAGAGACTAAAAAGGAAGGGAAGAATGGTTGAATTGAGGAAGGAAGGAAGAATGAATGAAAGAATAAAGAAAGAAAGAAAGAAAAAGAGAAGGAAAGAAAGAAAGAAAGAGGAACAGAAATATTGAGAATGAACTACAGAGTGGAATAAAGAATGAATGAAAGAAAGGCGGAATGGATGGTAATAATAATGAGAAGAAAAAAGTAAAATGCACAGGAAGAAACACGGAATTAATGAAAAAAGTAAAGAAATAAAGAAAGAAAGGAAGAGAGAAAGATAAAAGATAAATAGTTAGAAAGAAAAGGAGGAAGGGAAGAGTGGAATAATTACAGAAGAAAGGAATAGAGAAAGAAAGAGAGAAATAAGCAAAGGGGAGGAATTATTATTCAATAAATGAAGTAAGGCAGCCAGGAAGAGAGAACAGAACGGAAGAATGAAAGAAAGGAAGATAAAGATAAAGAAGTAATGAAGGAAAGGAAGAAAGAAGGAAAGAAAAAATGGAAGAAAGAAAGAAAGAAATAAGGACTAAATGAAAGAAGGGCTGAAAGATGGAAGAAAGAAAGAAAGTGATGAAAAAAGACTGAATGAAGGAAAGATGGAATGGAGGGTAGAAAGAAAGAGAAGAAAGTAATTAAAATAGAGAGAAAGAAATATTGATTGAATAAACGAAAGACGGAAAGAAAGAAATAAAGTAAGAGAGCAAGATAAATAGATAAGATGAAAATGAAGGGAGGGAAGAGAGGAGGAAGGAGTGAAGAAAGTAAGACAGAAAGAAAGAGAGACAGAATGAACGAGGAAATGAAGAATGGATGATGTGTGGAAGAGAATGGATTTATGAACGAAAGGAAGGCAGAAATAAAGAAATAAAGAAGGAAAGGTAGAGAGAAAGAAAATTTTGAAATAAAAAAAATCAAAGCATTAAAAAAAGCCAAGGGATGTAATCAAAGGACAATGGAAATAATGGTGGAAGAAAGAAAGAAAGAGAAAAAAAAAACAAATAAAGAAAGAACGAAAGAACTAAGGATAGTTAGAGAAAGATAGAGAGGGCAGATGGAATGAATTGAGGATGAAGGGATGAAAAGGCCAGATGAAGAAAGAAAGAGAGCAAGAGAAGAATACAGGAAGTAAATTAGAAAAAAAAACTAGAAATCAAAGAATTAGAGATAAAAGGAATAAAGAAAGGAAGGAAGAAAGACAGAAAGAAAGAAAGAAGGAAAGAAAGGAAGAAAGAATGAAATAAATAATGAGTGAATGAAAGAGAGAAAGAAAGAAAGGAGAGTGGCAGAAAGAGAGAAAGGGAGGATGAAAAGAACTGCAGAAAAAATGAAAGGATAAAGAAAGAAACGGAGAATCGGAAGTATGGAAGAAGGTAGGAATAAAATAAATGAAATGTAAAGAATTAGATATAGAAATAAACAAATAAATAAACTAAGAACGAATGAAAGAAGAAAAAAGAGAGAAAGAAAGATAGAAAGAAAGAAAGAAGGAAAGAAAGAAAGAAAGAAAGAAATATCGACAGAAACAAAGAAATAAAGGAGGAAGGAGAGTGGGATAAAGAGAGAGAAGGAGGATGGAAAAAAATTGAGGATCAAGGGAAAAACATATCCCATTAAGAAAGGAAGAGAGCAAGTGAAGAATACAGGAGCTGCAGTGGAAAATATAAGAAAAAGGAAAGAATGAGAGATATGACAACGAAAGAGAGAAATGAAGAAAGAAAAAAAATGTGAGAAAAAATAGAAAGAACGGGAAATGGAAGAATTGATGAAGGATGGAAGCCAGGAAGAGACAAGGAAACACTGAATAAAAGAAGGGAAGATAAAAATAAAGTAAGAAAGAAGGAATGAAAGAGAGAAAGAAAGAAAGAATGGAAGAAAGAATGAAGGACAGAAAGCAATAGAAATGTTGAAAGGAGGAAGCAAATAATGTAAGAAAGAAAGAATGAGAAACAGAAAGAAAGACAAATAGAGCGATTGATAGGTAGAAGGATAGGCAGGAAGTTAAGAAATGAGGAAGGATGTAATTAAGGATGAGGGAAAGGAATGGATTAATAAAGAAAGGAGAAAGGCATGAATGGAAAAAAAAAACATGGATCAAGGAATATCGAACATAAGGGAGGTAGGCAAACAAAAACACTCATTGAAAGAAAGAAGGAATTTTGACAAAGGTGAAATGGAAGAAAACAAAAGTGGAGAAATAATGTAACTTATAGAAGAAGAAAGACGGAAACAACAGAAAAGGGGAACTATAGAAAGGGGAGAAAGAAAGATAGATAGATAGATATAAATAATTGAAAAGCAGAAGGGAAGAAATGGGATAAGATGTGAAGGATGGAAGAGAGAATAAAAGAGATAAAGTACAATCGGGGGAGGGAAGAATGAATGAAGAATGGAAATAAGGAAGACAGAAGGAAACAGAGAAGGAAAGAGAAATATATAGAGGAAAGATAGAAAGAAATGAGAGAAAGAAAGAGAGAGAAAATATGTACGACAATAGGACAGTGGGAGAAATAGAGAAAGGGGGAAAGGAAAAAGTATGTGTAAATGGATGATAAGAACTGATAAAGAAAGAAAGAGCAAGAGAAGAATACAGAAACGAAGGTAGCAAAGATGAGTAAAAGGAAAAAAGAAAGAAAGAAAAAAAGAAAGAAAGAAAGACACAAAGAAAGAAAGTAAGACAGAAAGAAGGAAAGGAAGGAAAAGATAGAAATAAAGAAAGTGAGAGAAAAAATAAAGAACGGGGAAGGGAAGACACGATGAAGGATAGCAGACAGGAAAGGACTAGGAAAGAAAGCAAAGAAAGGAAAATAGAAATAAAGAAAGGAAGAGATAATGAAGGAAAGAATGAAATGGAGGAAGGCTATATTGGAGGAGGGAAGAATGACAATAAGAGAAATAGAATGAATGAGTTGAAGAAAGAAAGAAAGAAAGAAAGAAAGAAAGAAAGAAAGAAAGAAAGAGAAGGAAAGAAAGAAAGAAAGAATGAAAGAAAGCAGTAAAGAAAGCTAGAAAGGAGGAAAGAAAGAAGTTAGGGAAGAAAGAAAGAGAGAAAGAAACAAAAATATATAGGGAGAAAGAAAGGTCGAAAGAAAGCCAGGAAGGTAAGAATTGGAGAACGAGGTAATTATGGATGAGGGAAGAAAATGAGGCAGAAAAAGAAAAACACTTAGAGAAAGGAAGAATGAATGAAACAAAGATGAAAGTGAACAACGAAAAAAGTGGAAAGATAAAGTAACATAGAGAAGAAAAAAAGACAGAAGGAGCAAAAAATGATATATAGAAAGGAGAGAAATGAAGATAGATAGATAGAAATAAAGAAAAAGCAGAAGGGAGGAAATGGGGGAAGAAGTGAAGGATGAAAGAGAGAATAAAAGAGAGAAAGTACAAACAGGAAAGGGAAGAATGAATGAAGGATGGAAAACAGGAAGACAGAATGAAACAGGGAAGGAAAAATAAATATATACAAGGAAAGAGTGAATGGAAGAAAGAAAGATTGAAAAAATAATGAGAGAAATAAGAGGGAGAGAAAGAAAGAACGAGGGAAGGAGATTGGGAGAAATAGAGAAAGGTACGAAGGAAAGAATTGCGGAAAAGGGATGAAAATCACGGATAAAAAAAGAAACAGAGCAATGGAAGAATACAGGAACTATGGTAGCAAAGATGAGAAAAAGGCAAAAATGAGAGATATGAGAAATAAGGAAAGAAGGATTTAAAGATAGGTTGAAAGATGGGTAGGAAGGGTTGAATTGAGGAAGGAGGTATTTAAGGATGAGGGAAAGTAATAGAAAAAGAGAGAATGGAGAAAGTGATGAATGGAAAAAAAATGGAAGCAATGGACAAAGCGGAAAAGGGAGGCAGAAAAAGAAAAACACTTAGAGAAAGAAATGAAGAATAGATGAAATTAAGACAAAGTGGAAGAAAAATAAAGTGGAGAAATAACGTAACTTAGAGAGGAAGAAATACGCAATGAATGAGAAAAAGACAAATTGAAAGCAGACAAAGATACATATAAAGAAATAAAGAAAAAGTGGAAGGTAAGAATGGGGGAAGGAGTGAAGGACAAAACAGAGAATGAAAAAGAGAAAGTATGAACAGGAAAGGCAAGAATGAATGAAGAATGGAAAACAGGAAGACGGAAGGAGCAGAGGAGTGATGACAAATATATTGAAGGAAACAAAGAAAGAACATAAGAAAGAAGGAAAGAAAGAATGATGGAAAGAAAGCAATAAATAAAGATAGAAAGGAGGAAAGAAAAAGTTAGTGATGAAAGAAAGAGAACAATGTAAGATAGAGAGAAAGATAAGTAGAAGGTTCGGCGGGGAGGAAAGAATTGAGGAAGGAGGTAATTAAGGATGTGGGAAAGCAATAAAAAAAGAAAGAATGGAGAAAGTGATGAATGGAAAAACATGGAAGCAAGGAACTTTTAACAAAATAAGGCAGAAAAGAAAAACACTTAGAGAAAGAAAGAATGAATGAAACAAGATGAAATGGAAGAAAGAAAGAAGGTGTAGAAATAAAGTAACATAGAGAGGAAGAAAGATGGAAGGGACGAAAAAAGAAATAAAGAAAGGAGAGAAAGAAAGATAGATAGATAGAAATATAGAAAAAACCGAATGGAGGAAAAAAGGGGAAGAAGTGAAGGATGGAAGAGATGATAACAGAGAGAAAGTACGAACGAGAAAGCGAAGAATGAATGAAGGATAGAAAAAAGACGGAATGAAACAGGGAAGGGAAGATAAATATATAGAAGGAAAGAGTGAATGGAAGAAAGAAAAATTGAAAAAAAATAGGAGAGAAAGTAATAACGGGAAAGAGGCAGGGAAAGAAATAACGAAAGAAGGAGAGTGGGAGAGATAGAGAAAGGGGCGAAGGAAAGAATTGCCGGGAAAGGGACAAAAAGAATGTATAAAAAATAAAGAGAGCAACGGAAGAATACAGGAACTACGGTAGCAAAGATGAGAAAAAGGAAAGAATCAGAGATATGAGACAGAAAATAGAAAGAAAGAAAGAAAGAAAGAAAGAAGGAAAGAAAGACAGGAATAAAGAAAGGAAGAAAAACACAGGAACGAAAGAAAGACAGTGAGAGGAAAAATAAAGACCGCGGAAGGGAAGATTGGATGAAGGATACAAGACAGGAAGAGACAAGGAAAGAAAAATTGAAAGAATGGAAGATAAAAATAAAAAAGGAATAAAGAATGAAATAAGGAAAACAAAGAAAGAAATAATGAAGTAAATAAATAATGGGAGGAAGGGTATCATGGAGGAGGGAAGGATGAAAATAAGAGAAATAGAAGGAATGAGAGATTGCCAGAACAAAAGATAGAAAGAAAGAAAGAAAGAAAGAAAGAAAGAAAGAAAGGAAGAAAGAAAAAATGAAGGAAAGAAAGCAATTAGGAAAGATATAAAGGAGGAACGAAAGAAGGTAGGGAAAAAAAAGAGATAGGAACTAAGAAAAATAGAGAGAAAGATAAGTAGAAAGATAGACAGGAAGGTAAGAATTGAGTAAGGAGGTAATTAACGATGAGTGGAAGCAATAAAAAAAGAGACAATGGAGAAAGTGATGAATAGAAAAACATGGAAGCAAGGAACATAGATCAAAAGGGAGGCAGAGAAAGAAAATCACTTAGAGAAAGAAATGAATGAATGGATGAAATTAAGACGACGTGGAAGAAATAAAAAAAAAAGTGGAGAAATAAAGTAACATAGAGAGGAAGAAAGATGTAATGAATAAATAAAGACAAATAGAAAGGAGAGAAAGATAGATAGAAAGAAATAAAGAAAAAGTGGAAGGTAAGAATGGGGGAAGGAGTGAAGGACGAAAGAGAGAATGAAAGAGAGAAAGTACAAACAGGAGAGGCAAGAATGAATGAAGGATGGAAAGCAGGAAGAGGTAAGGAAACAGAGGAGTGATGACAAATATTTTGAAGGAAAGAAAGAAAAAAGAATGAAAGAAAGAAAATTTGAAAGAAATAATGTGAGAAAGAAAGAGAGAGATAGAAAAAAAGAACGAAAAAAGGATAGAAGGAGAATTAGAAAAAGGGCGGATGGAAAGAATTGTGGTTAAAGGTATGAAAAAGAACGGATAAAGAACAAAAGAGAACAAGGGAAGATTACAGAAACTGAGGTAGCAAAGGTCAGAAAAATGAAAGAATGAAAGGTATGAGAAAGAATGAAATAAAGAAAGAAAGAAAGAAAGGAAGGAAGGAAGGAAGGAAGGAAAGGAAGAAAAAAATGAAAGAAAGAAAGCGAGAAGCAAAGAATAACAGATAGAAAGGAAAAAGGAAAAATGATAGAAAGAAAGAACAAAAGTGAGAGAAAAAATCATGAATGGGGAAGGGAAGAATGGATGAAGGATAGAAGACAGGAAGGGAAAAGGAATGAAAACAAGAAAGAAAGGAAGATAGAAGCAAAGAAAGGAAGAAAGAATGAAATAAAGAAGGAAAGGAAGGAAGGGTATCATGGAGGAGGGAAGGATGAAAATAAGAGAAATAGAAAGAATGAGAGATAGAAAGAAAGAAAGAGAGAAAGAAAGAAAGAAACAAAGAAAGAGAGAAAGAAAGAAAGAAACAAAGAACTGAAGAAAGAAAGAAAGAACTGAGGAATGAAGTAAAGAAAGCAATAAAGAAAGATAGAAAGGAGGAAAGAAAGAAGATAGGGAAGAAAGAAAGAGAGAAAGAAAGAAAGAACTGAAGAAAGAAAGAAAGAAAGAAAGAACTGAAGAATGAAGTAAAGAAAGCAATAATGAAAGATAAAAAGGATTAAAGAAAGAAGATAGGTAAGAACGAAAGAGAGTCAGAAACAAAGAAAGATAGAGAGAAAGAGAGTTAAAAAGATAGGCAGGAAGGTAAGTATTCAGTAAGAGGGTAATTATGGATGAGAGAAAGCAATAGGAAAAGACAGAATGGAGAACGCGATGAATGGAAAAACATGGAAGCAAGGAACATAGAACAAACGGGAGGCAGAAAAAGAAAAACACAGAGAAAGAAAGGAAGAATGGATGAAATAAAGACAAAATGGAAAAAAAGAAATAAAGTAGAGAAATAAAGTCACACAGAGAGGAGGCAAGATGCAATGTATGAAATAAAGACAAATAGAAAAGAGAGAAGGAAAGATAGATAAAAAGAAATAAAGAAAACGTAGAAGGGAAGAATGGGGGAAGGAGCGAAGGATGGAAGAGAGAACGAAAAATAGAAAGTACGAGCAGGAAAAGGAAGAATGAATGAACGATGGAAAATAGGAAATAGGGAAGGAAACAGAGAAGTAATGGGAAATATATTGAAGGGAAGAATGAAAGAAAGAAAGAAAGAACGGACGAATGAAAGAAAGAATGAAGAAAAGAAAGCAATAAATAAAAATAGAAAGGAGGGAAAAAATGTAATGAAGAAAGAAAGAGAGACCGAAAGAAAGATAGAGAGAATGATAGGTAGAAACATCGGCAGGAAGGTAAGAATTGAGGAAGGAAGTATTTAAGGATGAGGCCAAGCAATAGAAAAAGAAAGAATGGAGAAAGGGATAAAGGAAAAAAAATGCAAGCAAGGAACATAGAACAAAAGAGAGGCAGAAAAAGAAAAACACTTAGAAAATGGAATATTGAATGAAACAAATATGAATTTGAAGAAATGGAAAAAAGGTGGAGAAATAAAGTAACATAGAGAGGAATAAAGACAGAAGGGACAAAAATAAAGAAACATGGAAAGGAGAGAATGAAAGATAGATAGATATAAATAAAGAAAAAAAACAAAAGGGAAGAATGGGGGGAAAGGTGAAAAATGGAAGAGGAATAAACAAGAGAAAGTACGAATGGGAAAGGGAAGAATGAATGATGGATGGAAATGAGGAAGCGGGAATGAAACAGAGATGGAAAGAAAAATATACAGAAGGAAATAGTGAAAGAAAGAAAAAAAATAATGAAACAAATAATGAGAGAAAGAGGGAGAGAAGGAAAGAATGAGCGAAGGTGAGTGGGAGAAGTAGAGAAAGGGAGGAAGGAAAGAAATGAGGATAAAGGTATGAAAAGAACGGTTAAAAAAGAAAGAGAACAAGGGAAGAATACAGAAACAAAGACAGCAAATGTGAGAAAAAGGAAAGATTGAGAGATATGAGAAAGAAAGTGAGAGAGAAAATAAAGAACGGGGAAGGGAAGAATGGTTGAAGGATAGAAGACAAGAAGAGACAAGGAAAGAAAAAAATGAAAGAAAGGTAGATGGAAATAAAGAAAGGAAGAAAGAATGAAAAAAAAAGAAAGACTGAAAGAAAGAAAGAAAGGGAGGAAGGGTATCATGGAGGAGGGTATGATGAAAATATGAGAAATAGAAGGAAAGAGAGACAGGAAAAAACAAAGAAAGAAAGAACAAAAGAAAGAAAGGAAGACAGAATGAAGGAAATAAAGCAGTACCGAAAGATAGAAAGGAGGAAAGAAAGAAGGTAGGTAAGAAAGAAAGAAAGAAACAAAGAAAGATAGGGACAAAGGTAGGTGGAAAGAAAGGCAGGAAGGTAAGCATTGAGGAAGGAGGTAATTAAGGATGAGGCAAAGCAATAGAAAAAGAAAGAATGGAAAAAGGGATCAATGGAAAAACATGGAAGCAAGGAACATAGAACAAAATCGAGGCAGAAAAAGAAAAAAAAAACTCTTAGAGAAAGAAAGGAAAAATGAATGAAATTAACACGGAATTGAATAAAGAAAAAAATGGAGAAATAAAATAACATAGAGAGGAAGAAAGACACAATGAATGAAATAAAGTCAAATATAAACAGAAAGAAAGTTAGTTAGAAAGACATAAAGAAAAAGCAGAAGGGAAGAACGGGAGAAGGAGCGAAGGATGGAAGAGAGAATGAAAGAGAGAAAGTACGAACGGGAAATGGAAGACTGAAGGAAGGATGGAAAACAGGAAGAGGGAAGGAAACAGAAAAGTATAGAGAAATATATTGAAGGAAAGAGTTAAAGAGATGAAAGAAAGAAAGAAAGAAAGGATGAATGAAAGAAATAAAGCATTAAAGAAAAATAGAAAGGAGGGAAGAAAAAAAGTTAGGGAAGAAAGAAACAGAGACAGAAACAAAGAAAGGGAGATTGTGGATATGAAAAAGGCAGGAAGGTAAGAATTGAGGAAGGAGGTAAGTAAGGATGAGGGAAAGTAATAGAGAAAGAAAGAAAGGAGAAAGTAATCAATGGAAAAACATGGAAGCAAGGAACATAGAACAAAAGGAAGGCAGAAAATGAAAAAAAGTACTTTGAGAAACAAAAAGAATGAATGAAATAAAGATTAAATAGAAGAAAGTAAAAAGTGGAGAAATAAAGTAACATAGAGAGGAAGAAAGACGGAAAGAACGAAATAAAGAAATATAGAAAGGAGAGTAAGAAAGATAGAAGGAAGGGGAGCAGCAGAAATAGAGAAAGGGAGGATGGAAAGAATTACAGAAAAATGCATTGAAAAGAAAGAAAGGGAGAAAGAGAAGAATGTACGGATGAATGGACAATGAGAAAAAGAAAGAATGAGACATAGAAAGAAAGAAAGAAATGAAGAAGCTAAGAGTGAAGGGAAGAAAGATATAAAGATAGATAGAAAGAAATAAATAAAGAAGGTGAATAGGAGAAAAATAGAGAGAGAGTATGGATATAGTCGAGGTTAAAGGAAGAAAAGAACATATATAGAAAGAAAGAGAGCAAGGGAAGAACGCAGCAAGTAAGAAAGAAAAGACGAGAAAAAGGAAAGAATGAGAGATATTAGAAAAAAAAGAAATAATGTTTATAAAGAAAGATGGAAGAAATAAAGATAGAGAGGAAGAAAGAATGAATAAACATAAAATGGAATGGGCGGTTGAAGGAAACAGAATGAAGAAAGGAAAATAGAGAGAAAGAAAGATGGAATGAACGAAAGATGGAACAAAAAGTTAAGAAAGATAGACAGAAAGATGAATGGATAAACATAAAGGAAAGGAGGAAGTGGAGATTGGAAGAAGGAGGGAAGAAAGGAAGAGAGAAAGAAACAGAGAAAGAACGAACAGGTTAGGGAAGAATTGATGAAGAAAGGAAGACAGGAAGAGAGAAGGAAAAATACAATGTAAGAAAGCAAGACAGAAATATAAAAAAGGAATGACAGAATTAAAGAAAGAAGGAAAGACGAGGAAGGAAGTTTGAAAAGAAGAGAAATAGAAAGAACGAGGTAGAAAGAAAAAAAAGGTAAGAAAAAAGTAAGAAGGAAAGAAGGAAATAATGAGTCAAAGAAAGAAAGTAAGAAAGAAAGTGTTAAAAGGAATATTGGTGGAAGGCTGCATGAAAAGAATTGAAATTGAAATAACGAGAGGTAGACAGGAGGAAGGAAAGCAAGAAAAAAGATAGAAATAAGGAATGAAAGAAAGACGAAATTGAAGAACTAAAAAAGTGGAGAAATAAAGTAACATAGAGAAGAAGAAGGGCAGAATGAAAGAAATAAAGAAAGAAAAAGAAAAAGAAGGAAAGATAGATAGAACGAAAGAAAGAAAAGGCAGAAGAGAAGAATGGTGGAAGGGATGAAAGATGGAAGAGAGAAAGATAGAGAGAAGGTATGCATTGGGAATGGAAGAAAGAAGCAAGGATGGAAAACACAAAGAGAGAAGGAAACGGAGATGGAAAGTAAATATATAGAAGGAAAGAATGAAAGAAGAAATAAACAAAGAAATATGGAGAGAAAGGACGATACAACAAAGGAGTGTGGCTGTAAGTGAGAAAGGAAGTATGGAAAGAACTGCAGAGTAAATGAAAGGAAAAAGAAATAAAGGGAGAAAGGGCAGAATGGACGAATGAAGCAAGAAAAGAAGAGCAAGAAAAATGATGAGATTCAGAATGAAGGAAATAAATGAAGAAACAAAGAATGAAGGAAAGAAAGAAAGACAGAAAGAGAGAAAGAAAAAAGGAAGAAAAAAGAGAAAGAAAGAAAGAAAGAGAAAGAAAGGAGAGTGAGAGACATCGAGAAAGGAAGGATGGAAAACAATGTGGAAGAAATGAAAGGATAGAGAAAGAAAGGGAGAAAGTGAAGATTCAAAAAAGGTAGGAATAACGGAAGAGAAATGGAAAGAATGTGATATAGACATAGAGAAAGAAAGAAGGAAACTAAGAATGTAGGAAAGAAAGAATGAATGAAAGAAAAATAGTGGGAGAAAGATAGTGAGGGAGGATTGAAATAATTGGAAATGAAGGAATGAAAAGAACAGACAAAGATAGAAAGAGTGCAATGGAAAAATACAGGAAGTAAAGTAGAAAGGATGAGTAAAAGGAAAGAAGGAGAGATATAAAAAAGAAAGAAAGAAAGAATGAAAGAAAGGTGGTAGAGGAGCAAGTAAGAAAGAAATAAAGAAACACTGGGAGATAGATATATAGAAAGAAAGGGACGATTTAAGATAAAGGAAGGAATGAAGAAAGGATGAAGGAAAGTGAAAGACATAAACGAAATGGAGAAGGGATGACTTGATTCATATGGAACAAAAAAACACAGAACGAAAGGCAGACAACAAAAATAGTGAAAGAGAAAAAGAAAGAAGGATAGTGGAAGAAAGATAGAGCGAGTGGATGGAAATTATTGAGGATGAAGGGATGAATAGAACGTACAAAGAAATAAATGGAGCACGGAAGAGTACAGGAAGTAAGGCACAAAAGGCACGTAAAAGGAAAAAATGAGAGCTATTCGAAATAAAGATTGAAATTAAAAAAAATAATTATGGAGGGAAAAAAGCCAGGGTGGAATAAAAGCTGAATGAAAGAAAGATAGAATGGAAGGTAGAAAGAAGGAGAAGACATACAGTAAAATAGAAAGCAAGAATGACAGAATGATTGAAAGATGTAAAAAATGAATAAAGGGATGAAGAGTGAAAGAAAGGAAGGTAACTAGATAATAGAAAGAAAAATGGAAGGAAAGAGTGGAGGAAGGAATGAAGAAAGGACAAGTGAAAGAAAAACAGAAATTACGAACGGGAATGGAATAATAGATGAAGTAAGGAAGATAGGAAGAGAGAAGGAAAGATGGAATGACAGAAGAAAGAGAGAAAGAAAGAAATAATGAAGGAAAGGAAGATAGAATATAGAAAGAAGGAAAGAAAGTAAGAAAAAAGAAATAAAACGGGGAAGGGAAGAATGGATGAAGGAAGGGAGACAGGAAGTGAACATGAAAGAAAGAATGACAGAAAAGAAGAAAGAAGTACAAGAAAAAAAATAAGAAAGAAAGTAAGAAAAAAAAGAAAGAACGAGCGAAAGATAGAAAAGAAGAAAGAAGGTAGGGAAGAAGGAAATAGAGAGAAAAACAAAGAAAGAGAGATAGCTAGATTGAAAGAAAAGAATGAAGTTAAGAATTGAGGAAGGACGTTAGAAAGTATGAGAAAAAGTAATGGAGAAAGAAAAAAAAGGGCTAGGGCATAATCAATAAACGTGGAAGCAAGGAACACAGAACAAAAGGGGGACATAACAGCAAAAATAAGTAAAGAAAGAAAGAATGAATGAATGAATGAAGGACAAAAAGGAAGAAAGAAAATAACTGGAGAAAGAAAGTAACTAAGAGAAGAAGAAAGAGAGAATGAACGAAATGAAGTAAGATTAGAAGAATGTGAAAGAAAGAAAGTTAAATAGAAAGAAAGAAAACGTGGAAAGGAACAATGGAGGAAATGTTGAAGAACGGAAGAGTGAAAGAAAGAGAGAATGTACGCATGGGAAAGGAAAGAATGAATGAAGTATGAATAAAGCAGAGGAGAAAAAGGAAACAGAGAAGGAAAGATAAATACATTGAAGTAAAGAATGAATGAAAGAAAGACAGAAACAAGGAAAGAAAGAAAGAAAGGGAGATAGAAAGATAGAAGGATGGAGAGCGGCCGAAAGAGAGAAAGGAAGGAGGGAAATAATTGCAGAAGGAATGAAGGGCTAAAGAAAGAAAGGGAGAAAGGGATGAATGGAAGCATAAAACAAGAAAAGAATTGAAAGCGAAAGAGTGAGACATAGAAAGCAAAAAAATCAATTAAGAAATTAAGATGAAGGAAAGAAAGGAAGAAAGAAAGAAAGTTACAAGGAGAGTAAGAGAACGATAAAGAGTGAGGATGGATATATTTGAGGATAAATGATGAAAAGAATGAATAAAGAAAGAAAGAGAGGAATGGAATAATACCCAATGTTGGAAGGAAAGACGAGAAAAAATGAAAAAAAAATGATAGATATAAGAAATAGATAAATAATTAAATAAAGAAAGAAAGAAAGAAAGAAAGGATGAAATAAATAAAGAGGGAAGGAACGAACGACAGGGTGGAAACAGCACTGAAGAAAGATAGAAAGGAAGAAAGAAATAAGATAGGGAAGAACGAAAGAGAGAAAGAAATAAACAAACAAAGAACTAAAGTAAAAAAAAAGAAAGATGGAAGAAAGTTTGAGAGCAAAACGACTGAATAAAGAAACAAAGGGGGAAGGGAAGAATGGGGAAGGAAAGAAGGATGGAAGAGAAAGAAAGGGAGAACATACAAACGGGGAAAGGAAGAATGAATGAATGATGCAAAACAGGAAGAGAGGAGGAAACAAAGAAGGAAAAAGAAAATATAGAAAGGAGGAGTGAAAGAAAGAAAGAAACAAACAAACAAACAAACAATGACAGAAAGGAAGATATAAGGAAGAAAAGTGGTAGAAGTAGAGAAAGGAAGAATGGAAAGAATTGCAGAAAGAAAGGGAGGGATAAAGACAGGAAGGGAGAATGGGAAGAATGGCAGCATGAAGCAAGAAAAGATGAGAAAGAGTGAGAAATAGAAAGAAAAATATCAATAAATAAATTATGAGTGAAAGAAAGATCTGAAGAAAAAAGAAAGACACAAGTAAAGTTGGAGAAAGATTGAGAGAGAGAATGGATATAATTGAGGAGACATGATGAAAGGAATACAAAAAAGAAAGAAGGAGAGCAAGGCACGTATACAGAATGTTGGAAGAAAAGACGAGAAAAAGGGAAAAAATGAGAGATATAAGAAAATAATAAAGAAAGAAAAACAAAGAAAAAAGAAAAGAAAACAAAAGAAGGAAAGATGGAATGAAATAAATAAAGAGAGAACAAATAAAAGACAGGGTGGAAGCAGGACAGAAGAAAGATAGAAAGGAGGAAAGGAAGAAGGTTGGGAAGAAAGAAGGATAGAAATGAATAAATGAGCAAAGAATTGAAGTTAAAAAAAAGAAAGATGAAAGAAAGTGAGAAAGGAAAAAAGACTGAATAAAGAAAGAAAGACAATGTGGAAGGCAATATGGAGGAAGGAGTGAAGGATGGAAATGAAAGAAAGAGAGCACTTACGAACCAGGAAGGGAAGAATGAATGAATGATGCAAAATAGGAAGAGAGAAGGAAACAGGGAAGGAAAGTGAAATATATACAAGGAAAGAGTGAGAGAGGGAAAGAAAGAAAGAAAGAAAGAAAGAAAAAGAGTGGGAGAAGTAGAGAAAGGGAGGATGGAATAAATGAAGAAGAAATCAAGGGATGAATAAAGAGGGGGAAGAATGGAAGACGGGAAGAAGAAAAGAAGACATAGGAAGAATGAGATATAAAAGGAAATGAATGAAAAATGAAACTTTGAATGATGGAAAGAAAGAAAGAATGAATGAAAGAAAGAAAGAAAGAAAGAAAGAAATAAAGAAAGAGGGAAAGAAAGTACAAATCAGATGTGGAGAGAGGGAGAAGGATACAAACGGACAGTGGCCAGCATTGTGACGGAAGAAAAAAGGAAAGAATTAAGACAGAATGTAATGAAGGAACTAATGGAGGAAGGAAATTAAAAAAGAAGAGAACAAGAAAAACTAAGGGATAGAAAGAAAGAAAAAAAGATATAAAGAAAGAAGGGGAGATATGTAGAAGGAAAGAAAGAAAGAAAGAACGAATAAAAGTAAGGAAGGAAGAAAGAGAGAAAAGAAAGTAAGAAGGAAAGAAGGAAGAAAAATAAGAAAGAATGGAAAATAGGAGTGCGGAGGAATGATAGAAAGGGAGGATGGCATGAATTTAGGAAGGACTAAATAAAGGAAGGGATAAAGACATAAGAGGAGGAACTGAATAATGGAGGGAGGAATAAAGAAATGAAGAGAAAAAAAAAGAATGAGAGATAGAAAGAAAGAACGAAAAGTGAAAGAAATAAAGCAAGCAAGAAAATTAGAAATATCTGAAGGAAGAAGGACGCAAGTAAAGAAAGAGAGAAAGAAAGAATGAAAGAAAAACACATGGATAGATACAAAGAAAGGGAAAAAGGGAAGTTTTGTTGAAGGAGGGAAGAAAGTGTGAGAGAAAGTAAAAGGGAAAGAAAGAAAAGGGGAAAGAATGAATGGATGAAAATGGAAGAATGAAAGACAGAACGAAAGGCAGACAGTAGCATAAAACAAAAAAAAAACAAGAAAAAGTGAAAGAAAGAAAGAAGGATAGAAGGAATGAAAGATATGAGAAGGAAAGGAAAGGAAGATAGTGTGCAGGATGGACATGAATAAAGGAAAGACGGAAAGGTACCATGAATGAAAGAGAATAAAGAGAGTAAAATAGGAAGGAAGAAGGACGGCACAAACAAATTAAAGAAATAAAGAACGTTAGAATAATGGTACAAAATGAAGGAAAGGTACATAGAATGAAAATGAATAAGTGTCAATTGAAGGAAGGCGTTAAGGAAGAAAGAGAGAAAGAAAGAATGGGAAACGGGAGAATGAATGAAGGATGGAAGATCGGAATTGAGAAGGAAACAGAGAAGGAAAGCGAAATATAAAGAACAGAACAATCAAAAAAACAAAACAGTGAAGAAAGAAAGAATGAAAGAAAGACTGAGAGATAGAAAGAAAGAATGAAATAAAGTAAGGAAGTAAGAAAGAAAGAAAGTAAGAAAGAAAGACAGTAGGATGGAAAGAATGGCAAAAAGAAGTGAAGACAGAAAGAATGAAATAAAGTAAGGAAGTAAGAAAGAAAGAAAGTAAGAAAGAAAGACAGTAGGATGGAAAGAATGGCAAAAAGAAGTGAAGACAGAAAGAAAGAGTGAAAGGAAGGAAGAAAGAAAGAAGGAAAGAAGAAAGAAAGAAGGAAGAAGAGTGGGAGAAAGTAAATAAGGGAGGATGGAAAGAATTGCAGGAGAATTCAGGGGATGAACAAAGAAATGGAACAATGAAAGAAGGACGAGGAAAAGAACTGATGTAGAAAAGATGAGATATAAAAGGAAAGGAATGAAAAACAAAAGTAACAATGAAGGAAAGAAAGAAAGAAAGAAAGAACAAAACAGATATGGATAGAGTGACAACGATAGAAAGGGTCAATGGCTAGCATTGAGATGGAAGAAGAAAGGTAAGAATAAAGACAGAGTGTGACGAAGGAACTAAGGGAGGAAGGAAAGTAGGAAAGAAGAGAAATGAAAAGACTGAGGGATAGAAAGAAAGAAAGGAAGGAAGAAAGAAAGAAAGAAGGAAAGAAAGAATGACATATGCACTGAAAGAAAGACGGAATGAAGAAAAGGAAGTGAGAGAAAAAGAAGAAAAGATAGATAGATAAAAAAAATTAGGAATGCAGCAATGGAAGAAGGAGTGATTAAAAGTACAGAAAAAGAAAGAGAGTAGAAAGAGCAGAGACTGGGCGAATGGAACAATGATGTAAGTAAGGAACACAGAAGGAAAGAGAGAAGGAAAGAATATTATCAAGGAGGAAAGAATGAAAGAAAGAAAGAACGAAAAAAAAAGAATGAAAGAGAATGAATGAATAAGGAGAGCGGTTGAAGGATAGTTGGGAGGATTTGCAAGAATTGAGGAACAAAGAAATAAAGGAGGGCATAAAGACAGAAAGGGAGGAAATCTATAATGGAGGAAGGAAGAAATGAAGAGATATTAAAAGAATGAGAGATAGAAAGAAACAACGAAGGAAGCAAAGAATGAAAGGATGAAAGAAAGAAAGAAGGATAGAAAGAAGGAAAAATATAAAAAGTGAAGGAAACTAAGTCAGGGTGGAGGAAGAACTGAATAAAAGAAAGACAGAATAGAAGAAAGAAAGAAAGGATGAGAAGAAATATAGTAAAGTAAAGGGGAAGGAATGCAGAATGAATAAAATAAAGAAAGAGAGAAAGAAACAAAGATAGGTGGAATGAAAGGAGTATGGGAAGACTGGAAGAAGGAGTGAAGGATGGAAGAGAGAAAAAAGAACAGGTAATAGAAGAATGATTGAAGGATGGAAGAGAGGAAGAGATAAGGAAACCACGTAAGAAAGAAAGAATGAATGAAAGAAAGGCAGAGAGAAAGAGAAAAAGGGAAGATGTAAAGAAATGTGGAAGAAACGAAGTAATATAGAAAATAAGGGACAAAAGGAAGAAAAAAAGAAAGAAGAAAAAAATAGAAGTAGAAAGAATGAGATACAGAAAGTTATCGAGAAACAAATAATTATGGAAAGAAAGAAAGAAAGAAAGAACGAACGAAAGTAAGAAAGAAAGAAAGAAAGAAAGAACGAAAGAAAGAATGAAAGAAGGATATGCGGGAAAAAAATTAAAAAAAAACAAAGAAAGAGAGGAAGAAAGAAAGGAAGGATGAAATAGATAAAGAAAGAAGGAAAGATATAAAGAAAGAAAGGAAGAAAGAAAAAAGGGAATAAACTAAGAGAGAAAGAAAGGATGATACAGAAATGCAGAGCGGGAGAAGAACTGAAAGGGACAATGGCCAGAATTGAGAAGGAAGAAATTAGGAAATAATAAAGACTGAAAGGGAGGAAGTGATTATTGGAGGAAGGAAGGAAGAAAAGAAGAGAAATAGAAGCACTGAGCGGTAGAAAGAATGAAATAAAGTAAGAAAGAATGAAAGAAAGAGAGACAGTGGGAAATAAATAATGAACGAAATAGATAACAAATTAAATTAAGAATAAATGAAACAGAGAAATAAATTAAGAAAGAGAAAAGTAGGAAAGAAAGAAATATGCAGAGTGGGAGTCATATGGAAATGTAGAGTGGAAGCAATTGAGGAAAGAGGTATGAAATGTAGGATAAGGAAAGTAAAAGAGCAAGGGTTGAACCGAGAAATGAAAGAATAAAAGGTGTGTAAAAGAAACAACGAGAGATATAAAGAGAAAAAAAATTGAAAGTAGGAAAGAAGTAAAGAAAGAAACAAAGAATGAAAGAAAGATAAAAGGAATGAAGGAAATAGAAGACAGAAAAAATGAAAGAAAGTATGAAAACAATAAAGAAAGATAGGTAAATATAAAACGTGGAAGGGAGGAGAGAAGGAATGAGTAAAGAATAGAAGAGAGAAATAAAGAGAATAAGAATGAATGGGGAAGGGAAGACTGGATGAAGGATGGAAGAAATGAACAGAGAAGGAAAGAGGAGGAATGATAATTATAAAGAAAGATAGTAAGAAAGAAGGAAAGAAAGGAAGGAAGAAGAAGGAACGGATGAAAGAAAGAAAGAATGGAAAAAAGGAGAGAGGTGGGAGGATAGAAAGGGAGATTGGCAAGAATTGAGGAATAAATAAATAAAGGAAGGGATAAAGTCATAAAGGGAGGAACTGAATAATGGATGGAGGAAGGAAGAAATGAAGAAAAATAAAAATAATGAGAGATTGAATGAAAGAAAGAATGAAAAACGAAAGAAAAAAGAAAGCAAGAAAATAAGAAATATCAGGAGAAAGAAGGAAAAAAAGAAGGAAAGATAGAAAGAAAGAATGAAAGAAAAACAGATGGGTAGATTTAAAGAAAGGGAAAAAGGGAAGATTTGAGGAAGGAGGGAAGAAAGTGTGAGAGAAAGTAAAAGACAAAGAAAGAAAAGGGGAAAGGATGAATGGATGAAAATAGCAGGATGGAAGAGAGAACGAAAGGCAGACAGAAACATTTTTTAAAAATTAAGAAAGAAAGAATGAAATTAATAAAGAATGAACGAATGAAAGAACGAGAGTAAGACTGAAAAATATAAAGAGAAAAGGAAAGGAAGAGAGTGTGGAGGATGGACTGAATAAAACAAAGAAGGAAAAGTAGAAAGAACGAAAGAGAAGAAAGAGAGTAAAATAGAGAGGAAGAAATAGATGGAAAAAAAACAAAGTAATGAAATAAAGATGAGAGATAAATTGTAATAAAAAGGAAGGAAAGATACATAGAAAGAAAATGAGTAAGGGTAGAGTGAAGGAAGGAGTCAAGGAAGGAAGAGAGAATGAAAGAGAGAATGAACGAACGGTGAAGAGAAGAAAGAATGAAGGATGGAAGACAGGAAGTGAGCAGGAAACAGAGAAGGAAAGAGAAATTTAAGGAATGACAGGATCAAAGAAACAAAACAATAAAGAAAGAAAGAACGAATTAAAGAAAGACAGAGAGATGGAAAGAAATAAAGCAATAAAGAAAAAAAAACAAAGTAAGACATAAAAAAGTAAGAAAGAAATAAAGTAAGAAAGAAATAAAAATGGATAGAAAGAATGGTACAAAGCAGGGAAGACAGGAAAATGATTGAAAGTAAGAAAGAAAGAAAGAAAGAAAGAAAGAAAGAAAGAAAGAAAGAAAGAAAGAAAGAAAGAAAGAATTGAAGATTGATATTGGGAGAAAGAGAGAAAGGGAACATCTAAAATATAGTGGAAGAAAGGAAGGAATAAAGAAATTAAGGGAGAATGGGAGGAAAAAAGAAAGAAGAAAAAATAGAAATAGAAAGAATGAGATACAGAAAGAATGTCATGGAGAAACAAATAATGATGGAAAGAAAGAAAGAAGGAAAGAAAGAATGAATGAATGGAGGATATGAGGGGAAAAATAAGAAAAAGAAAGAAAGAGAGGAAGGAAGGAAAAAAGAAGGATGGAAAAATGAATGAAAGAAGGAAAGAAAGAGAGAAAGAAAGAAGGAAGGAAATAAGGAAAGAAAAAAGTAATAGAGAAAGAATGAATGTAAGAAAGAAAAATGGATAGAAAGCATGGTAAAAAGGAAGGAAACAGAAAAATGATTGAAAGGAAGAAAGGAAGAAAGAAAGAAAGAAAGAAAGAAAGAAATGAAGATTGAGAATGGGTGAAAGAGAGAAAGGGAAGATGTAAAGAATTGTGGAAGAAAGGAAGGACTGAAGAAATTAAGTGAGAAAGGGAGGAAAAAAGAAATAAGAAAAATAGAAATAGAAAGAATGAGATACAGAAAGAATGTTATGGAGAAACAAATAATGTTGGAAAGAAAGAAAGAAAGAATGAATGTAGGATATGAGCGGAAAACAAAAGAAAGAAAGAAACAGAGGAAGGAAGGAAAAAAGAAAGATGGAAAAATGAATGAAAGAAGGAAAGAAAGAGAGAAAGAAAGAAGGAAAGAAAAAAGTAATAGAGAAAGAATCAATGTAAGAAAGAAAAAAATGGATAGAAGGCATGGTACAAAGGAAGCAAGACAGAAAGAATGACTGAAAGGAAGGAAGAAAGAAAGAAAAAGCGGCAGAAAGAAAGAAAGGCATAAATGAAGAAATAAAGATAGAATGGTGGAGTGTAGGAGAAAGAGAGAAAGGGAGGGTGGAAGGAAGGAACAGATAAAGAATGGAAGGGAGATAGGGAACAATGGACAAAAAAGTAAAGAAGTAAAGAAGAGAAATAGAAAGAATGAGATAACAAATGAAAGACATATATAAATAAATACAGAAGGAAAGAAAGACAGAACCAAATAAACAAATAAAGAATGAGTGAGAGAAAGACGGAGAGAAAGAAAGAATGAAAGAATGTAAGAAAGAAAGAAAGCAAGAAAGAAAGGAAAGACGGAAAGAAAGACTGAAATAAAGACGGAAGGAACAAAAGAAAACGAGAAAAAAGAAAGTTATATAAATAATAAGAAAATGAGGAAGGGAGGTGATGAGCATGGAGTTAAGAAAAGAAGACAGGGGGAAAGAGAGGAAGAATGAACGGTGAAGGGAAGAATAAGGAAAGGAATAGAGAAGGAAAGAGAGAAGGGAGGAGAATTATCATTAAATAAGAATGAATGAAAGAACGAATAAAATAAGGAGAGAGGTGGAAGGATGGAAAGGCAGGATGGCAGGAGTTATGAAAGAAATAATTAAAGGTAGAGTTGAGGAAAGAAAGTGAAGGACATGAATAAAGAAGAGAGGGAGGAAGAAATGAAGATAAATAAAAAGAATTGGATAGACTAACGAATGAAAGAAATGAAAAAAAGTAAGAAGGAAAGAATGAAAGAAAGAAGGAGAGAAATAAAGAAAGATATAAAGAGGAAAGGAAAGGAAGATGGTGTGGAGGATGGACTGAATAAAAAAAAGATGGAAAGGTAGAAAGAATGAAAGAGAAGAAAGAAAGTAGAATAGAGATGAAGAAGGATGGAACTTTACAAAATAAAGAAATAAAGAAAGAGAAATTGTAAAAAAAAATGAAAGAACGATAGAAAAAAATGCATAAGTTTAGAGTGAAGGAAGGAGTTAAGGAAGAAAGAGAGAAACAAAGATAGAAAGAACCAATGGAGAAGGTTAGAATGAATGAAAGATGGGAGACAGGAACTGAGAAGGAAACAGAAAAGGAACGAGAAATTTTAAAAATGAAACAAACAAAGAAACAAAAAAGTAAAGAAAGAAAGAACGAGTGAAAGAAATACAGAGAAAATAAGGAAAGAATGAAATAAAGAAAAAAAGTAAGAAAGCAAAAAGGGAAGTAAGAAAGAAAAAGTGTAAGAAAGAAATAATGTAGGAATGAAGGAAAGAAGGATAGAAAAAATGGTTGAAAGGAAGGAAGAAGGAAAGAGTGAAAGGAAGGAGGAATGAATAAAAAGGAAAGAAAGAAATAAACAATGTTAGAAGATAAATAAAAGAAAGAATGCGTGAAGGAAAGAAAGAAAGAAAGATGGAGAGTGTGAAAAAAATTGCGGATGAAAGGACAGGAGAAAGACAGTAACGGAGAAAGAGAAAAATGGAAAAAAAAGGAAGAAGAAGAGAAATAGAATGAATCAACTATCAAAAAGAAAGGCACAAAAAAAATTAATGAAACAAAGACAGAGAGAAATAAATGTTTGAGGAAAGAAAGAAGGAATGAAAGAAAGTCTGAAAGAAAGAATGATAGAAAGAAAGTAAGAAAGAAAAAAAGACAGAAAGAAAAAAAAAGAAAGAAAGGAAGGAAGGAAGGAAGAAATAAAGGAAGAAGGAGGGCAGGGAAAAAGAATGTAAGGCGAAAAGGGATGATGAAGGAAGAAAAGTAGAGATACAGAAATAATTCAGATATAAAGGAAATAAATAAATAAAGGAACTAATAATAAAGGAACAAAAGAAATAAAGAAAGAAGGAATGGAAGAAAGGGAGGAAGGAAGAAAGAAAGAGTGAAAGGAAGAAAGAAAGGAAGAAAGAACAAAACAAAGAAAGAACGTCAGTGAAAGGAGAGAGGCAGGACGATAGAAAGGGAGATGGCAAGACTTGAGGAAGGAAGAGATAAAGGAAAGAATAAAGACAGAAAAGGAGTAAGGGAATAATGTAGGCTCGAAGGCGGAAAATAAGAGAAATGAAAAATTGAGAGATGGAAATAAATAAATAAACAAAGAAAAAATGAAATAAATTAATAATGAAGGAAGGAAGCCTGGAAAGAAAGAACAAAGGAGATTTGGAGAAAAATATAAAGGGAGAAGGGAAGCATTTGAGGAAGAGTGTATGAAAGGAATGGGAAAAGAAAGAAAGAGAGCAAGGGATGAATGGAGAAAGTAAGGACGAAAAGAAATGGAAAAGAAAGAATCAGAGACATTAAGAAATAAAGAACAAATGAAAAAAAGACATAGAAAGAAAAGGAGGACGGGAAGAGTGGAGGAGCGATCAAAACATGGAAGACAGAAAGAACGAATGGGGAAGGAGAAAATGCATGACGGATGGAAAACAGGAAGAGAGGGGGATACAGAGCAGGAAAGGGAAACATAAAGTAAGAAAAAATGAAAGAAAGAAAGGTAGAAAAAAGATAGGAAAAAACACAGAGAGCAAGAAAGACAGGGCGAAAGAAAGAAGGAAGTAATCAAAGATAGAGTATAAGATAGAAAGAAAGAAAGGAAGAAAGAAAGAATGAAATAAACAAAGAAAGAACAAAAAAGAGATAACAATGGAGGAAGACGGATAGAAAGGGAAGATGGCAAGAATTCAGGTAGGAAGAAATAAATGAAAGGATTAATTCAGAATGAGAGGTAGGGAGTAATGGAAGTAGGAAGGATGAAATGAACTGAAATAGACAGTCAGAGCGACATGAATAAATAAATAAATAACGAATTAAAGAAAGAAGGAAGGAGAGAAGGAATTAAAGACTGAAAGAAATGAAGATCAAATGAAATTATAACTCGTATGAAGTAAAGAAATAAATGTATGAATAAGTACGCAGATTGGGAGAAATATAGAAAGGGCAATTGGACACAATTCAATAAAGAGGTATGAAAGATAGGGCTAAGGAAATAAACAGAGCCAGTGATGAACGGAGGAAGTAAAGAAGAAAAGATGAGCAAAAGAACAAATGTGAGATATAAAGAAAGAAGGAATGAAAGAAGGTAAGATTTAAAGAATAAAAAAAGAAAGAAAGAGAAAAGGAAAGACGGAAGGATGGACTCAATGAAAGATGGAAGGAAAGAATGAAAGTGGGAAAAATAATGTTAGATAGATAATAAGAAAATGAGGAAAGGAGGTGTAGAGCAAGGAGCGACGAAATGAAAAGAGCAATAAAGTGAAAAAAGAAAGAACGTTGAAGGGAAGAATGGTAGAAGAATGGTAGAATGGAACAGAGAAGGGAAGAGAGAAGGGAAGCGAATTATCAAGAAAGAAAGAAACAAAGAATGAATGAAATAATGAGAATGGTGGAAGGATAAAACGGCAGGATGACAAGAAATAACAAAGAAAGAAATGAAGGAAGGGATAAGGAAAGGAAGTCAATGAACAGAATAAAGTAGAGATGGAGGAAGAAATGCAGATAAATAAAAAATATTTATATATAGAGTGAACGAAAGAACGAATGAACAAAAGAAGTAAAGAAACCAAGAAAGAAAGAATGAAAGTAAGAAGTAGGGAAATAAAGAAAGATTTAATTGAGGTTAGGAAATGAAGATAGCGTGGAGGATGGACTGAAGATTTGAAAGACGGAAAGGTAGAAAGAATGAAAGTGGAGAAAGACAGTAAAATAGAGAGGACGTAGGATGGAACAAAACAATAATGAAATAATGATAAATAGAGAAATGGTAAAAAGAGATGGAAAGATAAACAGGAAGAAAATACGTATGGGTATAGTGAAGGAAGGAGTAAGGATGCAAGGGAGAAAGGAAAAGAGGAAGAATGAATGGGGAAGGGAAGAATGAATGAAGGATGGAAGACCAGAAGTGAGAAGGAAACAGAGAAGGAAAGAGAAATATTAAGAATGAAACAAAGAAATAAAGCAATAAAGAAAGAAAGAACGATGAAAGAAAGACCGAGAGAAAGATGGAATTAATGAAAGAAAGAAAGTTAGAAAGCAAGAAAGAAGGAAAGAAGGATAGGCAGAATGGTGGAAAGGAAGAGTGAAAGAAGGTAGAAAGAAAGAAAAAAATGAAAGAAAGAAAGGAGAGTAAGAAGGACAAAAAGAAAGGAAGCAGTGAAGAAAGAAAGAAAGAAAGCAAGAAAGAAAAATGGAGAGCGTGAGAAAGAGACGAAGTGCAGGTGGACAGAACTGAAGAAGAAAGGAAGAGGTAAAGAAAGTAAGGGAGAAAGGGGCAATGGATAAAGGAAAGAAGAAAAGAAAAGTGGAGAGAATGAGATTTCAAAAGAATGACATCAAGAACCAAATAATGAAGGAAAAAAAGACAGATCGAAATAAATAAATAAGGAATGAATGAATGATAGACTGAGAGAAAGAAAGTGCGAAAGAAAGAAAGAAAGGAAGAACAAAAGAAAGAAAGAACGAAAGAAAGTAAGAAAGAAAGAAGGAGAGTGGGAGCAAGAGATAAAGGGAGGATGGGATGAATTGAGGAAGAAAGGAAGGGATAAAGAAACTAAGTGTAAAGTGAAGAATGGAAAAATGAAGGAAGAAAAGCAGAGATATAGAAAGAATGAGATATAGAATGAAAGCAATTTATAAAGAAACTAATAACAAAGGAAAGAAATAAATATATAAAGAAGGAAATAAGGAAAGGAAGAAAGAAAGAGTGAAAGAAAAAAGAAAAGTAAGAAAGGACGAAAGAAATAAAGAACGAAAGAGAAAGGAGAGAAGGAACAGGATAGAAAGTGAAGGGCAGTACTTGAGGAAGGAAGAGATAAAGGAAAAAATAAAGACAGAAAGGGAGGGGGAATAATGTAGGAAGGAAAAGAAGAAACTAACAGAAATAGAAAGATAGAGAGATAGAAAGAAATAAGTAAATAAAGAAAGAAATAATTAAATCAATTAAGAAAAAAACGAAGGAAGGCAAGAAAGTATGAAGAACAAAGGAGATTGGGGGCAAACTATGAAAGGAGAATGGAAACTAATGAGAATGTGCTTATGAAGGGAAGGGATAAAGAAAGAAAAGCAGCAAGGGATGAATGGGGGAAGAAACGAAGAAAACACGCAGAAAAGAAGGAATCAAAGGTATAAATAAATAAAGAAAGAATGGAAAATAGACAGACAGAAAGAAAAGGAGGACGAGATGAGTGGAGGAATGATCGAAGGACAGAAGAGAGAAAGAATGAACGAGCAAGGGAAAATGCATGACGGATGGGGGACAGGAAGCGAGAGGGAAATAGATAAGGAAAGGGAAAATAAAGTAAAAAAGAATGAAAGAAACAGGTAGAAAAAAGAATGAAAGAAGCACAGAGAGTAAAAAAGACAGGGCAAAAAAAGAAAGAAAGAATCAATGGTAGGCTGTAAGATAGAAAGAAAGAAACGAAGAAAGAACAAAAAGAGATAACGATGAATGGAGAAGGATTGAAAGGGAAAATGGCAAGAATTGAGGTAGAAAGAAATAAAGGAAAGAATGAAGTCAGAAAGGGAGGTAGGGAGTAATGGAAGAAGGAAGGACGAAAAGAAGAGAAGTAGAAAGTCAAAGCGACAGAAAAAAAATCGATAAATTAACAACGAATTAAAGAAATAATGAAAAAAAGAAAGATCAACTGAAAGAAAAAAGGTATGAAATAGAGAAATAAATATATAAATAATTACGCAGAGTGGGAGAAATATAGAAAGGGAGATTGGAAACATTTCAATAAAGAAGGATGAAAGATAGGTCTAAGGAAATAAAGAGAGCAAGTGATGAACGGAGGAAATAAGGAAGACAAGACTAGTAAAAGAAAGAACGTGAGATATAAGGAAAGAAGTAATGACAGAAGTTAAGACTTGAAGAATGAAAAAAAGAAAGAAAGAAAAAAAGGAAAGAATTTCAGATGCACTGAATGAAAGACGGAAGGAAAGAATGAAACTGAGAAAAAAAGAAAGTTAGATATATAATAAGAACTTGAGCAAGTGAGGTGTAGAGCAAGGAGTGACGAATAGAAGAGAGAAAGAAACCAAAGATGAAAGAATGGTGAAGGGAAGAGTGGGAGAAAGATGGAAGAAAGGAACAGAGAAGGAAAGAGAGAAGTTAAGAGAATTATCAAGAAAGAAGTAAATAAACAGCGGAAGAAATAATGAGAATGGTGGAAGGATAAAACGGCAGGATGGCAATAATTAAGAAAGAAGGAAATAAGGGAAGGGATAAGGCAGGAAAATGAAGGAATGGAATAACGAAGAGGGAGGAATAAATGAAAATATATAAAATAATTAAATATAGAAAGAAAGAAAGAACGAAAGAACAAAAGAAATAAAGAAAGCAAGAAAGAAAGAATGAAAGTAAGAAGTAGGGAAAGAAAGAAAGAGACAACGAGGAAAGGAAATAAAGATACTATGGAGCATGGACTGAATAAATGAAAGGCAGAAAGGTAGAAAGAATGAAAGTGAAGAAAGTGAGTAAAATAGAGAGGAAGTAGGACAGAAAAAAAACAAAATAAAGAAATAAAGAAAGATAGAGAAATGGTAAAAAAAAGATGGAAAGATGGATATAATGAAAATAATTTAGGGTTGAGTGAAGGAAGGAGTTAAGAACGGCAGAGAGAAAGAAAAAGAGGAAGGGAAGAATGAATGAAGGATGGAAGACAGGAAGTACGAAGGATACAGAGATTGAAAGGGCAATATTAAGAACGAAGCAATCAAAGAAACAAAGCAATAAAGAAAGAAAGAACTGTTGAAAGAAAGACACAGGGAAAGAAAGAATGGATGAAATACAGAAAGAAGAAGGTAAGAAAGGAAGAAAGAAAGTAAGAAAGAAAAAAGCAAGAAGGAAGAAAGAAGGAAAGAAGGATATGCACAAAACTACAAAGGAATGTCAAAAGAAATACAGAGTGAAATGAAGGTACAAGGAAAGAAAAAAAAAACAAATGAAAGAAGGAAGGCAAGAAAGAAAGAAATGAAGGAAGAAAGAAAGAAAGCAAGAAAGATGGAGAGTGAGAAAGAGACAAAGGGCGGGTTAAAATAATTGCAGAAGAGATAATGAAAGTAATTGAGAAAGGGAACAATGGTAAATGGAAGGAAGAAAAGAAGAGAAGTGGGGTGAATCAGATATCAAAAATAGACAGAAATCAACAAATAATGAAGGAAAGAAAGACGGATATAAATAATCAAATGAAGAAAAAAGAATGAATGAAAGATGGACTGAGAGAAAGAAAGAAAGAAAGAAAGTAGGATAGTAAGAATGAAATATATAAAGGGAGAAGGGAAGAAAAGGTGGGGGAAGAACTGAATAAAAGTCAGACGGATAGGAAGCAAGAATGAAGAGCAAAAAGAGAGAATGATAGAGAGGAAGAAAGAGGGAATGGACAAAATGAAGAAATAAAGAACAAAATAACAATAGAAAGAAAGCAAATTAGTAACGGAAGATTGGAGGCACGACTGAAGGACGGAACAGAAAAAGAAAGGGACAAAGAATGAACAGGGAAGTGGGGAATGAATGAACATTGGTCAGCATGAAGACAGCAGGAGACAATGATGGAAAGTAAAATATAAAGAACAAAACAATAAAAGATAGAAAGAAAGAAATATATAAATAAAGAAGAAATAAATGAAAGTAAGACAGAGAGAAAGACAAAAAGAAAGAAAGGAAGAAAGAAAGAAAGGGAAAAAAGGGAGTGAGAGAAATAGAAAAAGGGAGGATGGAAATAGTTGAAAAATAAAGCATGAAAAAAGAGAACTAGAAAGAATTAAGTATGTAAAGTAAAACAAGAAACAAAGAAGGATGGAAACAAAGAAAGAAAGGATGAAAGAAGGATATATGGAAAGGAAGAAAAATAAGGAAAGAAAGAAAGAAGGAAAGTAAGAAAAAAATCAAGAAATTATGAAAGACAAGAGAAAGTGATAATGAAAGAAAGAAGGAAAGACAGTGAGAAAAAAAGAAAGAGCTAAATAAAGAATAAAACAGAGAGATAAAGAAGGAAAGAACGAAAGAAAGAGAAGAGAGAGAGAAAAAGAAAGAAAGAAAGAAACAACAAAAAGTGGGAATGAAAAACATATAGGGTGGGAGAAAGACTGAGAAAGATGGAAAGTCGAAAGAAAGAAGGTCTAGAAGAAATAAAGAGAGAACGAATGAACGATGGAAAGAGATATAGATATATATATATAAAGAAAGGGAGGAAGGTAAGAATTGAGGAAGGGGGAAGAAAGGATAAAGGAAAGTAAAAGAGAAAGAAAGGGGGAAGGGATGAATGGTTAAACATGGAAGAAAGGAACACAGAATGAAAGGGAGACAGAAAAAGAAAAAAATATGGAAAGAAAGAGAAAAGAAGAAGGAAGTAGAGAAAGAATGAAAGAAAAATGAACGAAGGAAGGGACAACGGAGAAAATGAAAGAAGGAAAGACAGAAAGAAAGAAAGAAAAGAAAGAAAGAAGGAGAGTGGGAGAAAGAGACATAGAGAGGATGGATAAAATGAGGAAGAAAGGAATGGACAAAGACAGAAAGGGAGACATGGGAAGAATGGAAGAAAGAACGAATAAAAGAAGTGTAAAAAAATAATGAGATATAGAGTGAAATAAATAAAGATCTTAAGAATGAAGGGAAGAAAGAAAGAAGGAAAGAAATAAAAAAAAGACGGAATAAAAGATTGTAAGATAGAGAGAAGAAAAGAAAAAAATTAATAAATGCATAAATTTATAAAGAAAAAAAGATAGAATGATTGATAGAAAGACGAAGTGAAAGAAAGAAAGATTGAAACAAAGCAAAAATATAAGAAGGAATGAAAGGAAGAAATGAAGAGGGAGCGTGGGAAAACGATAGAAATGGAGAATGGAAAGAACTGAGGAAGAAACGAATGGTGAAGAAAGTAAGCAGAAACGGAAGAATTGAAAAATTAAGGAAGAAAAGAAGAGAAATAGAAAAAAAAGCATGCTTAGAAAGGAAGAAATAACGGCACTAAAAATGAAGTAAAGAAAGGAAGTTAGAACGAATCAAAGAAGGATATCAGCAAAGAATGAAAAAAGACAGAAAGTAAGGAAGAACGAAAGAAAAAATGAACAAACGAAAGGAAGAAAGAAAGATAGAATGAATGAATGAAAGAAAAAAATAATGAAAGACAGAGAGGGAAAGAATGAAAGAAAGGAGCGATACATTGAAAGAAAGAGAGGAAAGAAAGAATGGATGAAAGAAATGCTGAGGGAAATAACAAGAGAATGTATGAACAGGGAGCGAAGATTAAATGAATGATGCAAAAAAGGAAGAGAGAATGAAACAGAGATGCAAAGATAACTCTTACGAAATAAAGAAAGTAAAAAAATGAAAGAAAGAACGAAAGAAAGAAAGAAAGAAGGGAAGAAAGAAGGAAAGTTTTAAATAAACAATTAATGAAAGAAAGAGAGAAACAATGAACAAACGAAAGAAAGAAAGTAAGAAAGGTAGAAAGAAAGAAAGGACAGACAGAATTTTGAAAGAAAGAAACGAAGCAAAAAAGGACAGATGGAAAGATAGAGAGAAAGAAAGACGGAATGATCAAAATAAAGCGGCAAAGAAACAAAGAAACAGATAAATAGAAAGAAAAGGAGGATGGGATGAGCAGAGGAAGCAGTGAAGCAAAGAAGAGAGAATGAAAGAGAATAACAGCGAAAGAGGTAGGGAAGAATGGAAGACAGGAAGATAGAAGGAAAGAAAAATATCAGGAAAGAAAGAATGTAAGAGTGAAATACAAAATGAAGGAAATAAATAGATATAAAGAAACCAAGAAAGGCAGAAGGTGGGAGTGGGAGAGAGATAGGAAGGGAGGATGGAAAAAAACTCAGAAAGGAAAGAAGAAATAAAGAATGGGAGTAAGGGCAGAATGGTTGAAGGAAGGAAGAAAATAAGAAAAATATAACGAATGAGATATAGAAAGGATGAAAAAAATAAATAAGAAGTAAAGAAAGAAGGAAAGGAAGAAAATAAGCATGGAAAGAAGGAAATAAATTAGGAATGAAAGAAAGATAGCAAGAATGAAAGAAAGAAGGGGGAGAGTGGGAGAAAGAGAGAAAGGAGAATGGTTAGAATTGAGGAAGAAAGGATAGATTTAATAGTGAACGAGAGAAAGGGAAGAATGGAGGAAAAAGGAAGAAAAGAAGATAAATGAAATAATGAGATATAAGACAAAAAAAAACAAACAATGAAAGAAAAAAAATGAAATAAGAACGATAGAAAAAATGAAAGAAGGAAAAAAAAGAATAAAAGAAATAACACAGAAATTAAGAAAGAACAAAGCTTATAAGGAGAGAGGAAGATGGATAGAAAGGGAAGGTGCCAAGAATTGAGGAAGGAAGAAATGAAGTGAAGAATAAAGACAGAAAGGAGGCAAGGGAATAATGGAGGAAGGAAGGCAGAAAAGAAGAGAGGTAGATAGACTGAGAAATAGAAGGAAAGAAGGAAACAAAGAAAGAACAAACGAGTTAATGTAACAATGAAAGAAAGACAGAAAAAAAGAATGAAATCATGGACACAAGAATTCAAAAAAGTAAAAAAGGAGAGCCGGAGAAAGATAGAAAGAGATAATGAAAATAATTATGAAAGGACGGATAAAAGGAAGGGGTGAAGAAAGAAAGAGAGCAAGGGATGAATGTAGGAATAAGCAAGAAAAGATGAAAAAAGATTTTTCAGAGATATAATGTAAGAAAGGAAGATATAAAAAAAGAAAAAAAATAGAGATGGAAAAAAGAATGAAAGAGAGATAGAGAGAAAAAAAGAATGCATGAAAAAAGTAAGAAATAAAGAATGAAAGAAGATAGATAGAAAGAAAAGGAGGAAGGGAAGATGTGAGGAAGCAGTGAAGAAAGGAAGAGGGAAATAAAGAGAGTAAGAAAAACAGGATGGGATGAATGGAAGATACGAAGAGACAAGAAGTGCGAAAGAAGAAAACGCTGAAAGAAAGAATGAAACAAAAAAAAGAAAGAGAAAATATAGAAATCAAAGAAGTAAAGAAAAAAAAAGAATAAAAAAAAAGAGAAAGAAAAGAGGAGATTGGGAGAAAGGTAGGAAGGAAGGATAAATGAACAGAGAAAGGAAGGAAGAATGGCAATCAGTAAATGAAGAATGGGAATAAGGGAAGAATGGAGGAAGGAATGAAGAACAGAAGAGCAATTGAACGAATGAGATATAGAAAGAATGACAAAAATAAATAAAATAACCAAGAAAGAAGGAAAGAAAGAAGGAAAGAAAGAAAGAGAGTTAATATTAAAGAAAGAATGAGAGTCAGAGAAAGGGATAAAGGAAGTATGGAGAACGAGAAGAAAGAAAAAGGAAGGAAGAAAAGAAGAGAAATAGATCGAAAGAGAGAATGAAAGAAGAAAAGAAGTCGAACATGAAAGAAAGTTTGAAGGATGGAAAGAAGAAAAGAAAGATAAAGAAAGACAAAATGAAACAAGGAAAGAACAAAGGAAGGAACGGAATAATGTAAGAAAGAAAAAAGAACAAAGCTGATAAGTAGAGAAGCAGAAGGGGAAAGGGGGCAATATGCAAGAATTGAGGGAGGAATACATAAAGAAAACAATAACAACAGAAAGTTTGGAAAAGACTAATGGAGGAAGGAATGAAGAAAAGAAGAGAAATAGATAGACTAAAAATGTAAATAAAGAAGAGAAAAAGGTAAGAAAGAAAGGAAGTAATACAGATGGAAAGAAAGAAAGGAAGGAAGGATAGATGAAAGAAAGAAACAAAGAAAAAAAGGAAACATAGAAAGATAGAGCGAAAAAAGATCGAATGATCGCAAGAAAGTGAGAAAAAACAAAGAAACATAGATAAATAGAAAGAAAAGGAGGAAGAGATGAGCATAGGATGCAGTGAAGTAAGGAAGAGAGAAAGAAAGAAAAACAGCGAAAGGGGTAAGGACGAATGGAAGACAGGAAGAAAGAAGAAATGAGAGAAGGAAAGAGAAATATCACAAAAGAAAGAATGAAAGAATGAAATACAGAATGAAAGATTGAAACAAATAAAGAAACCAAGAAAGCAGAAAGCGAGAGTGGGAGAGAGATTGGAAGGGAGGAAGGAATGAACTGAGAAAGGAAAGAAGAAATAAAGAATGGGAGCAAGGGCAGAATGGATGAAGGAAGGAAGAAAAGACGAGAAATATATAGGATGTGAAATAGAATGGATGAAAAAATAAAGTAAGAAATAAGGAAAAAAGAAGGAAAGAAAGAAAATAAAGAAAGAAGGAAACAAGGAAAGAAAGAAGAACGAAAGAAATATGGCAAGAATGAAAGAAACAAAGAAGGAGAATTGCAGAAAGAGAAAAGGGAGGATGGAAAGAATTAAGGAAAAAACGATGGCTTTAATAGTGAACGTGAGAAAGGCAAGATTGGAGGAAGAAAGAATGAAAAGATGAAAAAAATGAAACAATGAGATATCAGAAAAAATAGAGAAAGAAACAATGAAAGAATAATTAATTAAGAAAGAAGGAAAGAATGAAATATAGAAACAATGAAATAAGGGGAAAAAAGAAAGAATAAAAGGAAGAACGTAGAAATTAAGAAAGAACGAAGCACATAAGGAGAGAGGAACATGGATAGAAAGGGAAGATGGAAAAATTGAGGAAGGAAGAAATCTTGGGAAGAATAAAGAAAGAAAGGTTGCAAGGGAATAATGGAGGAATGAAGGAAGAAAGGAAGAGAATTCGATAGACTGAGAAATAGAATGAAAGAAGCAAAGAAAAAAAGGAAGAACGATCGAATGAATGTTACAATGAAAGAAAGAAAGAAGGAATGAAATCATGAACTCAAGAATTCAGAAAAGAAAGATAGAAGGAGAGCAGCAGAAATATAGAAATGGATAATGAAAACAATTATGAAAGGAGGGATGTAAGGAAGGGATTAAGAAAGAAAGAGAGCAAGATATGAATGTATGAATAAGCAAGAAAAGAGAAAAAATAAATTAGAGATATAATGAAAGAAAGGATGATATAAAGAAAGAAAGAACGAATAAAAGAAAGTCAAAATAATGAAAGAGAGATAGAGAAAAAGAAAGAGAGAATGCGGGAAAGAATGTGAGAATGAAAGAAGATAGAAAGAAAAGGAGAAAGGGAAGAGCTGAGGAAGAAGTGAAGGAAGGAAGAGAGATAAAAAGAAAGTAAGAAATAATGGGGTACAGAAAAAATGGAAGATACGAAGAGAGAAGAAGTGAGAAAGAAGGAAAGGCTGAAAGGAAGAATGAAAAATAAAGAAAAAGAAAGAAAATAAAGAAATCAGAGAAGGAAAGAAAAAGTTAAAAAAAAGAAAAAAAAACGAGAGAAAGAAATGAGGAGAGTGGGAGAACTGTAGAAAGGGAGAAGGAATGAAGTGAGAAACGAAGGAAGAAAGGAATGAGTAAAGGAAGAATGGGAACAAAGGAAGAGTGGAGGAAGGAAGTAAGAACAGAAGGGAAATTGAAAGAATGAAATATAGAAAGAATGAAAACATAAAGAAAATAAACCGCAAAGAAGGAAAGAAAGAAAGAAAGAAAGAGAGGAAGAAATAAAGAAAGAAAGAAGAAACTGAATAAAGTAAGAATGAAAGAAAGAACAAAAGAGAGTTAAAAATAAAGAAACATTGAGAGTCAGAGAAAGGGAGAAAGGAAGTTTGGAAATAAAGGAGAAATTATTGGAGGGATAAAGAAAAAATTGGAGAACGGCAAGAATGGAAGAAGGAAGGAAGAAAAGAAGAGAAATAGAAAGAAAGAGAGAATGAAAGTAAAAAGAAGTAGAACATGAAAGAAAGTATGAAGGAAGGAAAGAAGGAAATAAACATAAGCAAAGAATGATTGGAAGAAAGAACGAAGAAAAAAGCAAATAAATAAAGTAAGAAAGAAAGAAAGAACAAAACAGACATGTAGAGAGGCAGAAGGAGAAACGGGAAACTGGCAAGAATTGAGGAAGGAATACATAAAGAAGACAATAACAACAGAAATTTCGGAAAGGAATAATGGAGGAAAGATTGAAGAGAAGAAGAGAAATAGATAGACTAAGAAATGTAAATAAATAAGAAAAGAAGGTAGGAAAAAAAGAAAGATTGAAAGAAAGAAATAAAGAAAAAAACTATCATGATGGGAGGAAATAAAGAAAGAAAGGAAGGAAGGTTAAAAAAGAAACAAAGCAAAAAAGGACAGATGGAAAAAGAGAGAGAAAGAAAGACAGAATCTTTGAAAGAAAGTGAGAAGGAAACAAAGAAACATAGATAGACAGAAAGAAAAGGAGAAAGGGATGAGGAGAGGCAGCAGGGAAGTATGGAAGAGGGAAAGAAAGAGAGCTAGCGTGAAAGGTGTGGGGAAGAATGCAAGACAGGAAGATACAACGAAATAGAGAAGTAAAGAGAAATATTGGGAAAGAAAGAATGTAAGAATGAAATACACAATGAAGGAAATAAAGAAACCAAGAAAGGCAGAAAGCGAGAGTGGGAGAGAGATGGGAAGGGAGGATTAAATGAACTGAGAAAGGAAGGAAGACATTAAGAATGGGAGCAAGGGCTGAGTGGATGAAGGAAGAACAGAAGAGAAATATAAAGAAGGACATATCTAAAGGATGAAAAAATAAACTAAGAAATAAAGAAAGAAAGAAGGTAATGAAGAAAGAAATAAAGTACGATAGAAATAAAGAAAGCAATTATGGAGAGATGGAGAAATATCTAAAGGGAGAATGGAAAGAATTGAGGAAGAAGGGATGAAAGAATGGGATAAAGAACTAAAGAACGCAAGGAAAGAAATTTGGCAGCAAGGCAGAAAAAAACTAGAAAAATATGAAACGGAGATATAAAGAATAAAAGGAATGAACAAAAACAATTCAGAAAGAAAGAAAGAATGAAATAAATTAAATAAGAAAGAAAGAACGAAAGAAAGAAAGAAATGAAGGAAAGAAAGAAAGAAAGAAAGAAAGTAAAATGAAGCAAAGTACGAAATCAAGTAAAATAGAGAGAATGAAAGACATAATGAAGAAATGAAATAAAGAAATAAATATATCACGAAAGAGAGTAAGCCAGATAGAAAGATTGATACTAAAAAAGATTAAGGGAAGAATGGAGGGAGGATTGAAGGAAGAGAGAGAGAAAGAAAGGGAGAATGTAGGAATGGTAATTGAAGATCGGATGAATGTTGGAAAACAGGAAGAAAGAAGCAAAGAGAGAAGGAAAGAAAAGAAAGAAAGAAAGAAAGGAAGATGGAAAGAAAGAAGAAGATAAAGAAGTCGGATGGAAAGAAAGAAAGAAAGAAAGAAAGAAAGAAAGAAAGAAAGAAAGAAAGAGGAAGGAATAAAGGGAGAATGGGAACAAGTGAAGAACGGAGGAAGCAAGAAATAACAGAGATGAGATTGAAAGAATGAGATAAAGAAAGAATGGAGATAATAAAGAAAATAAGAAAGAAAGAAGGAAATAAAGGAATAAATACAGTAAGATAGAAATGATGAAAGCAACCTGGAGAGTTCGAGAAAGATATTAGGGGTGATGGAAATAATTGAGGAAGTAGGGATGAAAAAAATGGGATGAAGAAGTAAAGGGAACAAGGGAAAAATAAGGTAGTAAGGCAGAGCAACGAGAAAATGAAGAAGGAGAGCTATTAACAAATAATGGAAGGAACAAAAAATACAGAAAGAAAGAAAGCAAAAAGGAAAAAAAGAAAGAAATTAAGAAAGGAAGAAGGAACGATCAAGAGGAAGAAAGACTGAATATAAGAAGGACAGAACGGAAGAATGAGGGAACTGAAGAACAATGAAAAGTAATCAAGAAGGAAAGTAAAAGGAATGAAAGTACAAAATAAACATAAAATATGTATCACGAAAGAGAGTAAGCAAGAAAGCAAGTTGGATAGAAAAAAGGATTAAGGGAAGAGTGGAGGAAGGATTGAAGGAAGAGAGAGAGAAAGAAAGAGAGAAAGTAGGAATGGGAATGGTAGATCGGTTGAAAATTGGAAGACAGGAAGAAAGTAAGAAAGAGAGAAGGAAAGAGAAATGTAAGTAAAGAAAGAAATATAGAATAAAAATAAAGAAAGAAAGAAAGAAAGAAAGATGGAAAGAAAGAAGAAAAGAATGAAAGTCGGATGGAAAGAAAGAAAGAGGAAGGAGTAAAGGAAGAATGGGAACAAGGGAAGAATGGAGGAAGCAAGAAAGAACAGGAGAAATTGAAAGAATGAGATATAGAAAAAATGGAAATAATAAAGAAAGTAAGAAAGAAAGAAGGGAATAAAGAAATAAATAAAGTAAAATACAAATTTAGAAAGCAATATGGAGAGTTAGAGGAAGATATAAGGGGGGGGGTGGAAAGAATTGAGGAAGAAGGAATCAAAGAATGGAATAAAGAAGTAAAGGGAACAAAAGAAGAAAAAAAAGCAGTAAGGAAGAACAACGAGAAAAAGAAGCAAGAGAGGTATTAAGAAAGAATGGAAGGAGCAAAAATACAGAAATAAAGAAAGAAAGAAAGAAAGAAAGACAGAGAGAAGAACGATCAAGAAGAAGAAAGATTGAATAAAAGGATGTCACAACGGAAGAACGAAGGAACTGAAGAACAATGAAAAGAAAGAAAGAAGGAAAGTAAAAGGAATGAAAGTACAAAATAAAGCAACGTAGAGAAAATGAAAGACGCAATGAACAAGTGAAATAAACACATACATATATCACGAAAGACAGTAAAAATGAAAGAAAGGTACAAATGAATTCGATTAAGGGAAGAGTGAAAGAACGATTGATGGAACAGAGAGAGAAAGAAAGAGAGAGGGTATGAATGAAAATGGAAGATTGGATAAACTTTGGAAGACAGGAATTAATAAGGAAAGATAGAGGGAAAGAAAAATATGATTAAGAAAAGAGAGAAAGATGGAAAGAAAGAAGGATATAAAGAAAGACAGATGGAAAGAAAGAAACCAAGAAAGAAACAAAGATAGAAGTAAGTAAAGGAAGAAAGGAAGAAAGTAAGGAGGAAGAAAATGAAGGAAAGAACGAAAGAAAGAGTGTGGGAGACAGATAGAAAGAGTGGATTGAAAGAATCGAGGAAGGATTGACAAAAGGAAGTGATGAAGAAAGGAAGTGAGCAAGGGAAGAATGGGGGCATTAAGGCAGAAAAAATGAGAAAAAATAAATAAAGGAAGGGTTATCGAAAGAAGGAAAGAAAGAAATAAAGAGGTAATGAAAGGTAGAGAGGACTGAATAAAAGAAAGACAGAAATGAAGATAGAAGGACATGCAGAAATATGGAAAGAAAGAAAGAATTAAATTAAGTAAGAAAGTAAAATTGAGTGTAAGAAAGACAGAATAAAGGAAACATGGAAATATATAAATAAATATAAAAGGAGACATAAATAGATAGAAATAAATAAATGGAGGAAGGGAAGAGTGGAGGAAGGAGTGAAGGACGGATGGGAGAAAGAACAAACGGGAATAGAAGAAGAGATGAAGGATGGAGACAGGAACAGAGAAGGAAAGAGAAATATCAAGAAAGAAAATATGAAAAGAATAAAGAACGAAAAAAAATAAAGAAGGAAAGTCGGATAAGGATTCAAAGGTTGGATGGAAGCAGCTGAGGATGGAAGAAAGTTATGAAGTGAAAAAAAAGAATTACATGTAGAAAGAAATAAATGAAGGAAGAAGGAAAGAAATAGAGAAGGAAGGATATAAAGAAAGATAGAACAAAAGATTTATTGATAGAAAGAAGGAAATAAATATAGAAAGAAAGAAATAATGAAAGAAAGGAAGTTAGAACGAAAGAAAGTAAGAAAAAAAAGAAGGAAAGAAAGAATGCAATTAAGGTACAAAGAAAGAATGAAAGAAAGAGAAAGGTAGAAAAGGGAGAAGGAAAGAATTGAGGAAGGAGAGATGAAAGAAAGGGATAAGGAAAGAAAGAGAAACGGAATAATTGAGTCAGTAAGGCAGAAAAGACTAGAGAAACAAATAATGAGAGACATAAAGAAAAAGGGAGGAAGGAAGAAAGAATGAAATAAAGAAAGAAAGAAAGAAGGAAGAGAAAAAAAATCGAAAGAAAGAAAGACTGAACAAAATAAATTGGAACAGAGGAAAGACGGAACTGAAAAAAAGAAATAAAGAAGGAAATAATAAAAGAAAGAAAAGAATGAAACTAAGAAAGAAAGTAAAATAGAGAGAAAGTAACATGGAATGTAGAAATGGTGGAAAGACAGAAATTAATAAAGAAAGAGAGTAAGCAAGAAAGAAAGATAGATAGATACAATGAAATGAAGTAACGGAAGAGTTGAGGAAGAAGTGAAGGAAGAGACAGAGAAAGAAAGAGAGAAATTACGAATGGGAATAGAAGAATGGATGAATGTTGGAAGACTGGACGTAAGAAGAAAGGACAAAAGGCAAGAGAAATATAAGGAAAGAAAGAAAGAAAGAAAGAAAGAAAGAAAGGAATGAAGAAAGAAGGAAAGAAAGAAGGATAGAAAGACACACAGATGGGAAGAAAGAAAGGAAGAAAGTAGGAAAGAAGGCGATTGGGAAAAGATAGAAGGGAAGAGTGAAATAATTGAGGATGGCAGGAAGAAAGGATGGATTAAACTACGAAAGGGAGAAAGGGAAGAATGGAGGAAGGAAGGAAGAAAATGAGCAAAATAGAAAGAATGTGCTACAGAAAAATAGAAAGAAAAAAAGAAATAAAGGAGAAAGGGAGAATGTTAGAATGTGTGAATGTCTATAATTGAGGATGGAAGAAATAAAGAAACGCATGAGACAGAAATAACTTAAGGAATAGTGGATGAAGGAAGAAATTCAAGAAGAGAAATAGGAAGAATGAGAGATACATAGAAAGAAAGAACAAATCAGGAAAGAAAAGAAGAATGATAGAAAGAAGGAAAAAATAAAGAAGGAAAGATATAAGGAGAGTCTGAAAGATAGAAAGGGAGGATGGAATGAATTGAGAAAGTAGAGAAGAAAGGAAGAAAAGAAGAAACAATGGGTGCAAGGCAAAAATGGAGTAAGGATGGAAGAAAAGGAGAAAAGTAGAAATAATGAGACATTGAAAGAAAGAAGGGATGGAAGAAAGAAGGAAACAAGAAAGAAGGCATGGAAGAAAGAAAGAAAGATGGAGAGTTGGGAAAAGATAGAAAGGGTGGTTGGAAAGAATTGAAGAAGGATGAATGAAAGGAATGTATAAAGAAAGGAAAGAGAGGAAGGGAATAATGGAGGAGGTAGGTCAGAAAAGATGTGGAAAAGAATGAACGATAGTTATAAAAGAAGGAAGATAGAAAGAAAGAAAGAAGTAATGAAAGAAAGTAAGTAAGAAAGAAAGTAGGAATGATAGAAAGAAAGAAGGAAATAAAAATAGTTAGAGTGGGACACAATGGTCGGGAGGATGGAGGAAGGAAGGAATAAGTCAAGTGAGAAAGAAAGAGTGAATGAAAGGTACAAAACGGAAGGGAAGAACGGATGAAGTGTGGAAGAAATGAGGAAAGAACGAACCTGAGGGGAAAAAAAGAGAAAAGTAATTAAAGAAAGAAAGAATGAACGGGAAAGGGAAGAATGGATGAAGGAAGGAAAATAATAAATATTAGAAAAGTATTTAATATATAAAAGAGAGAAAGGAAGAAAGGAAGACTGGACAAAGAATGAAAGAATGAAAGAAGACAGAAAGAAAGAAAGAAAGAATGAAAGAAAGCGTGTGAAATAATGAATAGGACGATGGAAATAATGGAGAAAGAAAGAAAGAAGAGAAAAAAAGAGACTGAGAAGAAGGAACAGAAGAATGGATGGAAGGAGGAACAAAGGAAGAAGGAATGAACGGTGGAAAGAAAGAAAGAATGAGCAAAAAAAAAACAAAAGGAAAAAAATGAAGGGAAAAAAAGAGAGAAGGGACAGGGAGAATGGGAAGAATGGGTGGAAGATGGATGAAAGAAAGAGAAAAAGTAAGTGCCAAAGATTGTGAGTAAAAAGGAAGAAGGCGAGAAAGTCAGATAGAAAGAATGATTGAAAGAAAGAGAGGAAGGCAACAAAGGATTCTGGAAGGAAGAAAGGCACAGAGTAAGAAAGAGAGAAAGAATGGGGGAAAGGTATTAATCGATAAACGAAGGTAGAGTGCAATAGTAAAGGAAATAGAAAATGAATGAAAGAACAAGTGAAAAAATAAATAAAGGAAGAATGGGAATGAAGAATCGAAGAATGATGGAAGGAAGGATGAATGGAAGAGTGAATGAGACAATGAAGGGGGGCATGGTAGAATAATTGAATGAATGTGGAAGGGATAGAGAATGGGCGACAGAAGGAAAGAGAAAAAGAAAGAAAGAGAAAGAAAGAAAATAGAAAGAAAAAAGATGCAAAAAATGAAAGAAAGAATGAAAGAAAAATGAAGGAAGCCATGAACGATAGAGTGATTCATACTGACAGGATGGAAAGAATTGAGGAAGGAAAAAAAGGAATGTATAATGATTGGAAGAGAGCAAGGAAATAATGGAGGAAGTAGGTCAGAAAAGATGAGGAAAAGAATGAATGATAGTTATAAAGGAAGGAAGATTGAAAGAAAGAAAGAAATAATGAAAGAAAGTAAGTAAGAAAGAAAGAAGGAAGGGCAGAAACAAAGATGGAAATAAAGATAGTTAGAGAGGGACACAATGTCTGGGAGGATGGAGGAAGGAAGGAAGAAATAAAGTGAGAAAGAAAGAGTGAAATAAAGATACAAAGTGGAAGGGAAGAGCGGACGAAGGGAGGAAGAAATTAGGAGAAAACTAACCTAAGGGGAAAAAAAGAGAAAAGTAATTAAGGAAAGAAAGAATGAACGGGAAAGAGAAGAATGGATGAAGGTGGAAAATAATAAATATTAGAAAAATATTTAACGAATAAAAGAGAGAAAGGAAGAAAGGAAGACTGAAAAAAGAATGAAAAAATAGAGAATAAAGAAACAAATAAAGAAAGAATGAAAGACACCGAGAGAAAAAATGATTGGGACGATAGAAATAATGGAAGAAGAAAGAAAGGAAGAGAAAAAGAAACAGAGAAAAAAGTAACAGAAGAATGGATGAAGGGAGGATGAAAGGAAGAAGGAATGAACGGGGGAAAGAAAGAAAGAATGACCAAAAAAAACACAAAAGAATAAAAAAGAAGGAAAAAAGACAGAGAAAGAATGACAGGGAGAATGGCAAAAAATGGATGGAAGAAGGATGAAAGGACGAGCAAACGTAAGTGCAAAAGATTGTGAGTAAAAAGGGTGAAGGAGAGAAAGTCAGATAGAAAGACTGATTGAAAAAAAGAGAGGAAGGCAAGAACGGAGTCTGGAAGGAAGAAATGCAGAGTAAGAAAGAGAGAAAGAACGGGGGTAAGGTGTTAATTGATAAAGGAAGGTAGAGTGCAATAGTGAGGAAAACAGAAAATGAAGGAAGGAAGGAATGAAAAAAGAAATAAAGGAAGAATGGGGGGGGAGATGCGAAAATGATGGAAGAAAGGATGAATGGAAGAGAGAATGAGACAATGAAGGAGGGCACGGTAGAATAACTGAAGGAATGTGGAAGGAAAAGAGAATGGGTTTCAGAAGGAAAGAGAAAAAGAAAGAAAGAGAGAAAGAAAGAAAATAGAAAGGAAAAAATGAAAGAAAGAATGAAAGAAAGAAAGAACGAAATGAAGAAAGAAAGAATGAAAGAAAAATGATGGAAAGCATGAAAGATAGATTGAGACGTAATGACAGGGAGGATGGAGGAAGGAATGAAGAAATGACTGAGAATGAAGGAGAGAAAGAAAAAAGATTAAATAGAAGGGATGAAACGGCCGACCGGATGAAGAAATGAAGCGAGAATGAAATTGAGAAAGAAAGAGAAAACTAATTAAAGAAATTAAGAATTAATGGTGAAGGGAAGAATGTATAAAGGGTGGAAAAGAATAAATATCAGAAAAAATATTTAATGAATGAAAGTGAAAAATGAAGAAGTAAAGAATGAAAGAAAAAAAGAAAGAAAGAGAGAATAATATTGAATAGGACTATGGAAATAATTAAGAAAGAAAGAAAGGAAGAAAAAAGAGAGAGATGGAAAGGAAGGGAAGAATGGATGACGGGAGGATGAAATGGAAAGAGAACAAAAGGGGAGGGAAAGAAAGAACGAGAGAAAAAACGAAAGAAAGAACAATCTTAAAAAGAATATGGAAAGAAATTAAGAGAAATAATGACAGCAAGGATGGAAAGAATGGAGGAAAGCAGAATGAAAGGACAAGAGAAAGAATGTGCGTAACAAGGAACAGAGTAGGAAAGAAATATTAATTGGGAAAAAGGGAATGAGACCTGGAAGGAAGAAAGGAACAGAGTAAGAATGAGAGAAACAACAGGGGAAATGAATAATAAGTAAATAAAGGAAGAGAGGAGGAGTGAACGATATAGAAAATGAAAGAAAGAAGGAAAGTAAAATGAAAGAAAGAAAGGGAGGGATGAAGCGAAAAATCAAGGAAGGAAGGATGGACGAAACAGAGAAAGAAAATCAGAAGTTTGGAATGGAAAAATAAATGAAGGAACGAGAAAGGAATAGAGAAAGGACGACAGAAGGAAAGAGAAGTAAGAAAAGAGAGAAATAAAGAACAGAGAAAGAAAGAAAGAAGGAAAGACAGAAAGAAAGAAAGATAGAGAATGAAGCAAATAATGAATTGGACGATGGAAATAATGGAGGAAGAAAGAATGGAAGAAAAAAAGAAAGAGAACGGAAGAGAAAAACAGGAAGGGATGAATGGATGAATAGAGGAAGAAAGGAAGAGGTAAATAAAGGGGGAAAGAAAGAAAGAGCAATAGAAAGAAAATAATAAGGGAAAAAGAGAGAGAGAAATAATGACTGGGAGGATGCAGAGAATGGATGAAAAATGGCTGAAATTAAGAGAAAAAAAATGTCAGTAAAAAGGAACAAAAGCAGAAAGAAATAAGGAAAGAATGATTGTAAGAAAGAGGGGAAGGTAAGAATGGAGGGTGGAAGGAAGAATGGAAACGAGTATTATTTAGAGGAAGAGATATAGATAGAAAGAATGGGGACAGTTATAATTGATAAAGGAAGGAAGAGACAAGACATGATGGAAAGATAAATGAAAGAAAGAAGGAAAGAAAAAAAAGAAAAAAAGGAAAGAAACAAAGAAAGATAGAAAGAAAGGTAGAATGGAAGGCAAGAGGTGAAGAATGATGGACGTTATGAACGGAAGAGAGAAGGATAGAATTAAAGGGGGGTCGGGAGAAATAGATGATGGAAGGAAGAGAGAAAGAAAAAGACAATGAAAGCAAAAATTTCAGCATGAATTTATTGCAGAAAGGAAGAAAGAAGAATGGAGAAGCGAAGGAAAGAGAAAATGAATAAAGGCAAGGATGGAAAAAATGGAGCAAGAAAGGGAGAAAGGAGGTGATAATGAAGGAAATGGTGGAATTAAAGAATGGAGGAAGAAAGAAAAGAATGAAAGAATGAACGGAAGGAAGAAAGAAGGAATAAAATAAATAAATGAAGGGATATATAAAGAAGGAAAGAATAAAATAAATATAGAAAGAAAGGGAGGAAGGAGGGGAAAATGTATGAGGTAAAGAAATAGACAACGAAAGGGGAAAGGTAATTATGGATTATATGAAGGTTGAAAGGAAGAGAGAACGAAAGAGAGTACAAAAGAAAGAGAAAACTGACGAAAGAATGAAGGGAAAAATAAAGGAAGAAAGAAAATAAGGGAGGAAAAAAGTAAAAAAAATAATTACAGTAAGAAATAGCCAAGGTACATCCACTTAAGAATCTCCTTTGCTGCACCTTTCACCTTTCCCTCTGTTAGACAATTCCCTCCTTGAAATGTTCCTTGCTGATTCAATTGCTCTGAACTGGCCACTTGATACAGACTGTTTACCGTATTCACGTTCTTTCCTAGCTGTTCGATGTTCGAAAATGCTCGCAGAAAACACTGATACAAATTTCTTGCTCATGCTGTCGACATGTACGGATATCGATCTACACAAACTTATCGACATTCACCGTCAGAAACTGGCACAGTCCATTGAAAAAGATGATGTGGCCGTCAGCCAGTTCCTCGCTGATGCAAAAGTGTTAAGTGAAAATGATCATAAGGTAGACATACCATAATAGATACTCAATGGGTGCTACGACTGAATGTCCAGTCGAACAGGACTTAGTCCACACAAATAATTGCTATAGTGTTCACGTCGTACTGAACATATTTCAAGTGTTAAGTTGAAATTAAAGCTGCGTGCTGCGCAAGAAACATTTGAAAAGCTCCTCTGAACTATGAAAATAATAAAATAAAATCAATGTATACATTAATTAATAAAGGAATGACACACCATGACACAACCATTATCCTTTAATGTTAGGGTGTTTGACCCAAACATTCATATATATCACCTCCCCTCAAAAGATCACAATTGTTGTTCTTCACTTAAGATCGCAGTTTCCTTTGCTTTCACAACCCATCCGAGAATGAATCGCGCTTATTCAGCAAAACCATCTGCAAAACATACCTTTGTTTCTATACGTGATGGGTAACTTTATAACCACATAAGTGTTGATAGATGACTAGCTCCAAAGGAAGGGATTGTAAGCAAATTACTCTAACAGACAACTGCACTACCACCACGAAAATGTGAGGAGATTGGTGGTGGTGAGAGTCAAGTGGCTTCCGTTAACATAACTGCAGTGCCGTACTTTTCCATGAATTGCATTACTCCAACGTTCTTTATTGATGATAGATGGCATGGGCGCAAAAGCGCAATTAATCCTTGTTTCAATACTGCTTATAGCCCAACGAAGCACCTGTAAATAACTATTTAAAACGGACCCCAAAACCGTGTAACTATTATACGCCATTTTCATAGGTGTTCTCGAAAGAAAGAAAAAGATAGAGGATAATCATGCAATATTTAAATGTTTCTCATCGCAAATAGATGCAACTAGATGAAACTCAAAAACTATTCTCTAGTAATACGTTATATTACCCATAGGCCTATAACTTATGATGACCGGCTTTGTTCCAATGGAGGCTTGATATTTTCCAAAATCATGGAATTAGTTGGTCATGGAATATTCAACTGCTGCCTGGCAACCCAGCATTGATATTCGGAGCAATTTACAATGTTAACCCATTTTGGATAGGGGAAGTAAAGGCATCCTTAATGCCTCAGGGGTTCATTAACACGTAAACAATTAAAGGAAAGCGGGAGACGGACAGGTTCATGGACACTTTAACACAATTTAATATTCTAAGCATCAGACCGATTTGTCATTTAAACATTCAAGGGGTATAGTGAGGCGGAATGAGACAGTGAAAGTTTTACATTGGCAACCGACTCCAGGATTTGGTTTAGATTGATGAGTTTCTGTTGCCCAATAAAAGAAAGCAGCAGAGTTCAATTTTGTCAGAGATTAAAACATGGACATGATATAAGGTGACGTTAGATGGAGCAACATGTGGCAACTTGATGACGGCTAATATGAATGTTCAGGCAATGAATTTCTCCAGTTTTATGCAAGAGGCGGAGATATATTTCTAACACCTGCCAGAATGCAGGCCTCGGTGATGTGAACGAATCTTTTCAAATCTCCACAGTGCAAATTCAGGATGAATGATTTCCCTTTCTGGGAAACTGGACCAGGGTTCAAGTTTCCGAGTAAAAGATAGGCCATTTGCGACTGAGATGAAGAGGAACATTAAAGTGCGTGAGTGAAATATCGATCGAATGATCCGTTGCAACTTTAGTTCAGGTATGAAGACGGTGCACAGTGGTTAATAGGCACTCCTGTTTCTACTTTCATTCAGCCTCCAATAGCTAGTGAGATCCCTTCCTTGTCTCTAAGCTACGTGACCGCGACTTTCTCTTACTATATCTGCATAATTGTTAAATTACATGACAAAAACAGAATTACCTGGAAAAACTCAGCAGCACCGGCGGACAAGAAAAGTGTTGACTTTTCGAGTCCTTTTGCGCCTTCAATAGAATAAAATTCCTGGATTAATTGCCCTATTGCGCCCATGCCATCCATCGTCACTGTCGAACGTTGGACTAAAAGAAAATTCTGCAAAAGTACGGCACTGGAGTTACGTTAACGGAAGCAACTTCACTGTCACCACCAACACCCTCCTCACATTTTCGTGCTGGGAATTCAGTTGTCTGTTAGAGTAATTTGCGGTTGAAGGGTCATAAAGACTCGAAACGTCAACACTTTTCTTCTCCGCCGAAGTTGCCAGACCTGCTGCATTTTTCCAAGTAATTCTATTTTTGTTTTCCAGCATCCGCAGTTTTTTGTTTTTATCTCTGTGTTAAATTACATGCCTGAGTGCCTCGGAATAATGAACAGGTGCATGATTCCCTTTGAAATACCTCAAGGTTCCAAACACGGGAGAAACATGTTTTGTTTAAACACCCAGGGAAAGAAATGGCATGTCACATGCCATCCCGCCAGCTGCTTGAACCTGTAATATTGCCGTGAAGAACTGAATCCTTGCAGTCTGCTAATTTATCATCTAACAGGTAGCAGCAGAAAGGCTTGGTGAGTTGATGCAGTGCAACTACTGTTACTTTATCTGAATAAATATTAACTACCTGATTAAGAAAATAATTAATGCTCAGCACGAATGTCCATGCTATTGGTGTGCCGTGACTGCAGCAATTGAGGATCTGCGGAATTTTGCAAGGAATATGAAATATTTGTTTTGCATTAAGTCTATAATCTCAAGGCTGGTTTGGTGTCCGTGGTTGTTGGTGTTTGGGGCAAAAAAAAGAAAGACAATGTTCATGTTATGTTTGTTGGCTCCTTAGTCCGGTCAATATCGCCAACAATGTCAAGCAAACCGTCTGAATGTGTACTTTTTTTTTAAGGAAATCTGCCTGCTGGCTGGAAATAACCGAAGAAATGCTCCATCACTAATCTTATTCGATTTTGTGCTGGAATCAGGAGCAGTGGGTCCAAGGACGCTGTGGAACACATTTGCTCAAATGCAGATTAAAAGCCAAGAACTCAGCGAAATATTATCAGAAATAAGAGAAAAAGGTGACTAACATAGAAAAATTTAAACACAGAAAATAGGAGCAGCAGTATGCAATTCGGCCCGTTGATCCTGCTCCACCATTCACTATAATCATGGTTGATCATCCAACTCAGTAGCCTGCTCGCCTTTCTCCTTATAAACTTCGATGCTTCCACCCCATGAGCTATATCCACCTCATTCTTGAAAGCACACCATGTTTTCCTTAAAATACTTTCTGTGGTAAATAATTCCACAGGCTCACCAATCTCTTGGATAAGAAATTTATCCCCATAACTGTCCTAAATGCTCTACCTCATATCCTCAGACTGAAACCCTTGGTTCTGTACTCACCCACCATTGGGAACACCCTTCTTGCATCTACCCTGCATAACTATGTTAGAATTTATCGGTTTATATTAGTTACCACCCGCCCACCCCCCATTCCTCTGATCTCGAGCAAATATAATCTTAATTGAGTCAACGCTCCACGTATGTCAGCCCCCAATTCCAGGAATCAGACTGGTAAACCTTCGTTGCACTCCCTCTCTGGAAAGTGCATCAAGCCTCAGAAAAGGAGCCTAAACTGCACATAATACGCCAGGTTTTGTTTCACCAGGGCCCTGTCAAATTGAAGCTCAATATCGCTGTTCCTGTACTCGAATCCCCTGGTTTTGAAGGTCCACATTCCAATTGCCTCTTTTACCAGATCTTGCAACTGCATGCTTACCTTCAGTGACTTGTACGAGGACACTCATGTCTTGTTGCACATTCACCTCTCTCAATTAATAGCCTTTCAGGAAATAATTTGCCTTCCTGTTAATTGCGTGCACAGTGAATGACGTCTCATTTATCCACATTATACTGCTTCTGGCAAGCATTTTCCCACTTACTCAGCTTGTCCAAATCATGCTGAAGCATATCTACATCCTCCAGCGGGATCACCCTCGAACCAGCTTTGTGCCACCAACAAATTTGGAATATTATATTTAATTCCACATGTAAATCATTCATACATATTGTGAATGTAACGGTTCCCAGCACGGATCTTCGCAGTGCTCCGCTATTCATTGTCTTCCATTCGGAGAAAAGACCCATTTATTCCTACTCTTTGCCTCCCATCTGCCGAACAGTTTTCTACTCATTTCAGTACAATACCCCCAACACGATGCAATTTAATTTTGCACGCCACTGTCATTTGTTGGAATTTGTTGAAAGCCTTGTGAATGTCCAAATAAAAGACATCCATTGCCCCCCCCCCCCACCCCCCCAGCCCGCGCCCCCATCGACCGCTCCCCCGTCATAAAATCTTTTGGTTACATCCTTGGAAAAAATCCAGTCGTTTTGTCAACCACGTTTTCCCTTTGGTAAAGGTTCGATTCTGCCACTGCTGTCCAAGTGTTCAGCTATTAAATCTTTCATAATGAACTCTAGAATATCCCCCACTACCAACGTCAAGTCTATTGTGCCCTGCTTTCTCTCTAGCTCGCTTTTTAAAGTGTGTGGTTAATTTAGCTACCCTCCAGACTGTTGGAACTGATTCTAGGGCCACTTTCTTCAGTACTTTGGAACGTAGATGATCAGGCCCTGGGGGTGTATCGCACTTCAATCCTAAAATTATCCCACAAACCATTTCCCTCGTGATATGAATTTATTTCCCTTCCTCCCTCGCAAGGAACGATGTGTTCCCTAACTTAACTGGTGTGCCATGTGTTTCCTATTGTGTCGTGATATGACATAGTATAGCTATAATGTTATGAATGAAACAATGTTTCATAATGATCTTAAAAGTGCAGACAAACAACCATAGAAAATTTAAGGCACAGAAGGAGGTCATTCGGTGCATTTTGTCTATGCCATGCCGAAGACACCCATGTGCCCATTCTATTCCACCTTCCTGCACCCGGTCCATAACCTTGCAGCTTACAGCAATTTAGGTGAAGATCCAGGGACGTTTTAAAACAGTTTAAATTTCTGCCTTTAACAACAACTTAGGCAGCGGAGAGCAGCCACCCACTAACGTCTGTGTAAAAAAGTTCTTCTTCTTGTTCCGTATGTTGAATCGATGATCCCTAGTTCTGGAATGCTAAATCAAGGGAAACAATTGTCTTCTGTCAACTCAATCGATCCCCCTCATAATGTTGTATAGCTCCATCAACTCACCTCTCGGCCTTCTTTGTTGCAAGGAAAATAACCCCAACCTATCCAAATTCTCCACGTAGTTAAACTTTTCTAACCATGGCAAAATTCTTGTAAACCTCTCCTGCACTCTCTCCAGAGCCATTATCTCCTTCCAGTAATGTGGTGTCCAGGATTGCAGAAAATACTCTAGTTGTGGCCTCACCAATGTTTTATATAATTCCAACATTATATCCTTAATTTTATATTCTATACATCTGCCAATGAAGGACAGCATTCCATATGCCTTCTTGACAACTTCGTCTACTTGAACTGCTGCCTTCAGGGACCTGGGGTACTTGTATGCCAGGATCTCTCACTTCATCTACCACTCTTAATACATTTCTTTTTATTGTGTAACCCGTCTAACATTTTACTTCCCTAAATGTATGACCTCACACTTTTCTATGTCAAAATTCATCTGCCACTTTACCGCCCATTCCACCAACCCATCTATTTCCTTTTCAAGATTATGGCTATCCTCTACAATTTACCCTGCTCGTCCAAACTATGTGGCATCTGCATATTTCCCAATCGTGCCCCCGACGTTCACTTCCAAATCGTTAAGATATAACACAAACAATAACGGTCACAACACCAAGCCCTGTGGAACACCACTTGAGGCAACATTCCATTCGCAAGGGCATCAGTTCACCATTACCATTTGTTTCATATTGCAAAGCCAACCTTTCATCCAGTTTGGCACGCTATCCTGAATCCCATGGGCTTTTAATTTCCTGACCAGTGGGAACTATTCAAATACCCTGCCAAAGTCGATGTAACAACTTCTACTGCACTGCCTTCAACAACCTTTCTTGTCACTCGCCCAAAGAATTCAATCAAATTTGTGAGGCAAGAGCTTCCATTAACAAATGCAGGCTGAACATCCATGCCTAGTTCATAACTACATTTCAGTTAATCCTATCTCTCAAGATTGCTTCTACTAATTTGCTCACCACCGATGTAAGTCTAACTGGTGTATAATTGCTTGGCATTTCCTTTGATCCATTTTAAACAATGGAATAAATGTTCAATTTCTCCAGTCCTCCGTTATCTCCCCTGTGCCTAGCAGAGATTGGAAAATCATCCTCAGAGCATCTCCTCCCGGAATTCCTTTTGCAGGCTCTGAAAAAAATTCACCTGGCCCTGATGAGATATCATCTTTGAATGATTTGAACCATTCAACCACTTCCTCTCTCTTTATGACTATCCCATCCAATATCTCGCAGTGTTCCTCCTGGACTTCTATATATACATCCTCCCTTTTCTTTGTAAAAATGCAGACAAATTATTCAATCCCAATCCTTCTCACAGTCTCTGCATCTACAGACGATTCCATCTTCATCTGGTATAGGTCCTAGTTTTTACATTATTAATTTTAGCATTAATGGTTGCAGGTTCCCAAATCCAAATGAAATCGGTGAGGAATGAAATGATTGCAGAAGTAGAAATTTATGTTCAATGTAAGTGTCCAATATTATTTAATTGATGCCTTCTTCCAGTAAGCAACTAATTCTGCACAATTGTCAAAGTCAGTGCCTTATTATTCTGGGCTTCATAATAATTTGAAAGCACCGGATCCATAAACAATGAATAAAACATGTTCTGCTCACATTAGTCCACTTTCCTTCAACGTTCCAGAATGAAAATGCGTGCGGAAGAGTCAGGAACTCCTATTGAAATAGTTGAAAAAAGTTTAGGTGTGGTGGGGTATACTTTTAGCATACGTGCCGTTGTTCATGAATCCCAGAGGTGGCATAGCAGATGTTTGTTTTTCTCAGAGAGGTTTTTTCGTGTTTCCAAATAATCAGTGGGTACAAGCAAGTGGTGTGACCGTTATTGAAGACATTGATAGTCCAATGTGACCTATGAAAATATTCAGCGTCCTGTATGCAGATAAAGATATACATTTAACCAGATTACGCACCATTATTAATATATCTTAATGCTATTTGTATCCTCTGGAGAAAATTATTATAGGGTCGTGAGCCGTCTGCCAATTATCGGCTTGTAAACCAAACATTGCTTTGAGCAGCCTCTGTAAAAAAGCGACACCTAATGGTCACTCTCGGCAAACTACGGCTTTTGTTCCAACGAGCTGCTCACTTCCTTGACGTCTCCAATAATTTCATTCAAAATCAAGAATGTGTGCTAAAAAAAAACATGTTTGTAAATGCTTAGAATGCACCAGTCAGAAATTCCCCACATTGCAACGTTAGAATATTAGCTAAGTTTCAATTTTGATAGTCCGGAGAAGCGTCGGGTGTTTTTGTCCGAACATGAAGCATTCAAGGAAATAGGGACTACATTTTTCCACCTGACTTTTCTATAAGAAAGCAAAATATTTGGTTTTCTTATAATTGAGATGAATCGATTGAAGTATCTTCTTTTGTGTAACATCACTTTTACCTTGATTGGGACAATTGAAACTAGGATAAGTGAAACATTGCCTTACAAATAAAAAAAAACACATTAAGTTATTTAACTTTGGCATCGAACATCAGCAGTCTTTGCAAACTTCGCTTACTATTGTATCACATGGCCAGTTTCATTCACAAAATCTATTGTCATTTTTCTTTCTCTCTGACCACACAGTGCTGCAGCGGCTGTTCGGTTTCACAGTGCATGTAAAATTAAGAGTTTCAATTGTCTTCGAAGTGTCAGTTGAGGGGACTTGCCCCATTCCCTTTGCCCAATGTTCGCAGTCCGGTTAGGCGACTTTTTTTCTTGTCACGAATTCCATCGCAACTTGGGAGGGTTCACTACATAAAGCCTGCTCTTCATCCATAGCATTACCCCCATGCTGAACAATTCTTCAGAAAATTCATTGAAACTAGAGAACAGTTTGATCAATAGGATTAATATTATTTACATTGTGAATGCCTTGGCAAAGAAACGCGAAAGAATTAATAACAAAACAAAATCAGAATTACCTGGAAAAACTCAGCAGGTCTGGCAGCATCGGCGGAGAAGAAAAGAGTTGACGTTTCGAGTCCTCATGACCCTTCGACAGAACTTGATTTCGAGTCCAAGAAAGAGTTGAAATATAAGTTGGTTTAAGGTGTGTGTGTGGGGGGCGGAGAGATAGAGAGAGAGAGAGGTGGTTCTGTAGACAAACAAGCAGTGATAGAAGCAGATCATCAAAAGATGTCAGCGACAATGGTACAAAAGAACACATAGGTGTTAAAGTTAAAGTTGGTGATATTATCTAAACAAATGTGCTAATTAAGAATGGATGGTAGGGCACTCAAGGTACAGCTCTAGTGGGGGTGGGGGGAGCATAAAAGATTTTAAAATATTTAAAAATAATGGAAATAGGAGGGAAAAGAAAAATCTATATAATTTATAGGGGAAAAAAAAGGAAAAAGGGGGAAACAGAAAGGGGGTGGGGATGGGGGAGGGAGCTCACGACCTAAAGTTGTTGAATTCAATATTCAGACCGGAAGGCTGTAAGGTGCCTAGTCGGAAGATGAGGTGTTGTTCCTCCAGTTTGCGTTGGGCTTCACTGGAACAACGCAGCAAGCCAAGGACAGACATGTGGGCAAGACAGCAGGGTGGAGTGTTAAAATGGCAAGCGACAGGGAGCTTTGGGTCATTCTTGCGGACAGACCGCAGGTGTTCTGCAAAACGGTCGCCCAGTTTACGTTTGGTCTCTCCAATGTAGAGGAGACCACATTGGGAGCAACGAATGCAGTAGACTAAGTTGGGGGAAATGCAAGTGAAATGCTGCTTCACTTGAAAGGAATGTTTGGGCCTTTGGACGGTGAGGAGAGAGGAAGTGAAGGGGCAGGTGTTACATCTTTTGCGTGGGCATGGGTTGGTGCCATAGGAGGGGGTTGAGGAGTAGGGTGTGATGGAGGAGTGGACCAGGGTGTCCCGGAGAGAGCGATCCCTACGGAATGCCGATAGGTGGGGTGACGAAGGGAAGATGTGTTTGGTGGTGGCATCATGCTGGAGTTGGCGGAAATGGCGGAGGATGATCCTTTTAATGCGGAGGCTGGTGGGGTGATAAGTGAGGACAAGGGGGACACTATCTTGTTTCTGGGAGGGAGGAGAAGGCGTGAGGGTGGATGCGCGGGAGATGGGCCGGACACGGTTGAGGGCCCTGTCAACGACCGTGGGTGGAAATCTCGGTTAAGGAAGAAGGAGGACATGTCAGAGGAAGGGTTTTTGAAGGTAGCATCATTGGAACAGATGCGACGAAGGCAAAGGAATTGGGAGAATGGGATGGAGTCCTTACAGGAAGCGGGGTGTGAGGAGCTGTAGTCGAGGTAGCTATGGAAGTCGGTGGGTTTGTAATGGATAATGGTGGACAGTCTATCACCAGATATTGAGACAGAGAGGTCAAGGAAGGGAAGGGAAGTGTCAGAGATGGACCACGTGAAAATGATGTTGGGTGGAGATTGGAAGCAAAATTAATAAATTTTTCCAAGTCCCGACTGGAGCATGAAGCGGCACCGAAGTAATCATCGATGTACTGGAGAAAAAGTTGTGGAAGGGAGCCGGAGTATGACTGCAACAAGGAATGTTCCACATACCCCATAAAGAGACAGGCATAGCTGGGGCTCATGCGGGTACCCATAGCCACACCTTTTATTTGGAGAAAGTGAGAGGAGTTGAAGGAGAAATTGTTCAACGTGAGAACAAGTTCAGCCAGACGGAGGAGAGTAGTGGTGGATGGGGATTGTTCGGGCATCTGTTCGAGGAAGAAGCTAAGGGCCCTCAGACCATCCTGGTGGTGGATGGAGGTGTAGAGGGATTGGACGTCCATGGTGAAGAGGAAGCGGTTGGAGCCAGGGAACTGGAAATTGTTGATGTGACGTAAGGTGTCAGAGGAATCACGGATGTAGGTGGGAAGAGACTGGACAAGGGGAGAGAGAAGGGAGTCAAGATAACGAGAAATGAGTTCTGTGGGGCAGGAGCAAGCTGAGATGATCGGTCTACCGGGGCAGTTCTGTTTGTGGATTTTGGGTAGAAGATAGAAGCGGGCCGTCCGAGGTTGGGTGACTATCAGGTTGGAAGCTGTGGAAGGGAGATCCCCAGAGGAGATGAGGTCAGTGACAGTCCTGGAAACAATGGCCTGATGTTCAGTGGTGGGGTCATGGTCCAGGGAGAGGTAGGAGGAAGTGTCTGCGAGTTGACGCTCAGCCTCCGCGAGGTAGAGGTCAGTGCGCCAGACAACAACAGCACCACCCTTGTCAGCGGGTTTGATGACAATGTCAGGGTTGGACCTGAGAGAATGGAGTGCAGTAAGTTCAGAGAGAGACAGGTTAGAATGGGTGAGAGGAGCAGAGAAATTGAGACGACTAATGTCGCGCCGACAGTTCTCAATGAAAAGATCAAGAGAAGGTAAGAATCCAGAGGGAGGGGTCCAGGTGGAGGGATAATATTGGAGATGGGTAAATGGATCCGATGAACTGGGAGAGGACTCCTGCCCGAAGAAGTGAGCCCGGAGACAAAGACGGTGAAAGAAGAGTACAGTATCATGCCGAGCCCGAAATTCATTGAGGTGAGGGCGTAAGGGTATGAAACTAAGTCATAAAAACAAAGAAAACTGCGGATGCTGGAAATCCAAAACAAAAACAGAATTACCTGGAAAAACTCAGCAGGTCTGGCAGCATCGGCGGAGAAGAAACGAGTTGACGTTTCGAGTCCTCATGACCCTTCGACAGAACTTGATCAAGTTCTGTCGAAGGGTCATGAGGACTCAAAACGTCAACTCTTTTCTTCTCCGCCGATGCTGCCAGACCTGCTGAGTTTTTCCAGGTAATTCTGTTTTTGTTATGAAACTAAGTCCTTTGCTGAGCATTGAACGTTCAGCATCGGAGAGGGGAATGTCAGGGGGTATAGTGAATACACGGCTGGGGCTGGGATTGGAAGATGGGGTGGGGACGGAGGGACAGGCTGGGGTGGAGGGTCCTAGATGGGTGTTGGTGTCGATGAGTTGTTGGAGCTTGCGTTCCTTGGCAGTTGAGAGAAAGAGAAAAAGTTTCTTGTTGAGGCGTCGGATGAGCCGAAGGATAAAATGAAACTGGGGGCACGCGCAGCTTTGAAAAAGGGTACGGCGGCGCTGCTGGAGGGAGAGGTCGAGTGTGTTCATATGGCGGTGCATGGCACTGAGTGTGGATTTCAGAATGTGACGGGAACAGCAGTCTGAGAAACGTTTTATGTCCCGGAGATACCGGTAATCCTGGGTGGATTCGAAAGATGAGGGGTTGAATCTCAGTTGAAATCCACGTTGTGTAAAGCGGAGACGGAGACAGTCACTGAGAAAGGAGATATGGCTGTGAAAGCGGGTTTTAGTAAACACCTTGTCAAACACCAGGAGGGAAATGGAAAGCAAAGAAGGTGAACAAGGCAACAGAAAGGGAAAGAATTAATGTTTGTCTCAACAAGCATTAAAAGTGAATGATAAATGTTCTTTCTGCAGTAATAATTTCCCGTCAATGCGTTGATCGATTAAATGTCAATCTCTGAATCAGGATTCATGTGTCATTGATATATACATGTATATAATGCCTGCATTATTTTATTTTCAAGCGCTCAAGCACAAACACTCTATGCGGACAAAGAATAAGAAACTGAGAGCCCTTAACACTGGGGGAAAACAATGTCATAGGGCGTACCTCCTGGATGAGTGTTATACCAACATAGTGACTGTTGCATCCCCCCGTCAGAGGCGAGAAGTGGAAAGTGAATTGAAGGCCCGCGGGAGAATGCTTGCCGAGATACTGAGGACAAACATTGATAAATGTAAGGAGTTTGAACTCCATTAACTTTTACCAAGCAACTGTTGTGAAACGAGACAGACTTGGACAACAGTGATGATTGGCGCTCCCGCGAGTGGGAAAAGTACCCTTATTCAGAAGATGCTTTTGGACTGGGCCAATAGGGAAATATACAACCAGTTTGCATTTGTTTTTTATTTTAAGTTTTCAAAAATAAATTTAGTAAAACTCAGAATCAATCTATCTAACCTAATTCTGGATTCCTTCCCTCACTTCGAGAATCAATTGCAGCATCTGTGGCAGGAACCTGCAAAAATAATGTTTGTGTTTGATGAATTCGAACGATTTGTTAATATAATCGATTTCGACGACGCCACAAGCAGTATACATCAGCAAATTCATTCTTTAGATCCAGACTCTTTTTGTGAACTGTCAGAGATCGTGCTCTGCCTCATACAAGGGAAGATGCTGACCGGCTGTTCAGTTTTGATCGCAACACGGCCGTGGAAACTGGAGTTACTTGCAAAAGCAGAAATAGATCTAATGGTAGAAATTGTCGGATTTCAATCTGATCAAATAAAACGATATGTTTCGCAATGTTATGGTGATGAGCAGTTTGCAGCAGATGTGATTGAATACATTGAACAGATGAGACTTTCTACACCATGTGCTATAATCCCCTGTACTGCTCAGTCCTCTCTTCATTAGTAGCGATGCATCTAGCACAAGGGGCAGACAGGGGATCACTTTTACGCATGACCAGCACGCGGGTGTTCTATGCTTACGTCTCCAGTCTGTTAAAAAGATGCCAATGTGATTGCGTAATCGCTGAGAGCCTTTTGATGCACTTAAGTTTTATGGCCTACCAGGGGGTTTGCAAAAAAAAGTATTACTTTTCATAGTGAACAGTTAATTGACCTCGAACCAGGATTCTTGAATGTTGTCACTTCTTTTATGTTGGAGGTTCAAGAAGAAGATCGGAGCAGTGTTGTATACACATTCACTCATTCCATTTTGCAAGACTTTTTCGCAGCACTCATGATCCGACAAACTACAGTAGGAAATGAATCGATCAAATATCTCACTGAATGGGAGAGGTTCATGGACGGCAGATATCGGATGTGCTCATACTTCCTTGTTGGTATTTCATCACTAAAATCAAGTGATCACCTTGAATGCCAGATGGGCGTAATTAACACGGAAACAGCTGCGCAAGTATCAGATTGGCTCCAGAAAAAAATGAAAGCACTTGTTCAGAACTTGGGAGACCGGCAAACCCAAAAAACTTTCTTAAAGACGTTGCACTATTTGTTTGAATTTGGAGACACCAAACTGATGAAGGACGCATTAAAACCATTAAAGGCCATAACATTTACAAAGCTTCCTCTTAAATATTCTGATTGTGTGGTTCTGTCAACTGTACTGATGAACATGGAACGGATTGAAGAGCTGAATCTCGTTGCGTGTGGTATACAAGCTGAAGGAATACATCAGCTGGAAGTCTTGCTTCCCAAATGAACAATAATCAGGTAACTCACCAAAATTGTTAAATAGCATTATAAACAAAAAAAATGAATGTGGTGGGATAATATGGAAAAACATACAAAAAACACTTCTCAATTTGAACCCACTAAGAACCCCATTCTTCCATTAGACTCTCCAGCACGAAAAGGAAATGATAATATTAAAGCTTCGTAGTTTCTGTTCGGTTTGAATGAGAGCACCAAATAGTTATGTGCTTTAATTTAAATAATCAGTTTGGATGCTTTTTTTACATCATGTTTGAATTTGATGCACTTTTTACTCAACCTCTATAGCTGCATTAATAATTTTGTTGTCAATGGCAAATCCATACTCAACACAAAGGAAAATGGTTGCACATGTTGCTAGCTGATAAGCTCAGTCGCACAATATAGCTGTAGGATCACCACATATTAACTACATAAGGAGACAGTGTTATTCTCTGCTTCATCAATGTATCCTCCCTCATTCAGCTAGAATTTCAGATGTCAATTGGACATTGTACTGTGTCAACTAACATTGCATATTTCAAGGATACCGGGGTCATCTGCATCATTTTTCCGCAACACAAGTATAACATAAACACTTGGGCTGATAAGCGCCAAATAATGTTCTTGACAAAAAAAATTGATGGCACGTATTGCTTTCAAAAAGATATAATCCAAAGTTCACATTTTAATATTGATCTCTTACCCATCACTGAATTCCAAACGATCATCACTCTAAGGTTCAGGATTCACCATAAAATTAGGCAGACCAGTAAGATAAATATAGTAGACCGAATAGAACATCAGAATCTGGACTGCTTCAGCGTATAACTCAATTTCTGGTTCCCTAAGCTCTGTGCATCATCTACACGGTTCAATTCAGTAATGTCATGGAATGCTTTTCAATTGCTCAGATGAGGACTACTCTTACAAAACAGGAGAAGTTTAATCCCTCAATCTAGAACTGACATTCCCGGCCAAAGGAAACCTTTCCATTGTCAGCTCATTGGCCGACTTGAAACACTCACTCCCTCAACCACCGATGGCACAGAGGCGCCATTGTGCATCAAATACAAGATACACTGCAACAACTCGCCTTGCTTCTTCTAACTGCGACTCCCAGACGCACGACCGCTTTCAACCCAAAGCAAAAAAGGCTCAAATTCTGGGGAGCATAACAACCTGCTTCCCTCTAAACAACTTACCATTCTAATTTGCATCTATAAACGCTTCCATTAGTGCTTCTGTGTCAAAATTCTGCATATGATTTTTGCATAGCAATGCGGGTGTAGGTATGAATGAAGGATTTCAATGCATGAACACAAATGACTATCGCCAGCTTTTCAACAGAAATTGTGGATGTGTTTGGGGAAAATAAGCTACATTTCTGAGCGATGCTTGCGTTCCATGTCTAGTTAGAGGTTTACTTTTCGATTTCCCTTTGTCAAAGCCCACGCACACAGTTTTACAGTGACATTGATGTTAGAATGCGGATAAGGCAATTGTGAATGACTGTCACACGGTCCGGCCTTCTGCACGTTACTTATAATCATTTAGTATTGAGCGCTCATGTTTATCATGTAAAATATAACAGTGAATGCACCCTGTGATCGTCACTATTGTTACCGATTTTTTTTGCTAAAAGCAAAATAAATATAGCTTAATTTGAGTGCAAGTTCTAACTTTCGCTGTGGTCATGCCCAATGTGCTCCAGGTTAATAATCATTAATGAATGCTGTCTTTTTCAGGACATTTGTCCTGAAAATTTTTGATTGTGCTTTTTTGAAGCTAGACTCAATGGAAACCGGGTTTGAAATGGATCGCAGCAATTCTGAAGAGAAAGGATTGCAAAATACAAAGGCTGGAGTGAGTAATTCAGTTGGAAATATGGAGGAACTAAATTTTTCAATCTTTATCTGGAAAAATATCAATTATTCATAGAAAGCAAATATTGATTTTGGATTTGCTTTAGGATGAAAATCGTTCAGAGAAATTAATGATCGATAAAGGGAAATATAACTATACACCTTCCCTAATCTTCTGTCTCTCTTTCTCTCTCTCCCACTCTCTACTTCACTCTTTCTATCGCTCTGTGATACAACACACAACCTTGTTACGTGGCAGGTGATGTGCGCCAGCTGGATCAAACCTCTAGGGAAACTTGAAATAGCTGCCACATCAGTTTTGCCTTTTGTATGTTACTTAGAGCATTCAGTATTAATAAGCCCTCGGAGACACAGTGGTAACTTTTGAAACAATTAAATAAATATTTTACGCCCATCAATACATCTACAAATTACTACGATACTACGAACATTCCTAAAAAACCTTGCTTCCAGTTAAACCTCCATTCAGGCAATAATAAAAAGCAGAATACATTTAAACAGGTACAGCAACACGATACCCTGTGCAGAAACTTTCGAAGTGAATCTAGCCAGCTTCTATGCCTTGTTCCTTAGTCGCCTGAACCTTTTCACACTTCTGTAAGATATTAGAATTCCTTCCACTCCTTGCACTCAATCTCATCTCCTTTATATGACGTTCTGCGTTATGAACTGAATTCTATTGTTCAAATATGTCAATTCAACTTTACATTTTCATAATATATGTCTTTCATAGTACTGATATTATTAGAAGCATTTGGGGAAATAATGTTTGCCTTTGCTTAATATTTCTAGGTGCAACATGTTACGCTTTTTTTTAATTCCGCCTAACTTTATTTATTTAAAAATGTGAATGTTTCTCAGAATACATATTCTAAAACTTCAGTCATGTTTAATTATTTATCATTTCAAACGTAGCTTCCCTTTTGAAGATTCAAAAGCACCAGAACAGATGTCTACAATTGCATTAGCCGCATGCCCCTCCCCCCCCCCCCCCCCCAACACGCACACAGAAACACCTACACGCACACGCAGACACACAAACACAGGGAAATTAATCCAAACCTCAATATTAACCCATTGTTACAGTAAATCACAATATAATTATGAGAACAATTATATGTCTGCCACACACAAAGAGACACAAATAAACAATTCTTTATGTTCGCAGTCATTGTTTGCAAGTGCTCTACATTTCAACCTGCAACGTTCATGTGATCCCTCCTTCTTTTAATCACTGCAGGTTAAAATCTAACCGTCTCACAGATGATTGTATAGGAATGCTGGTTTACTCTCTCAGTGCAAACTGCTCTTTGGCAGAACTGGACCTAAGTAATGATAATTTGGATTGTGAACAGGCCAACAGGCTGACTGACAAATCTGTTCCTGCATTGAGGCGCATCATGCAGAGTATCTAAAACAATCAACTCTACATGATGACCATCTTTAACCTACCAAAATATTCAAAAACAAAATTGGGCATGAAATTCCTTCAAGGAAGGGGAGCTCCTCTCGGCTGCTGATGGTGCGCCTTGGTGATTCCAAATACACAGGAATGTGGTTGACTCGTAATTAAATTCTGAAAAATTCAAATCAACAGACAAAAAGTTGGGACGGAAGTTCTAAATAGTGGCCGTGTCAGCAGACACGTTTTCAAGAAACCAAGACTAATGAGCCCATTCCCTCACCGTTTGCAACCACACCAACACTCGCCCAACGCCAACCGCACCCCCCCCCCCCCCCCACCCCATCACCTGGCACTCCCTTCCTCCAGCCTGCCAGACGCTCTCCGCACCATGGCTGCTGTTGTAATTTGAATTTTATTAAATAACATATTGACTTAAAACTAATGCATCATTCAATTTAGTAATAGTGATTATGAAACCATCACCGATTCATGTAAAATACTAACTTGGTCGCTAATGAATTTCGGAAGCAAATCTGCCATTCATAAATGTTCCGGTTCACTTGTGATCCCAGATGCACAGGATCGTGATTGATCTCTGGAGCAATAAATTGTGCTCTTCCTCGTGTTGCCCACAACGTCCAGCAGACACTGGAAATTTATTTCGAGAAGCATCGGATCACTTATGACAAAAAAGTCACGAGTGTTGTACAGGAAAACGAATAAAAGACAGACTGACAGGATCATATCACTGCAGCTACAAATGTGGAATACTTTTCCTATCACTATTTTTTCCGGTGCCCACAACTATCATATTCTGGTCGTTACCATGATACAGATCATTACCTGAATCACGCCTATCAATAAGTTTATTAAAGTGGAGGCTATAGACCGAGAATTCTGTGCCGAGAACCTCATGTCCCAAACACACCAAAGCCTATTGTCCTTCTCTCAGGCACAACTCAACTGTGTAAGAATGTGCTGCAGTTTACTAGATGAATGAAGTGACTACAATCCAAAAGTAAAACTCAATACAGGAAAAAAAAAATACACAGGCGCGATTGACACCTGATGCTATACTTTAATCTTTTACATCCTCCCGCCTTGGCGCATGAGTGATGCATTGTGTATTTTTCGCCAGTGCACCTTATTACAATTATGACATTTCGTTGAACTTAAATGGCAGGAACCCTTACACATTGGAATAATCTTGGAAAGAAATTACAGATAAATATTCATACTTGCCTTCCCATAAATGCATCTAACATTTGAAGAAGTAGATCAATAAAATCAATGAACACATTCATGTTTCTTTAAATTAACAACAGTATAACGTATTATGAATAGAATTATCGACTCTTTTTTGGGACCTGTATTCTCTAAAATAGTTTCCCTTTGTTTTTCCAGGTTGACAGGCAATCAATTATCTGCAGAATAACAGAAAGCTTTGATTTCGTTCCATGAATCAAAACATTTGAAGTAATTACGGAATGAATGTCTACTTTTAATATTTATTGCATCTATTTTGACTTCATGTTTTACGTGACAGTTTCTGGAATCACGTCTTCAAATGGGCAATCTGTCGGGACTTGCCATTGAGAGAAAAAAGACAAGCACAATCGAGGGTTTACAAAAAAATTTGATTCTTTCATTTTCCCTCTTTCCCTCTGCAGGGCTCAAACAATTTTGCCTTGCTATGCAGAAACTTACATGTATTTATTTATTTTTAATATTTGTTTTCATCATTCGAGATGTGGCATCCATGATATTGGTGGCCATATTGGGAAATGCATAACTGGTGGTCTGAGCACTTTTGTTTAGTCTGCAAGCCTGAGCACGAGCCTCTGAAATTTTGCAATTAAAGTTCACCAACCTCTCACACTCTGCCGCCCAGGTTCTCAGTCAATTAATTAATCAGTCTTAATAAAAGCTCATCTTTTGATGCCCTGGCACAACTTTAAATTTAATCAGTTGAGCCTATAACACTGGGTCCCAATAATCAGTCAGCAGCTGCTGGCAATTCCTCAAACATTGTCAAAGGGACTACTTCACTTGATTTTTCACAGAATTGCGATATGAAATATAGGTTTCTGGTGTCTGGTGAAGCGATTTTGCAATTTCAGATTCAAATGCAGCAATATTGCCACGTCCTATAAGACCTAAAATGAAAATGAATGGCCCTGGAATGTATGGACTCAGCACTGCAATATTGTGTCAATATCGACAATGAATCTTCAATAATAAAAACAAAGAGAACTGCGGATGCTGGAAATGTAAAACAAAAACAGAATTACCTGGAAAAACTCAGCAGGTCTGGCAGCATCGGCGGAGAAGAAAAGAGTTGACGTTTCGAGTCCTCATGACCCTTCGACAGAACTTGATTTCGAGTCCAGGAAAGAGTTGAAATATAAGCTGGTTTAAGGTGTGTGGGGGGAGGTGGGGGGGGGGGGGGTGCGGAGAGAGAGAGAGAGACAGAGGTGCTTGTGTAGACAAACAAGCAGTGATAGAAGCAGATCATCAAAAGATGTCAGTGACAATGGGACAAAAGAACACATAGGTGTTAAAGTTAAAGTTGGTGATATTATCTAAACGAATGTGCTAATTAAGAATGGATGGTAGGGCACTCAAGGTACAGCTCTAGTGGGGGTGGGGGGAGCATAAAAGATTTTAAAATATTTAAAAATAATGGAAATAGGTGGGAAAAGAAAAATCTATAAAATTTATAGGGAAAAAAAAAGGGGAAAAAAAGGGGGAAACAGAAAGGGGGTGGGGATGGGGGAGGGAGCTCACGACCTAAAGTTATTGAATTCAATATTCAGACCGGAAGGCTGTAAGGTGCCTAGTCGGAAGATGAGGTGTTGTTCCTCCAGTTTGCGTTGGGCTTCACTGGAACAATGCAGTAAGCCAAGGACAGACATGTGGGCAAGAGAGCAGGGTGGAGTGTTAAAATGGCAAGCGACAGGGAGGTTTGGGTCATTCTTGCGGACAGACCGCAGGTGTTCTGCAAAGCGGTCGCCCAGTTTACGTTTGGTCTCTCCAATGTAGAGGAGACCACATTGGGAGCAACGAATGCAGTAGACTAAGTTGGGGGAAATGCAAGTGAAATGCTGCTTCACTTGAAAGGAGTGTTTGGGCCCTTGGACGGTGAGGAGAGAGGAAGTGAAGGGGCAGGTGTTACATCTTTTGCGTGGGCATGGGGTGGTGCCATAGGAGGGGGTTGAGGAGTAGGGGGTGATGGAGGAGTGGACCAGGGTGTCCCGGAGGGAGCGATCCCTACGGAATGCCGATAAGGGGGGTGAAGGGAAGATGTGTTTGGTGGTGGCATCATGTTGGAGTTGGCGGAAATGGCGGAGGATGATCCTTTGAATGCGGAGGCTGGTGGGGTGATAAGTGAGGACAAGGGGGACCCTTTCATGTTTCTGGGAGGGAGGAGAAGGCGTGAGGGCGGATGCGCGGGAGATGGGCCGGACACGGTTGAGGGCCCTGTCAACGACCGTGGGTGGAAAACCTCGGTTAAGGAAGAAGGAGGACATGTCAGAGGAACCGTTTTTGAAGGTAGCATCATCGGAACAGATGCGACGAAGGCGAAGGAACTGGGAGAATGGGATGGAGTCCTTACAGGAAGCGGGGTGTGAGGAGCTGTAGTCGAGGTAGCTGTGGGAGTCGGTGGGTTTGTAATGGATATTAGTGGACAGTCTATCACCAGAGATTGAGACAGAGAGGTCAAGGAAGGGAAGGGAAGTGTCAGAGATGGACCACATGAAAATGATGGAGGGGTGGAGATTGGAAGCAAAATTAATAAATTTTTCCAAGTCCCGACGAGAGCATGAAGCGGCACCGAAGTAATCATCGATGTACCGGAGAAAAAGTTGTGGAAGGGGGCCGGGGTAGGACTGCAACAAGGAATGTTCCACATATCCCATAAAGAGACAGGCATAGCTGGGGCCCATGCGGGTACCCATAGCCACACCTTTTATTTGGAGAAAGTGAGAGGAGTTGAAGGAGAAATTGTTCAACGTGAGAACAAGTTCAGCCAGACGGAGGAGAGTAGTGGTGGATGGGGATTGTTTGGGCCTCTGTTCGAGGAAGAAGCTAAGGGCCCTCAGACCATCCTGGTGGGGGATGGAGGTGTAGAGGGATTGGACGTCCATGGTGAAGAGGAAGCGGTTGGAGCCAGGGAACTGGAAATTGTTGATGCGACGTAAGGTGTCAGAGGAATCACGGATGTAGGTGGGAAGGGACTGGACAAGGGGAGAGAGAAGGGAGTCAAGATAACGAGAAATGAGGTCTGTGGGGCAGGAGCAAGCTGAGACGATCGGTCTACCGGGGCAGTTCTGTTTGTGGATTTTAGGTAGGAGATAGAAGCGGGCCGTCCGAGGTTGGGCGACTATCAGGTTGGAAGCTGTGGGAGGAAGATCCCCAGAGGAGATGAGGTCAGTGACAGTCCTGGAAACAATGGCTTGATGTTCAGTGATGTTCAGTGTTCAATGATGAATCTTCAATGTTGAACGTTTGAAAAAATGAACCAAATTGATATTGTTGTATTTTTAGATATGTTTCCCACCTAGATTCACCAGGTCTTTCCAATCGAAAAGGCCCTATTCACTGAATATAAAAATCAAGAAGCCATTCCGACGAGGGTTCCATAGCGTCAGGTAACACAACATCTCAAACTAATCAAAGAGTGAAAGTAAATTCAAGATGACAAATTTCCAAATGACAGCAAGGTTGTTTGACTTTGTTGACACCGCCACATTTTTAAAACAAATAATGTAATTTAAAAGTTATTTTAAATCCCACTGACCAATCCAAAGAATCACGTTGTATTTCATTTCGTAAATTTTTCTATAATAAACAATCAAAGTGCAACACGAGGAAAAATTGCTTCTACGTCAACGAAAATAGCAAACCAAAGGAAATAATGCTCTTTTATGTTGTAGTGAAATCACTCTAACAAAGCACAGTTCAATGGCTACACATTTGCGCTCTCAGAAAATTTGTAATATTTACAGGAAACAGACCACACGTACCTCACGCTGCCAACAGTGTCTGTTCTTTCCATGTCGTTCAGTAGTCAGCTACAGTTTCCATTATTAGTCTCTTCTTTGTTTCTTATGAACATTCCAGAACGGAATTCTAGCACCTTCTTGGGGGGATTTTTTCTCCCGGTAAACACATTGCGAACCCTCCAGCGTCCTAAACGCTTGCTAGTCCTCATCACATCGACTTGCTGTCTGCTGGCTATCAGTATGCAGCCTTTTCCCTTGCATTCCACAGGAGCTGCATTCTGTATTTCCTTCCCTCTCTCTCTCTCTCTAACTTTCTGCATCTCTCTCACAATCCCTCACCCTCTCTCTCTCGCTATCTTTTGCTTTCGCCCTCACTCCCTCACCCTCTCTCTCACACACTTACACAGCCAAAAAGTACAGATATAAGCTCTTCCCAAAGGAACACTTGGGTAAGAATTAATGTTTTAAAGCATGTGACGTCAGCAAAAAATCTAAGCTCCTCATCAACTAAATATTGCATGTCCTACTGTCTCGGAGTCTGCAGGTCTGCCAGCGTTAATGACAGCTATATTTCTGTTATCAATGTTCAATCTAACGCTTGACTTTGAATATGTTTTGGCCTGTGCACAGGTCCCGAAAACAACATGTTCACATGGCCTTATCGAAGGCCAGATCTAATAGGACGACAGATGTTCCACATACTATCTCACGTGACCTTCAGGAAAAAGATACTTCTCAAATAAAAGCATCTTACAACACACCGCATTCCCAACGTCAGAGGCAACCGAACTTTCATTTTACTACTGAGATAAAAACAAAAAACTGCAATGAAAGAAATCAAAAACAAAAAAACTGAATTACTTCGAAAAAGTCAGCTGGTCTGGCAGCATCGGCGGAGAAGAAAAGAGTTGATGTTTCGAGTCCTCATGACCCTTCAAAAGAACTGAGTGAATATTAGGAGAGGGGTGAATTATAAGCTGGTGTGGCGGAGGTGTGGGTGCGGGCGGGGTGGCATGGGAGGACAGAAGTGGGGGGGGAGGTGGGTGGTGTGGTTGTATGAACGAGCAACCACTGATAGAGCAGATATTCAAATGATGTCACAGACAAAGGCTTTGTTCCTTTGTCAGTCACATCTTTTGATTATCTGCACCTATCACTGCTTCCTTGTGCCTACAACTACACTAGCCCCCAACACTTTTCTCCCACCACCTCCCCCCCCCCTCCGTCCCCCCGTCCCCCACCTTAAACCAGCTTATATTTCATCCCTCTCCTAATATTCACTCAGTTTTGTTGAATGGTCAGGATGACTCGAAATGTCAACTATTTTCTTCTCTGCCGATCCTGCCAGACTTGCTGAGTTTTCCCACCTGCTGTTTTCCCAGGTAATTCTGTTTTTATTTTGTTATTTTTTTTCATTTTACTACTGTTGTATTCGCTGTTTCTAATCAATCACAACAAATAATCTGAGACATGTTTTGTCAGAAGAAATTCAATGCGGAGAAATTTAAGCGATTTATTCTGGGGCGATTTAAAATGGTGAGAAAATGTGAAAACATCAGCGTACAATTGTAAAGCAGGAGGAAGAGCAGAGGAATATCGGTGTATGTGTTCTTAAGTCATTCAAGCTGGAAAGAAAGTTTGAGCAATGGGTCGGTAAACTATGCTGTAACCTAGACTTCATCAATATGGCCATAGTGTTAAAAAAAGGAGGGTGATTATGTTGATCTTTCATGAGATAATATTTTGGCCTCAGCTCGAGTATTGAGTATAGCTCTGTTTTTCCCGAATTAGATATGTTGTGAAGCATTGGGCACAGTCCAGATGAGGAATACAAAAATGGTTGTAGTGATGAGAAATGTCACTTTAAATCTCAGCATAACATCCATGCTCTTGTACTCTTTTAATGAATGCCAGAATAATTTATGTTTTTTGAAATGTTCTCTCCCCCTGTCCAACCACGTGATATGATCTATGCACACATGCACGATGTCCCTCCGCTGCTGCACCCTCTGGAAAATTTTCACTTTATTTTACATTGTCTCTATTTGTACCCCTTATTTGACTTACTTTCAGTTTTTCCTCAGTTTTTAATATTTCAATCATATTCCAATATCTCTTCATTATATTTGGATCCTGCTTCTAAATATATCAACACATTTTTAGTTGAATCAGTAATTTTCACAGCAGCGTTACAAAAAAAAAATAATGTATCCTGTCCTTCAATTCAAATTTAACAGCTTCACCTGCCCTTTCTCACATCACATGAGTTGGTAAACAATTATACCCAGCAGGTAATTTCCTGATAAATATCAACAACTTCAAATGATCTGTTAGTCATTTTCCCCATACTTATTACCCTAGAAAACAAAACAAATTGCAAATTACTTTTCTGTTACGGACGTTTCAACAGTCTCTATTGATTCTCTGCATCGATACGTTTTGAAGGTAAATTTCCATTACGTACCACCAATTACACGAGAACTCAAAACACAAACAGATCAGCGATCATCTGCTAGAATGACGGAGCAGACCCGAATGGCTGAAGGACTACTTCGTATGTTTGCATATTTGTATGTAAAGTTCCTCTAAAATATTAAAATGCAAACAAAATCCTGCGGATGCTGAAAATCTCATGAAAAGCAGACAAAACAGAAAATGCTCTAATGACGCAGCAAGCCTGGCAGCATCTGTGGAGCTCGAAGCAGAGTTAACATTTCGAGTCCGAAACTCGAGCTTGGCATAGGAAAAATGATACAAAGTCGAACAGTCTGGCTAAATAACACACCTGGGCGCGAGAGGTGGGACCCGCACTATTAAGTGAATTACAAATTCCGTTCAATCTCGCCACATAACATAATAATAGAACAAATTGCAAGCAGAGGGCGGGTTCAATACCAAAGGGGGTGAATGTCCCGTCGAAGTAGTGATGGGACTTGTGTTGCCAACCTGTGAAATCGTTTGCCATGAGCCGGAAAGCGGTCGCTGGCCCCTGGCACATCAGTCTGTCAGGCGACCTAAAAAAATGTGAGTTGTAAGGCGTACTGCTCCATCTTTAACCGCGAGATCTTTGCATGCTTTTAACGTAAGTGTGTAGCAGTACAATTTCTGAAGTGGCCAAATTGCACTATTGGGCAGAGTTCGCATTATTTTAGCCCATTAACTATTTTCTAACATGTTACCATAGAGCAGTTCTCTAATTGTTGCATGTTTCTCTCCAGAGATGTACAAACCATTGGAGTGGATGGGATGGCAGGTGAGAGGGGCCAAACCAATCCTAGATTTATTGATGTCTCCCTACGAAACTTCATCCCAGATGCTTCAAAAGAATGGATAGAAAAATGCCACCCATGCGATCACCTCCAGGACATTCCACTCATCTCCCATCAGCATCAAATGAATGGCCTATATCTGCTTCTAAGACAGCTAAGTTATGAAGGGAGAAGCGGCCTATTACCATGAAGAATACACATGATGGAGCATGCTGACACGTTCTCCTAATATATAATGGCAGACGAATCAAATTTTCCAGACATGATGGCATATCATACCAAGGTGCCCCATGACTGCAATTGTATATCATTTGCGCATCTGATCACTAGCCTTAGGAGATCTTGACTTATAAAGCAAGTACCCCAGAAGTCATCCACCAGGGCAGCAGGGCCGCTGAATAACTCTGGAGCCTGTAGGATTTGCAGGGTGCAGGAGTCGTGGCTGCTTCCCTGGTGCTTGTTGCATATTAACACGATCTGTCAACAATGATCACAGATTACTCGTGGCTTTCAGCGAGTGGAAACCCTTCCTGTTAAGCATGGTCCAGGGCTGATCAGCAGGAGCTTTAATTCCGATGTGAACAATGTCAAAGGTTTCCTGTAAATTGCAACCCCCTTGCCTCTATGAATTTTACTTTGCTTGCTCATTCTGAAACACCCATACTTCCACGCCATACTAAACATAGCGCCAGAGAAAACCTTAATACTGTGCAGATTAAAAGGGTGCAGTATGTCACTGAGTTCTCTACATACTGTCTGAAAGGGAAATGTCACGGAGAAATTGAGAGTAACATTAAACTTCAGAGCTACAGTTGCAGGTCTGTTCCACAGCTAATCCCTACCAATCACTCTCCCCCAATTATTCCCCCAAACCTATGCCGTCGGAGAAGATTTCCCTGGTCAGCGTTTCACACAATGATTTATCTAAGGATGTTGCTAGCGTAAGCGATGTCTTGTTATAAGGCTGTGCCATTTTCAGATACCTTAATCACGGCGGGGGCTCCATAAGACCTGCTGCACCTCCGCTGAGGATTTCTAATGCCTCATGAACCCCAGTGCCTGTTGTGGTACTAGCCCCTTTAGACTGAACCAGTGCATTCTGCCCATCTTGCTCTCATTCTCGCACCCCACTCATTCTCACTGACGCTTGTGTCCCCTACCGAGACTTCAATGCCCATCTCCCTCAACTACTTTAAAACCCGTGAAAATGTACATCAAATAAATTATTGCAAGCCAGAGAGCAGCCGACAGCCTTCCCAAGGCCTCTGACTCTTGTGATTTTAAAATGTATTCTGTGCTTATTCAAAGAAGTATCGTCAAAACGTTCAGATCTACTAGCTCCTACTTTGAGATTTAGAGCACTGCTTAACTTTTAAATTTGCCCAAGCATTAATCCGCTTAAAAAAATACATCTGAATCAGATGTTCAATCTCGTTGGCACTGTAATATGGAATTGAATTGGGAAGTGAGGGCCATGAATAATCTGTCAGTTGAGATTTTCCTAACACAATGGGAGTTCGACATTTTAAACTCACCCACGTTTAACATTATACAAAAATGGCGTGTTACATCAGAAGGTTGCCTAACGTGATCACGCCCAATAATTCGTGAACACCCCTGAATTGCAAGCATATTATTCTGCACGTTAACTCTGGTTCTTTTCCACAGATGCAGCTCTGAATATTACGACACTTTTCTGTTTTCATTTGCTCTCTACAATGTTAATTTGTTCGAACGAGTATGTGGATATTTCGTATTTGAATATATAAAGATTTTTTTGTTATTAACCATACTCTGAACACTTCCACCAGTTGATGCTTTCAAATTGTAATATTTGACCTACCTGCCCCTCTGTGCACTGTACTTTCTGAAGGCAGGCAATGTGGTCATACAAATGCGACCGTCTTTATTCTTAATTTTACACAATCTGCCTCTATGTGTCCTTTTTTTCTGGCACCATAACAAGTTTCTCTCCAAGGATCATGCATCCCATTCATGCTCGTTTTTACGACTTAGGAGAATATCTGCGGCTCGATTTCTCCTCATTGTTTCCAATTTTGTGGTAACTATCAAACTTCTTACTCCTCCCGTTTCTCCTTGGTTATGCAAACAATTCCAGGCTTGACAGTGACCAACACGTAATCATTAGCCTATACATCAGCGGCCCTTACATAGAAAGGTTACAGATTTCCACTTGGGACATTTTACCGGAAGGTGCATATTTTTACATTTTCAAATTTTACATGAGCAACAGCACTCTAAATTTGTTAAAGTCCAGCTCCAACTATGTAGATCGATAGCCCCAGGAAAAGCTTTTCCCTAACGCTAGAAAATTTGGCAGAACACTGATTATGTCCCTCCCTTAAATTTCTAAACTGTTTTCAAAGACTTTGACACCACTCATCGAAATTCATCCCAGCAAATTTGCCCCGTTGATAGTCAGTTCACTGCTCAGCTGAAAGGTTTGCGAGCACTGTTAATGCCTTACCAAGACACCCAGACAGAAATAAAAATGTCTAACTTGATATTAGCTATCGCAGATTTGGTGCATTTTACTTAAATGACGCAACACCCATGCAATCTCATTCCTGGTTGAGATTAGTCATTTTTTTAAATAATTTTGAAGATCAAAAGCAGGAATCATCATCCCGATTCACTGTCTGGCCATTTATGACTAATGTAAACTTATTTCTGACAAATTAAAAAGGATTGTTCCTGCTTCCGTGCAGAATATTATGAGTCCAAAATCTGGAACAACCCCAGCCTCCGAAGGGGTATTACCACGGATGTTAACGTTGGGTGGCGTTCCCGACATGATCTCGGAAGTTTTGCATGATACAGCAGGCAGGTGGGCTTAAAGGATGCACACCACGTGAGTAACTTAACTAATGTTCAATGTTTAGGTGGCTGACCTAACGCTTTACCTGAGGGTACATCAAGGCAGAAGTTTGATTTTGAGAAGACAAGGACAAAAAAGGTGGATGGTCAGACAATCGCCTACCCACCTACCCCCAGCACTAACTTACGATATGGTGGGCTGGGAAGGCACAAGATTTCCATAGGCCGTTTGAGTCCCTAATTAAAGCCCACTAAATGGCATTATTATCCCTTTACGGCAATACCAGGTAAGGCTGGGGGATGTTTGGTAGCCATGCACAACTTTAACAGCTCAACTAAAATGTGGGCAGAAAGCATTGGCCATCTGCGTGTGGGACACCTTCAGACTGTCCTCAAATATGATACAGACCTTGTTGACGCTTGACATTTGAACACAACATCCTGCTCTCAAGCCCACATGCCCATCCTTGGCTTCCTGCAAATTTCCAACGTAGACTGGAAGAAAAACACCTGAAATTCAGATTGTGCATTTTGCATACTCGCAGGCTCAATATTGAGTGCAGCACTTTCAGACCATGAACTCCCTTCGTTGCCTTAAAACTTTAAATCATTAAAAATTATATATTTTATATTTTATTTAATTACTTTCATTTTTATTCACTTATCCCGTTTTTATATTTTTATCCTTTCCCGCCTACCAACGAGCTCCCCCCACACGCCCTACCACCACCTCACCACCAACTCCACGCACCCATCCACCCCACAATCATCAGTAACAGGGCCTTCTGTCAGTTTTTTTTATCAGTTGTTTAACTCAGTGTTGTCCCTTTTTTTGCCATTAATATATTCCGCTAACTCATTTTTTCGGCCACAGTCTGTATCTAAATTAGTATGCACCACTGCCCTTAAAACTGATTCTGTCTTGTGTGCATGACATCGATGCAAATCTCTCCTCCACCCCATCTGTCACTGATCTTCTGACTTGCTTTATCAGCTCCACCAACAACAACAAACGCCCCTATCAGTCTGCCTCTGCTTAATAGTAAAGCTCCAACTTATTTCTGCTTCTCTTTTAATCGGAATAAGTCGTTCGGACTCGAAACGTTAACCCTTGTGCCCTCCCCACAGTCTCAATCAGGCCTGCCGACTTTTTTCCTGCGTTTTCTGTTTTTATTTTGGATTTTCGCCATCCACAGATTTAGCTTTTTCGTATAGTTAGCACTTGCTTTGGGGCATAGTCTTTGCCCATGCAGGGAAACTCGCTCTTCTTCAATGTGTACCTGCACATGTCCACTGTAAAGGGATTCCAAAGACCGGGCCTAACACCCATCACTCCCATCCCTCGCTACATAACAGTACTCACGAACACTCTTGACAAGAACAGCTACTTAAAAAACAGAACTTTCTGTTATAGAGCCATGTCCTTCATGTCAGGAGTGTGTGTCATCCCAGCATTGGCCAGTGAATATTTCAGATGGTGCTGGGAATTGAAGAGCTCTTGATTCACCAGGTTGGCAGCAGCTCTTGTGGACGGGACTTTCCTGAAAAATAAAACAAAAATATCGTAATTTTATAGTTAGCCAACTTCTGAAAAGGGGACCAAAAATCTGGAATGGAAAATTGAAGATATTCTCATCCTTCTGAGTTTAGAAATGCATTCTTCTTTCAGTCGTTAATCAGCAAAGACTTATGTCGACGCCTTTCCCCTGCTAAAGGAAACCATGTCTCATCTTCTACTCTAACAAGCCCAATCAGCCAATTGCATGTTTCAATTTGAGCACCTCTCATTTTCCTAAAGGCCAATCATTTCTGCCTCTCATTTTATGTTCGATACCAAGAAAATATTTAATGAATATTACAAACACCACCTAATACTATATTACATCCTTGATTTTATACGGTGAGCAAAACTGCCCTCATGATTCCATGCGTAGCCTCACCGAAAATGGTTCCTTGAAATGTAAAATGATGTGAATAGTACTTGGGTTGGGCATAAACAGTGGAGAATAGGAACGTTAACTTTTCGGAGTGATGAACTTTCTTCAGAGCTGAAGAAATATAGAAACACCAAAGTGTTAACGATTGAAATGTCACAGGCAAAGCAAGATTAAAATGGTATTTCTCTGATTGCTGGGACGCAGTACAGTTTACAGTGGAAGTGCGCATTTCTCATCGTACAGGAAGCTAAGGATTTGGGACATTAGGCCCTTTCCAAGCAAGGACGGCCAAAGCTCTGTTAAAAAAGGCTATCCAGAGATATAGTCAATTGTGAATAAACGGAAATCACTAGTGACATAGTGAAATTGTGGAATGGATCGGGTGACCTAGCCTTTATTGAATTATTTAACATCTGGCTTTCTTCAGTTACATATTTCGCAATGTTTACATAATGAATTTAACGTTGAAGAGTGTGAAAATTATTTTAAGTGAATGAGATTGAACTTTTTACTTCAATACTTTACATTAGCTGCTCTGAAAGTCATATAATTTCAGGATAGAAACAATGATCTGAAGGAATCTGGAGCGATTTTTGACAAAAATTGTTTAGCAAAATTTATTCTCTAATATGTGTCTAGTGTGCAATTATATTTGGAGTTTAAAAACATAATGCTGACGTTATTTGAGTTTCCAGAAGTTCATTACGAGAGTTATTATCGATAAATGTTCATTTAATTCCTATTTCAGAAATGACCCCGATGCTATGTTGTTTCTGGGGGTGGGCGTACACCCAGCAGTCAGGAGGAACATCTTCGCGAGCTGTAAACGTAACCTTCTTCAATTTACAAAGGCTCATTCGGGCAAAACATCAAAATTATGGGGCCAGTTCGGAGATATAGCATGCGTCTGTGGCTGAGACGCAGGACTGCAGTACAAAGCTACAGAGGCAAGATAAAACTGCATATTTGGTTCGTGTTTTCATTGATAGCAGGCTCAGTAGAGAGCACAATCTCTGAATGATGTGTTTGAAAGGAATACATGTAAAATTGATCACGTTGTGAAATAATGTTGCTGTACTTTGAAAGATTTACATGCATGGTCGTGTCCCAAAAATACTGTGAATCGCCCGGTTAAACACTACAGGAGCATATATAATCCTGGATTTATGCTGATACGATAAAATATTCTAGAAAATCTCTTATGATCCAAATATATTGTCAACAGTCACTTTATCTGGTATGAATATATGCTGTGCAAACGCATCGACCCCTTGGATTATTCCGATTAATTCTGAATTTGCATGCACACCTTTCGGTATTATCTTACTTGCACCTTGGGACCAGATATACAGCTGGAAAGAGCAGAATATAACACCAGTACCGTTGTGCTACCCAGCACGATCATAATACATAGTTAACACTCTCCCCTCACACCTCCGCCCCACGTCCCACTAGCCACCCCTACTGCTCTCTCGTCCTGGCCCACCTCTCAATGCATTGGGAGTTCTCCAAGTAGCCTGTTTAAATATGCGTATTAACTATCGAGTTTTCCAGCTCTGTTGTTGGACAATTTTAAGTATGTTTATCCAAGTTTCTTAGAAATAAAGATATTGCATTCAATTCCATCCTCACTTTATCGTTGAATTTCTTACCTTGTATAACTGTTCTACCAACAGAATAAGTTCAGTTCTCTATCACGAATCTATATAAGGTTTCCGCAGAGGGAACAAAATATTCACTGAATGACTATCCTGGAGACCCTGCCTGCCAATTGTGTGTTTGTGATTCAGTGAGTGTGTGCATGTGCATGCGAGTATGTGTGTGTGTTTATGTGCGTTTTTGTGTGTTCCTGTGCGTGTATTGTTTCACAGAGCGCCCACATGTTTTCAGGGGTATGCGGAGGTCTAAAATAATCGATATTCCATAACTGAGATACATGGAATATCGCAAGCTGCCAAATTCGTCTGACCATCAACGCTTGTGAATCCAATATGTCAAAATCCTACCGAGTGTCTGAAGGTTTCGAATTGTGCCTCTGTCCTGCCAAGTTTATGAGTTTTGAAAACATATTGAGAGTGCAAAAAACAGATTATATTTTTCTCTTGGACGATGGATTTAAAATTGAACTATGGCATTACAGAAAACGCTATGGCTGTAGTTTAAATACATGTTCACTGGAACATAATCTGGAATATACAGTGTTGCTGTCTCCCTGAACAGAGTGGACAAGTTGGAGAAAATGGTGCCAGAAAGTGGTCCCAAAATAAGAGGAACTGTCCAGCAAAAACATTGGAATGGGATCCTGATGAGATGACCAAGATGTCCTGTGATAGCACTGAGTAGAGTTATTCGAGCCTGAAAAGCAAACACACCTGAAATATTTCTCCCCTGTGTGTGCAGGATTACAAGAAATCTACAAGATTAGCTAACTTCTACGTCTGCAACCTGCTGCCTCTGGGACGACGAAATGGGTTACTTCATCAGTCGAGCTATTTTAATATAAGTTTATAACCAGTAAATCATAGACTGTAATTACTGGAAGGCCACCTCGTGTCATTAGGAATGCAGTACAAGGAATTTGGAAAGGCATCAATGCATATCAACACATGTAACTTGGTAAGAGGTTTTGGTGCTATTGAATTACTTAATTTGTCTGTTAAAATGAATTTGTTCTATGTCTTACATATATGTGAGCATGTGTGTGTGTGTGTACGCTTGTGTGTGTGAGTGTGTGTGTTTGTGCGTCTTTGTATAGAGGCTAAGAAGGGGTACAGTTTTAGATATAGAGTGTAATGTCAGTAGTTCATATTTCTTTATGTTGCTACTGGTTAAAGTCAAATCGTTTAATAAATAGTTATTAACCAGGTAATTTCACAATCATGTTGCTCGGATACTGTAAACATATATTAAACAGTTAGGTAGGATTCTTCAAGAATTGTTCAAAATTGATCATAAAACCATATATTAAACGATCATATATGTTTTTTTTTTCATTCTGATCACACTGAATCTGGAAATAGTTGAGGAATATTAAATAACTAAGTCTACGAATAGGCTCAAGCAAATCCTGCAATCTCACAGATGGCAGGTATAGGCATGTTAACATAAAAAAGAATTTTCAACATTCCACCCTCTTTTCTGCTGTATGTCCCTATTACATGATATATCTGGGACTCTTCTGATTTCTGGCTTCATCAGTTTTGATTAGATCTACAGGTTTTAATAACTATTTGAAAGAACTTCATGTTACTACTGTTACGGATCCCAAAAAACTAGCCGTGACCCTTGCAAAGCTGTTGCAGTTCAGTTAAACAGGAACATTCCTCCCAATTTCATAATCCTGGTGTTCTACTTCTGCATGCCAAAATTAAGCAGTTAGGTAGAATTGTTCAAGATGGTGGCCTGATCAAACTTATCATGTTTGTTTCGCTCGGGAACCTGTGGGGCCTAGAATTTAGCGCCTTATCCCCAGTGCCTCATGACAATAGATCTCGAGATGTGTATAGTCACCTGAATTTTGCCAAAATATATATGTAGTCCCTTGGTGCTTCAGTTCTTTAACGATAATTCATTTTTTTTTTTGCAGAGCAGAAATGTCAAGTCAAAGCCAGTGTTATTTTAATGCTGTTATGGGACACTGACAGGTGTGCATGTTACTTACAGATTCTTCACAAGCCCTCCAGGATATCAGCATATATCCTGCAATATGTACGCAGTATCTTATCCCTTGCAATACCCTGCAAGGCTCTCCAACACTGCCACCCGCCCATACTCTCATTTACTCACATATACACATCAACTCTTCCTCCCACTCATAAATTATGCATTCAATCCACTGAATCTCTTATGTTCTTCAAAAAATAGATGGCATTCGAAGATGAAAAAGTATCCGAAGCAGCAAGATATGGACAGCTAATTGATCAAGTAACCAATCAATCATATCATATTTTTCATACCTAACACAATGAATCCGTGTATAGGGGAGGAATATTAAATTAAAAACTGCATGAATAGCCAACAGTCAACACCTGCAATATCACAGATGGCCGATATTGGCACATTAACTTTGAAAGAAGTTGTACCATTCAGGCCTCTTTTCTGCTTTAAGTCCCGAGTACATTATATATCTAGGACTCTTGTGATGTTAGGTTTCATCGGTTTTGATTAGATCTATTAGGTTTCAATAACTGTTTGAAAGAACTTCATATTGCAACTGTTGTGGTTCCCCAAAAGTAGCCACCCACCCTCGAAAAGCTGTCCAAGTTCAGTTAAACAAAGACATTAACCTACTTGGCTGAAAATTTAATATTCTTGCACTTTCCATTAAAAGCAGGACAAATCCAAATAAAACAAGTTATCGTCCGAAATGGTTATCATCTGCTAACATCAAAGTAATGAACCTTATCATTAAAAATGTGATCAAAGGTTAATCATTAAACTTAGCTTGCTTTTCTCCAGTATTACTCGGGTTCACTGCTCATATTAGGCTTGCTTCAAGCATTCCCCAAAACTCCTGCATTATATAGGTAAGGTGAAAGTTACCGTCCCTGCTTCCAGTGCCACAGTTGACCCAGAGGTCTGTCAATCGATTTACTGTTGTTATTATTGTTGCAATTAGAATCTGGGAAAAAAACTTTCTTCTGGCTGAAGTGATGCTTACTACAAAGGGAAAGAAAGTTTGCGATTTCTGGAAGCAATTCATCTCAGCCAAGCATATCACTTCAGGTGGTCTTTGGGTCAGTGCCTGAGGAGCAACATCATCGGGCTTCTATGCGAAGAACCCCTCTTTCCTCTTAAGATCAGAACAATCAAATTTAATTGTTCATTGCTTCGTATCCAGTGCATTAACATTACCTCAAGTCATGACATAATCCATGCATACATGCAGAAGGAATAAACAATCTTGCCATCATTAAGGATTTAGAGGGAAGTAAAAACAAAAATGTCTCACACAAAAGAAGAGAAATGCATTGTGAAGAAAAGAAAAATGAGTCACAGTAGCTCCTATTGAAACATAACGCCGTTATCATCGTTGCTTGGTTGGCCATAACATTTCTGTGCAACAAAAATAAAAATATCGTTAACTGGACACGCTAATTACATGCTTCTCAATAAAAATAAACCCTGGCCCTCCCAAATGATGTGCAAACCCGGTGCACAAATACGATTTAAATGGCCTTATTCCCACCCGCCTGTGCCCTAAGCAACTCTCAAGAATGTCTATATAATCCATTGCCAAGCACCACACTTGAGTGACCGCAATCTCCTACGGTAGACATTTACTTCCTCCAGAATAGTTGTGCCGTGGCTGAAGTGTAAACGTCTACTAAATGTGGAATATGTGTAAGAGATGTTAAAAGGTATCGCAACACTTTAGCGTGTATATTGACGAACATATCTCGAAAAGCACGTCTAACGGGATCTGTGGAGAGGAAGAGAGAGATAACACTTCGAGTCCGTAAGACTCTTCATCACTTCTGATGATGAGTCAAGCGGATTCGAAGTGTTATCTCTGTCTTCCGTTCCATACATGCTATCAGACCTACTGATCTTTCTGGCTTTTTTTTTTTTGTTCTCGTTTCAGATTTCAAGCATCCACAGTATTTTGCTTTAAACTTATGTATCGGGACCAACGTGCTTTCAGTGTACAACAGAAAGCGACAAGTTCTTGTTGAGTTTGAACAGATAATTAAGTACAGGAAAACAAACAAGCAATGGAAATGCATCATTGACATGATAATTGCTTTTCAAAAACCACCTGCAAGCGTTATCAAACAAAATATGACACTGATGCAGCAAAAACATTATTCGCCCATGTGCCTTTTTTGCAATCTGAGAAAGGCGATATGTCGCAGGAATGTAATACGCAGGTTGGAGTCGGGAAAGCTACATTAGTGGCCGAAATCGTGTAATGAGGAAAATCAAAAATAGTTTTGTTTCCATAATTTTGGTAATTATAAAACCTTGGTAGTGTTTCACGTTTGACGAAGCTCACAGCTGTGTGAAGTGGTGAAAATCTACAGGGATAGGAAAAGCGTAAGTACTCCAAAATTTATATATTGCTTAAAGAGTAATCCAACATATTTCAGCTAGCATAGGGGTGATGGGGTGATTAGGATCTCGTGAAGCTATTAACAAGTGCTGCAGCTTGCAAAGACCTCATGTTTCTGAAGGTGATAACTAGGTAGTCATGCCTGGCATGTGTTGGAACAGTAAAGTATCGATTTTCTTTTCAAAGTCATAAAAGAGAATGTTCTATACAGGTGAATTCTGGCTAAATAGCAGTCAATAACCCTTTTTTACTTCAACATATGAGGCCTCAATGACGATGCAGATAGATAACAAGAAGATTGTCCTAAGAGCAGTTCCAATTGCAAGGTTGCAAACTGTTAGCTTCAACATCAGATGGTTCTTGCGCACAGGGTTGGTGTCGATTGAAATAAATTAAAAACAAAGCATGTTACTAGAACATATTGCAACGCATTGTACATTGCCAGTACTCATTTATTGGTAACATACAAGGAATTATATACTACATAGTGAGCGTTGGCGCCAAAAGAGGTAGGTAATATCATGCTGCATCCGGAAGAAAACTTTAGTAAAGTTCCTTAGTTCACAGTGTAACAGAATTTATGTAGGTGTGTTTCTGACAATACAGTGGAATCAGATTAATACAGATTTCTGTGGGGCATTGAATTTAAAACGGCCAGGCCAACTCTTCATTGAGTAACAACATGTATCTAGATCTTATCAGGTATTTGTGAGACAATAGGTCTTCTCAGGATCTCATCAAGTTGTTGTGTGATTTCACAAGGTTAGAAATCTTGCAGTCGTTTATCTGTTGGCATAATGTGTGAATTTCCAGACAGATGTGCTAAAGTTTCATCTTGTTTTAGCATTTTGCGAGAGTTTTATAAGTTGGAAAAATCTCACAGCCAGTTGTATTGGAATTTGCCATTGTCATTTCTAAAAACTTGTCATGGGGGTCTTTATCAAATGCCTTTTAATCGTCTGCAAGTGCAACTCGAACAACATTGCATTAAACATCTGTTACAGTTCCCGATAACTTCTTGCTGAATTGAGAGAGATTTTCATGACACAAATGTGAAGGAACTCCCTGGGTACATTTCCTTTAAAGCAAATTTTAATGCAACTTAACAAATAAAAATAGCTTATCCTGTTGTGGTGTACATGGATTCCCAAAAAGCATTAGATGTAAAGGGAGCCAACAGTCTTGTGTGAACAGGTACAGCTCATGTAATAAAATGGGCATGAGCAACGTGGGTGCAATTTGGCTGAGGAATAGAAAGAGACCTTCTTGGCCAATGCATATTCTTCGGGCTGGAGGATGGCTTGTAATAGAATGAGGTCGCGAGGAGTCAGTATTGGAACCGTAGCCTTTCTTGATATAAATTAATGATGTAGGCCCTTTTTTTTTTAGCTAACTGCAACTACTGCGGAATTCAGAAAACTTAGGAGCGTTGACAATTCTGAGGTGGGCCGTATGGAGCTTCAAAAAAAACATAGACAACTTGGTAGAATGTGCAGATTTGTAACAGATGAAACTTAATGCAGAGAAGCATGAGGTGAATCACTTTAGGAGGAAGAACTTAGAGTGACAATGTAAAACATAATTTCCATTTTTAATGCTATGCAGTAGGAGAGAGAGCTGTGTATATATATACATTGATGAGAGCAGTTGAAGAGTAGGGAAATTATGCTGAGCTTATGTAGCACACTACATAGTCGTTAGTTGGATTGCTGTGTACATTTCGAAAGTTTGTGACGGCATTAGAAAGAGCTCAGAAGGGTTCTGCAAGAATGGTTCCAGGGATGAGAAACTTCAGTTATGCATGTCGATTAGACAATATGGGCCTGTTCTCCTTTGAGGGGAGAGGTCCAAGATGAGATTTTATAGGGGTGTTCAGAATCATGAAGAGCTCGATAGAGTACAGAGCGAGAATCTGTTCAGCTCCTCAGTGGACCAACAACGAGAGAAAACAGATTTAAAACGCTTTGCAAAAAGAAGAAATGTGATGTCAGAAAATAAAATAATGAAGCATGTAGTTAGAGGCTGCCTGGAAGTGGGGTTGAGCAGTATTCAATCGAGGCATTCAAGCTGGCATACGATGCTTAGTTGCGAGTAGGAGCGTGCAATTTTAAGGGGGGAAAGAGGAGGATTACTTTAAGTCATAATGCTCCTTTGGAGAGACTGCGTAGAAACAATTTTCATTTTGTGCTGCATCAATTCTGTGATTCTGTGATTCAAACCCCCTTAAGTAGGTAAAAGAGGATTTAATATTTTAATACAAGATGCATTATGTAATGGTAATTAATCAAACCTATGCCTCACGCAGTTACAGACGCTCACATAAACTGCTGAAAAAATAACAAAATGCATGGAATATTTGAAACTTTGATTCAGCTACGTCGCCTTTCATAATTCCCACACAAATCATTTAGACCCCGGAATAGTAAATCGCTGCAGGTCCTATTCCAACTGTAGTCCTCAGGCAGGGTTACCAGCTAACAAAATCTCACTCGGGTCACAACAGTCCTGATTTCACAAACTCTTCACTAAATCCCTTATTCGACACCTTCAAAAAAGCCGGGCATCTCTGTCAAAACTGAAAGAGAAAGAATGCACTTGATGTTATTTTCAAATGTACATCATACAGAGTAAAGCACTGCCTGCTCTACATTAAGAGGTCTAAGTCAAAAACGGTATCAGTTTGCAAACTGCCAAACTGAAAATGTGCCTCAAAGAGAAAAACTTAGTTTCCCCCCCACCCCGCCCCTTTACACGAACTCCCTGAAAATAAATGGCTGCATCACTGCATTTCGTTTTCCTTTTACCTTTTGATTCGTAGCTCTTCAGCCCCAAGGCTAACCATGGTTTTCTGAATATATTTTAGAAGCCAGCGATGCTAAACTCAAGAAACAAACAAACGATCAGTTATCTTTCAGATACTCCACAGCCAACTTGTGTCTTATAATGCCATTACCCAAAAAATAGAATGCCTGCTTCTCCGAGCACAATGGAGATGTAGTGTTCCTCATCAACGGGAACCGAAAGAAGCAGGCTGAAGTAGGGACCTTTTCACAAACTTATCAGAATGGAACATATTTTAACATTGCAAAATGCTTGACGAATTTTCTGCTATATAATCATAAATTACCTCTCCACAACAACCCCCCCCCCCAACCAGCACCTCCACACCAGCCCCACCCGCATCCACCCCCATTTTCCACGATTTCCAACTAAACTTACTAAGTGGAAGCTCCATATTGTGTAACCGTAAGCAAACGACCAAACGTGACACACTTCAAAGTAAATACGGCGTGTATTGTTAATGACCCAATGTTTTGAAGAACAAAAGTTATTTAAATGCAAGTTCACTCACTTTCCTTCAATCTTGTACCGTGATCTCATTTCCAATTCTGTATTTTTCCCAGTTCATCCATGTTCTTAGTTAACAGTTATACCTTAACTTTGCCTTTTAGTAGCTTATTTCAAATCTAAAGTGGGATAATATTGTTGGTGGATCCAAGGCGCTCACCATAGTTCATTCTCGTTAATTATGCCTTGAGAGAGATTGGTAATTCCTGGCAATGGACCTCAGCTGGGGAGCTGACCGTTTTCAATTAAAGACAAAATTCGATTTCATACTTGATCGGAGTCTCTAACTTCTGCACTTCCACTGTTTTTTTCTTTCAAGCCTTTAAACAGAATGTCACCGGATGTTGTTGTTAGTTTGAGAGCCTCCACAGTTAAACGATAAATATGCACTGAAATATTCTGCTGAGCTTTCAACTCCTAATTTGGAGTTTCTGCCCTTTCTGCAGTGCTCTTCCATTTAGACCAAGTCTCTGAAAAACATAACAGTCGAACAAATATCAGAATTGTCGTGCAGGACAACTTCACTGACGTCATAACGATTCAATACAGGATAATATTCTTGGCAAGTAAAGTCCTCCAATGCTGCAATAAGAGTTTCACTGGCGATTATTTTAATTCCAATTTTTCAGCTAACTGAGTATGATAATCATTTTTATTCAGTTCCCAAATAACCATCATTATCGCTGTCACAACTGCTGTGCTCCACCGAAATTGTATTTCGTGGAACCATTTTTTGATTAACTATCTCAATTCCTTTTGCTGATTTTTTTTACATACGATCAAGAAATTAGATTCGTTGTTGCCACTTTATAATGCTAAAATTGGACTCATTTCCAATGATTCCATTGATCCTCTGCAGTTCCAATCGAAATATTCTTTTCACTTTTTTATCATAAATTTTCTTACATCTTGCATATGCTTTGTCTACGTTATTATTTCATGCTGTTTGGCAAATTCTCATACCTTCGTTCGCTTTTCAGCTTTAGTGTGTTCCTCTATAGCAGTTAGAAAAATAATATATTCCAGGACGAATTCCATTAAGTTTCAGCACGTGGTCAGTCAGAATATCATTTGTAACATCACATTTGCACACAATAATTACTTAATTTTTTTTCAATTCACTCAATTGTCCTTTCAAGATTTCACTCTCGGCAGGAAGTCCCGAAGCCACTGCAGGCAGTAATTACTCATGGCAACCAAATCATTTCCAACAAGTTACCCAGCTGTTCCATAGTTAAATAACGAACGACCCCTGCAGTAACAAGCTCAATCTCAAACTCACAATTCAAGCACGATCATAGCAAGGACTGTGCCAATCAATAATATTTTGAAGCAAGTATCTTATTTTGCAAACAATTTCATTTGAATGCTATCATCAGTGACTGGGCTGATCCTGTATCTCTGATTATGACAAGCAGCTTGATGTCTATGCAGAAAAAATTCTGAAGCATCAAGAAGGAGAAAACATTCATAATTGCATTCCCCCAAATATACACCATGAGCAAAAAAAAAAGGAAAACATGTTGGCTTGGGAGATGCTTTCTTTTTCCTACTATGCAACATTCCCTGAAGGGTCATTCTGCCAATGTATCATGCTACAGATTTTTGTTTCTCCATCCAAATGTCTGAATTGACATTTTGTCTTTTATGCCAGAACGATCAATTAAGTGCAGTCAAATCAGAGTTCTCCAATTGAATTTTTTACTTGTCTAACCAGAAGAGTGCCTGCATTTTTAACTTTGCCACGAGACTTACAAAAAACATGAGGTTTCTCCGTGTGTTTATGGACTGGGGCCATTTTATAATATGTGTCTGACAGTTCAACATCATCTGCTATTTTTACATCATTTTATATATTATAAGGTTTACATTCTTCCTAATAGGATGTAATCCCACAGGGAAACCTTTTGTTAACCTCTTCAGGCTGACTAAGTTGCATTGTGTTTTCATTCTTGTTCAAACTTTAGTGACCGAAACAACCTGTAGGAATCCACTTCTCTGGCAAATTTGACAAAAAAAAGTTAGCGTTTTACTTCTTGAAGTTCATAGATTATATCTGTAATATTCGGATAGAAATTCATAGTTATTAAGATCAACATTATTCCACAGTCATATTAAGGTCATTGCAACTCGAAAGGACGTGTAGGCACACGGTAAGCTTTTCCAAAGAAAATAGTCTGCAGGGGCAGTGTTCTCTTATTTTATATTCCACAATAGGGTGTGCTCGTTGTTGGCTAGGTCAAAATGTGTTCCCATCCATAATTGAATTTTGCTAAACGCTGGCTCGATGCCCTCTTGAACCTTACTCTGAGGAAATAATTGTGTTATACAGAAGTTCCAAGCAAGGTAATCATCAGCAGGGCGGAAGTGTTGGCGATACAAATAGGTTTCTCATTATTCTGAGAGAGCTTTATGGATAGATAGGTTGATAGACAGCTCAAAAATGGATCGATAGTTAGGAAGATAGATAGATATGAATATAGATAGAAAGACAGATTGATAGTGAAGGAGAGAAGGAAGAGAAAGACACATTTGGCTAGAGAAACACTGTATGTAAAATAAGTTAAAAGTAAAACACGAAGGATGCTGGAAATCCAAAACAAAAACAAAAATACCAGGAAAATCTTAGCAGGTCTGGCAGCATCTGTGCACATGAGCACAGTTAACGTTTCGAGTCATGTTGAAGATTCATGCAGATTTGTAATGTTAACTGTGCTGCTCTCCACCGATGCTGCCAGACCTGCTGATTTTTTCCTGGAATTTTTGTTTTTGCTTTATATAAAATGGGTTGCTTCCCTTTTATTAATCTAATATATCAGCTTATAATGCTTCAGTGGTGAGATTCCTCAATGAAGCATCAATTCCGCACATTCTGACCCCACTGGTTTACCAGGTGCAAATCTTCCTTCCAACCCTGAGAACAAAAACTAATGACCAAGCAATGATTAAAAAGCGGTTAATTTGCTTATCATTCAGTTATAGTGAGCTGTTACAATTCAACGTTTGGACTCTGCTCAGTAGCAGGAAAATCACAGAAAAGGATAAGTGTATCAATTACAACTTTTAGCACATACTCTGTTAAATCATGGAAGGATGCTTTCTATCCCCATTTCTTGTACGAACAGTTGCAAAATAACAACGGAAGTAACGGTTATTTTGGATGTACTTACTGCCATCGACACATATGATCAATTTCGAAATATAGCTCATAAGCTATATGCACGCATAACCTTTTTATCCTGTTAGGTTTAATTTCGGATGCAATCAGGCCCAGCCACGATCAAGCAAATTCACCTAATAAGGAGGGTACAATCGGCACACTTCAAATAATATTTATTTCACTCTCAGACACTGGCAGTTCACTAGGAAACACTAGCATCTAGATGAGATGGTCCATGAAAACTACCAATAGCTTTTTATGTATTTATTTATTTTATTTCTTTCTCGGGTTTTCTTTGGTCGATTGAACGAGGAAAAGATAACCAAGCTGCCAAGAATGGTAAATATATATTTATCTTATATTATTCAGGATATGGAGAGTTAAACGGCCAGCTGCAGGAAAAGGTGAGTATTTTTCAGAGCTGGTTTATTGCAGACCTGAAATTATGATAGTTATGTTAAGATGTGGAGATGGGGCTAGAAAATTAAACACGTAAGATTTGGAAGGGGCGATGGGATTGTAAATACCAGTTCATTGATTTGCCAGATAGCCAATACTATTTCCCCTACTGATCCAAAAAAAAAATGATTCACCAGGGGTTGATGCTCACCATTAAAATAACATTAGCCATAGTATTACGAGTTGAAGCTGCTATGTGGTTAATGTCACAGGGTTTATAACATTGAGGAAAATGCAAAGACCTCTCTACCTTACATAAAATGCTAGTGCCCCCAGGACTGCAGAAAATCAAACTGCATTAAACTGCACAAAAAACCTTTTCATTTCTAAGGCATAGCTCTGGCCTACAGAGACTGTATTCCTACAAAAAATAAATGCACCGTAACTCAGGTATTCACGCTGTCAAGATTACAATCCGGAAAATAAAAATCATCTTTTGTCAAAAGCCAGGAGAAGAAGAAGGATGCTGGTGACTTGATTTGGATGCAGGCTGCTGGAAAACCGTTACATTGCTGTTCGTTACAGGCAGTCTACCATTTTACCACCTAACAGTTATCAGTAAAAGGAACTATATCCAGGTAAACTGTCTGGCCCTCATTTACATTGTTCTCTACTGTTAATTCGCAACGACTCTATCTGTGTTTAAAGACTCATTCGTTTCAATGTGTCGTCCTCAATGGGGGAAGGCATCCCTCCTGTGAAGTCTGCTAACCTTGGACGTATGTGGATTGGGTTTTTTCATCTGGACTCATATAGGCGGTGATGAATTCATTACACGTCTATGTATGAAGCCCTGTCCTGTGCCCCATTTCCCCCCTTATCCCCCTGTGAGTGCAGATGGTCGGACATTGTGATACACCTGTGCATGTTTGGTGTGCATGTAAAATAAACCAGTCCTCTTATTTAATATTATTTCGAGTATGCTGCGTGATTCTTGAGTTGACGATTGCAACACTGCAAACTGACCTGTTACGGGAAATACAAAATTACTTCCAAAAGGGGAAATGTGAAATCAAAAACAATTTACCTTCAGGACGAGTACTGAGAGGAGTGGGGGTGGGGTGTTGGTAGTGAGGCTGTCTTAAATAATCCTTCTGCCCGTGACCAGAAATTTGAGGCTCGTCAAGGATTGATCCAATTTGAATTGGAATGGAGTCCAAGTTAAGCGACCAATGGAGTTAGAGTCTGAGTAATGAATTGGAAGTCCAACGAGGAGAAATCCGTGGCTGCAGCTAGTGCTAAGACACGTTAATTGCCACAGCACCTTATTGATACTAAAAATATGAAAACGGTAACATCAGATGGTGAAAATTTCCTTTAGCATCACAATTTTAGCGGAATACCCTTAGCACAGATTAATTATATGCTATATGTCGGAAGATGCAGTTAAAATTACCCAGCAAAATCAAAAGAAATGCACTATTTACTGTGGCAGTAGGACGTCCGCAAAATAACATTACCAGTAGATAGGTCAGATAGGAAGCACAATCATTAATTCGAATCGAATCCCCTAGCCAATATTGTGCTCCAGAATCTTAAATTGCATCTAGAAATTATGGAGGCGGGAAATGAGAGAGAAAGAGAGAGGGAAAGAGCAAAGAAACAGTGGGGCATGGGGGGATGAAGGAAGAGAGACATCGGAAATAATAATGGAAAGCATAGTCCAGCTCTCAAAATTGTAAAGGGAGTTAACAGTCCAAAGGGAGAGAGAGAGAGAGAGAACAGGTAATTGGCGTTGGATGGATGCACGTCTTTCATTCTGGAAGAATCCCCTATCCCCTTAACACAAAAGCACTATCTTAGGGCCTGAAGTGTGCAGGCTCCTTCCCAAGATGAAGTTGGTGAATGGGAAGCAGTTTTACCACCATTCCCATAATAGCAGGGTTGCTAAAATAGCCATCAGATGTCTGGGTATGATTAATTTGGGGCAGCGGTCAGGCAGTGCACGAGAGCTCGAATTTAGGTATCCCTAAATTTCGAGCAGGCTGAGATTCTCTTCCGAAGTGCTTAGGAATTAGCGGCAGAGGCCACCAACGAATGCAGAACGCCTGTTAAGATGCTAACCAAAACATAGAACGAGCTTGCACAAGTGAAACAAATCACATTTCACCGATGGATAAGATCCCTAAAAATTCCACTCACTTATGTGTGATTGCAATAGCTATTACGATTGGAAGAATTTTAAAAATTCCTCCACTACACCATGCGACTACACCAAAGGAAGAGATAATCCACATTGCATAGGGATGTCACAGCCAGACAAGATAGTTATGATGAGCCACGTAGGCCTTCAAACACAAACAGATTATTTCCAAGATTTAACTATGAGTGCTGAAAAGAGGAGCAGGGCTTTTCAGACATTAAATGTCCCCTTACATAAATATAGAAGAGAGAATTGGACCTGCAAAGTCACTTCCACCTGCTGCCCAAAAGGAGAAGTCCATGAGGCTGTTGTGTTCCACTTGGAGCCCAGAATGCTTCAGATGGCAATGGAAGAAATTTTGCTGTGTAAGACTTCAAAGGAGTGACCCCCGAATGACCCCAAGTAGGGTGCTGCAGCAGAGCTACTCACAACAGATCCGTATCTATTAGATGGCCAGGCATTATTCATATCTCTACCGAAGAGACTCCCAGAATGCTTCTGGAAATTTGTCCAATCAGGAGCGCTTTTCCCCTAACCGGCACAAAATATTGGAGACTACGAGACACTGTTCCAGGATACAAGGTAAAGCCAGTCCTTAAGGATTGAGCGAATAATAAATTTAAGCCCCAGACCTCCCTGAAAGCCAACGCCCTGGTCGGTGTTTGGAAATCCCCATGATGTCTACCTGCAGTGTAACCTTGTTTTTGGACACGTAGCAGTTGGAATTGTCCCTTAGTAACGAGAAGCAGGATATTATTACTTTTGAAAACGAGTTGCCTGGCAGCCAGTTGCTTAAAAGTGAAAGAAGAGAAGCCAAGTCCTTGCAGAAAAAGTCAGCATCAGCGACAATTGTGGAGAAAGTTCAAGTGTGACAGAGGACAGAGCAGCACCCACAGATACGAAAATAAATGTGCGAGCTTTAAAAAGGCAAAAGGCAGTCGGCAGTTGGGGGAGGGAGCGGGAGGTCGGGCGAGGCGTCGTGGAATGGGAGGGCGGCAGTTAAATGTCAAAGAATTCATTCATAGTGCAAGGCCAACAGGACAGTTAATACAGAATGTAACAATAGTCTCATGTCCACAGCAGAACCATCAAAGGCTAGATTACGAATATCTACTGACCATGGGAAAGTGAACAAGAAACTCATGAAAATGCATCTTAATTGGTGCCACATGGTTTAGAATTAGAATTAGAAAATTTAGAACCGAAGGGAATAACTTTGCAATTCCCTCCATTGCCTTCCACTTGACAGTCTGTTGCCTAATAACTTAACCTGACTAGAAGATTCGACAGACTATCTGTGCATGCCTAACATCTTAGTTTACCAAAAGACTTGTTTTTATCAGCAAAATTGGATGCATTTTTCTCTGTCTCTTCATCAAGCTCATTATCATATAGCAGTCAATGTGAGATCAAAAGGCAGCTGTAAGCCTCAAATTGTCTCCACAGTCAAAAAAGTGAAAATAACCTCAATTTGAATTCGCAACTTGAAATCGTTTTATCTGGTGCCTGTTTTAATCTATGGGTTGTAGTTTCCTGAATGGAGATTAGTTTATAAAATTGTTAAAAGTTATAATTACAGAAATTTTAAGGCATGCGTGTATATATTTCAACCTGTGTAAATTAATAAAATGATTCACAGTGTGCTTGCACACAAACAGGAGATAGAGCACATTGCAAGTGGGGCACAGCCAGAGTCGGTATTGGTAATTTGGTGCAAAGTGTGAATTGGTTCATAGGGCAAGAGGTACTCATTGCATTTTCTCCCTGCTCTGCAACTTCTTAAATATTCAGCGCATGCTGCAAATGACAGGAACTACTGGTAAGTAGAGGGTAAGGTATTTAGTACTTTAAACACTTCTAGTTTAAGGTCATTTTTTGGATTGCCATTTATATATTGCAGAGTAACGAGGATCAGGAATGAAGAGCCCTAGAGCAATTGACTTTAAAGCGTTAATTTAAAGGGATAATTCATGGCAGTGGCGCTCAAAACCGTTGTGCACCATGTGCTCCATTTGGGAAGCTGGGGACATTTCAAATGTCTGGAACGAACATGTGTGCAGGATATGTGTCTAGCTGCAGCTCCAGGAAACTGCGGTTTCAAAGGTGGTATGGCAGCTCGGGACAATGGGGCATCCGCAAATCTGAGAACATCGGGGTGAGTATGTTAAGAGAGGAAGTCACCCCAAAGATGATGGGACCTGAGGAAATAATCGAATGGTTGACTATCAGGGAGTCCAAGCGAAACAGGTAGGGAATTTAGGAGTCCCCTGCAGTTCCGCTCGTAAGCTGGTATTCTATTTTGATGGCTGATGAAGGAGCTGGTTCCTCCATGCAGTTCTTCAGGCACAAAAATCAGCCTGTCTGTATAGGAGGTTAGGAAGGAAGGAAGAACAATAATAATAGGCGATCCTATAGACAGCGGGACAGAGAGGTGATATTGTGGCCTCAACGTGACTCCAAGATGGTATGTTTTCTCCCTGGTGCATGGAAATGGGATGTTGCTGAATGGCTGCAGTGCATCCTGAAGGTGTATGGTGATAAGGAAGATTTCATGCTGCTTGTTGGTACCAATGACATAGGTAGAAAGAGGTTATTAGGTCTTGATTTAGTAATTCAGCGAGTTAGACAGTAGACTAAAAAGCAAGTCACCTTTGGTTGTAATCTCTTGGTTACTCCCAGTGCCATGTAATAGTGAGCTCAAAAATATTAGAATAGCGCAGACGAATACAAGGCTTAAGATTTGGAGGTGGGGGGGAGGGGTGCATAGTTATTAGATTCCTCGGTCTCTGGGGCGGTTTCTGTGAAAGGGGGAACCTCTTCAAGTGCGATGGTTTACATCTGAACAAGAGCAGAACTGACAATGTTTCACGCGGTTTGCTAGTGTAGTTGGGATCATTTGACCAACTCAGCAGAGGAGGGGACAATAAATGTTAGCAGAACATGGACACATCATAAAACAATCAAGTCAGTAGTAGTATAGTTGCATTAAGCTGCAAGGCATTAAGGCAATGCTGGATTGCCCATGCCTTAATGCCAGTAGTATTAAAGGGAAAACGGATGAGATAAGGGTGAGGATTGTCAAGTGGAATTGAGATATATTCGCCATCACTGAGATGTGGCTGAGAGAGGGGCAACGTTGGCAGCTCAACATTCCGAGATATATAATCTTCAGGTGACACAGCGGAGGCTGTCAAAGAGGAAGAGGCGTTGGATTTTTAGTTAAGGTGTCAGTTACTGCAGTAAGGAAAATTGACATATTGCAAGGGGCACCGAATGAAGATCTTGGTAGAGCGTAGTAATAAGGAAGGGGTGGCCACATTGTTAATTGTTTATTAAGGACCCCCCTATATTCAGCGGGAAGTTGAATAACAGAGATGTGCAAAATTTGTGGAAGTGTATAAAAACTATAAGAATAGGTTAATTATATTATTTGATTTCATCTTTCCCAACTTCACTTAGGTTAGACATAGTGTTTATGGCTTGGATGGAGTTAATTTCTTGAAATGTGAACAGAACTTGTTGTTGAATATGAAGAGGGTGCAACACGGGACGGCGCAGTGCTGAAGCTAATTCTGGGGAATGAAGATGGACAGGGGGCTGAGGTGGTAGTGAGCGAGCATTTTAACGATAGCGACCATATCATGTTACAGTTTCCATTTGTTATGGAAAAATAAATTGACAAGTTGCAAAAAGAAATGTCTTCGATTGGGCGAGAGAGGATTTTACTAAAGTAAGGCCAAGGTAGAGGGGGAATAGATACTTGTGTAGAAATATACAGAGGAACAGTGGGTGCGCACAAAAAGGAAATGGGGAGGATGCAGGCTCAAAATGTTCTGTTTACGGGGATAGGAAGAAGTTACAAGGGAAGAGAACCATGACTGACCAGGGATATGCATTTTGAGATGAGAAGGAAAAGAGAGGCTTTTAGCAGATGAAAGAGATGCAAATTTGCAGAGGCATTAATGGAGCACAGAAAGTGTAGGGTGGAGCTGAAGAAAGCAATTAGGAGTGCAAAGAGGGGATTGGAGAAAGCTCTGGCTGGTAAAAGTAGGGAAAATTCCAAATATTCTGCAAGTATTTGAATGGAAAGATGATAACCAGGGAAAGAGTTAGGCCAATAAGGGACAAAGGGGGCATTCTGTGTGTGCAGCCAGATGACATCGCTGGACTGTTGAATGAATGCTTCACATCCCTCTTCACCCAAGAAGATAATCATGAAAGTATAGAACTCAGGGGGAGAGACTGCAAAGAACTTAAGCAAATTGCTATACGGAGTGAGAAGCTTTTGGACGTGTTGGCAGACTAAAAAAGTGCACAAATCTCAAGGTTCAGATGATTCGTGTCCCATGCCTATGAGGGAGCGAAGGGAAGAGATCGCAGGGTTTCTGACCCAAACTTTTCTTTGCTCTCTGACCACGGGGGATTCGCCACAAGACTGGCGAACAGCTAATGAAGTTCCCCAATTTAAAAACGGTTGTATAGATAAGCCAGGTTTCTAGAGGCCAGTGATTCGCACGTCAGTGGCAGGGAAAATATGGGAGAAAGTTCTGAAGCAGATAATATATCTCTATTTGGAGAGGAAATTTTCATCATGAATAGTTACCGTGGCTTTGTCAGAGGGAGGTCATTCCTAACAATTCTATTTATTTTTTGAGCAGGTGGCCAGGTGTGCAGATGAGTGTAGTGCACTTGATACAGTTTATAGGGGTTTCAGCATTTCCTTTGACAATGCTGCACATGGGAGACTTATAATGACGGTAAAAGCACATGGTTAAAAGGGTAACTTGATTAGATTGATTACAAATTGGCTTAGTTGTACAAGGTAGAGTGTAAGCACAGAAAGACGGTTTAGTGACTGGAAGCCAGTGTTCGGTGCCATACCACAGAGACCTATGCTCGGCCCCCTATTATTTGTCAATTATATAAACCTCATGTATGACTAAGCATGGGTAGGATTAGTAAATTTGCAGATAACAGAAGGATTAGCCAGATGGTTAACAGAGAATTTGATTGTCTTGGGCTACAGGAAGATATAGACGGGATGGTGAAATGGGCAGATGGAATTTTAACCTGAATAGCAGGAAGTGATATACCTTGGAAGGAGCAATTTGACAAGGAAATATTCAATGAACGGCATAACATTGCGAAATTCTGAAGAACAAATTGATATTGGTGGATGGATCCATTAATCTCTGAGGCAGAAGGGTATGTTAGTGGGGTGATGAAATAGGCACAATCGATACTTGCATTTATCTATCGAGACATAGATTACAAAAGTAGTGAGGTCATGTAGGAGATGTATAGAACCTTGCTGAGGCCACAGCTGGAGTACCGTGTGCAGCTCTGTTCGCCACATTATAGGAAGCGTGTGATTTCACTGGGGGTGCGGGGGGGGGGGGGTGGGGGGAGGTGGGTGGGGCAGGTGGGTGGGGGGGAGGGTGCAGAAGAGCTGCTCCAGGATGTGATTTGGGATGAAAAATTAAAACTGTGAAGAGAGGAGGGATAGACTTGGATTGTTTTCGCTGGAGCAGGGAAGACTATTGGGCACTCTGAGTGAGCTGAACAGGATTCTGAAGATCATGGACAGGATGGATAGGGCACAGCTGTTCCCCTTAATTGAAGGGTCAGTTACAAGGGAGCGTAAGTTCAAGGTGACCGGCTAATATATAGGGGTGATTCGAGAAACACCGTTCTTACCCAGAGGGTGTTGACGGACTGGAATGCACTGCAGGCGAGGTTTTTGGAGGCGGCTTGACTCACATACGTTAAAGAAAGTACCTGGATGAGCACTTGGTAGGTCATAACATTCAAGCCCCAGGTGCTTGTAAATGGGATTAGGTAATTCGGTCAGGTATTTCTCAAGTATCGGTGCAGATTCAATGGGCCGAATGGCCACTGCACTGTGATTCTGTGATTATGATTCTGCGATTCTGTGATATTGATTCTATGCTTCTGTGACACAGAATCGCAAAGTACAGAAAAGGTGCTTCGACCCTTTGGGTCTACACCGACATGTGAGGAACCACTGACCTACCTACCTGTTCACATTTACCTGCACTGCCCCATAGCCTTGAATTTTATAATTTGCCAAGTGCTCATCCAGCTGCTTTTTCATTGCTTTGAAGCAACCCGCCTCTACCTGGCAGCACATTCTACTACGTCACCGCCCTCTAGGTAAAAAAAAACTTTTCCTCACCCTTCCCCTAAACTTCCTGCCACTCATCTTCAACTTGTGCTCCCTCGTCATTAACCCATTATTTAAGCGTAGCAGGTGCTCCCTATGTACCCTGTCCATGCTCCTCATAATCTCGTAAGCCTCGCCCATCAACATGATCTGCTTCATCGAAAGCAACTCAAGTCTATCGCACCTCTCTTCATAACTTCAGTTGTTCATCCCAGACAACATCCTGATGAATCTCCTCTACACTCCCTCTAATGCAACAACATCCTTTGTATAATTTGGAGACCATAACTGCACACAGCACCCCAACTGTGATCTCAACAAAGTTCCACACAATTCCACCATGACCGATCCTCTTGTGTAATCTATGCATCGAATGATAAATTCAACTATACCATATATTGTTTTCAACAGCACACTAACGTTCCACTCTGACTTCAGAGATCAATGGACACACATGACAAGGTAACTTTTTTTTTTCAAAACTTCCGAGTGTTCCATCGTTCATTGAAAATTTCCTTGTCAAATTACATTTCTCATTAAATTTCATGTAAGAACTCGAGGTCAGGTGATCTGATTACTCAATTTAGAGGCTTTTCTCAAACATAACACTGACAGATATAGGTATGAAACTTGTTTAAATTTTCCCCTTGGGATTTTTGAAATAATTCAGCTTTAACCACTTTATCAGTCACAGAAACGGTAAAACCCATTAAACCTGCCATCTGATTTCTACACATTACTCAGTCATCGATTTATGTTCAACTATAACACCCAGCCCCATGATCCCTTTTCTTGTCTTTTTAAAATTTGTGTTTAACAACCCCTTAGTAATTAAATGTACCATTTTCCCAACAACTGCTGTTAGGCTACCTGACCTGTAAATTACACATTTCTACGCCCCTCATTTTCTCAAAATTGTTATGATATTTTCCAAATGACAATCTCAGAGGACCGCTCCCCAATCTGAGGAATTGTGGAAAATCATATACCGCACCTTCATTGAAGCTGCTATTACGTCATTCATAACTCTGGCGTCAAAGCCATCAAGCCATTCTATTTGTTTTCCAATTTCAATATTTAAAGTTCAGAAAATAACTTTTATTTGCGACAATTCATCCTGCCTCTGTCTCCAAGCGCAGAACAATGTATTTAACTACTATTAGTATGCCTCTAAAAGATGTTACAATCGGCTGTCTTAATTCTGTCTATCCAACTCTCATATTCTATTGTTTTAACGTTTTATCAGCCTTTGGGTGCCGATTTGATGATTTCAAAATGTTTTCCAAACTTCAGATTTTCTACAATTTTTTGCTAAATTTTAAGCCTCTTATTTTAATGTGATACTATACTTAGCTTGCAGAGCCAACCGCCAATGTACTGTTTTGCTAAGCTTTTGTTTGTCGTGGAATGTATTTTTCCTGACAGATTTGAATTACTCTTGGATCTTCCTTCACTGTTTGTTTAATTTCATATAAATTGGTCAGTGAACCTTCGCCAGTTCTTCCTTCATGCTGTTGTCGCTGTTTAAGTTTAAGATGGGTGTGTGTGTGGGTGGGTGTGTTTGTGTGTGTGTGTGTGCTTAGTCAGTATTTTTTTTTCAAATTTAACTTGTAATTCATTAGCATTTAAATTATTATTTTTTCAAATGGACCTTTTATTCTATAATTAATAATTAACACTGATTTTTATGCTATGCTAGACATACAATAGATTGATACTTAAAGGTTGAAATGTGGTTTTGCTCCCAATAAACGACCACAAAAATATTATACGAACTTAACCTTGAAACCTAGATGTTGATTTGTTTCTCAGTGGGAAAACAGACACTGTCGCTGGTCCAGTCATTTAGACACTCGAGGTATTGCTCTGCAGATCCTGGTTCGAATGTTGAAATTTAAATTCGATAGGAATCTGTAAATTAACATAAAGTGATGCATATGCAAACATTAGCAATAGTTTAGAAAATCACACCTGATTCGCTAGTGGATTTTCAAGAAGGAGATCTGCCGTCCATTCATGATCTGGGCTGCATGGAAATCCAGCCACACAAAAATGAGGTTGATACCTAACAGACCTGTGAAATGGCCCAGTGAGCCATTCAATTGTATTAGCCTGGTACAAGTGAATCGAACCGGATGTGCTATACAGCATCGAACTATACATCCGATATTACAATAGCAATCCGATCTGCATTGGCCCAACAATGTCCTCCAGGTTAACATCTGGGGGCCAGTGTCAAAGTCGTTAAAGCCACCTGATAGACTAGTGAAGCAACAGTTGACATTCTCATAATCATGGAAGCATACCTCCCTGAACATGCCCCTGATGGCTCCATAATCATCCCTGGGTATTTCCTCGGAGGGAAAAACAACCCAGCAGAGATGGCGACAGCTTGGTACATAATATGGAGGGATTGGTCGTGGGAGTCCTCAACATCGAATCTGGACCCCAGGAAGTCACATGACATGGGGTTAAACATGGGTGAATAAACCCCTTTTGCTGAAAGCCATTTAGCCCAGTCCCTGTGGATACGAGGTCCAGTCTTCAAATTGAGGATATCTGGCATCATGGTTTGTGCCGCTACCACTGTGTTACTGGGAGGTTTTTTTTGAACATTTCCAGCAACTACATCTATCATCTAACAACTAGATCTATTATCAGCAGCAGCAGAATTATAGTCAAACAAATGCTGTACCCTCTTGGCACAGAAAGTTCCCACTCTTGCATTGTCATCAGGCTAGGAATAAACCGTGAATCAATGAAGACTGCAGGAGGGGATACCAGGAGCAGCACAAAGCAAAATTAAAAATAAGATAGTAAGCTATTTTATCGACACTGCAGGCCTACTTGAATGCCAGGCAGCATAATCAACATAAGTTAATGCTAAGAAAATCCACAAAAATAAAACGACCACATTCAATTGTGAGCAGTCCTGTCACATCCAGTCCTAAACGGTTCTGTAGAATTAAAGGTCTCGGTGGAAGAGGAGGAGGCTCCGCAAAGCTCGTAATCACTAAAGCTGGGGAAGCCCAACACATCTGTGCAAAAGATGAAGCAGAGGCTTTTACAACAATCTTAAGTTAGAAGTGCCAAGTGGATGCTTTACGTCGGCAACCAGGGAGCTGCCAACCATCACAGATGACAGCTTTCAACGAACTCGTTTCACTGCATGTCATATCAAGGAATTGCTGAAGGCACGGGACACTGCGATGGCTATTATCCAGACAACATGCCAGCAAAATACAGGAGATGTGTGCCCCGGAACTTGCTTAGTCTCTGGACAAGCTATTCCATAATACTAACAACACTGACATTTAACCGACAAATGTGCGTGTTGCTGAGATATCCCCTGTACACGAAGAGTAGGACAAATCCAACTGAGGCAATTACCACTCCATCAGTCTAATCGCCATAACTAGTCAACTGCTTGAAGTGGTTATCTATAGTTGCATCAAAGGACAGGCGGGCAATAAGCAGCTCACTGACGCTCATCCACATTTTGCAAGAGCCACTCAGCTTCTTACCTCATTCCAGCCTATGTTCAAACATGAGAAAAATAGCTGGAAACCAGAAAGGAGCAGAGAGTAACTGCCCTTGAGATCAAGGCAGTATTTGACCGAGTATCGCAACAAGGCTAAATTGCAAAATTTGAATCCTGCCGAGAATTAACAAAGATGATTGGTTTGCTGCACGTCAACCATCTGAATTGCACGGCATCACTTCAGCAGTTCATAAACATAGTATCCTCGGTCTTTAGCTGCTTCATCAATGACGTTCCATTTATTGTGCTGTCAGAAGGGCAGTTTTTTGCTCATGATTGCACAATGTTCAAAATTATTCACCACTCTTCAGGGACTGAAGTAGCCCATCTCAAAAAGCAACAAGGACTGATCAATATCAGCTTCTGGCTGAGAATTGGCAAGTTAAGTTCGCGCCACACAAGTGCCAGGCAGTGACCATTTCCAAAAAGAGTGTATCTGACCACAGCCTCTTGACTTGCACTGGAATTAAGATCACTGAACTTCATATAACAATTCAGAATAGGAAGGTTCGCAAAAGTATTCTCATTGGATTATTGGATTGCCAGAGAACACTGATAAAATTGTTCTAGTAAATCTTCGTAGCACAGAAGTCGATGCAAACGCTCACCGTTAGCTGTGATGTTGAGTACATAGAGACTAGGAATTTTAAAGGATGTTGTGCTTGCAGCTGTTGGGACGCATTGAGCAATTTTAGCTGAGCATACAGAATGCGAAGAATCAGAAAATTGAATGTCATGCAGATAATCATATTGATTCTTATTTTCTCCTCGAAAAGAAGCACACATTGTGCTCGGAGTAAACAAAGACGCCCCCAGAGGAAGGCTGTTTCAACCTTCAGCATCAGATCAATCAGAATTATTTCATGATAAAAACATAATTACCTCGATAAACTCAGTAGGCCTGGTAGCAATGGAAGAGAAGAAAAGAGTTGACGAATCGAGTGCTCATGACCCTTCCACAGAACTGAGCGAATATAAGGAGAGGGGTGAAATATAAGCTGGTTTCCGGTGGAGGGAGGGGTGTTGGAGATGTTGGGGGTGGTGGTGTGGTTGTAGGGACAAGCAAGCACTGATAGGAGCAGATAATCAAAAGATCTCACAGTCAAAAGAACAAAAGAACACTGAGGTGTTGAAGGTAGTGACATTATCTAAATGAATGTCCTAATTAACAATGGATGGGAGGGCACTCAATGTACAGCTCTATTGGGAGTGGGGTGGAAAGACTAGCGGTGCATAAAAGATTAAAACATTATTGAAATAGGAGGAAAATTATAAATTTAGATATATTATTGAAAAAAAAACAAAAGGAAGGGGGAAGAAACAGAAAGGGGGTCGGGATGGAGGAGTGAGTTCAAGATCTAAAGTTGTTCAATTCAATATTCAGTCTAGAAGGCTGTAATGTGCCTAGTCGGAAGATGAGGTGCCTTCCCTCCAGTTTGCGTTGGGATTTAATGGAACAATGCAGCAAACCAAGAACAGACTTGCGGACAGAAAGCAGGTGCTCGGGAAAGAAGTCGCCCAGATTACGTTTGTTCTCTCCAATGTAGAGGAGACTGCATTGGGAGCACCTAATGCAGTAGACTAAGTTGGGGAAATGCAGGTGAAATGCTGCTTTATTTGAAAGGAATGTTTGGGGCTTTGGACGGTGAGCAGAGAGGAAGTGAAGGGGCAGGTATTGCATCTTTTGCGTGGGCATGGGGAGGTGCCATTGATGGGGGTTGAGGACTAGGGGGTGATAGAGCAGTAGACCAGGTGTCCTGGTGGGAACAAAGCTTACGGAATGCCGCCAGGGGGGATGAAGGGAAGAGGTGTTTGGTGGTAGCATAATGCTGGAGTTGCGGAAATGGCAGAGGATCATTATTTGAATGCGAAGTCTGGTGGGGTGTGGACAAGGGGGGCGCTATCATGTTTCTGGGAGGGAGGAGAAGGCGTGAGGGTGGATGCACGAGAGATGGGCTGGACATGGTTCAGGGCCCTGTCAAGGAACATGGGTGGAAAACATCGGTTAAGGAAGCAGGAGGACATGTCAGAGGAACTGTATTTGAAGGTAGCATCAGCAGAACAGAGGGGACGGAGGCGAAGGAACTGAGAGAATGGGATGGAGTCCTTACAGGAAATGGGGTACGAGGAGCTGTAGTCGAGGTAGCTGTGGGAGTACGTGGGCTTGTAATGGATATTGGTGTACAGCCTATCACCAAAGATTGAGACAGAGAGGTTAAGGAAGGGAAGGGGAGTGTAAGAGATTGACCATGTGAAATGATGGAGCAGTGGAGATTGGAAGTAAAGTAAATAAATTTTTCCAAGTCCCGAAGAAAACATGAAGCAGCACCGAAGTAATTATCGATGTACCAGAAAAAGCGTTGTGGAATGGGCCAGAGTATGACTGGAACAAGGATTGTTGCACATATCCCATAAAGAGACAGGCAAAGCAGGGGCCCATGCGGGTACACATAGCCACCCCTTTTATTTGGAGCAAGTGAGAGATGTTAAAGGCGAAACTGTTCAGTGTTGAGAACACGTTCAGCCAAGCAGAGGAGAGTAGTGGAGGATGGGGATTGTCGGGCCTCTGTTCCAGGAAGAAGCTAAGGGCCCTCAGACCTTCCTGGTGGGGGATTGAGGTGTAGAGGGATTGGGCGTCCATGGTAAAGAGGAAGCAGTTGAAGCCAGGGAACTGGAAATTGTTGAAGTGACGTATGGTTTCAGAGGAATCATGGATCTAGGTGGGAAGGCACTGGACGAGGGGAGAGAGAAGTGTTTCAATATAGTGAGCAATGAGTTCCGTGGGACAGGAGAAGGTTGAAACGATCGGTCTTCTGAGAGAGTTCTGTTTGTGGATCTTGGGTATGAGGTAGAAAAGGGCGATCCGAGGTTGTGTGACTATCAGGTTGGAAGCTGTAGGAGGAAGATCTTCAGAGGAGATGAGGTCAGTGGCAGACCTCAAAACAATGGCTTGATGTTCAGTGGTGTTCTCATGGTCCACGGAGAGGTAGGAGGAAGTGTCTGAGAGTTGAAGCTCAGCCCCCGCGAGTTAGATGTCATTGCACCAGATAACAACAGCACCACCTTCATCAGCGGGTTTGATGACAATGTTGGGGTTGGATCTGAGAGAATGGAGTGCAGTATGTTCGGAGAGAGATAACTTAGAATGGGTGAGAGAAGCAGAGAAATTGAGACAACTATTGTCACGCCAAGAGTTCTCAATGAAAAGATCAAGAGAAGGTAAGAATCCAGAGGGAGGGGTCCAGGTAGAGGGAGAATATTGGAGCTGGATAAAAGGATCCGTTGAACGGGGAGATGACTCCTGCCCAAAGAACTGAGCACGGAGACAAAGACGGCAGAAGAAGAATTCAGCATCGTGCCGATCCAGAAATGCATTGAGATGAGGGCATAAGTTTATGCAACTAAGTACCTTGCTAAGCATTGAGCGTTCAGCGTTGGATATTGGAAGATCAGGGGGTATAGTGAATAAACGGCCTGGCCTGGGTTTGGAAGATGGGGTGAGGACGGAGGGGCAGGCAGGAGTGGAAGCTCCTAGATGGGTGTTGGTGTCGATGAGTTGTTGGAGCTTGCGTTCCTTAGCACTTGAGAGAAAGATGAAAAAGTTTATTGTTGAGGCACGGATCAAACAAAGAAGAAAATGAAACTGGGCTAATGCGCAGTTTTGAGAAAGTGTGCAGCAGGGCTGCTGTAGGTAGATGTTGACTGTGTTCATATGGCGGCGCAAGGCACTGAGTGTGGATCTCAGAATGTGACTGGAACAACAGTCCGAGAAACGTTTTATGTCCCGGAGATACCTGTAATCCTGGGTGGGTTCGAAACAAGAGGGATAGAATTTCACTTGAAATCCACGTGGGGTAAGTCAGAGATGCAGAAAGTCACTGCAAAGGAGATATGGCAGTGAAAGCGGGTTTTAGTAAACAGCTTGTCAAACACCTGGAGAGAAATGGAAAGCAATGAAGGTGAACAAGGCAAAAGAGAGATACGGAAATCTTGTTGCAGAGAGGAACAAAACTTCTTCAATTTAGACATTTTTAAAGAGGAGTGGTAGTCAATTAAACACAGAGATAAAAACTAAAAACTGCAGATGCTGGAAATCCTATACAAAAACTGAATTATGTGAAAAAACTCAACAGGTCTTCAGCATTGGTTGAGGAGAAAAGAGATGACATTTCGAGTCCTCATGACCTTCCACAGAACTGAGCGAATATAAGGAGAGAGTGAAATATAAGCTGGTTTAATGTTAGGGGATGGGGGGGGTGGGGGGGGGGGGGGGGGGTTGGAGAGAATTTGGGGGGTGGGTGGTATGTTTGTAGGGCCAAGCAAGCAGTGATAGGAGCAGATAGTCAAAAGATGTAATAGACAAAAAAAACAAAAGAAATCAGATTTGATGCAGGTAGTGCTATTATCTAAACGAATGTGCTAATTAAGAATGGATGGTAGGGCACTCAATGTGCAGCTCTAGTGGGGGTGGAGTGGAAAGACTTGTGGTGTATAAAAGAAAAGAAAATAATGGAAAAGGTGGGAAAAGAGAAATTTATATGAATTATTAAAAAAAAACAAAAGGAGGGGGGAAGAAACAGAAAGGGGGTGGGGATGGAGGAGAGTGTTCACGATCTAAAGTAGTTGAATTCCAAATTTAGTCCGGAAGGCTGTAAAGTCCGTAGCAGGCAGATGACCTGCTCTTCCTCCAGGTCGGATTGGGCTTCACCGGCACAATGCAGCAAGCCAAGGACAGACATGTGGGCAACACAGCAGGTTGGAGTGTTACAATGGCAAGCGACAGGGAGGTTTGGGTCATTCTTGCGGACAGACCGCAGGTGCTCTGCAAAGCGGTCGCCCAGTTTACGTTTGGTCTCTCCAATATAGAATAGACCGCATAGGGAGCAACGAATTCAGTAGACCAAGTTGGGGGAATTGCAAGTGAAATGCTGCTTCACTTGAAAGGAACGTTTGGGCCGCTGGACGGTGAGGAGAGATGAGGTGAAGGGGCAGGTGTTGCATCTTTTGCGTGGGCATGGGGTAGTGCCATAGGTCGGGGTTCAGGAGAAGGTGGTGAAGATTGAGTAGACCAGGGTGTTCCAGAGGGAACGATCCCTTTGGAATGCTGCCGGTGGGGTGAAGGGAAGATGTGTTTGGTGGTGCCATCATGCTGGATTTGGTGGAATTGGCAAAGGATGATTCTTTGAATGCGGAGGCTGGTGGGGTGATAAGTGAGGACAAGGGGGACCCTATCATGTTTCTGGTAAGAGGAGAAGGTATGAGGGCGAATGCATGGGACATGGGCCAGACATGGTTGAGGGCACTGTCAACGCCCGTGGGTGAAAACCTCAGTTATGGAAGAAGGACATGTCAGAGGAACTGTTTTTGAAGGTAGCATCATCAGAACAGATGCGACGGAGGCAAAGGAACTGAGAGAAAGGAATGGAGTCCTTACAGGAAGGAGGATGTGTGGAGCAGTATTCGAGGTAGCTGTGGGAGTTCGTAAGCTTGTATTGGATATTGGTGGACAGTCTATCACTACAGATAGAGACAGAGAGGTCAAGGAAGGGAAAGGAATTGTCAGAGATGGACCATGTTAAAATGACGGAGGGGTGGAGATTGGAAGCAAACTTAATAAATTTTTCGAAGTCCCAGTGAGAGCATGAAGCAGCACCAAAGTAATCATCGATGTACTGGCAAAGTGTTGTGGAAGGGGGCTGGAGAAGGACTGGAAAAGGAATGTTCCCCATACCCCATGAGGAGACAGGGGTTACATGAACTAGTGCTGTCAGAAGTCTTTAAAAAATACCTACCCTCCAATATGCAGCTAGACCGATAGAAGCAGAGAAGCGTCAATGCTAGGGGTGCAACAGTCAGGGCAGGTAGCTATGATCTGAACCATTGGCAATTTAGTTCAGCTGATCCTTTACAAAAAATACTGATCAGCATTGGAAAGAGTAGCAGGGCGTTCAAGATAGAAAATGCGCCTGATCCGAAAAAGAAAAGGCACACAGTCATCCAAGAAGCCACCTCTTGTCTACAGTTCAAAAGGAGAATCTCAGGAGGCTGAAGTGTTCCCATTGCAACATAGTATGCTATTCCAGATGCTGTAGATAACGAGGCAAGGCAGTTAACTGCATAAGGCTTCAACGGAGTTGCCCTTGAATGCCTCCCGATGGGTCGTGCAGCAGAGCTACTCGCTACTGATTCTTATCATTATTGGGAAAGAAATAATGTATATCTGAGCCGGAAGGACTCCCAGTGATCTTCTGGAATTCTGTCCTTTCAGGAACTCTGTCTCCCTAGCCGGCCCAAAATGTTACTGAGTTAGAGGCACTGCTCCTGGGAGTCCTTAATGTTCAAGGCAAACCAAAATCTAAGCCCCGAGGCCTCCGTGAAGGCCAAAGCCCTGTTTGGTGGAACTGGATTAATATCTGCAAATGCACCACTCAATTGGACCACATAGAGTGCGAACTTTTTGCATGTCCCGTTACAGTAACAATTGCCACGAAGCTATCAGAACAAGAAACAATATCTCCCTTAGGTCCGATTTCCCTGGCAATCATGTGAAAGAATGGAGGCCAAGAGCAAGCAGAAGAACTCGGCATTCGGGCACAAGCATTGAGAAGGTCAAATGTCCCAAAAGGATTTAATAACACCCATATACCTCGAACACGAGCTTCTTGAATGTAGCACAGTCTAAACAAGACGAATACAATTAAACTGCATCAAAGGAAGAGTAGAATCTGAATTAGACTCCCTGAAAAGCTCCACCCTGAAAGATGATAGTTTAGTAAACACTGAATGGAAATGTTTAAGGAAAGGCCTGAATTATGGCTGGCAGAATCTTGATTTCTGGCATTAAGTTGGGCGAGATGGAGTTCTCAAACCAATCAGCAAATGGGGAGGGTGATGCTTTCCCCAGTCGGAAAGCTCCATGGTGGGTAACAAGAACTCGACCTTCTTACGAGGACCATGATGTTCCAGAGGGCATGGAAGTTGTATGGACAGCGACCTCTCCAATGTTAAGAAGGGCCCGAGCCAGGAAGCCAATACTTGATCTGACTAGCAAGTATACGAAGAGTTTAAATGTGTAACAGACAAGCTCCTGAATTGGCCCAGAAAGAGTAAGGGTGAAACCGTGCCCAGTTAATAAGCCATCCGGAGGTGAGCAAGAGCTGGCTGCCCCAGAGAAGACATAATACGCAACTGGGCAGCAAAATTACACCAACCAACTAGACCCCATTCTCACCCACCATCATGTAGAACAGCATGAGGACAGAACAGAGTGAACACACGCATTTTTAAAAAATCATAACGGCCTGCTAATCTACAGCCCTCTGCCTTTATCCAGTTTCCCATATGTTTGCAGGAGAGGCCTCTGCCAGAAGGCGAGATGCAGACGATTCTAGATTAGGTGAAAAAAGACAATTAAATGGCCGGGAACTTAGAAAAATAAGTTAATTGGGAAGAGTCAGCATGGAGAAATGAAAACTGTTTAATGAATATATTGCAGTTCTCTGGAGAGAAATATGTGCTGTGGGTCAGAAGGAGCCTATAGCCGTAGCGCACTTGGATTTCCGGAAAACATTTGATAAGGTGCCACAGCATGGTGTAGTGGACAATATATTAGCTGGCTGGCAGAAAACAGAGAGTTTGCATAGAATGGTTTGTACACTAATGTCTGGAATAGGTGGGGTGCTTTCTGAGGAAAGGTTAGGCAGGTTATGTTTGTATCCACTTGAATTTCGAAGAGCTGACTGAATTGAAATATTCAAGATCTCGAGGGCTCTTGTCAGGGTCCAAGCGGAGAGGATATTTCCTTTGGTTGGTGAATTTATAAGAAGTTTTCAGTGCTTACAAATTAGAGCTTCTCAGTTAAGAGAGAGATGATTAAAAATGTTTTCTCTTAGCGGGTATTAAGACTTCTTACACAGAATGCAGTAGAAACATAAAGGGAGAGCTAGATAGGTGCTTCGTTAACAAGAGAATGGAACACTATCGCAGGTAAGCAGGCCTGTGAACCTGAAGTTGCATTGAGTTCAACCATGAACTTATTGAATGGTGGAACATACCACTCCTAGTCCAACGTTAAATATTTGGATGTTTCGTCATGTGCTAATGTGTTTGTTTTTTCCTTTTTTCACAGCATGTGAAGTGTGGAGTCCTTCAAAGGTCAGCGCTGAGTCCTCATCTTTTTGATAAATGAGGGGAAAGAAGGCATTGTAGCTAATTCTGCAGAGAACAGAAAACAAAATAGCAAAAGATGTTGTTAAGTAGACATACAGAATTTTCAGTCGGATATTGATACGCTGAGTGAGGGGGGCAAAGAGATAACACATCCAGAATAAGGTGGGAACAATGAAACTCTTCATATTAATTGGAAGGAAAAATAAAGCAGAGTGTTCATTAAAGAGAGAAAGGAAGCAAAATTCGGAGGTGCATTAGTCACAGAACGGTGAGATTGCAGAAGCAGCATATAATCAATAAGGCTTATGGCATGTGATCCTTCATTGCGAGAGGAATTGAACATAAAAGTAAGGATATTATGCTTCGTTTATACAGGGCATCGGTGAAGCTGTATCTCAAATTGAGTGTTCAGTTTGGGTCTCCAAATTAAAAGAACAAATCCAGAACAATGGAATACTGTTCTCATGTTTGCTGTCGCCCTTACACTAAAGGGGTGAGGAGAATTTGATATTTCTCTCAGAGGGTTGCACGACTTTGCAATTTTCTGCCTCAAAAGGCAGTGGAATTAGGGGTGCTGAATATTTGTTTTTTTAAGATCGATTCTTGTTTTTCAAAAAAATAAAGATTATCGGGGGGCAGATGCTAACTTCGAACTCAAACACAAACAGGTCATTCATGATCTTATGAAAAGATGGAGCCGGCATCTTCCTGCATCCCGGCACTAAATGGCTTACCCATTTTCAGGTGCAGATGCTGACATTAAGGTCAGAAAGCAAAGTTGGTATCAGCAGGGCAAGGGTAAGCAGTCCGTAAAGAAAATCTTTGTCAGGCAACAGATGACCTTTGTGGGTGCGGGATTGGTTGTGGGGCCGGTTGTGGGAGGAAAAACGATCTAATATGGGATAGGCAGGTGGGATAAAAAGGGGGTAAAACAATAAATATAAATTACCATTATCCGCAAATTTAATAGCCCTTACCACGATCATTGACACTCCATTTTTCATTTGTTGTGCCAATCTCACCTTTGACGCCCCCGTCCCCTCATCCACACTCCCGTCACACTGCTGGCCTTCTGACACGCTTCACCTGTTCCACGCGTGTAAACAGTATAAATTTAATTTCATTTCGACTTCTTTTCAGCTCTGAAGAAGGGTCATGCGGACGCGAAACATTAAATTTGTTTCTCTCTCCTCAAATGTTGTCAGACTCGCTAAGCTTTTCCAACATTTTAAGTGTTGTTTCAGATTTCAAGCACCTGCAGCATTTTGCTTTCATCCAATGCACGAGATGTCTCTCGTCCAGACGGCAGGATTGAAAAAGTATATTTCCACGTGAACTTGGCTATTTGGTAAAATTATTATTATTTTTATACTTATTGTTTAATTATTATTATCAATAATAATGAAAACAATACTAATATGCAGAAGTTTTAATATGTAATGCCAAACTGGCCATGACCCATGCCAATGTCATTCCTAACTTCCAGAATCCAGCGGGTACATCGTTCCCTTTAAATAAGCGCTAATGCCCACTGAGACTGCAGAAAATCAAATTCACAAGATATGAAATAATATCATTCATATTCTTAAGAAAGAGCTCTAGCCCACAGAGACGCACTCTCTTCAGGATAAAAGTGATCCTGATTCCTCTGTTCAACAATTGAAGAATCAAGGGCTGAATAAATGCGTTATCTCTCCAAAACCCAGGAGATGGAACTGGATGCGGTGTGTGGAGGAAACTGGCGGGGGGATGGGGTGTGGTGGGGTTGGGGGGGATGTGTTGCGGAGGTTGGTTTATTTCCTATGACCCCACCAGAAGTTGATCGAATCTGAAAATATTGTCATGCAGTAGTGTCAATCTAAAATCAGGCAGTCAAGCATTTCACCAGCTAATAGTTAGCAGCAGGAAGAGCTTTTTTCTGGGTGCATCACCTGGCACCCATTTTCTCTGTGTGCTATTAGAACATCGGTGCTCCTGTATCTGTGCCAGTCAAACTCATTCATCTTTGCGTCCCTTCTTCCATCGGGTCAGCAATCTCTTCTTGGAAGTCGGAGCACCCTGCAACATTTCAGCCTGCTGATATATAATGCTGGATACCGTTGGCCTTTTGATTCTGCTGTCTGGCTTCACGGGAAACATAAATTCTGTTATGCTGTGACTTTGTGCTGTACCCATTTCCCCCATTATAGCTGTTTCATTATCAGGCGCAAAAAGAGGACGGTATTGAGAAACCCCTGAACATGATATTTGCGCCTGTAAAAATAAAACAACCTTCTTATTTTACCTTACCTCGTATTTGCTTTGCGTTCATTAATAGAGAATTGGGTCACTCCAAACTGGCGTGTTGGTGAATCTAAGCCACCAATTATAACGGGGAAAATTAAGAAATAAAATCAACTTTCCGTTAAAGGAATCGTGGTAAGAAGAAAAAGTCAGGGCTCTTTTAATTGATCGCCCACATGACCGTAATATTAGCAAGTAATGATGATATATAGCTAGTTAATCGCCAACAATCACCATTTAATTCGCGGTAATGGGCTGTATTCAACAATTTATGAGATTTCATTAATGTTACTTGGGGTCTACGATCAAATTCTGTCATCGTTTTTTTTTATATATCGTTATAATCAGCTATGAAGAGATTGTTTAACCCTCCTAAAAATAGTTATTAAGTTGAAAATGCGATTTATATTAGAGCAGACTGTCAGCTAATTGAATTGTATACGGACACAGATGGGTGGCAAAAAAAAGTTGTAGGAAAGGTCGTACACGTGTTATGTCTCTCACATGAATAATTGACAATTACGTAACCTGGCAGTATTCCAGCCTGGTCAGCTGAGCGCATGCGTATCACTGGTTTGTGTGAAGCAATCCGTGGTGCAAACAGCAGGCATAAAGTGCGGAACCTTTACGGTAAGATCCACTGCAAATCCTTGCGAAAGTTCCATTCCCCCCGTTAATGAGAACATCTTCAGGGAATGTCATTTATTCTACACAGACTCAAAACACGGTAAGTGACTAGGTGAAATTTTCTTAAGTACATGGGTGAAATATACTTTCATTACTTGCTTACAGCATGCAGCACGATTTCTGCAGTAGGTGTGCAAAAGAGAAGAACTGACAGTTTTATATTGGTGCTTCTCATTCACTTGGCTTCAGGTTTCAGAAAGACTTTCACCAATTCAACTTTGTGACATTGCTTTCAGCAAGATATTGCTGACGGCTAGACGCTTGCTTTCCTCAAGCGTTTCGGATTCTTATTGCTCACAACGCAGTGGATCTGGGTAATGTTAGTAGAAGTAATAATGATCAAAGTATGATGTAAATGTGCGGAAATATCAATGAGATATACACAGTGACGTAATGAGCATTATGTTTGCAGAGTTAACGACTGCGAATGGGATGGACGGAGTCCTGGAATGAGAGTAGGGTTTATAGAGTGAGAACATAGGCGTGAAGTTGCTTATATCAGCTTTACACAGACTGCAAAAATAGAGCAGACACAACTCTCTAGAGTAGACAATGCAAATGATACAAGAAAGCAATTTGAAATATATTATTCGAATTTGATTCCAAAACAGGAATTGCAATGTCCCCACACCGTGGTTCCTTGCAGATTATTACCCAGCTGCGGGAACACAATGTTGGCTTCCACTCTCTGAAACTTCAAATATTGCATGTGTCAGTAAGATCGTCTCTCAAATCCTGAGCCTCAGGGAGTTCATAACCAATTTTCTCCGAATTTTATCGTTGAATGCATTACCTGAGCCACTTTAATTCCGTAATGCTGCAAAAAGCAATTCCAAAACTTTCCTTCCTTATATACGAGCCCAAAACAGCGTACATATTATACATTTGTGGCTGCACAACTTTTCAAAATATTCTCTTCTTTTTTTTAAAGAACATGTTAAATGACCTGAACCGTCTCATATCATCTTCGACGTGCCACCTTTTTGCCTTCTCACCTTGTATAGCCGATATCCCCATGTTTTTGCGATCCATTTATGCCTGCTCAACTTGTCATTATGTGAAGAACATCGATAACTTTGATTACTGGGAATACTAAAGAGAATTGGATTGGCAGAGTGAGCGGAAAAATTGGCAGCAGTGGATCACTCTGCAGTAACGTTTCGAGGGCCAAAACAGCAAAGTGTGGAGAAACCCCTCTACCACTCGTAGGCCGAGATTTAAAATCAAATTATTTCAAATTGATTTCAGTGGACAAGAGAATGAAACAATCTTCTCCCCAGGGTACATTTGTACGCCGCTAAATTTACCGCCCTCTGTTTCTCTCTTGTCAAGTCACTTCTTTTCCCTGGAGTTTACATGTTATTTCATGCATGTCTCTCCTTCTCGTGCAACTTACTGAAGGGGAACACTCAATTTGTTGGGAAACTGACAGGCAATTCGGCATTGTATATTTTCCTCAGCGATCATGATTGAAATTCTTCTCTAACCGTTTTGTGTCAATCAATGTCTTATGTGCAAACAGTAAAGCCATTGTAACGCAGTTATTTTGTCCATCTCACTATTGTGGTTTGACGTACGTCAGCTTTTTGAGGAGATATACAATAAAACGTATCGAATGACCTACCAGAGATTTCAAGGGTAAAGGAAATCAATTGTTTTATAAAATTGGCGACTATCCTCACATCTCTTATTGAAGTTAAGATATTGCTTAATGCGCAAGGAATGAATCCACTTGACTGAGAGCTGCTTCGCTCTAGGTAGGCCTGCTCGACAATGCAAAGCATCTTGGAATCAGGTTCGTGGCTCCAAGGAAGATAATTACTGTAATGCTGATGGGCAATCAGTCGCCTGGGAAGATTTCCTTTGTCAATTGGTCAGCATGTTAATTTGTTTTTTTTTCTTGGGTCATTCACGCCGCAGGGAAGGAATTATTTATTTCCAACTCATGCTACCTTGAGGGTATTAACTAATGTAAAGGGTATACCAGACACTGGATTGTTTAAGCTACAGCACGACTTTTACAATCGAACGTTGAACTGTTTTAACACTTGTATCATCATATATTATGCTGTTACCAATTTTGGCAATACGATTACAGGCAACATGAAAATTCAAAAAACATTTAATGAACCACATCCAAAAAATTAGGTTGAAAAAATTCACTGTTGTCAAAATTCACTGTTGTCAAAAACAACGCAAAACGAATGAGAAGAAAGACGAAGTGGGTTCTCAGACTGTTTCCCAGCGATGATAATATCGGGCGTCTAAATTTGAAGAAAAATGTCACCCCCGGCTTGAAACTACGTCGTCTATACTTTAACTTTAATTGTGGGTGTGCTTCAATAGGGAGAAGGCTTTCTTCAATCCAAGCAATTGTCAATTTGAAATACAAAACCACTCGTCGCCACAATAAAGTTAAGATTGGTACGCCAGTGCAGTAGTCTTGAAGGTCTCATCTGTTAGATGAAAACTTAAAACAAGACCACACCACATCTATATTCTTTGTGATGTGCAAATACTTCCCTGATATTATTTTGAGGAAGAGGGGGTTTTGTGGATACCACATGTCCTTGAACAGAACAAAACGGATTTATTTTCAAAATACATGACGGCCTACTAGAAACGCTTCTTCGCCCTGAGAAGCCAAAACTTTATAAACAACTCCATCATGAAGAATGTCCTTGTGATTGACATCGAATGCGTTTTCAAAAAAAAAAAAATTAGTGAAAGAATGTGGCAATGCTGAAAAAATCCCAGGTTGTTCCTTAGCCACACAAACAAATAATATTCCGCTTTGCAGAACACCTGCGGTCTGTCCGCAAGAATGACCCAAACCTCCCTGTCGTTTGCCATTTTAACATTCCACCCTGCTCTCTTGCCCACATGTCTGTCCTTGGCTTGCTGCATTGTTCCAGTGAAGCCCAACGCAAACTGGAGGAACAACACCTCATCTTCTGACTAGGCACTTGACAGCCTTCCGGACAGAATACTAAATTCAACAACTTTAGATCTTGAGCTCCCTCTCCCATCCCCACCCCCTTTCTCTTTCCCCCTTCCTTTTGTTTTTTTTCCAAGAAATTATATAGATTTTTCTTTGCCCAGCTATTTCCATTATTTTTAAATATTTGTAAATCTTTTCTGCTCTCCCCGCCCCCACTAGTGCTATACCTTGCGTGCCCTACCATCCATTCTTAATTAGCACAATTGTTTAGATAACATCACCAACTTTAACACCTAAGCGTTCTTTTGTTCTATTGTTGGTGACATCTTTTGATGATCTGCTTCTATCACTGCTTGTTTGTCCCTACAACCACACCAACCCCCTCCACTTCTCTCTCTCTCTCCGCCCCCCTCCCCCCCCACCCCCCCACCCCCGCCACACACACACACACACACATAATTTAAACCAGCTTATATTTCAACTCTTTCCTGGACTCGAACTCAAGTTCTGTCGAAGGGTCATGAGGACTTGAAACATCAACTCTTTTCTTCTCTACCCATGCTGCCAGACCTGCTGAGTTTTTCCAGGTAATTCTGTTTTTGTAACAAATAATATTTGTTGCCCTTGACCCGGCTTATATGGTTGAACATTTGTAACCACATAGGTCAAAACCACTGTAACACTATTAAAACCAACATCCTTGTGTATAATGTGTGAGTCATTTACCAAAACATATTCACATATGGTTGGAGGCTAATGGTTGGAGGGATTGTGGAGAGGGGAGATGGAGGTGTGGGGGGTACGCCTGACAAGTGCTCAGTCACCACCCATGAAGTTCGCAGCTAAGGGTTTCCACGGCATATGCCCATAAATGCAGACTTCATTTTGGACAATGGCTGTGCATTGGGAATCATGCCAGAACACAGATCAATCATAAACTTTGGATGGCTCCTCGAAGGGTACACTGTTACTCAGAGAAAAAAGTCCGAAGAGAAAATTCTTCTTCTGGACATCTATTGTAAACAATTAAATCAACTACATGCGACTCCCTGTAACCACCCATGGCCAAAAGCCCTGACCTCCAACTGCGCAATGCACACTGACTGGCCAACAACAACACCCCATGAACTCACGTCTCCCCCACTCAATGGCAACCGAGACCTCCTTCCACATTCGACCCATCAGCTGCCAGACTCCAACTGCAGGCATTCTCCGATTCACCCACTCCTATGACAATTTGGCCCCAATCATAACCCCGTCGGACACTCACACCCCGCACCCGAAAATCCGAATACGCCACCCATACGCCCTTAAGGACCAAAGACCTACCAAGGCCCAGACTCCACTACGTTATCTGTATTCCATCATACCTGACACTCGCACTTCCCCAAACTGGACCTCAGATGACAGCAAACCGCTCAATCTCCACGCTTCCCATCCACATGCGACCTTCCGAACCTACACTCCTCCTGACCTCTCCCATACCGCAACTTCCGTAACCCTCTCCCCCTGAATCCAAAAACGCACAACCCCCAGACCACTCCTCGATGCCCCCAGCCTCGATTCTCCCAGCTCCCTGTTACTGATCCTCAACCGCACCGCCCCCGCAATTCCTCCCCGTCAATGTGCTCCCACTTGTCTTATTCAATTTTCTCCTCCCTCCATTGTCACTTTCACTGGCTCTTTTCACATTTTAACGGCAGCCAGGGCTATACAGCTGGTGGGAATGTGAGAATATCCTTGAATCCTCCGGATTTGCAATTTTTTGGGTCCGACGAGGTGCCTTGCATGCAGGCCTCTAGTGATTCTGAAGATGGGAACTGACAGCGAAATTTTCAAGGACAGTTGTGTCTGCATGTATTTACCTTCACGCTTCCAGTGAATTTTTCAGAATGTAGTTGCCAATTAAGGCCATCTATCTTCAACAATTTCCCACCTGATTTTCTCCATTCTGAACAAAGAAAAGCACTGCTGAAGTGCGCACAGGGCGGGTTCGGAGCAAAACTAAGCCAGGTAAAGCACCGGGAATCATGTATTTGATTTTTGTTGCAAGTTAAGGTGCATTTTCACCTTACTTCAGTGTCTTAAGTGCATACTTTACAGTGCGTACCTTCTATGATATTTCTCACATGTCTTTTAAATAATGTCACCGTTATGAGTAAATATAGCATAATGAGAACCAGAAGCCGCAAGACGTACTGGCAGAAGTAGGTCTTTTAGCCCATCATGTCTCCTCGGCCATTCAATGACATCATATCTGATCAAATGATTTTCAGTTCCATTTTCTTCCATTTTCCAATAACCGTCGATACCCTTACTTTCCACCTGATTCTTGTATATGCTTAACGCGCCAGCCTTTACAGTCCTCCACTGTAAATAATTCCACAGATCTATTACTCTCTAAAAGAATAAATTCTTCCCTATTTCTGTCTTAAACGAGCGACTCCTTACTCTGAGATTCCTCAATAGCTAACCGGCTTGTCACCTCCTCCAAGAATTGTGATAAATTTCCCAGACATGATGCCTGCTCATGAAGACATGATGACTCTGTTTGACTATAGTATGGCTTTCTAAATGCACTGCCATTACACCCGTTGTAATAGCCTCTGATATTTTCCAAATTACAGATGTTAAGTTGACTGTTATATACTTAATTTTTTTTGTCACCTTCCCTTTTTGATTAAGAATGTTGCATTGCTAGAATCACAACGTTGTGTGGCTTGCCCAGAATTTAAGGAGCCTTGGAAGCTCACTTCTTGTGCACATACTCTCTCTGTAGCTATTTCCTTTAATATCAATAGAATGCACATGATGCATATCCCGCGGAGAGACCGTCCATCAGCCGCATTAGTTTCCCTGCTACAGGTTCTGTAGTTCTAGATGCGGTATTTATCACCCCTCCCCTTTCGCCTTGATTATTTAGTTTTTTTTTAATTTCTGCTGCAAGACTCACTCAGAAGTGGAGTTAAGCGTTTGGCATCTAACTGGTCGAGTCCCCACGTAATCTTCTATGTTTAAATGAGTTCGCCTCTCATTCTTCTAAACTCCAATGTGCACAAGCGAAACCTAATGTATTTCTCTTCTAAGAAACTCTCCAAACCTGGGATCAACCGCGTGAGCATTCATTGGACTGCCTCCGATGCCTGTATAAATTCCCTTTGATAAGTGGCCCAGTGGACCGAAGCTATTCAGAATATGTTAGTTCTGGTCGAACTCGCGCCTTGGACACATCTATCAGGTCTTCCCTGCTTGTATTTTCTCAATTCTCTTTGAAATAAAAGCCAGCATCCAATTTGCCTTCCCTGTTCCTGAAGAACTTGTATGCTAGCTTTTTCATTCATGCTTGATGACCCTGTAATCACTCTGTGGTGCAGCTTTCTGCAGGTTCTCTACTTTTTAATACTATTCAGCTCCTATATTCTTTCTGTCAAATTGTGTAACCTCATACACTCTCTCATTATATTCAATCTGCCAAGATTTTACCCATTACATTAACCTGCCAGTTTCCCTCTGTAACCATGTTGTTATATGCTGGCCACTTACTTTCTCACTTATTTCTGTGTCATTCGCAAATCTGACTAAAATACTTTCAATTTGCACATCCAAGTCATTTAATCTGTTTTGTGCACAAGTATGCCCCCAGCAAGGATCCCTGTTGCACTGAATTATTTACCATTTTCCATCACCAAAATGCCCCCTTGTCCCAAATTACAGCCTTCTATTGGTTACTCAATCCTCTATTCATACTAATATGCTACCTCCAATGGAATTGCCTCTTATTTTATTAATATAGTTAATATGTGAGATGCTTTATCGAACACCGTATGAAAATCGAAATATATTATATCCCCATATCCCTCTTTATCTACCCAGCTTGTTACCTCCTTAAAGAATTGTAACACATTTCTCAGACATGATTTTCCATTCATGAAGCCATGATGGCTCTGTTTCATTATATTATGAATTTCTAATTGGTCTCTTATTACAGCCTTTATAATAGAATCCAACATTTCACCAATTACAGATGTTAATCTAACAGGCCTTCAGTTAAATCTTTATGTCTCCCTCCCTTTTTGAATAAGAATATTTCATTGTCAGCTTCCGAATCCTTTGGGGGTAGCCTTGATTGTAAGGTTCCTTGGAAGATTACTTCTGGTGCTTACATTATCTGTGTACCTTTTACCTTTAATATCCTAGAATGCAGCCTATCTGGTCCAGGAGATATATCGGCTATAGGCCCATTCATTTCCCGATTACTTTTTACTGTAGCACTCGCCATTGTACTTATCATCGCTTCCCAATTCCCCTGCATTATTTAGTACTTTTTTTTGGAAATCTAACGTGAAGACTGATGCAAAACTTTTATTTAACTTCTCTGCCGTTTCCTGCTTCCACATTATTGTTTCCCAAGCCTCATTCCACATGGCCTGTGTTCACTTTTTCTTATCTCTTCCCTTTTACATTTTAAAGGAGCTCTTACTTTCCTGTTTTTGCTATATTACTTGATTGTTTAACCTCAAACTTTACTATCTCCCTCTTCATTATTTTTGGCTCATTGCCTGTTGTTTTTTCAAACTTCCCCAATCTGCTGGCTTACATCTAATATGTGCCACATTTGTGTTTTTTATGTCTTTCAATTTGATGTTATCCCTAACATCCTTGGTTAAACAACTTTGCTTTGTCCCCTTCCTAGAACACTGCTTCCTCACTAGGATACATTTTTTTTCTTATGAGTCAAGAACCATTTTCTTAAACTTCTGCCATTGTTCACCAACTGTCTTTTCCAAAACTCCTTTCTCAGTCCATTCCACGCAACTCTGTCCTCATTCGCTTTTAATTATCTTCAGCCAGGTTTAGCACATTTGTTTCCAAACCAGGTTTCTCACCCAGAGCCCAGATGCTAAATTATACCCTGTTATGGTCACTGTTTCCTAGGGGATCATGAACTGTGAGATCATTTATTAACCCATCCGCATTAAACATTACCAGATCCAAAATAGTCTGATCTTGGATTGGATGCACAAAATATTGTTACTATAAATTTCTGAACACGGCAAATGAATTATTGCTTTGTCTGCCTCTGCAAAGTTGACTTTACGAATCTAAATGAAGTTTAAAGTCACCCATGATTAATGCACTGTATTTTTTGTACATGCCCTCATAATCTCCTGATTTATTTTGTGCCCTACAAAATAGCGTATTTTATAGCTACTACTCCCAACAGTGACTTATTCACCAGCGTGTTTCTTACCTCCCCTTTATGGATTCCACATATACAATCCATGTTATTTTGTTCATATTGTATTGGATATCACATGAATATTTTGAATGGTGATACACTGTTTTTTCTAGTTTGTTAACTAAGTAATGCTTGTGATTATTTACCTTCAGATATCTCCATACCCTAAATGCAAGAACAGCAGCAACATGATAAGATCACTACCTCAATGTTCATCAATAATCCACAAACGATTGTTAATTCCTATAGAGTGTAGACTGATAACTTTATTTATCATTATTGACCAATTCATCCTCCTCTCCTCAATGTTACCTACTACCTTAACATTTCTATCACTTAGATTTCAATTAGAAAATACAAATTATTTGTTAAACCAAGTTCGTTGTTATACTTAACTTCCCCAAAAGCCCAGCAAACTCAGGAAAAGCCACACGAAAACCGTTATTGATAAGAGGTGGCAAATACATTCTGCAAAATCGTACGACCCCTCCAGCTTGCTACATTATCCTGTCCCTCCGAAGTGAACGTATCACCACATTTTTAGGCAGTATCCACTGTGGAGGGGGCCATAGAATTCCGCCAGTTTTTGTTTCACCTGGTAGTGTATAGTGGAACTTGAGAGCCAATACTGATTTTACTGAGCAGCACATCATACTCAGCTATGTATATTTTTACTTAGCTCTCTCCTCCCTCAATCTGAGGATGCTCAGACGCTGATTATATTCAAGACGTTGAAGTTTGGACTCCCATGAAATGAGAGTTACACGTTCGTGGGTGAAAAGAGGGATGGATAAGCCAGGAGATAACTGAAACGTTTGCATATAAACTTGACCTATTACAAGAATAGGAATAAGACATTTATGAAAGGAAATTGGCAGAAATCTTATAAATAAACTTCATATAATAATTGAAATGAAATTGTTTGATTGAAAGGATTTGGTGGGAGAAAATGTCAACATGTCATCATCCACTCTCATTATTTAACGTATTAACTGTAATAGCTGCTAATTATTCCATCCGTTTCTCCAACTTTCCATAGATTTGCAGCTCTTAATCCATTTACAAAAGTTTTGCATACAGATTTCAGTTGGTAGTTTCTGAAAGGAACAAGTTTGCTGACAAGTCTAATATGTGTCCCTCTGGTCACTTCACCTCTGAAGTAAGTTGAAGAACACATTAAGAAAACAGGAGTTGCAACAGAAACTCAAGGGTTTACCTTTGTCACCAGTGGAATGAAAAGGGAGTCGCTCACCTTGAGTGGCCCCATGACTTTATGCAGAACATTGGTCCATTCTCTGGCTTTATTGGCTCTTTGGTGGTACAATCAATGAGCACAATACCACGCCTGGTGTATTTCTGTGGCTTCTCTTTAAACAGGGCAACAGAATGTATTATATTCTTTGTCGAGTGACAAGGGTATTGCCCTGCTCCACTGCCCCCCAACGTGATTGAAGAGAAACATTTGACATATTCCGAGAGTGCCACCAAATGTTCAGACGCAGTTAAACTGTCCTATGCTGGAAGAACACTCACTCCTGAGTGCAGAGAGACGATAGACAGTTCCGTGTTGTTCATCGAAATAAGTACTTGATTCTGTTTGAACAATTGCTGTCTTAGATGAGCAAACACATCATGGAGCATTAAAGAAGATTGGATAGTAACTTGCGTACTTCAGTACTCAATGAAAAATCATAACCACGCATACAATAATCATTGTTCGAAAAACGAGGCTGAGCTTTTGTGGCTATAAATCCGTGTCAATGTTTGAACAGAGCAATGCTACGCTACATCTCTACCCACACTTCCAGACTCTGGATTATATGGAAGGTACATTCTGACTTGTTAATAATATTGTAAACAGCAGAAACGGGGAGTGGTGTCTCTCATCGTATCGATTGCCTTAATGCAATATTATTCAAGAATTTAACTTTTTTTTCCCCCACAGGTCTGACCTAATGCAGATTTATCGAATGTTCTGAAGTATGCAAGCTCAACAGGTTAAATAAATGTAATGCGAGATAGCCAACACCTGCACTATTAGATGAAAAACAACATAGAATGAAGCAAGATGTCAAAAATTTTGTGTGGTGTGACACATATTTGAAATATTCTGTTCATTGGCAGATTTTTGAGTTGTGCTTACCAGGTAAGTTCTCCTTTATCTCTCTTCGAGTTAGAAACAAGGAGCATAAGAGACAAAGTATTTGTTAAGTGGGAAGATGTGAAACGAGGGTGAAACAGACGAACGTCAAATATAACTTAGAACTGTTTAACATTGAAGGCGCCTTTTCGACCATAGAGCCTCTAGAAGCCAAATACATGCCAGCCAAGGTACTTACACTGTGCACTTATTAGACAGATTCCTTGCAATTATACAATACTGAAGCGGGCATAGAATAATCACGTGTTATGAGATCATCAGCTTTGGCCTTTGAAATAGTGAAATCCAGACACTCAACGCTTTCTCTGCGAAAGTAAAATCATCAGACCCCAGTTAATTGTAAACCAATTTAGATTAATTCTGATCTCACTGCTTATTGGTCATCCTGCTAAAATAATCTCATATAATGTCCTCTCAATTAAAGCCTTAACGAATAAAAGTAAAAAAAATACACAGAAAACGTGGAAAATATTCGCCATCTGAGGCAGTAAAAGGAACTGGTTGATATCGATAAGGACACATCATCAGATCTGAGGAAAGAGAATAAAAGATTAGATTTTAAGAATGTTGAAAGGGTAAGGGTTGGAGGATGGAAGAAAACAAAGGGATTTCTGAGATAGATCTGAGCGAAGGAGGAACGGAATTACAAAGATGATTCTTAATATTGTGCAGAGCAAGTGAACCAAGTAACTAATTGATGTGCGAATTGTTGTATAACAATGCATTGGATGTAAAGTGGACAAATAAAGAAAGGATTATAAGTACAGAAAGAAAAAAAAAGGATATCAGACAAAGTGGCACAGAAGAAACCATTCAAAATTATTGCCCTCCGTGATGAGTTCATTTGCCTGTAAAGGCCACAACTCAAATATGAAATATTGCTCTCCGAGATGGCTTTGACAATCATTGGAAAAATTCCGAGAGAGCAAGTAAATCAATTGAAATCTTACGTGACATGAAGTTGAGTTCCAATCATGGACTCTGAGGGGGAGGTGTTCTGAAATCCCATCCCACGCTGTAGGTTTTGTCTTCCATCTGAATGGGATCACCTTGTGCTGCGAATATTGTACATTGAACTGACAAAAAAAAATGAAGTGAAACAATATTTGTGCTGGAAGCAAAATTGTGGCCTTAGATGTTGAGAATAGAGTGGACAAAAGAGCAGGTGTTGCATAATTTGCGTTTGCAAGTGAACTTGACCTGGCAAGGGGCAGTTTGATAGCTGTGACTGAGCAAGGAATGACTGTGTCACAGACGGAATGTTTTCTTCGAAATTTTGAGATTGGAGGGCAGGAATCAATTTGTTCGAGTAACGGGCAATGTTGCACAAACGGTGGAGGATGTTCCATTGAATGGTAAGGGCGGGGCTAAGGCAAAACGATGAATGATGGCGAACAATGTTGAGGGATATAGATTGAAAAATGTTAATGACATGAACATGCTGCCCGGTGCGTTATGGTTGTGGGTGGGGGGGTGGGGGGAGGTGTGGGGGTGGTGGGGGGGGGGGGTGGTTTGTGGCGGCGGCAGCGCTGGCGTCTGCTGTTCGTGAGGTTTGCCGGGTAGTTGTTAGTATTTTTTTTTAACGAGATATAAATAAATTCGCCTGATGAGGGGAAAAAAAGGCTCACCAGAAACGCTAGTATGGCTTGTGAGATGTCTCGGATATCTCCCTAAATGGAGTTCTACCAATTCTTATCAATGACCAAACTCCTCAACCTGCCTGAACTGCTTCTCACATTGAACAATGTTGCATTTAATTGCACTCGAGTTCTGCAAATAAAATGCATTTTCATGAGTGACCGCAAAGGATCCCAGCTATTTGAAATTTTTGTTGACTTATTGCAAACACTGCAAACCTACTCACATTCTTTCCTCTTTACTTTCGTGTTTCGTTTCTGGCACATTGATAGTTGTTTGGTCGTTGTCTCTGTTCTCTCCATGCACTGAATTTTTCATTGGCTTTATTTCGAATTGTCACTCGTTTCTCACCTTCACGTTTTTGATCAGCGGCTTTTCACTTCCGATCTGCATATTTCTATCTACAATTCCCGAGATTGTTATTTAGTTAACATTCACAGTAAGCCCACGGATTCCCAAAGGAAACTCTATTATGTTTCCTCAACTTCCGATTCCACTGTGGAGTTTATTCCATGTTTCTCTAATTCTTCATCTATTTTTTGGCTGTTCTGCAAACGTAGCATTCTATATTTGTTTTTTGCATTGGTCTTCCACTTTTTCAAACCCGGTGGTCCAGTCAAATTGTTTTGCAATGGCCTCCGCTCTTTCCTCTTGAATGAAAAAATCTGCTTGCATCCCTTTTCTGCCCTCCTACAATCATTATACAAATGTTCTGAAACACACTTTCGACTCCAGATACTTCCAGATGCTCATCTTCTGCTGCGCTCCACTTTCAGTGTTCCAAAGACCTACTTTCGTGATACATTGGTCCACTCCTCTGCCACGTAAAAAAACTATCTCACGAGTCGATTACATCTTTCCATGCATGTGCAGGAGATGCAGCTGTTAACATTTTATCCCCTGTCATGAACCACAATGCAAGGGCCCGAACACAACCTGCAAGTGAAATATCGGATAACCTATGATTGTTTTTAAATAACGTTTGATCTATTCAATTTGGCCATCTCTGCAAGCAGAGTGGTGATCTACCTCGGCCACCTTCACAGGGCCTCAGTGTCACAGAAGCACATTTCAGCCAAATCTATTCACCGCACTTGTCATCACGCAACTGTTTAAGACAATGGATGCTGCAAAGGCTATGGGCCCTGTTATCATTCCGTCAATAGTACTGAAATTTTGTGATCCAGGTCTTGCCGCTATTCCAGTACAAGGAGGGTGCAGGCTTTCAGCCAGCATGGTGTAATCTTGCCCAAGTGAGGCATGATCAGAAAAATGAATGGTATTTCCAACCATTCCAATTAGAGACTCATCAGTGTAGTCTGGATCATCAGTAATGTCATTGAAGGGGTTAACCAAAGTCTTATATAGCGTCACTTGCTTAGTAAAAACCAGCTCACTATCGCCAAGTTTGGGATCGGGCATTTTCTCTCAACCATTGAACTAATTACAACATTTTTAAAACATGGCGGAAAGAGCAGAACTCCAATCATTATATGAGAATGTTGGGAATTGACATGAAGCACGCATTTAGAGCCCTGGCAAAACTGGAGCCAATGGTAATCGTGTTGAAAATTTCCACTGGCTGGAGTTTTCCTTAAAGCACAAACGAGGTGTTAGAGGTCAGGCCTCACTGTTCCAGGAAATAATTGCAGGAGTTCCTCAAGACGGTGTTCCGAGCCAAAACACATTCAGCTGCTTCATCAATGACATTCATTTCAACATAATTTCAGAAGTGGGATTGACTGCACAATTTTTGCACAATCTACAGATACAGATGCGGCCTATATGAAAATGCAGAAAGACATGGACAACATCCAGTGTTGGGCTGACAACAAGCAAGTAACTTTTGTACCACACAAGGGCCATTCAGGGACATTTGTTACTTGACATTGACTGCATTACTTTCGCTGAATTCCCAACTAGCAACATCCTGGAGGCTGCCATCAATAACAATATGTATACTGTGGCAAGAACAGTAGGTCAGAGGATAGGAGTCCTGCGGAGAATAACCCTTCTGGCGACTCCGCAAAATATGTCCATAATGTGTACGGCACATCACTGGACGTTGATCGAATACTCCATCATTGCCTGGATAATTGCAGATGCAACAGCCCTCAAGAATCTTGACACCATTGAGAAGGAGGCAGCCCGATAAATGGCACGTCACCCACAAATATTCACTCCCTCCACCACGGCATCTTGTAGCAACACTATCTAACATCCAGAAAATGCACTGAAGAAAATCACCAAGGCTCCTTGGGAATTAGCTTCCAAACCCAAGAACACTAACATCAAGAAGGACATGGCGAGCAAATGTGTACTTCGCTGGTTGGCCAGCATTTCATGACCAGCTCTCGTTTACGAGGTGGTGGGAAGCTGCATCTTTGAACTGCAGCAGTCCATGCAGTGTAGGTACACACAAAGTGCTAATAGGTAGGAATTTGCAGAAGTTTGACCCAGAGACAGTGGAGCGGCTGCCATATATTTCCATGTCAGGGTAATGAGTGACTTGCAGACTAAATTCCAGAGTAGTGCTTTTCCCAACTTTCTGCTGCCCTTGTCCTTACAGATGGTGGTGATGGTGTATTTGGGAGGTGCTCTATAAGGAGCCTTGGTGAATTCGAACAGTGCAACTTGTACATGGTGCATGCTGCTGCTGTTAGGCATCGTTTGTGAATGTTGTGAACGTTTGCAGATGAGCTATATTTCTATGGTATCAACGTCCTTCATTGTTGTAGGAGCAGCATTCATCGAGGAGAATGGGGAGAATTGCATCCAACCACTGACTTGCACCATGTAGGTATTGGGCAGACTTTTGGGAAGTCAGGATGTGAATTATTCATCGAACGATTCCAAGCCCCTGACCCGCTTTTGGATGCACAGTATTGATATGGCTAATCTAGTTCATCTTCGGTTCAATGGTATCCCCCCGCGCACCACCCCCCCACCCCCACCACCGGATACTGATGTTCGATGATTCAGTGATGCTAATGGAATGGAATGGCAAGGTGTGGTGGGTGAAGCCCCTCTTCTTGGAGATGGCCTTTACCGGGAGCTTGAGTGACGTGAATGTTACTTGGCACTTGTCTGCCCAAGCCTGGATATTGCTACATTTCGGCATGGAGTGCTACAGTGCCTAATGAGTTATGAATCATGCGACACATTGTGCAAACTTCAGCAAACGTTCCCACTTCTCATGAACTGATGGATAAAAGGTAATTGATGAAGCAGCTGAAGAATTTTGGGCCTAGGAATCGACCCTAATGAACTCTTGCAGTGATGCCCTGGAGGCTAGATATCTGACATCCAACAGACAAAACCATTTTCATTTGTGCGGCCTATGAATCCAACCAATTGAGAATTACGTCCCTCATCCCATTGACTCAAGGGTTGCTAGGGCTCCTTGATGCCACAATTTGTCAATAGAGGCCGTGATGTCAAGGCCTGTTACTGGCATATTACCACACAAGTTCAGCACTGTGTTCGATGTTTGAACTAGGGCTTTAATTATGTCAGGAGTTGAGTGTCTTTGGTGGAACCAAAACCGAGCTTCATTGAGCAGGTTATTGCTAAGCAAGTGCTCCTTGGCAACACTGTAAATTACGTCTTCTAATTCATTACTAGTGATCATGAATAGCTATGGAAATTGCCTGTTTGAATTTGTCATGCTCTCTATGTACAGGATATGCCTGGGTAATTTTCCACCTGGCAGATGTCAACTTCGTAGCTGCAATGTAAAAGGTCAGCATGGGATGCATCAACTTCTGGAGCAAATGTGTTAACTGCTATTGTCAGAATACTGTAAAGGCTCAAAGCCTTTTCATCACCCTGTGCTTCCTGCCATTTCAAGACATCACATGGACTACATCGATTTGTCGTAATGCTGGCGTTGGTGAAAGCCTAGACGGATCATACACTCTGGCTATACATTGCAGCAAATGCTCCAGCTTATTTTTGCACTAATGTGCTGGGCTCCCCCATGATTGAGGAAGGCGATAATTGTGTAGCCTCCTCCTCCAGTAGTATGTAAACTTGGGCACTAGATTTGCCGACTGGATGAGGCAGGACTGCAGATCTTAGACGTGATCCGTTCGTCATGTGATCTACTATCTCTGTCTTTGCGTTGCTGCTAATGCTACTTGACACACAAGAAGTCGAATGTTATACCTTCATGAGGTTGACAACTCATTTTATTCTCAGGTATGCCTTGTGCTGCTCCTGGCATGATTTCCTGCACTCTTCATTGAACCAGTGGTGATCCCGTAGCCCGATGGTAATTATAGACTGGGGGATATTCCGGGCCATGAAATTACCAGCTGTGATCGAGCACAAATCTTCTGCTTCTCTTGGCCGCAGCGCTTCATGCATGCCGAGTCTGGAGTTGCTAGGTGATATTTCACTGTAGTAGTGGCACACAAGATGATGGGCAGTATCTTCAAAATGAAGATGGAACTCTGGCTCCACTGTGACCGTACACTCCTCATTCCTAACGATAATGTCATGGACGATGAATCTGCGGCAGTCAGGATGATGAAGATGAGATCAAGCATGCTTTTCCCTCTTGTTGGCTTCCTCATCTCCTGCCACAGACCAAAACTAGCAGTTATGTTAATTAGAATTAGGACAGCTGCATCAGTGGTGGGGCGCCTGAGCCACATTTGGTGATGGACATTGATGTCCCCGAACCAAAGCATTCTCTGCGCTCCTGGGCCCATGAGTTCTTCTTCCAATCTGTGTTCAACAGGGAGGAGCTCTGATTCATCAGCTGAGCGAGTGTAGTACGTGATAATCAGCAGGAGGATTCCTTGCCTATGTTTAGCTTGAGGTCATTTAATTTCATGGGGTCCAGAGCCAATGTTGAGGACTCCCAGAGCAACTTCCCCCCGACTGCATGTCAATCCGTCGCAACTATTGCTGCACCTGTCCTGCTGTTGGGATAGGACCTAACCAGGCATGGTGAAGACTGTGCCATTCTTTTTCAGATATGGTTCTGTCAGGATTATTATGGAATGTTGTTTCTTGACTAACCTATGTGAAAACGCTCCCGATTTTGGCACTAACCACCAGATGTTATTAATGTGGAGTTTGCAGTGCCGACAGGACAAAGTATGTTGTTTGCCATTTCCAATGCCTAGATCTATCTCTGTTGGACCATCCAATATCCGAATTGTTTTTAGACTTCAGAGAAGATTGAGACAACTGTCTGTTTTGCTAGGCGACTTCAGAATTTACTTATGAATGAACCACGTTCCTGTTGGTTTGGGTGTTATGTGGCCTTGATCGGGAAAGGGCGGTGGATTTACTTCCTTTATGATATTTGTGAATCAGAAGTTATTTTAGAGCAACCAATGGTTTCATAGTAACCATCAGAGTTTAAATTCCAGGATTCATTGAATTTAATTTCCACCACATGCCCTGGTGGCATCCGAATCCGGGTAGCCAGAGAGCTAAACTGCATCTCTGGTTTAATTGTCCAACTACAAAACACCACACAAATGCAAACCACCAACTGCATGTCCTCATCAAAGCAAATAACCATCCTGACATGCAAATATATGGTTGTTCCTTCATTGTCGCTGTGTGAAAATTCTGGAGCTCCCTCCTTAATAGCCATGTAGGCTCACCTAAATTTTAACAGTGTGCATTGCAGGACTCCAGTAATTGAACATGATTATATATATATATATATATATATATATATATATATATATATATATATATATGTATGTATACATACATATATATATATATATATATATATATATATATATATATATATATCAATGGGCTGATGTTTTCAAGCAGTCCTGAGTTAATAATCAGAGATAAACTCCAAAGTAGCCATTGAACAGAGTATAGAAGTTGTCATAGAAAGCAAAAGATGAATAAGAAGGAGAAGAAGAACCTGAATGACAAAGAAACAAAATGATAAATATTAAATGTTGAATAAACAAGATAATACAGACGAAATAAGGAATGATTAGTTGAATAAAGCATATAATCGAAATTAAAATTGGAATAGAAATTAAATGGCCACTAATGAAAGGAAGTATAATTTTATTGAAGAAAATAAGATGAAGATAACGTACATGCACAATAAACAGTAGTGGTTGGGTGGGTGCGTCGGAGCAAACTATTGTTAAAGAGGAAATATACGTGTCATGAATGGAGACAAAGGAGGTGCAAATTGGTGGCATTTTACACTATAGGCATTTGTAAGAAATATGGAATAATTGCGTGTGAAGGGGCCTAACATTATGGAGTTTGCAGTGTCGCAAATTATTGCAACGAAAAATACAAACAAAAAGGAAAATGATGACGCATTAACAGTTCAGTCGAAATTTGATATCAAGGCACACTAACTCAGTCAGTCATTTTTTTTTTAGGTGCAAAAATTAGCTTCCATAAATCAACCAAAATGCATCGGCTATGCCATGCAGGTGGTGAGCAAAATAAACGATAACCTAGAGATGAGTGCCCACGGAAACGAATATACCTGATTCCTTTGTATGTGATTGAATATAGAAGATTATTAAATTCCTAATTAATGTGTGCCAGAAATCATTCACGATCGTAAGCCAGAAGCACATGACAGATTAAGGGGAGTAGAGTTCAATGGAGTGTTTGAATAAAAGACGACATTTTCCAAATCCTTGATTACCATGTCCCATAAGACAGTAGATCAGAAGCAAAGGGGTAATCGGTGAACTGGCATTATTGTAGGTAGACCGAAGGCAGCGTTTCATCCTTCAAATGAGAAGCAATATTATATCATCTGTACGTCATGAAGAGCAATGGAGGTGATTAGTGGGCAAACTGGAATTCAATGGGCTTTTGGCATGAGGAGTGTGTTGAAGTGTGGTGGCATTGGAAGGGTGTTTGGGGTCCCATTATGCTGAGGGAAGACGCTTGGCGTGTCGGACATTTAGGTACAGCAGCTACACAGAAGCTAGAAGTGGTCTTAGTTTTGCTTCAGTTTTTTATGCATAACGGTTGATATAACAATTTGGAAACAAGCCTCCAGGAAAAAGGTTGTAAAAGGCTGAGGTTTGCATATTACTTTTGTGTTTATTTTGTACGTTGTATAAGTCCTACCAATTTATGATATATCCTAAGTGCACATCACATTTGTGATGTTAGGTGATGCACAAGAAAAGGAAAGACATCTCGAAAGGAAAACCTTTAACGTTCTAAACGCCAAGAAATGAACTGGAAAGTGCCTTCTGAGAAGCCCGAGGCAAATGTTAAATTGGCTTCTGATAGCAGTCCTTTCTGTGCTCCCACAGGGGTGACAGACCACCTGGCTCTGGAGCTCAGCACATCTAAGCAGAAAAAACTTAACCTCGTGACATTTATTGATAACCCAGGTCTTGGAGATGCAGACATGACGTACGAATTTAGTATAGATAAAACAGATATCTGGCTTGGTAAGAGATCAACCCTTACAGTTGGATTAACATAAACCATTGTCTAATTTAACTAACAGCATTAAATGCTCTGGAAGCCGTATGAAAGTTTGGTCAAAATAAATGAAAAAGTGTGTCATTTTCTTTCATAATTATATTATTGACTCCTTTCACGCCAGCGATGTTAAACAAAATAAATTGTTGATATGAGATATAGTGATACACGTAATTATGAAGAAGCTAATAACGTGATAATATTGACATGTATAGAGCGTATACCATACTGTCTGTAACTATATTTCGGAACGATAGTGAAACGGAGACTGATTTTCCATAAGCATATCTCCATTCCAGATCATTGTCTCTCTCAGTTTTATAACAAGCCGTTGCCACAGCCAGCTCCACTTCTCAAGACATTCGTTTCAAGTACATTTTCCTAAGCAAACACCGATAAATGCAGGAATTATATAAGATCGAACTGCTCTAGACCTCCATGCATATATATATATATATATATATATAATAAATATTTATATATATATATATATATATATATACTTCTCTCGTATCGCCTCAGCAAGATTCTCCCAATCTATTGACGATTTGTATGTTATAAGAACAATTTCCTCTTCCGTTTCCGCTCATGTTACATGTCATGCAATTCGAATATTATCTCTACAATTTATTTAAACATAGCCTTCACTCCCACTCTCAACTTTTGCATGCTTCTCGCTTGCAAAATCGATCCGTTATGAATCGAAAGCCCTTTATTTCATTAGTTTATAACGTTTTAGTTTTGAGCATCAACATTCGTTAATGTTTATTTGAAGCTGCTTCAATTCCAAGGCCAGAGAAGTATCATTCTAAAACGGATAATTAGCACTTCCCAATGCCTCTTCATTTTCTCCATTACTGTTGTTGAACGAATAATACCGATGGGAAATGTAAACTACGGGTTCCCCTACAAAGAAATTATCCCAAAGGCGCATCTCATTAACAGCAACAGTGGCCCTGGATATGTGACCATCATAGCTGGAGTAAGAATGCATTGATCAAAGATCTCCAAACCGGAACATACTAGTGCTGCTCAGAACATAGATCCCGATATTTCATGTATCTTAAAGGAAGACTTAAAGTATAATTGACGAAATGTACATATAATGAAAAATAACTTCTACAGCTCACCCAGAATCCATACCAATTGCAGATTGTAAAATAAAAAAGAGCCACATTTCCTGTTCACATTATTCGAAAAATTACCTAGGGTTAGCATACAGAAAACAGGCTGAGCGCAATCCAAGTCTTGTGTTCACGTCCCAAATACGGAGTTCGCCGCAGTGCACCAATACAGAAAGAAAAAAACAACCTTAGAGTGAAGTATGACTGCATCACCAATCAGAACTCTTAAAACGTGTCTGAGTCATGGCCTTACGAAGCTCTTGCACTTTCAACTTTACTCCAGTGTTTAGTCGGATTGCTTTTCCTTTCTAGCCAAACAATTTTTGGCTAAGCCATTTGTTACCATAGATGTTTCAGATTCATGTTCAGTCGGAAGAATTTACTTAATCTTCAAAATTTCATCTCCCCTTGATTTTGCATTGATTGATTATATTTAAAAACCTCTGGTGTTTTTGATGCCTCTGCTTCTCTGTTCCATGCAGCAAATTGTATGCAACAATTATTTAAAAAAAACTCTTCCTCAGAAAACACAAATATTTCTGACAGCGATTTTCCGCACTTTAGGAACTCTGCATATACATTTAAATAAACTAATTTTGACAATCAGTTTGTTTCATTCAATGCTATAAAAAAAGTAATGACAATTGAGAATGTTCGTGTGTACTTCCACTACCATGCAACCCGCGTTTGGGGAATTAAAGTCGTTTTGCCAACTTATATCGTGAAATTGCGTTCATCAGCTTGCTGACAAATTGGCACATCAGTCTTAATAAGGATGTTCCAATCTTGCACTTATCAGAAACAAGAGGTGGATGGTCCGCCAGAATGTAAGTCCTGTATGGAAAATTTTGATAGCATCGCACCCATCCGCATGAATGAAGCTACCGAGGAAAAGCTGCACAAAAAGACTGCCCACCATATTGATGGGATCAGGCATGCATCCGGTGAGATTATTTTTTCTTTGAACTAGGAGAACCACCAGTATGAATATGCAGTGCATCAAAAATGACAGAACCATGTAATTCCCGTCTCATTCTCTTGCAGTTTTCGACTCCACTGAGAAGTCTAATAGAATCCTGCGCGACAGTTGTAGAGCATGTTGCACATGCTGAGGACGGTTCAAACCTGTTGTATTGAGTTTACATTCAAGAATGGCTCCCTCATTCCTTCACCCCTTGCTTTCTACAATTAACATCCTATTGCATCAGGTTGTCTGATTCTCATTAGCCATTTGGTGCTTTACGTTTTCACTTCCTCAAAGTTGTTCACACGGTTACATTACTTTTACAATGAAAAATAAATGGTAGAACGTACAACGGTCATTCGTCATGTGGCACAACCTCAAATCCACGGAAGTTTTGCTGAGGGAGATTTGATGATCTTCTCTGTTTCTCCTGATGCTTGGTTCCCTCACTGTTCCACTGGAACAAAACATCACTTGGTACTTGTACCTTGCAACCTTTCTCGTTATCCTCGTTATGGTAACAGTGTTATCACCGTTCTTCCACACCACGTTGACCACACACTGCCGTCGCTTTTGAGGGCAAAATTCAAACAATCGATGGTAGAAATGCCTGAAAACGCCCAGGTGTTAAGGACTTCACGAATTTGTGTAAAAGGCGATCAACGATATCGGTCTTTCACCAACTTTTCACTTGAAGGCATAGAGGTTTTTAGCTTCACCAGCTCAGCACTCGCACACTCTCATACTTTACGATCATGAAATGCAAAGAAATATGAAGCTAACGATTTGCAGCATGATCCCGTCATTTTTCCCATCATTCCTGCTGAGGCATTGAATACAATCATAGTTGTCCTATTGACTCCAATCAAAAATGCCGGAGAGTGGCTTTACTGCATCAATACGGGATTGACTTTCGCCTTAACATTACTAACTATTGAAGCACTCACATTCCATTGGCCAGAAAGTTCCAGCGCTCAACCTCCGTCTGAGTGAAGAAATGTCTTCCAATCGCTCTCACAGACACTTGAGCCAACTGCAACTAGTTGTTTGGAGCCCGTGTTCCATCTGTGTTCTTAGAATGAAAATCATTCTTGTCCCCTCCACTGTCAAAGCGTCCTGAACCTTGAAAGTCTCAACCCCTGGCAGATTCATTGATGTTACGTTAATAATCATGGTATATTAGGACATATATATTCACAATAACACGTTTCAAATTATCTTGGAAAAAAACAAAATCTGAGATTATTGTCCTTGAAAGGTTGCTGTATAACTTTGAAAGGTATACTGTAACATTTTTTTTTTCCATCCATCGTCCTTATTTTGCCTGATTGTGTTTGTAAATATTATCCTCCCATGTGCAACAAATCACTTAGAAGCCATAGGCAACCGGCTGCGTATTTCATTGGCATTAAATATGTGTTCTATGACAAATCAATGCGTTAATCAAACAGAATGGTGATTATATCAATTTGTGTATGATAATGCAATGGCATTTGGATGGCAAAGAAGAGCCCATGTGGAAAGGAAGAATGGAGAAATTTGGAAATATGCAATTAAGTTAGTTATTTCATCTTTCCCTCTTTTTTTAATGAATTATTGATATAACATAAGCGAATCTCTCATTCACCTTCTACTCTCTTGCCGGCTGCTGAACCAACACCAACGTGTTTGTGCGAATTCTATTCCACAGGTGAAAATAATACCGGAATTAAACAAAAAGAGTTGTCAGGGGCTAAGAGGCATCATTCGAATGATGCAGAACTACATCATAAGTGTGATCAAGCTCAAACCAGTGGGGTACATGCGGATAACAGCAGTACAGAAGAAAACCTACACTGTCAAACGGAAAATGATGTACATTCGATAATACAACAGATAGTGAGCTACGATGGAATTGTTTAGATGCCTTTTATTTAATGCACTCTGTGTATGCAAATTGTCCATAAGGGAAATTGAGTATACTTGTGGATTCAACGACATTACCTAATTTGCTCAAATGCTGGTGCAAACATTAATTTTAGTTGGTTGATTCCACTACCTCATTTTGCGTCGTCTCTTTGGAAACTGGTATGGGAATTATTCCAATATCTTATTTGGTTATTTTGTACAAGCGATCAATTGCCCCTGCACTTCTGCCTCCTGCCGCATATCTGCAAAGCATCATTGTGGCACAGAGGAATCTGTACAGGGAAAGCTTCTCATTTCTCCCACTATGCTCTTTGAAGTTGGCACTGCAATGAATTCACCATAAGTGCTATCACTTTTCATATTGAAACACACACTCAGGCAGAGTTTTCCTGGTTTTGATGAATTGCAGTATGGCAAGTATAATATCTCACGTTATTCTGGTATTTCTTGTTCAGATATTTAAGTCTATTTATATTTGTTCATCCGTCAACAGGTAATGAGAATCACTTCGTATTTACAGTTCCCATACAAGAATGTAATAATCGTGCAATTTATTGCATCTAACCACAATCACTTGCAGTCCAATTAAAATAATTACACCTTCTCCAAATTAACTTTGAAACAGCATTCCACTGTCCCTGGAACAGAGCGTAAATGTCCTCGATACCTTTTCAAGTATCTTCACATCCTTCCCAGAGTGGAATTGACAAAATTGGACGCAATAAACTACTTGAAGAAAAATCAGACCATGCTTGCTTAAAAAAAAAACACTGTTTTTGTATTCAATGCATCAAATTGTGAAACGATGCATTTCCATATTCTTGGATAATTGCTCTCTGAATGAGCCCTGCCAACTCCAATATCATGCATCTAAACTACCCGATCCCACTGTCCTTGACTGGTCTTTAAAATGTGCCACATAATTCTTCGCCCTGTCGCTGTTACCAAAATGCATTGCTTCACAATACTGACTATTAAATTTCATCTGCCTCTGCGACATGTCTTACTTTTCTTTCGGCTCAGTCCTGTTGTGATTCTTTCCATGAGCGACACCTGCAACATTATTTGAAAAACAACTTGATGTGTCTACCTTGCTATACAATACAAGGCTTTAGAGCAAATAATCGTGTTCAATCTGATAATGAATTATTCATGACGAGCCTCGAACTTGTTAATCAGTATTTAATGCGGTATCAGATAATCAAATACATTATGCAATAACAGAGTCTTTTCTTTATGAATACGAGCTCGAATATAATAATTAATTGAAACTTCTCCCAATGTTTGACGCTTTATTTCATAATTATACTACCGAAACCCTGCACGCTACGGGCGTTTAGAGAAGTAACTTGTTATAAACAAGTACGTTGTTACACATAGTTCTAAAGAAGCTAATAGCATGTGATACTTTCACCTGTATACAGTGTGTATCTTACTGCCTGTAACTACATCACGATCCCTCATGAAATGGAGCCTTATTTATTCAAAGAGTAGCGAGACATTCCAAAACATTTTCATCTTCAGTTTTCATACTATTTTCAGGCATTTTTCATACGATCATGCACATATGTCTCATGGATATAAAAGTGCATGGAGATCTTGATCATTGGTATGAAATCACTCAAAAAAACATCATTTGAATTATTTGCATTACGGTTCATAGGATTTGTTCTACCAACTTTCTCCAATTCTGGAGGCATTCACTTCAAGTATATTTTAGTAAGCAAACACGGATAAATTGTACTAATTATATATTCTCACTTGCTCTTTACCTCCATGCATGTATGATCATTTTTATCCCTCTTAACGCCTCTCACAGATTATCCCAATCTGCTGATTATTAGAACTTTGTAGGAACATTATTCTTTTTTAAATTTTCCATTCATGTTAAACGGCTTCCAAATCGAATACAATATTAATACATTATTTTATCATATCCTACATTTCAACTCTCAACTTCAGCATTTGGACTTCTTTTCGCTTAGTAATTAGATCTGGTATGCCTCGAACGCCCCTTTATTTATTTAATGTTATTACGTTACAGTCTTGTACATCATCTTTCATTCATTTTTCGTCTGGTCTGATTCCCCTTCCTCCCACAGAGCTATCATTCTAATTAGGGATAAACTCTACTTTAGAATGCCTCTTCCTCTACTCCATCACTTTTGTTAACATAATTATACGATGGTAAACGAAAAGCAAGTTTTCTCCAACAGGGACTGGTCCTAATGGCACATGCATTCTCCAGAAACAGCATCCCACACCGCAACTGAGGGCCCCCATCAATGACCACATGCATAGTGAGCTACCCCACAGAATACTGACTCCATTCCCCACTTAACATGATACTCTATTATTCTCAGATGGCTATCACCAAGAAATATTTTACAATGACATTGTTTATTAATTCTATCCCCTTACTCATTACTAAATCCATGGCATGTTTCTCCTGATAGCCTTTTGAATTCACTTATTTACGCCATTACACCAATTCAATTATATAAAAAAAATCCCAGTAAACTTTGCCAGTCTAATTCTGCAAGTACGGAACTCATTTCAAGTAATCTACAAAAATTACCTTTGGGATTCTGTTTTTCGATTAATAATAGAATTGTTCATAATCAGTAAGCAGAAACTATCCCTCAGTGTTGTTTATTTAGTTCATAGCTATGTTAACCTGAACAACTGGACCACGCCAGTTTCTGTTCAGCGCCGAGCAAATGCCCTGAGCCCTCGCAAGAGGCAGGCAACAGGACTCGTGCTCTCAAACGCAGTTGACTGTGTCTTTCCATATGATGGTGCTGCCATAAACTGCCGCTACATTCCTCTTAACTCCTACATGCCAGGTCAAATAATTGCCCTTAACAAGGCGCCGTGGACAGCTTCTCAGTCACCTTGTTGCTGCTGCTGTCCTCAATACAAGCTGCAAGTTTAAGCAAACCTTTGTTCAACTGGTAGTGATGAGCCCCCCACCTACCCACCCCCCATCCCCCCACCCCCCCCCCCCCCCCCCACCACCTAATTTTAACTTTTTGATCCCCATTGTTTCTTCGTTAGCAGCAACACTCATTTGTCACTGAGCACTGACCAAATCAGAAAAGTTATATTAGGAACTGTGACCACTTCATTTAGTAATGTACCCATAGAAATATCCCCTACGTAGTTGTCTGTTGCATCACAGTGTCCAGTGCTCTGTCACAAGCTTCATGATGCCGAGGCAAAGCTCTTCAAGCCACATGCAATCTTACTCCAACCGTGTTTCATCCCAAGGACGTTTTTCCTTGTGCCGTTGGCTTACAGTTACCTTTTATTTTACACATTATAAAACGAGTTTTGAAAATGCAAGGAAATTTCACCTATCACTTCTCTTGATCTGCCCAACTGCCTACTTCTTCAGCAAGCTTCCTAAAATTTTCAGTTAATAAAATGGCTTTCCTAAAACTATAACCTCTGTCTCTATTACTCCTTTGTTAAGGCTTCCTGATGAATAAGTTAATTTATTTACTGCACGATCGTTTTCGGGATTTCTCGCCTGTTCCTTGTTATCATTTCCCTTCCTGTCATGGATAGAGGTTTTATGTTTGTTAACATCGAATTATTCGCAAACATTGTACGATCCAATTAATTTCAGAATGCCATCAGCAGTGCATGAACTCTCTTCATGATGAGTAAACGTACGTTTTAGCCATGTTCTGAGGAAGAATCGTATTCTACTCAAGGTGCAAACTCAGTTTCGTTGTTGAACAATTCTGACAGACCTCCTGAGTATTTTTAGCAGTTTTTACTTTCATTCAGATTTCCAGCATTGCAGTAGGCTTTATTATATTTAGGATGTGGAAATCATGAGCTGGGGAATATGTCTCTTTACAGGCCCTCAACGTTCTCTTCCCTGCTGATGTTGTTTAATTTAGGTTTCTCAATCACAATTGTCCAATTCTTATCAAGTTTTCTGGGAAGGGAAAAATGTATCCCACTGTTAAGATAAACAAATCTTCGGGTCAGAGTAAAAACACACTGTTCCCAGTCTACGCACCTAGCTATATATGTTTAACAAAGTCAGGCTTCTGTTAGAATGTAGTAGAGACACTCCCCAAAACATAAATCCACGCAAGCAGTTGGGAAGAGATTCAATGCTGACTTTTTAACGCACAAGCTATAGGAAATTTAGCTTATGCATTTGCCCATAATTTCGTATCTCCAGGGCAGTGCATCTAATGGGGGTAATCCCCGCCTTAATTCAACAACGACCACCCCAACCCCAACCCCACCCACTGACTTCCTTCGGGGACGTTTACTCGATTTCCCAACTAGTCTTAACCTCTGTTAGATGACTGACTTACGACCGTGCCAATATTGCGATTTCAATTGCAATCATCGAATGGTTCCGCTTTTACTGCAGTAATAGGTACGAAGAAAAAGTATTAAGAATTACAAGTATGAAACATTAAAAGCAGCTTCTGGGTAAAAATTGCACCGACCCAGCCCAACATCCCAGTGAATTTCCTAAACCTCTCTCTTCCCACGTCCTCTGGTCCAACAAGGGCCACTGGGTTCCCACAGCTACCTTATGTTAGCCAATACCCCGACACCGGACTTTGGACATGATAACACCCCTCTTCCCACTGCGTATACCCCTACACCCTGAACACCCACGGAACCATACAATCCCCAAAGGAACCCTAACAATGCCGGATGCACTACCTGCCTTCCCTACCCAAGGATTTGTTTAGCCACGGCAGCACTCACACCCTGGTATCCAACATCTGACAACACCACCAAGCACCTTCAGAACTGCTCAACCACTGACTAGAACCCCTGGTGGACTGCACCTCCACACCATGACTGTTGAACATCGCATTATCTGCGCAAACCCCTGAATGCACACACACACACCATATGGTCCTTCACACTCGCAAATACATGACCACTCTGGGACTGCACGCACTAAACACTAAATAGATTCCCAACCACCTTTGTGTCCCAAAACCCACACAGGTCTCCAGCCCTGACTGCACAGACCACCCCCAATGTACTTCACACCCGATGTGCTCCACACCCAGTTTACTCTCCCCACCACCAATTGCAACTGTCCTCACCGACTGACCACTTCAATTCCAAACACACTCACATACAAATGCCTTTCGAACAGCCAAAACCCCGAATGTACAGTTGATTCATGCACAGCCTTACAACAGTGGCCACAGTTCACTGTGGACCTCCAACATGGGTGGCCCCCTCGCTGATCAGCGGCACAGGTTTACTGACCCCCAACCATACGGAGCAAACCCTCCGCTGTCCACCACCTCACTGACCACCGGAGAGCCAATGACTCCACATGACCTCCCAAGGTCCCCACTCATCCCGAGTCACCGTACCCTGCCCCAACACTGTTCAATTACCTCATGAGCTTACTTTATACCTGACTGCTCAGAGTTGCTGAACCCTCAACTTGCCTGCTTGATGGTCATTCCCACGCACTGCTGAAGCCCATCTTGGGTCATATGTTAGGTATGGTGAAATGAAACAGGTTAATATATTCCTAAAACCATGTCAAAGTCCTATTTTTAATCAGATTTGTCCAGCCATGAGCTCTTAGGCAAAAATGATTACTTTAGCCATTCTGCTCACTTCCACATAAATGTGTTACGTCGAGCAATCTATCTTCATTTACATTTGCCTGGATCTTTCGAGCAATCTTATTATTTACTTTCTCAGTATCACGGTTGTTACCCTTAATTCAAGTATTCGTTATTTTGTTTTGTTATTTTGTTTCAATATTATGTTTTTCTTCAAGAACAACAATGGAATAATTTTTTTTTATAATTTAAAGCATTATTGGCTGACGATAAACACTATTGATAAACACTATTGTTATTTTGCATTCAAAACAACGTTTGTTTTTTTTTTGTTCGATGATCAAGTGTTTTAGCAATTAAGCTTAGCCACAACTTCCTCATACATATTTAGGTGGCAGACGCATTAATTTGAATTTAGAAACATAATGCTATACATGTTGGTTATTTTGATTAACACATTTGAAATTACCTGAATAAGAACATAATCTGCGATTACTGACCTTCAAATTTCGCGCACAAAACATTTACAGGCCATTGCACTTATGTTTCCTGATTGTATTTGTACCGTTTATCCTCCAGTATGCAGAAGAGAGTTTAGATGCAGTGACTAACTTGCCGTGCATTCCTTTGGTGGGAAACGCAATAGAAATCATTGATAAATAGATGAGCAAAGAGAAGTTGATTATATAAACGATGTACAGATTAATGCACTGGCAGAGTGAAGTGAAAGAATCTAGCCAATCGGACAGACAAAATGGAAAATTCATGCAATATGCAATTACGTGATTTGTCTTTCCCTCTTTTTTATGAATTACTTGATATTCCTGAAGTATATTATCTGTTCAGCTTCTAATATATTACTGTAGGAACACCGATTTTTAGTTCCAATTCTAATGCATAGGGGAAGAAAACACTGGACTTGTTTTACCTGAGTTGGTTGGCACTCAGACTCATCATTCCTATCATGCAGATTTAGATCATAATGGTGATCATGCTCAAACAAGCGAAAAACATGCGGGTAATACCAGTGCAGAAGGGACCTAAGAAAGTCGACCCAACCAACCAGAAAATGAGGTATTTTGGGAAATAAAATACAGTTAACCACGATCGAATTAGTTAGAAGTATTTTGTTTAACTGCAGTCATCTTATGCAATTTGCACTTACTGGTAAATGAGTATCATTCTGAATTTAACTGCTTTTGGTAATTTAGGCTTAATTGCCGCTCAAATATTAATTAGATGGTCGCTTTTACCACAGTCTTTTGCGACAATCACTTTGTAACCTGGAATGTTAAGTAGTCCAATAATGGTATTTGTTGGATTTTATAGTAATGATCAACAGCCCCTGCACTTCCATATCATAGAGGTATATGTGCATTGCATAATTGCTGCACAAAAAACCTCTCTGCCGAGAAATCCAGTCAATCATCCCACTACGCATTGTTAAGGTGTCCCCGCAAATATGTTCACCTTAAGTGGTAACCCCTTTCACACTGAAGCAACCGCGTTTGCAGTATGTTCTCAGTTATGACGAATTGCAGCATAACAAACATTTTACTTCACATTATTCCATTAATTCTTCTCCATCATTTTAAGTCCATTTAGCCTTGCTATTCTTTCAACAGCTAATAAGCATCATGTACAAATTAGTTATCTTATCTAAGACTGTAATAAACACCAATGCCTCTTACATAATCGTAATCTCTTTTACTCCAAGCAAAATAATTTGCTCTTCTCCAAGATAACTTTGGAACTATATTCTGCTATCCTTGGCAGAAATCGTCAATTTCCTCGAAAACCATTCAAGTATTTTCCCATCCTTCCCAAAATGTAATTGTCTGCAATGGACGCAGTAATCAACTTGAAGCCTGACTTTCTTGAGTTCAGAAAAGCAACATAGTTTTTTGTACTCAACGTTTACATTTGTGAAGCGGAATATTTCCATTTTTCTTGCCTAATTGCTCTCTGGTTGAGTTCTGCCAAATTCACTATCATGCATCTGAAACCTCTGTCCCTGACTGCTCTTTAAAAATGTGCATCATAATTTATCTCACAATCACTGTTACCAAAATGCATCGCTTCACTATACTCAATAGCATATTACACTTGCCAGATGTCTTCCATTTCGCTTCGTGTCAGTTCTGTCAGGATTCTTTCCACGTGTTCCACCTGCAAAATTATGTTATAAACAACTCTGTGATTCCTCCTTGAATTCCAATGCTAGGCTCTATATCGAATAATCCTATTGAAAGTGATACTGAAAATTCTTTGCCATGTAACACGATATTTTTGACCTTTATTTAAGGTGGTTTCACACAAATACGTTAACAAATCTCACTAGATCCGTCACGAACGTCTAAATTAATTAAGGCCTTTGGAGAGCGTGCTACTTCGTTTCATAACAACAGCACTGAAGCCCTTCGAGGCACTGATTTTAAATGAAATAACTTGTTTTTACTAAGTATGATTACACATATATTTCTGATGAAGATGCACTCTGTACACGTGACACTTTTCATCTCCATAGAGTGCATATCTTAATTTTCAGAAATTGATTGCGAGCCGACATGAAAGGAGATTTCTTTACTTTGACCACACCCAGGCAGTCAAGACATTTTCTCTTTCAGTTTACAAACAAGCCCTCCTCCCAAACTAATTCCAGTTCTGAAGACATTCATTTCAAATACATTTTCCTTTGTAAACAGATAAATGTATTAATTTTATATACTAAGCTTATTCTCGACCTCCATGCATAAGTACTGATTTTTAATGCCTGTTAGTGTCTCTCCAAGAATTGTCCAAACTGAACTGTTTTCAGAACATTTTTTATTTAACGTTGCCTTTCATATTTAAGGAATTCGAAATCAAATGTTATTTCTACGCATTATTTTATCATACCCATCACCTTAACTCTCAACTTCTGCATTTGGCCTAATCTCAATTGGAAAATTGATCCAATAAACCTCGTAGGCCCCTTCATTTAGTTAACATTATTGCGTTTTAGTGTTCAACATCAACATTCATTCACTTTAAGTAATGGCCAATTCCCCTTCATCTCAGAGAAGCATAATTCTAATAACGGATAATGTTTACTTCCGAATGCCTATCCCTTGTCTCCGTTAATTTTGTTAAACTATTAATTCAATATGAAATGTAAACCAAGGATTCCCCTACATATGCTAGGCCACAATGGCACACCTCATGCCCTAGAAGAAGCAGCCGCAGCCAAATGGCTTTCATAGTTGGAACATGAATGCATTGATCAAAGATCTGCAAACGACTTGGTGCCTATAAGTGTGATCCACATTTTTTGTGTATTACGGAAACGTCTACAATCTGATTGAGGATATTTAAATTAAAAATAAATTATATATATATATATCTCAGGCCGCATCGATCCTCATTGAGGATTGTAAAATTTTAAATACAAAGCCAAATTTCCAGATCTCACCATCCGATTAGTCTCCAGGATTAGCTCACAGACAACAGGCTGAACACTATCCAAGACTTTGGGTATTGGGTCGAACACGTAAGGAGCCGCAGTCCGCAAAAATTGAGGTAAAACAACCTTATCATGAATTGTGACTGTGTCGCCCATCACAACTCCTATGGCATGCTTCCGACATGGTCTTTGAAAGCTAATGCACATTCAACTTTACTCCAGTGTGTGTTCGCATGTACTTCCCATTCTCGCCAACCAGTTTTTGGCTACACTATTTGTGGAAGTCGATGCTTTAGAATCACAATTTGTCTGGCGAATGTACTTAATAACCCAGCTTTCTCCCGCCCTTGGATATACTTTGATTCATTGTCCATAAATCCTTCAATGTTCTTCACGTGTCTGCTCCTGACTCCCGTGCAGAAATTTGTCAAAAATAATGCAAAATTTATTTTAGAAACTTTTAACCAAAAATCACGTGGAATATTAAAAACAATTTTCAATGCTTCAGGAATCCTGCAATCACCTTACAATTAAATAATTTTATCAATCAGTTTGTTGAAACCGTTGTTATCAAAGTAATTATAATGAAAATTGGGACTATTCATATTTATTTTCACTATCATACATTCTACATGTGGAGTTATTAAACCATTTTCCACACTTCTATAGAGGAATTGTGTCAATCAGCGTGCTGCCAAACTGACAATTCAATGCTAATAAGCTTTTTCTAATCTTGCGAATATCAGAATCAAGTAGTGAATTCTCCACCACAGAGTAAGTCCATGATTTAAAACGGGAAGATTATCGTACCTAACGACCCCCTTAAACAAGCTCCAGAAGAAAAGCTGCAAGAAAAGTGTGCCGATGATTTTGAAGGAGTAGACAAGTCTCCGGTGAGATTATGTTTTCATTGAAATGGCTTAACCAGCAGTATGATACACAATGCTGCAAAAATCAGATCATCTTTTCAGCCTCATCTCCCGCTGTTGTAGTTTTTTGTTCCACTGAGAATTTTAATTGAAATCTGTGCCAGTGGTATAGAGAATGTTATACATGCTAAGGACGATTCAGAATTGTCAACTTTACCCTGCATGGAAACTGACCTTCAAGCATGATATACTCATCCCTTTGTCTCTTGCTTTCTACAATTAACAGAGTATTGTATCATAATGTCTGATTCTAATGGGATATTTGGTGAGTTATGTTTACGCTTCTTCTAAACATGGCCAAAGTGTTACATTTTTAGATAAAATGAAAAATAACATGGATACCGTACAATGGGCAATGAACAGTGGCACCATGTTAAATCCACGCAATTTTTGGTGAAGTTAATATGATTCTCTGATTCTCCTGAAATTTGGTTCCATCAGCCTTCCGCCAGAACACTCCAACACACGGTACTTCTACCTTGCATCATTTCATCAGTCATTATCACCATCATTCGAAACCACGTTGATCACATGCAACTGTTCCATTGGAGAGCAATATTCAAACAACTCACAGCAGAATACACCGGTAAAGGCTCATGTGTTAACTGCTCCATGAATTTATGTAAATGAGAATCGACTATGTAGGCCTGCCCCTAGCTCCTCAGGTTATGGCACAGCCGTTTATTTCTTTTCACTAATTATGCAAATGCAAACTCTCAAATTGTAGGATCAGGAAATTCAAGCAAGTATGAAGCTAAGAATTGCGCGTATGAACCCGCCATCTTTCCCCTTTGTTTCTGCTGAGGCATTGAGCACAATCATGGCTGCTTACTGCCTCCAATCAACAATACTCCCATCAAAACGGGAGAGATTCTGGACATCGCTACACTCAAATTTGGAGCATGCACAAATTTGCTGGCATGAAAGTTCCAGCGTTAAACACCCCTCTGAATGAAGAAATGACATTTAGTCACACTCACTAACATTTGTCCCATCTAAAACTGCTGCTTTAGTGGGAAAGTGTTCCACGTATTTACACAGCATCCAATATTCTCTTTTCCCCAGCTCGGCCAGAGTCTGTAAAAACTTGCAAAATCTGAACTCATTCTCCACTCATTGTACTTATCCTTGGCAATGAATAGCCTCAACTCAATCAGACTCTCAATGTCGGAAAACACCATTGTTACTGGATTGACTCTCAGCAAGATTGTATGTGACAGCATTCCAACTAATGATATGGTTGCATGCAAATGTGGAAATTAAAACTGTTCACAGTACACAATATATTGTATTGGCAAAACACTACATTATTTAATCAAGAGTGCCTACTCTTTGAACTTTAGAACCTTTGGTATGAAGGCCAGGGTGTGCTTACTTCTCTAATTGTTCTCTTTATGTACTTGTCAAATCCAGTCTTACTTGTATGAAAACCGGTACGTTGAGCACCATCATTTAAAATCTCCCTCACTGCCGACGCCCTCCACACCGCATCTGTCCTGTCCCCTCCAGAATACACCATAACTTACCAACTGACCTCCACTTCCTCAGCTACACATGAATCCATGAATACACTTCCGAAAGCCCAAAGCTTGAATGAACCAATTAAACAATGACACCTTCTTCCCCTCCGTTCATCCACCCATCAATGAGGAGCTCCACCACTGTCAACCCCTACATTAACCAGAGCCACAAGTTACCCGATCCCCTCACCACATGGTGGAAAACCATATTATCCATCACCTGACTGGTTACGCGAGACCCAAATGACTCCCCATGACCACTGAGTCTCCCACCCTCCCAAATCCATCCTGCCCTCCACCAACACTGATCACTTAGCTCATAAACGTATCTTATCACCGTCTAATCAAAATGGCTCGAACAGTAAAATTCATTCCTTGACAGCAGTTCCCGTGGCAAACTGATGCCCGCCTTGGGTGTATATCCAATTTCCCAACACCCGGATATGTAAGATAATGTCTAATATATTCCTTAATTATCTTCAGTTTCTTATTGTAAATGAAGATTTCTCCAGAATCAAGCTCCAGGGTAACAACGATTACTTTAGTTATGCTCCTCACTTCCAGTTAATTGTAACACTTCAAGCAATTGTTTGCATTTTTTTTTCCTGGAGCGATACATCTCATTTTTATCTCAAGACTTATTTTGTGGCCATTTTCTGCTTTCTTAAACAATCCAATGCTCCACCTCACTATTGCCCTTCTTGTCAGAGATTCTAATTTCGTTCTGAATAATGTTTATTTACTGCTTTGCACTGATATTGTGGTTATATTCAAGAACAAACGATGGAATCATAGATTATTTTTCATTTCTACGAGTATTTTTTTGGCTGGAGTTATTGAATATTGATGTTCACATGCAAAATAACATTTTTTTTTTTAGTGTCATACTGCCATGGCTTCTAGCAGTCACGCGTAGCAACAACATTCACATAGATATCTTGTTTATCTGATTTGAGAAAAGATGATCTCATCGAAGATATTAGTTCGTAATAACACGTTAAAAATTCTCTAAAAACACATAATTTGCTATTACTGTCCTTGAAAGATCGTGCTGTATGGCACACAACATTTTTCAGTCTATTGACCATATTTTGGTTGATATTGTTTGTAACATTGATTCTCCCGCACACAGAAGATGGGGTAAACAAACAGCCGTGCATTGAATTTAAAGGAAATGTCGTTGAAATGACAGATCAGTGCATTAAGCAAACAAACAGGCGATTATATCAATGTTGTACTGCGTTTTAGGAATTACTTCATATAACTCATGTGAACCATTAGTTCAACTCACAATGCTTTCCCGGCAATTGAACCAACACCGAAGCTTTGGTTCCAATTCTATTTTATAGTGCAAGTTGATACCGGACTTAAAATAAGCGATTTGACAGGCACTCAGAGTCATCATTCTCATGATGCAGAGCTATACCATCCGTGTAAGCATGCTCAAACAACTGAAGAACCGACAGTCAACACTATTGCATATGGGCTACAAGAAAGCCTACCCATTGAAGCAGGAAAATATTTATACTTGGATAAAAATACGTTGTTAACTAATTTCGAATTGGTGGAAATCGTTTATTTAACTTCACTCATCTGCAAATTGTAATTAAGAGTAATTGAGTGTACTTGTGAATTCAACTACATTACAAAGTTTAGCCTTAAGTGCTGCTCAATCGCTAATTTAAGTCTTTGATTTCGCCACCGTCTTTTGCGCTGTCACTGTCTACACTAGAAAGCGAATTATTCCAATAATGACTTTGTTCATTTTCACACTAGCGGTCAACAGCCTCTGCAGTTCGATATCCATGAGGCGTATGTGCACAGCATGAATACGGCATCGACTACACTCAATGCAGGTATCCAATAATCCTCCCAATATGTTCTATGAAGATGGACCTGCAAATCTATTCACCTTATGTGCTACGCCGTTTCAGACTGAAATACCATCTGTGGCAGCGTTTTCCAAGCTGTGCCGACTTGCGCCATAACAAACATTTTACCTCATATCTTTCTGTTATTACTTGTCCAGATCTTTAAGTCTATTATCGCTTGTTGTTCAGCAAAAACAACTAATGAGCATCGAGTCTAATAACCCTTTCCCTAAAAGTATGATCATCGTTCATGCCTCTTACCTAACAGCAATCTCTTTTACATCAATGAAAATATTCCACGCATCTTCAAGGTAACTTTTACATTTATTCAACCATCCCTTGAACAAAGCGTAAATTTTCTCTACATCCTTTCAAGTGCCTTCACATCCTTCGCAAAATTTGCTTCTCTGAAATATATACAGTAAACTACTTGAAGCCGAACCAGACCTTTCTTACTTTCAGGAAAACAACATTTTTTTTTGTACTCAATCCTTTTAATTGCGAAATTCCCATATTCTTACTTAACTGCTCTCACAATGGGTCCTCAAACCTTCTGCATCATGCATATAAACCAGCAGACCCCTCTGCTCCTGAATGCTGGTTAAAAATGTGCAACATAATTTATCTCTCCATCACTGTTACAAAAATACATTGCCTCACAACCCTAAGTCTCAAATTTCATCTGCCTCTTGCATTGCATTTCTGTTTGGCTTAGTCCTCTTGTGACTCTTTCTGTAACATTACTTTTAAAAAAACCAACATGTTTCTTCTCTGCATTCCACTGCATGGGTCGATGTCAGATAATACTATTCAAACTGATACTTACAATTATTTACCACGAGCCTCGATTTTATTAACCAATATGTACTGTGGTATGGAGTAATCAAAACCATGAGCAAATCCCACTGGCTCCTGTAAGTCCATGCTCGAACGGCTTAAATAATTGAAGTCTCTTCGAGAGTATGTCATTTTATTTCGTAATTATAATATTGAAACCATTCACGCCAGCGACATTAAACAAAATAACATCTCGTCACTAGATATAATGATGCACATTTTCTGAAGAAGCTAATGATATTTGACATTGTTCACATGTATGGAGAGCATACCTTGCCGTCTATAACTATATTGCGGAACGACAATGAAATACAGACTTATTTACCCTAATTATAGCTCCATTCTAGAACATTTTCGCATTCAGTTTTATAACGCGCCGTTCCCCCAAACAGCTCCATCTCTGTCTACATTCATTTCAACCACATGTTCCTAAGGATAAATGCATGAATCTCAACCTGCGCTCGAACTCTATGCATGTATATATATTTTTTTATCCCTCGCATTGACTCTCCAAGATTCTCCCAATCTGTTTACCATTTGCATGTTCTAAGAAAATGTTTCTATTCTGTTTCCGCTAATGTTAAATGTCACACAAACCGAATACTATCTCTACAAATTATTTCAACAGACCCTTGACTCCTCGTCGCAACTTTTGCATTTGGCCATCCTCTCGCTGGCTAAATTCACCTGTTATGCCTAGTAGGCCCCTTTGTTACATTATGTTACCACATTTTAGCTTTTAACAGGAACATTCGTTATTTTTAATTCAGAGCTGATTCCCCTTCACACCATAGAAGAATGATTCTAAAAATGGATAAGCTCCAGTCCTCAATGCTCTTCATTTTCTCCATCACTTTTGTTCAACGAATAATACGATGGGAAATGTAAACTACGAGCTCCCCTACAGTGAACACGTCCCAATGGCGCACCTCATTCCCAGAAACAGCAGCCCTGGACATATGGCCTTCATAGTTGGACTAAAAATGCATTGATCAAGGATGTCCAAACCAACACATATTAATGGTGTTCTTAAAACTGATCCCACTTCCAAATGTGTCTTACGGAAAGACCTAAAATATAATTGACGACATGTAGTTATAAATAAATATCATTATTTGCAGCTCACACCGCTTCCATAAACATTGGGGATTGCAAAAAGAAAAAATTGAACCAAATTAGCAGTTCAGATTATTCTAAAAATTACCGACGATAAGGATGCAGATAACATGTTGAGCACAATCCAAATCTTTACTTCAATGCCCAAACACGGAGTTGCCCCCAGTGCGCAAATAAAAAAAAAAACAACCTTATGGTAAAATATCACTGTGTCACCATTCAGAACTCTAAGAACGTGTCTGCCACATGGCCTTTCGAACCTATTGCACAGTTAACTTTACTCAAGTGTTTATATGCATGCCCTTTCCTTTCTAGCCAACCTGTTTTTGGCTAAGCTATTTGTGACCATGGATGCTTTAGGTTTACATTCGGTCCGAAGCAGTCACTTAATCTTCCAGCATTCTCCTCCCGTTGATTTTGCATTTATTGATTTTACTTAAAACCCTTTGGCGTTTTTCATGTCTCTGCTTCATATTTCCATGCAGCAATTTGTAAAAAAATGTATGCAAAAATAAATCAACAGATATTTCTGATAGTAATTTTGAGCATTTTATGAACTCTGCAATCACATTTTGATTAAACAAATTTATCACTATATTTGTTCCAGTCATTGCGATAAAAGTTATTTTAATCTTAATTGGCATTGTTCATAAGTACCTTCACAGTCATGCACCCGTGTTTAGAGATGTTAAGTCGTTTTGCCTACTTCTATAGTGGAATTGGGTTAATCAACTTGCGACCAAACAGACAATTTAATGTGAATACGCATTTTCCAATCTTGTGATTATCAGAATCAAGGGGTGAATTATTTGTCATAAAGTAAGGCTTCCATGGAAAATGGTGATACCATCGAACACAACGACAGCATCAATTATGGTGCAGAAGAAAAGCAGCAAGATAAGAAAGCTGGCGATTTTGAAGGAACCACACAAGTATCCGGTGAGATTATATCTTCAATAATCCACCAAAAATCACTGCATCGTTTCAGTATAATTTCATTCTGCTGTACTTTTCGGCTCCACGGGGAAGTATAATTGACTTTTGCAACGGTGTCGTAGATCATTATCTATATACTGATGCTGATTCAGACAGAAGAACTTGACTCACTGCGAAACCTTACATTCTGGCCGCTTTTACTCATTCCTTCACGCATTGCTTTTTACAGTTAACAGCCTATTGCTTCACATTGTGTGATTCTCAAGAGCCATTTGGTAGTACATGTTTATGCTCCCTACGAAGATAACCACACGTTACATTTCTTTCAGAAAAATTTGAAAAACATGAAAACCACACTGCGGGCATTCACCAGCTGGCACAAATATAAGTCCATGGTTTTTTTATGGCAAAGCTGATCTGATGTTCCTCTCTGATTCTCCTTATCTTGGTACCCTCACTCTTCCAAAAGGACACTCCACCACACTATGTTTGCAACTTGTAACCTTTTGTCACTTGTTATCACCAACCTTCCAATCTATGTTGACTACACGCAACTATCCCTTTCCAGATCATTATTCAAAAGTTCGACAGCAGAATATGCCTGAAAAGGCTCTTCTGTTAACGATTTCCTGAATTTATGTAAACGAGGATCAACTATGTTGGACATTCAAAATGTTTCATACTTAATTGTGCAGAGTTTCTTTTTCTCTAGTACAACATTCAGAAACTCTAATACTGTACATTAACAAAAGGCATGCTGATATGAAAGTAAGGATTGCCAGCATGACTCCGCCAAGAATCCCATCGTTTCAGATGTGGCTTTGAGAACAATCATTTCTGCTCGACTGCCTGCAATCTACTATGCAGACCACTAGGTCTACTGCAGCAAAACAGGATAGACTGTAGCCTTCACTGTACTCAAATTTTGAATGCGCACTTTCCTGAAGCTCAAAAATTCCAGTGTTTAACCTCCTCATGAGGGAGGAAATGTAATTTAATTGCACTCACAAATATTTGTCCCAACTGAAAATGCTCTTTTAGTGCCCACGTTTCCAAGCTATTTTTTGAAGGATGAAAGACTCCCTTTCCCCCAATTCTGTTAAAAGATCAGAACATTGAAAGCCACAACTCGTTCTCCTCTCAAACTGCTTTACCTTCAGAACGAGTAGGCCCAACTCAATTAGGCTCTCACTGTTGCAAGCACCCTCCTAACTGGGATTAATATCCTGAAGGTTGTCTGCAACGCATCCAAAATAACACTATGCGTCCTTGCCCAAGGAAATTAGAGCTGTGCACAGTAGACAAGGTATTCTCTCGGCAAAACCATGTAGACTTTCAGCAAGAGTGCTTGATCTTTCAACTTTAGAACCCTTGGAATATAGGTCAGCGTGTCATTTCTTTGTGTAATTGTTCCCTGTAATTGGATGACAAAACTCCGAACGTACTTGCATGTAAATGGGCACTTTTGGCACCAGAATTTAAAATTTTCCTCACTCCTATTGCCTTCCCCAACTCGTCTGCTCGCCTCACCCCTGGGTACACTGTACCTGAGCGACTGACCTTCCCATCCCCAACTACACAAGCACACTCGAATAACCTCCCATAACCCAAACCCCCAACTAGCAGCTGGCACCATGGCACCACGTGCCTCACCATTGATCATCGCCTCAATGAGGAGCTCCAACATTGCAAACGCACATTACCCTATCCCCCCAGACCACGAACAAAAATGCGCAGTGTCCATTACCTCACTGACCACTTGAGACTTCACAGACTCCCCGCCCTATGTCGACCAAATGTACCCACTCACCCCGTCACATTCTATTGTCCGCGAAACCTGCTCAATTAGTGCATAAACCTACCTTATCACTGGCTGTTTAAAGTGGCTTGGCCTTCCCATTTAATGCCTTGACGACAATTCTCAAGGAGCTCTGGTACCATCATACTTCATATATCTAGTCTCTGATCTTGCGGATTCATAAGATCGAGGCTAATGTATTCCTTCAGACACGGCCATCTCTTATTACAAATGAAGTATTCTCCACCCTCAGCTTCTAAGAAGCAATTATAACTATAATAATTTAACTCACTTCCATTTATTTATAATACCTGAAGCGAATGTTTGCATTTTTTCCTTTGAATCTCTTTATTCTCAGTAGCACTTTTGTGGCCCTTTAGTGTTTTCTCAAGCTCTCCAATGCTCAATCTTGCTATTATCCTCCTAAGCGGTTATTCTATTTAAGTTACCTGTAACATTGATTTTCTATTCTTTCCAAATAATATACTTTGCTTCATCTGACAGCGGTGGATGTATCTGCTGTTTTGTTTTTCAGTTCAACGCAATATTTTGGCTGAATGTATTGAATACTGTTATTTATATACAAAATAACGTGTTTTTCTTTTCACTGCCATGTCTTCCGAGATTATATTTCCATGGTGGACGCGTTGCTTTTACTTTAAAGGGATGCACGAATAGCAGCTATTTCTTCACAGCAACATTTTTCAAATTTCCTCAAAAAACTCAAGAAAAATAAGTTGAGATTATTTTCCTTGGAAATTCACGTTAAATGGCCCAAAACTTTCGTCGAGGCATTGTCCTAATTTTCTTTGTTTGTGTTGCAACATTTATCTTGCTAAATGGTAAAAAGCGTGCATTCTATTACAGGTGACAGATAAATAGGGTATCAAATCAACATGGAAACAGAAAAATAAGAAGCAGGATTCGGCCAGTCGGCCCTTCTATCCGGCTCCGCATTGATCATGATCATGGCAGATTATTGAACTCAATAGCCTGCTGCAGCTTGCTCCCTATTTCCTTAAATCCCTGTTGTCTCGAGAGCTAAATCTAACTTCTTCTTGAAAATACGCAAATTTGGCCTCAAATACGTTCAATGGTTGCCAATTCTACAGGCTGAACACATTCATGGTGAATAATTTTCTCCTTATCTCAGTCCTAAATGTATTACCCCTCAACCTCACATTGTGATCCATGCTTTTTGACTCCCCCTGCAGCTTGAACATCATTCCAGCATCTACCCGCTCTAGCCCTCCTAGGATTTTGTTGCTTTCTATGACATCCCTCCACACTATTCAGAACTCCAGCGAATATAATCCCAACTGGCTCACTATTTCCTCACATGTCAGTCCCGCCATCCCAGGAGGCAGTCTGGTAAACCTTTATTGCACTCCATCTATAGCAAGAACACCTTTCTTCATGTAAGGAGACCAAAATTGCAACACGCTATTCATGTTGAGGTCTCATAAGGGTTCTGAAAATTGCAGCAAAACATCCCTGCTCCTGTTCTCGAATCCTGTGGTTATAAAGACCAACATACAAGTTGCCTTTTCTACCGCCTTCTGCTCCTGCTTGCTTACCTGCAGTGTCTGGTGTAAGAGGACACAATGTTCCATTGCACATTCCCTTCTCTCAAATTATATTCATTCAAATACTAATCTGCTTTCCTGTGTTTGCTTCCAAGGAGGATTAACCCACATTTATACACATTATACTGCACCTGCCAGGCAATGCCCACTAACTCAGGTTGTCCAGATCACACTGAAACATTTTTCCATCCTCCTCACAGCTCACCTTCGCAACCAGCTTTGTGTAATCTGTCAATTTGGACATGCAACTTTTAGTTCTTTTTTCTAAATTATTAAAATATATTATGAGTATCTGCGCTCCCAGCACCGTTCACTGCTGCACCGTTCGTCTCATTGCCTACCATTTCTTTAAAAAAACCTTCATTCCAATTTTTTTTACCTGTCTGCCAACCAGATCTCTATTGTTCTCAATACATTACCCTCGATACAATGTGAATAACATTTATCATGCTAATCTCTTATGTGGGAATTTGTTGAAAGCCTTCTGAAAGTCTATATAAACCGAATCCAGTGGCATGCCCTCATCAACTCTGCTCGTTACTTCATCAAAATAATAGGGTAGATTTGTCAGGCAGGAATTTCCTTCCTAATTCCGTACTGAATCTGTCCGATTCTGCCACTGTATTCAATGTACTGAATTATTAAACATCGTAAAATTGGCTCTAGAATCTTCCCCACTACAGACGTAATCCTGACTGGTCTGAAATTCCCTGTATTCTCTCTGCCTCCCTTTTTTAAATAGCGGGGTTACTTTTGCTACCCTCCAATTCGCAGGAACTGGTCCAGAGTCAATAGAATCTCAGAAGGCGACCACCAATGCATCCACTATTTCTAGGGCAAATCCTTTAGCACTCTGGGACGTACATTATCAGTCCTAAGGACTTATTAGCCTTTAAAGCAAGCAATTTCCACAACATGATTTCCGTACTAATAATGATGTCTTTCAGTTCCTCCCTCTCACTAAACAGTGTGTTCCCCAACATTTCTGTTTTATTATTTGACTCCTCCTTTGGGAAAACTGAAGCACATTTTGTATTTAGCTGTTTAGCCATTTCTCAGGTTCCCATTATAAATTACGCTGTTTCCGAATGTTATGGACCTACATTAATCTTCACAAATTTTTTAGTCTTCACTTACCTATAGAAACGAGCACAATCAGTTTTCATGTTCCCCGCAAGCCTACTTCTGCACTGTATTTTCTCCTTCTTAATTAGTCCCTTGGTCCTCTTTTGCTCAACCCAATACAGCTCACAATCCTGAGGTTGTTTTCTTCTGGTAATGTGTATCCCTCTACCTCGGATATAGCACTATCTCAAATTTCCATTGTAAGCCATGGCTTACCTCTTTACTTAATCGTCAGATGGCAATAAACAATTACTGCAGTTCTCCCATGCACTCGTTGAATATTTGCCATTGCCTAACACCGTCATCCAGTTAATTAATGTCTCCCAATCCATCATTGCCAAATCATGATGTAACGAGCAGAGTTCATGCGGGCATGCCAATGGATTCGGTTTATTTAGACTTTCAGAAGGCTTTCAAGAAGTAAATGGCTTTCCTCTTTACTTATTCACCTGATGGGATTAAACAATTACTGCAGTTCTCCCATGCACTCTTTGAATGTCTGCCATTGCCTAACACTTTCATCCATTTAACTAATGTCTCCCAAACCATCATAGCCAAATCATGAAGCATACAATCGTACTTCGTGCGTTAAATTATGGACCCTAGTCTCAGCATTAACTATGTCACTATCCATCATGATGAATTCTATCAGATTATCGTCCATCATTACAAAGGGGCTTCGCACAACTAGATTGCCAATTACTCATTCATCTTTAAACAAAAAAATGTCGAGATAAAAACAAAAAATTGCGGATGCTGGAAATCAAAAACAAAAACAGAATTACCTAGAAAAACTCAGCAGGTCTGGCAGCATCGGCGGAGAAGAAGAGAGTTGACGTTTCGAGTCCTCATGACACTTCAATAGAACTAGGTGAATCCAAGGAAGGGGTAAAATATAAGCTGGTGCAAGGTGTGTGTGTGTGTGTGGGGGGGGGGGGGGGTGCGGTTTGGTGGGGGAGAGGAGTGGAGAGGGCGGTTGTGGTTGTAGGGACAAGCAAGCAGTGATAGAAGCAGATCATCAAAAGATGTCACAGACAACTGAACGAAAGAACACATAGGTGTTGAAGTTGTTGATATATATCTAAACGAATGTGCTAATTAAGAATGGATGGTAAGGCATTCAAGGTAGAGCCCTAGTTGGGGTAGGGGGAGCATAAAAGATTTAAAAATATTTGAACAAAATGGAAATAGGTGGGAAAAGTAAAATCTGTATAATTTATTGAAAAAAAACAAAAGGAAGGGGGAAGAAACAGAAAGGGGGTGAAGATGGAGGAGAGAGTTCAGGCCCTAAAGTTGTTGAATTCAATATTCAGTCCAGAATGCTGTAAAGTGCTTAGTTGGAAGATGAGATATTGTTCTTCCAGTTTGCGTTGGGCTTCACTGGAACAATGCAGCAAATCAAGGACAGACATGTAGTCAAGAGAGCAGGGTGGAGTGTTAAAATGGAAGTGACAGGGAGGTTTGGGTCATTCTTGCGGACAGACTGCCGGTGTTTGCAATGCAGTCGCCCAGTTTACCCCATAGGCTGGTGTGTGCGTTCTTGAGCTTTCTTGCTTTTGATAAAATGATCAATGTTTTTTTGTACACAATGTGTCAATTATTTGAGTGCTACATTATCATGGGCTTTATTAATTGACCTCTCCGTAAGGCCTGTGAACTTCAATGTCATGCACCCATAATACCGTACCACTTGGTCTCTGAATAAACATTAAAATTATGCAACATTAGGTCCCTCCCTAACACTCTTCCCAAATGGCATCACTTCACAATTTACATTATTATGTTTCATATGCCGCATGTTTTCTATTTCAGTGTTCCTCAGTCCTGCTGCAATTGTTTCAATGCACTACAACTGCAACGTCACATTAAAACCACCTCTATGTTTGTAGCTGCCATTCCAATGCGAGGCTCTATATCAAATATTATTATTCAAACTGATAGGGATAACTCTTTACCAACAGACTGTGTTTTGCCTATGAGTCTTTAACGCGGAATCAAATAATCAATTAGATTAACTAATTGTGTTGTTGTCTCTAAATTCGTGCTCAACACTCTTAGTTAATTGAAACCTCTACCAGAGTATGTTACTTTAGTCCCTGATTGTAGTGTTGAAACTGTTCACACCACTAATGTTAAACGAAATAGCTCATTGCTACTAGAAATGATGACACAAATACCCGTGACAAGTTTCAACTGCATATAAGGCATATTTTAAGAAAACTGTTACAGAATAATGTTACAGTTGTCTATCTTTATACTGTGAGAAGCAATGACAAAGGGACTTATATATTCTAAGCATAGCTAGGCACTCCAGAGCATTTTTTCTTTCAATATTCATGCGATCCTTCCCACAAATATTTCTACTTCTGAAGACATATTTTTCAAATGTAATTTCCAAAGGAAATATTATAATTACATAATGTAATATTGTGCTCTACGTCCATTCACATTTCATTCTTTTTTCCATCTCAGATTCTTCCGGCCTCCTGTAACTTGCATGGTGTGAGAACATTTGTTTATTTCGTACTCCTTCATGCTAAATGTCATTTAGCTCACAAAATATCAGTACGGATTAATATAACATGCCATTCATTTCCTCGCTCATCTTTAGCATTTGGCCTGGTTCTCGTTTTCAATTATTTTTGAAATGCATTGTAAGTCCCTTTTTTTAAAGAATAATACTTTCAGTATAATTTGAAACAGGAACATTCGATCAATTTCCTCGGGGCAGATTGCTCTACACTCCAGAGAAGTATTAGTCTTTCATCGTAAGATGACTACTTTTGATCGCCCGTTCTTATTCTCGATTAACTTACCTACACTAATAATACGACGGCCACTGTTACTGAAAGGATTCCCCAAATGAGATTTGTTCCCTATGATGCTCCGCTTTTCTAATAAACAGCAGCTGCGGCAATATTTGTTTCCTAGATGGAACAAGAACGTATTGATCAATAATGTTAATACAAATACATGTTATTTTTTCCTATACTATTAAATTTATATTCACACGTGTCTTACAAGAAGATCTAACATTTAATTAATGATACAGTGTTAAAGTTATAGTTTTTTTTCTCGATGGGGCAGCATAGTTATTTATTGCAGGTTGTAAAGATTTAAAAAATGAATGCAACTTTCTAGCGCAGTTCAATCAAATAATTCACAGAGATTAGGATACACACAATAGCCAGTGTATACCCCATCTCATTCGTACTTGACCTGAATACATAATATGTCCCAAAACAGGATGAAGACAGTTTGATTATGAAATGCGACTCTGTCACAAATCACAACTCGTAAATTATGTCTCCAACATGGCGTTTAGGAGTTAGTGCATATTCAACTTCACTCCAGTGTTAAACCACATTTCTTTTCCCTTCTCGGCAGCTTGCTTTTAGCTATGGTTTTAGTGGCCATGGTTTTTTTTTAGGTTCATATTTATTTTGACGTATTGACTTAATCTCCCAGTGTTCAAATCTCATTAACTTTACGTCGATTGAATGTCCTTAAATCTCTCTGGTCAGTTTGATGCCTCTGCCATTAACTTCCATGCAGAAAGGTGTGAAATAATAGCTACATTTTTTTTAAAAGCCACTTACGCCAAGTGCAGAGATTATTGAAAGCGAATTTCCGCCATTTAGGAACACTGCGCTTACATTTCAAGGAAATAATTTTATCAATGACTTTATTCTAAACATTGTTCTGAATGTTATTTTAATGAAAATTGGGGCTGTTTGTCATTTCGTTATCATCCTTCCTGCCTGTGCAGATTTTAAGTCGTTTTGCCAGGTCTGTTGGGGGATAGCCTTAATGAGCACGCTGAAAAATTGAGAATCCATTCTAAATAAGTGTGTTTCAAACTTGCGATAATCAGAATAGAGACGTGATTGCTCCACCAGTAAGTAAGCCCCATGTGCATATCTGCGATATTAACACAGCTAAAGACACCACAAATGAATCTCCGGATGAAAAACTGCAAGAAAAGTGTGCTGGCAGTGTTGAAGGAATCAAGCCCGTTTCCGATGAGATTACGTTTTCTTTGAACTGATAAATCCACCAGTACGGATAAACAATGCAGCAACATCACCTTGTGGTTTCAGTCTGGTCTCGCTCAGTTGCTATTTTTGGCTCGACTGAGGAGTTTAACTGTTTTCCACCCTGGTGAGGTAGCGCATGCTATAAGTGTTGAGAAAGATTCAGACTTGGTGCCTTGACCCCGCGACAAAGCTTGCATTCAAGCATGGCTCAACCGCACTTTTATACATTGTTTTCTCCACATAACAGCCTACTGCATCTGGTTGCCAAATAGTCATGGGACATTTGATGGCGTTAGTTTAGGCTTACTCTGAAGATGGTCACACGGCTACATTATTTTTGCGTATGAAGAATGACATGGAGAGCACAGGGTCGGCATTCATCACCTGGCACTACGTTCAATCCAGCGAATATTTGGCGAGGTCCATCTGATGCTCCTCTCTGATTCCCCAGATAACTGGTTCCCTCACACTGCCACTAGAACTATTTCACAGTTCCGTGCTTTTAATTTGCAACCTGTCCTCATTCGTTCTCACCATCCTTCCAAATCAGATTGTTCACACACAGCTCTCCCTTACGAGAGCCACACTCAAACAATCGAAAGCAGAATTAATATGCATTGGCTCATAAGTTAACTAGTCCACGAAGTTATTAAAAAAGGATCGGATATTTTGGAATTTTCCCAGCTTCTCACCTTCCGACACAGAAGGTATCAAATGCCGTTCTTTAAAGTAAAAAACACCTTTTTTTAAAATTTTTGTTTGATTGTCATACGGTCATGCCTTTTAGGAAACTAGCATAGACGAATATTCCTCCCAAACATTGCGGTGGTAGCCATATTATTTTGATTTTTAAAAGATTTTATAAAATAAACTACTTTTTTTCCAAAGACCATATTTCAAATTACCTCAAAAAGCCATAATTTCAGTTCATTGTCTTGAACTTTTGCGCTATCTGAAACAAATTTTTTTTTCGTACATTGTCCTTATATTGTCTGATTGTGCTTATAATCATTGTCCTCCCCTGCGTTTAAGATCGGTTAGATGCAGTAAGTAATCTGCCGCACAATCCATTGCAAGTAAACCAGTTTTAAATGACAGATAAATAATTTTAAAAAAACAAACAGGCGATTACATCAGTGATATATGAATTGTTGGACTGATAAATTGAAAAACAGTACGCGAGCCAAAGAGCCAAATAGCATAGATAAATCGCGAAATTGGCATGCACCTTTATAATTTGACTTTCGTTCTCCTTGTTCTGCTTTATTTCATATAGGACAAGTGAATTACTAGTTCGGTTTCAAATATCTTGTTACTTTCTGTAATAACTCCGATGTTTTTGTTCCCAAGGTTTCTAAAAAGCAAGATCATAGTAGAAGTAACATATTTGATTTGAAAGGCGCTCAGCCTCCTCGATTCAATGATGTGGAATTACTTCATAAGGGTGATCATGTTCAAGCAAGAGAGGAACTTGTAGATAACACAAATGCAGAAGAGCTTAATTAGGTAATATCCTGTCAAAAAACAAAATGAGCTATATTGGGTATACAATAGATAAGTAAGGATGATCGAACTGGCTAGGGGTCTATTATTGAACTGCAAAATTTTTATGTGATTGGTACTAAAGAGTTGCTGAGTATACTTGTAAATTCAACTTCATTACCTACCTTTGGCTCAATTGCCTCACAAATGTTAAGTCTAAGTGACAGCTTTCACCACATTCTTTTGCATGTCATGTTGTGAACTGCAATTTGAATTAGTCCAATAAAATTATTTGGACCATTTCGTACTTGTGATCAACAGCCCCTGCACATTTCTTTACATAAGGCATTTATGATAGCATCATTGCAATGCCGAAGGTCACGCACTAGAGAAAATAATTTATTCGTCCAGTTATGCTCCAACAATTTGGCCCTGCAAACTTATTCATGTCAAGCGCTGTCCCGTTTCCTACTGAAATTACTGACTGCCAAGTTTTCCAACATCCTCATTGTCAACGTTTTTTCAAATTATGTCGAATTGCAGAAAAACAAAGATTTTATCCACATTATTTAGCTATTTCTTGTCGAGAGCTTTAAATCTGGTTACCCTAGTCGTTCTACCAACAGCTAAAGAGCTTCACGTTGTATTTAATTTATTGATCTCAGCTGAAACTATAAGCGTTGACAAAATGTCCCTTATTACTGTTGAATATTTTTCCACCAATAAAAATAACATCAGCATCTCCAAGTTAAATGTATAATTATATTCCGCCTCCCCTGGATCAAGTCCTAATTTCCCTGTACAGCCTTTCAAATGTCTTCACATACTTCTTAAAATATATTTGTCTCAATTGGACGCACTAAACTAATTCGAATCTAACCAGACCGTTCTTAGGGTCAGGAATACTCAATTGGTTTTGTAATCAACGTGGCTATTTATGAAGCGCTAAATTCTCATATACTTTGCTGATGGTTCCTCAATAAATGCTGCCAATTTCAACAACATGCATCTAAACTAGCGGACCTGTTTTGGCCTTAATACTTGTTAAACACGAACAGCATAATTACTCTCCCTATTACTGTTGCCAAAATGCATCATCTCACAATTTTCAGTATGTAGTTTAATCTGCTTCATGCTTTCCGTTTCTGATCAGCTCAGTCATTTTGTGAATCTGTCTATGCACTACACCTGCAAAGTTACTTTAAAACAATTGTATGGTTCAATCTTGCTTTCCAACGCAAGTCTCCATATCAAATAATTTCATTGCAACTGATATTGACAAATCTTTATTACGAGCTTCAATATTTTTTTTTGTGTTTAACATGGTGTCAAGTAATCAATTAGAATAACTAATCACACTGGTCTTTATAAATCTGTGTTGGAACGCCTTAAGTAATTGACCATCTGTACCCCCCCACCGCCCCCCTCCCACTGCCGCCCCCCTCCCCACCCCACCACCACCACAACCACCACCACGCGAGGTTGTCACTTTATTTCTGTATTATAGTAGTGAACCATTCACGCCACCATTGTTAACGGAAATAATTTTTCGCTACTAAAAATAATGATACAAACATTTGTGAAGAAGTTAATAGCGCACGGCACCTTTAGAGTGTATATTTTACAACCTATGACTAGACTGTGAGGCTATATGAATAGTAGACTTATATACTATTCACTCTCCACGCAGCTAGCCATTGCACCAGTTTTTGTGTAATGTTCATATAAGCCTTTCCGACAATCATCTCCACTCCTGAAGACATTAATTTCAATTTTTTTCTCGGAGGTAACTCTCGGTAATTTTGTATTCTAATCTTTTTGTCTTCCTCCATCCATATTGGAATTTTGTTCCCCTCTGAACACCGCCCTTCCAACCTGCTGATTATTTGCATGTTGTGAGAATGGTTGTTTTCATTCCCTTTCATGATATATGACATCCAATTCGAATATTATCTCTACTCATTATTTCATTATACACTTCACTTCCACTCTCGAATTTTGCATTTGATCTGGATTTCATTGCTCAATGATGTGCATAGGAACATATCTTAAAGGTTCACCATACCACTGAGCCCTCTTAATATGTGTTTTACAGGAGGACCTACAATATTATTGGTGATATAGCGTTAAAGGAAAATGTGGTTTTATATTTCCGGCCCCTTCAGTATTCATTGCTGCTGTAATGATGAATAAAAAGGCATATTTCCAGCGCGGTTCATACAAATACTTCTCTGAGATTATTATACAGGAAATAATCAGTGTCCAATCCAAGAATTTTGACTATGTCACGAACATGTAATGTTCCATATTCCTCCAAAAAAACAGAAAAACTTACGTTGAGTTGTAACTTTTTCTACATTCAGAAATCTTACACCTTATATCCTCATACTTTTTAAAAGTTATTGCACATTCCAGTTTATTTCAGTGTTTAATCACATTTAGTTTCCTTTCTCACCTACTTTTTTAATGTCTATGCTCTTTGGGGTCATGGACGTTTTATGCTTTTATTTCATCCAACGACTTAGCTATTATCCCAAATTTCTTCTGCCCCGTGTTTTACTTGGATTCATTGTCATTCAATCCTTCTTCTGCATTTGATGCCTCTGTCTCTGAGTTCCATGCAGGAATGCATCAAAATATGTGCGTAACCGATTTTAGAAACACGTCCCCAGAAAGCAAGGAGATTGTTGAAAGTGATGTTCCGCCAGTTAGGAAAGCTGCAATAATTTTATCAATAACTTTATTTTAATCTTTGCTATGAATGTCATTATTGTGATAATTGGGAATGTTTTCTTTATTTACCCTCACAGTCAAGCATTTTTATTGTTGCGCATTTCAATTGTTTTGTCTACTTCTAATGGGGAATTGCATTAATCAGCAATTGACAAACTGACAATTCAATTTTAATTAGTGTTATCCAATTTTGCTCTTATGAGGCACAAGAAGTGAATGTTCCTCTAGAAAGTAAGCTGCATGCGGATATCTGCCATATCATCACATCCAATGACACCATGAGTGACACTCTGGAAAAACCGGTGCAAGAAAAGACTGCCGAACTTTTTGTAGGAATGAGAGGCGCACCCCGTGAGTTTACGTTTTCCTAGAACCCAAAAATCCATCAATATGTGCACACAATGCAGAAGACATCCTCTCGTGGTTTCAGTCTCGCCTTAAGCTCATGTAGTTTTTGGCTAATCCGTGAATTTTAATTGTTATATCTACCATTGAATTAGAACATTTTATAAGTGCTGAGGATGCTTCAGACTTAATGACTAGACCTTGCGACAAAGCTTTCTTTCAAGCATTGTGCAACGATGTCTGCACCTATTTCATCTCCAGCTAACAACGTATTAAATCAGATTGTCTTATTGCAATGAGTCACTTGGGGGGTGCATGTTTAAGGTCTCTCTAAATATATACAAAAATGCAGTAAGAGGCAAGTATGTGGAATCATCAGCGGCTATGCTTTACAGGAGGGCAGTTAGAATAAAGGAGTAGCTTTGCTGGTATGATAATAATTGGCTCCGGGAATAGACATGCTCCTCTGTGGCAATCGGCATGAATCCAGGTTGGTATGTTGCCTCCTTTCTGCCAATGTCCAGGGTGCCACAGAGCAGCTGCAGGACATTCTTCTTTGGAGAGCAATTAGCCAGGAGCCTTGGTCTGCAATGATACCAATGACCTAGGTACGAAGGGGGATGTGTCCTGCAATCGTAATTTAGGGAGTAAGGTGGAAAATTAGCAAGCAGGAACTCTAGCATAGTAACCTCAAATTTGCTCTCATTCAATTGACCAGTGGATACCAAAATTGGGCAACACGTTTTAGGAGGCTGCAAAGATTAGGAGGATAATCCTTCTGTTACTCGGACACTAGGACTGGATCTTGGGTGAGGTGACAATGGTTCAAGCTGGATGTGTTACACTTGAACAGAGCTGGGAAAGAATGTTTTGTTGGTGCTTTTGGAGGGATTTAAATTAACTCAACAGGGGTGTGAGAACCAAGGGTAAATATGAGAGAGGCATTCCAGGGTGCACAAAGCACCGGGAGGTACAGGTAGTATTATTACATTATCTCTTATTAACTAAATTTCCACTATATACTATATATGTAACGGCTTGGAATGGGAGAAGGTAACACATTCTAAATCAAGGCTAATATAAATGTATCTGAATGCACGGAGCAAAGTAAATAAGATTGAGGATTTACAGACAACGTTTGCCATGTGCAATATGATGTTGCGGCTATAACAGAGGCCTGGCTCAATGAAGGACAGAACTGGGTGTTAAATATTGTCTGCTACTAGGTGTTCAGAAGACATCGGAAAGGGAGGAAAGGATGAGGGGTCGCGTTGTTTGTTAAGGAGGGCATGGAAGTGTTGAATATATAGGATGCCCCAGGGTGTTCAAGGACTTTCCAATTTGGCTAAAACTAAGGAAAATAAAACGTTGCATTTAAGTTGCTCAGTGTAGCACATAGAACGCCAAATCTTGAGAGGAATGGGGTAGAACGATTAAGCTGGTCAATTACAGAGAGATGCAGGCACTAACTAGCAGTTATAATGGGCGACTTTAATTATCCGAACGTAGACTGTGGCAGTGTTAATCATATGATCAGAGAATGGCAAAGTCCTAGAAAGTGTTGAGGAGAATTGGTTACAACAATTTGTGTCCAGTCCAACAACAAAAGACGTGGTTCTTGGTAATTAGGCGAGTTAATTAGATCAACTGTCGGCGGGGTGGGGCTGGTGGTGTTGGTGGGGAGACGTTTTGCGGACAGTGATCATTTCATTGTGCATATTAGGACAATGATAGAAATGAATAATATGCAATCCCGAGTCAAAATAATTACCCGTCCAAGAGCTGACTTTGATGGGGCAAGAAAGGAACTGCGGCGGATAGGCTAGAACAAAAGATTGGCAGGGAAAATGCAAGTGAACAATGGACCTCCTTCATAATTGAATCGGTTCGTTCACAGTTAAGGTATATTCTATCAAAAGGGAAAAAGAAGGCAAACACATCCAAAGCTCCTTGGATGCAGAAAGAGATCGAAATTAAGATAAACAAGAAAAATATGTGCTTCTGACAGGTATTAGGCAGGAAATACGATTGAGAAGCAAAATAAATGCAGAGATTTCATCGTGAAGGGAAAATGTGTATTTAGAGAATCCTACGGGGATTGTGAATAAGTCTGGCAGTCATCATGAAGGGGAATCCCAAAGTCTTCTCTAGGTATTTAAATAGCAAAAGGGTGCTAAATGTCGGACTAGGGCTGATTAAGGACCTAAAAAGAGAATTTGCATATTGACGAGGGGGCCATGACTGTGTTATTAATTGAATAATTTACATCTGGTTTCAGCAAGGAGGCACAGGCTGTTTAAGTTCTGCTGTCGGAGGACGAATCGCTGTCACTAAAAGGGTTCAAAATTAGAAGGGGGAAGCATTGAATAGGCTGTCAGTAATTAAATTGACAAAGGACAGGGATCGGCTAAGATGCAACCAATAATATTGAAGAAATTGAGATTAGAAATGGTAGCGGAACTGACCATTATCTTTCAGTCTTCTCTAGACTCATTGGCGGTGCCAGAGGACTGCAGAATTGCAAACGCTTCGCCCTTGTTCAAAAAGGTTGCATGCATATCTCCAACAATTGTTGACCAGTCGGTTTAACTTCAGTAGTGGACAAGATTCTAGAAAAAGTTGTTCGGTATAGAATTAGCCGTCATGTGGAAAAATTATGGGTTAATAAGGAAGAGAAAGATTTGATTTCTAAAGGGCAAATCGTCTCCAAATAATTTGATGACGTTATTTTTAAAGATGTAACAAGAAAGATTGATGAAGGTAATGCTGTTCATGTGTTTGAATTAAATTTCAAAAAGCGTTTGATAAAATGGCACACACATAATTACAAGAAAAAAACTATTGCTTATGTAATAAAAGGAACGGCAGCAACATGGATACAAAAAATGGTTAAAAAATAGGATGCAGTGCGCAATAGTCAATGGATATTTTTCAGGCTGGAGATATTTTTTTACTGGAGTTCCCCAGAGGTCTCGTTTGGGGCCCCCAGTGTTCCTCATCTCTAATATTTTGCTGTGCAGGGGGCAATTTCAAAATTTGAGGATGATACAAAGCTTGTGAGTGTCCCAAGGAGGGCGGTGTAGAACATGAAGTGGACATGGACAAATAGATGTAAAACTCTTCATGGCCAACAGGTGGAGGGTTGCAGAAATTTAAAGATCCTGGCACCTTTGAATATTAAAATTATCTAATATTCAAAATAAAAACACGATGTTGGTAAATGATCAGCAGCCCTGTTAGCATTTGTGGAGGTATAGATAGATTTACGATTGAGTTGATGTGACAGTTCTTCAAAGCTGAAGTGAGATAGAAATGTTGTGGGCTTATGTTATTGAACAGAGCAGGTGAACCAGATGGAAAAAAAACCTTGAGATATAGGCGGGAGGTCAGGACAGTTTTTAAAATATGTCACAGACACGAAGCAAAGGGAGTATTAATGAGAATGTTAAAGACTAAGGCAAGTGCTAAGTGGTTCATACAAATTAGAGAGCACTATTTCTGAATTGTGGGAAGAGGGCCAACGCTTTTCAAAAGTGCAATTGAGAACAATTTGCAGACTGGACTTTTCCTGGGAACGGGTTGGGAAAAAATAATAACATGGAGTATTGAGTGATTGGTCTGAATTTGTTCAATTCAAGTTAAATGCAGGAGACCGACTAGTGCCTAATTGGAAGAGGAGTTCTTTTTTCTTGTTGCTTTGCGAACCTATGGGCACAACACCTTATCTTCTAAGTAGGCATTTACAAACTTCTGCACTCAACGTTAGATTGAACATATTGAGATCATGAACTCAACCCTCCATTTTGTTTTGCTTTTCCCAAAACATTCCCCACCGCAGAGCCAGCCCATAACTTAGGTTTTGAATCAAGGAACCAAGACTCTTTTTCTGAGATTAATACGATCTTATTTCTGATCTTTCTGTCACCATTAGTAACTTCCTAAATATTTTGTCCCTTTTGTTTTGTGCTCTTAACAGCTTTGCCAAGTTTCTCCTGAGCTATAAACTTCTGTTTTGGTTTTCTTCCTCCATACCCTCTCCTCAACATGTTAAAAACATGAAGTATCTACCTTTCTTCTGCTCTGAAGAAGAGTCACATGGACCTCAAATATTTACCCTGTTCCACTCTCCTAATAAATCACCTGACCTGCTGAGATTTTCCAGCAATTTCTCGTTTTAGGTCACTTTTCTAATATTTGCCGTATTTTCATTTAATCTTAGTGGAAATTGAAATCGAATTACATGATCAGAATTGTTTCTGCACTAATCTCCATTCTGAAAAGTAGATGCACACAATTGAAAATCTGATAGGTCAGGTGACACTGTCAAGTACCGCGGGCCCTTACAGATGCTAGCCACTACCTTGCTCCGGTTGCCCTCATGTTTCGAGAGAGGACACCAGCACTACTTGGGCGAGGTGACGTTCTGTAAGCCACCCCTAACAGTAATTCCAGCCAAATAGCGCATTATCTGGCATGCACTGATAAGCGTCCGAAACATCGTAATGTCGTCTACATCCGAGTGCAGCACTGGCAGTCCATGAGCGGATGTATCATTCCGCCCCATATGGCAACATTTTCTCAGTCAGTTCCAACTTCTTTTGGCAAAATGTTGCTGTCAGTCGCAGCGGAATGGAACAGAATTTTCGGCTCCTTTGCACTTGATACACTGCACCAAATGACTTCGTCAAAATCACTGACAGAGAGGAGAATTATTTGTGTGCTTGCAATAGGCCCTTGCCAATCTGTAGTTATAGCCTGCCTAATTGTAAGTCCCAAGCTATTTCATATTCTGTGTTAGGATTACCTTAAGCACTTCAACATCGATGGGTGTTTAATCTTCGAAAATTCTGGAAAATTTGTATTCGTTGTGAACCTCTATTTGGCCCCTTCTCGATTGCTTTCTCAAACGAAAAAATAGTGAACATTAGAAACTGCCTTCCACCTACATGGTAAGTTCTGCCATCGGAAGAAATTGCGGACGTGAATTTCGTTTGGAGCAGCTGTGTTGACTGTATGCTCATTGTGTGATCTTCAGATTGCTTGGTGAAATGATCCCTCTTTTAAAAAGTATTTGTTTAGAGTATCTAGAATAAGATAACAAATCTGGAGCGTTCATTTCTCCGAAAAGTATTGTCAGGTATGACGACGTTGGTTGGCGTTCTCAATTCGATCACGCCAGCTTTGCGTAAGACGGGAGGTGGGCAGGCATAAAAATCGCAGACCCGCCGTGTTAATTAGTTTCATTATAGGCAAATTATTGCGCCAAGAGCTAGGAGCATTTTCAGATTTACGTAGTATATTATGGGATGTGAGAGCGACCTGCGCCGTTTATGCCACCATCAAGCCAATGTCTACAAGAGGGGAAGCATCGTGCATTAGTTTATATTAATATAATAGCCAAGTCACAACTGCTGTTCCCGTCACATTCTGAAATCCACACTCAGTGCCATGCGCCACCATATGAACACACTCGACCTCTCCCTCCAGCAGCACCGCCGTACCCTTTTTCAAAGCTGCGCGTACCCCCAGTTTCATTTTATCCTTCGGCTCATCCGACGCCTCAACAAGAAACTTTTTCTCTTTCTCTCAACTGCTAAGGAACGCAAGCTCCAACAACTCATCGACACCAACACCCATCTAGGACCCTCCACGCCAGCCCGTCCCTCCGTCCCCACCCAATCTTCCAATCCCAGCCCCAGTCGTGTATTCACTATACCCCCTGACCTTCCCCTCTCCGATGCTGAACGTTCAGTTCTCAGCAAAGGACTTAGTTTCATACCCTTACGCCCTCACCTCAATGAATTTCGGGCTCGGCATCATACTGACCTCCTCTTTCGCCGTCTTCGTCTCCGGGCTCACTTCTTTGGGCAGGAGTCCTCTCCCAGTTCAACAGATGCTTTTACCCATCTCCAATATTCTCCTTCCACCTGGACCCCTCCCTCTGGATTCTTACCTTCTCTTGATCTTTTCATTGAGAACTGTCGGCGCGACATTAGTCGTCACAATTTCTCTGCTCCTCTCACCCATTCTAACCTGTCTCTCTCTAAACTTACTGCACGCCATTCTCTCAGGTCCAACCCTGACATTGTCATCAATCCCGCTGACAAGGGGGGTGCTGTTGTTGTCTGGCGCACTGACCTCTACCTCGCGGTGGCTGAGCGTCAACTCGCAGACACTTCCTCCTACATCTCCCTGGACCATGACCCCACCACTGAACATCAAGCCATTGTTTCCAGGACTGTCACTGACCTCATCTCCTCTGGGGATCTCCCTCCCACAGCTTCCAACCTGATAGTCGCCCAACCTCGGACGGCCCGCTTCTATCTCCTACCCAAAATCCACAAACAGAACTGCCCCGGTAGACCGATCGTCGCAGATTGCTCCTGCCCCACAGACCTCATTTCTCGTTATCTTGACTCCTTTCTCTCTCCCCTTGTCCAGTCCCTTCCCACCTACATCCGTGACTCCTCTGACACCTTACGTCATATCAATAATTTCCAGTTCCCTGGCCCCAACCGCTTCCTCTTCACCATGGACGTCCAATCCCTCTACACCTCCATCCCCCACCAGGATGGTCTGAGCTTCTTCCTCGAACAGAGCCACGAACAATCCCCATCCATTACTTTTCTCCTCCGTCTGGCTGAACTTGTTCTGACGCTGAACAATTTCTCCTTCAACTCCTCTCACTTCCTCCAAATAAACGGTGTGGCTATGGGTACCCGCATGGGCCCCAGCTATGCCTGTCTCTTTATGGGGTATGTGGAACATTCCTTGTTGCAGTCCTACTCCGGCCCCCTTCCACAACTTTTTCTCCGGTACATCAATGATTACTTCGGTGCCGCTTCATGCTCTCGTCGGGACTTGGAAAAATTTATTTATTTTGCTTCCAATCTCCACCCCTCCATCATTTTCACGTGGTCCATCTCTGACACTTCCCTTCCCTTCCTTGACCTCTCTGTCTCAATCTCTGGTGATAGACTGTCCACCAATATCCATTACAAACCCACCGACTCCCACAGCTACCTCGACTACAGCTCCTCACACCCCGCTTCCTGTAAGGACTCCATCCCATTCTCCTAGTTCCTTCACCTTCGTTGCATCTGTTCCGATGATGCTACCTTCAAAAACGGTTCCTCTGACATGTCCTCCTTCTTCCTTAACCGAGGTTTTCCACCCACGGTCGTTGACAGGGCCCTCAACCATGTCTGGCCCATCTCCCGCGCATCCGCCCTCACGCCTTCTCCTCACTCCCAGAAACATGATAGGGTCCCCCTTGTCCTCACTTATCACCCCACCAGCCTCCGCATTCAAAGGATCATCCTCCACCATTTCTGCCAACTCCAGCCTGATGCCACCACCAAACACATCTTCCCTTCACCCCCCTTATTGGCATTCCGTAGGGATCACTCCCTCCGGGACACCCTGGTCCACTCCTCCATCACCCCCTACTCCTCAACCCCCTCCTATGGCACCACCCCATGCCCACGCAAAAGATGTAACACCTGCCCCTTCACTTCCACTCTCCTCACCGTCCAAGGGCCCAAACACTCCTTTCAAGTGAAGTAGCATTTCACTTGCATTTCCCCCAACTTAGTCTACTGCATTCGTTGCTCCCCATGTGGTCTCCTCTACATTGGAGAGACCAAACGTAAACTGGGCGACCGTTTTGCAGAACACCTGCGGTCTGTCCGCAAGAATGACACAAACCTCCCTGTCGCTTGCCATTTTAACACTCCACCCTGCTCTCTTGCCCACATGTCTGTCCTTGGCTTGCTGCATTGTTCCAGTGAAGCCCAACGCAAACTGGAGGAACAACACCTCATCTTCCGACTAGGCACCTTACAGCCTTCCGGTCTAAATATTGAATTCAACAACTTTAGGTCGTGAGCTCCCTCCCCCATCCCCACCCCCTTTCTGTTTTCCCCCTTTTTTTCCCCTAATAAATTATATATATTTTCATTTTCCCACCTATTTCCATTATTTTTAAATATTTTAAAATCTTTTATGCTCCCTCCACCCCCACTAGAGCTGTACCTTGAGTGCCCTACCATCCATTCTTAATTAGCACATTCGTTTAGATAATGTCACCAACTTTAACTTTAACACCTATGTGTCCTATTGTACCATTGTTGCTGACATCTTTTGATGATCTGCTTTTATCACTGCTTGTTTGTCCACACAACCACCTCTCTCTCTCTCTATCCCTCCGCCCCCCACACACACACCTTAAACCAGCTTATATTTCAACTCTTTCTTGGACTCGAAATCAAGTTCTGTCGAAGGGTCATGAGGACTCGAAACGTCAACTCTTTTCTTCTCCGCCGATGCTGCCAGACCTGCTGAGTTTTTCCAGGTAATTCTGTTTTTGTTTCAGATAATTAATTGCCCACCTCACTTCAATAGTGCGGTTAGAGTGCAGTAATACGCCTTCAAAGCTAGATTTTCGATGGTGGAGGGGCGTGGGCATTTTTGCATGGACAGGTTATTTGGACGGGGTCTAAAACTGCAGCTAACACCAAATGATCAGCTTTGCAGTTCAAATACTATCGATTGCAGATACTGCTCATTTTGGTAGACAGAGTAATTATTTTGCTTTTTTAATTAGGAGAACTCGCCTCTAATTCAGACCGTTCTTTTGATGGATCCATTTTGTTTTTTAACACAGGAGTGAAAGCTGAATAGTGTCCAGTAAGGATGAGGGTTATGTTTTAGTTGGAGACTATGCCAACTGTGTGGGGAGGTGAAGGATTAGGAGGAGGCAGCGAAGAGGGATGAGTGGACGAAGGAAACACAGGGAGACTCAACAAACTATAGTTCCTTAGCTTAGGGACAGTGGAGTTTCAGAACCCGAGAGTGAGGAAGATCCTAACAATCCTCAGCGGAGACTAATGCCACCCCAATAATTGATGGACAGAGATCTAGCTACCTGCAACTAACTTCATGAGGTCATTGACCCTTTTTTTCGCACTAGAATCAGGCCCTCCTCACTATCTGAACACAGTTTACCAGCTGCTGTTCAGTTCCTACTGAATTGCAAATAACCACCGGACATAGAAATAAAGTAATTAATCCTGGAATACTAAGATGATGAAACAAATTTGCAAAAACTGTGCTGGTACTGTGGAACTCACTATCTGACTGTGCTGTTGAGGTAGAAAACCCCGTCACATTGTTTACATTCGTTGACATCTGATTCAAGAGCTTTGTCCCTCTTGACACTTCTTCTGTGGGAACGTGGAATTAGCCTCGCCAGAAATTTATGGTTAGCACGGTTAATACAGGCCGAATGGTCTCTTGTGTAACAGATTACAGACGATTTTATGTCTCTTGATCGGTCATGCATCCACTCTGGGGCTTTCAAATTCTGATTGGATGTGATTGTTTTTTTTTTGTATTGGCTTTGAGGTTTAGTTAGCTAAGAAACGGCATGGTAAAATGTTTTAAACGTTACTATATTCTTGCCATTAATTTGATAGAGAAAGATACTTTATACCAGAAATTTAGCAGACCGGATTTACTTGTGATGCCATTTACACAACATAAAATAGTACCCAAGAACTGCATGACCAAATCCAAAGGGATGAGTATCATCTTTGAACAAAGTGCAAGCATATTTGTTGGGAGTTATATTCCTCTTGAACTGGTATATCCACTGATAATGATAAAATAGTAAGGTAATAAGTCGGGACGGTGCGGGGGGATACATGATACTCTCCGTATTTGCGCCCTATGGGGTTGCATATACTTGTCCGGTGACATGGTTGAAGATCATTTCACAGGGCTAGAAGAAAATGGATAAGGAGTGGGGCAGGGTGAGGGAGGGATAACTTGCAATATTTCATGTGGGAGCATCGAAATATGTAGAACCCATAAATTGAGTATGAGGAGCTGGGATGTAATTTCAAAAGTAGGGTTTTGAAGGCAATAATCACTCGAACATTGAGAAGCCACCCATCCGTTAGCATAGGGTCAAGTACATTAATCACATAAATGCCTCGCTCAAACATTGGCAGAAGAAGCATGGGTTTCAATGAAGGCGACACTAGGCAGGAAACATGTACCCTTCTTTTTGTATTAGCAGGATGTATCTCGAATGGGTTTCGTGTTTTTGTGAATTGTGCATTAGGCAGTGTGGACTAGGCTTCAATCTAGTGGAAGACAGCGAGAGGGTTTGCGGGTGGTTTGACTGTGGGGTGTACACAGTGTTTAGTCTAAGGGAAATTTAAAAATCCAAACAGACAATTCAAGTGTTTGAACAGTATAGTGATGTTGTCAAAGTCAAGGAGAGTGGGACAGCAATGAATATATAGCTTAACCGCAATTATGGGTAAGAGAGTAATGTCCATGTAGCAACGAGTAGTAGAAAAGACAGCTAAAACTGAAGGCTTTTTATTAGGATGCGTGAATTATCTGCAATTCAAAAGGTAAACCACTATCGCAAAAAAAGACAATATATAGAGCTAATCTCCATCGACGATAAATAAAAACATTGCAAATGAAGCTGAAAAGTTAATTAGTTCTACAGGATTTTAGAATGACAGAGAGAATGCAGAACGATGATTCTCAATAAAGTTAGAAAAACTTTTTTTACAATTAAATAAGTGACAGTAAATAATGACATAATTACATTAGTGAAATTGTTTAGAAGACTGTTAACTTGAATAAGTATAGCTGAGGGTTATGAATGTTCAGAGTCAGAAAACAGTAGTGAGAGTGTTCTATAGGCAACAGAAGAGCAGTTATGTCCTTGGAACGAGAATTATTGAGGCTTATAGCAAAAATATTGAAGTTTATAGCAACGATGAATTAATGACTGCGGACTACAATGATCTTCATATTTAGCAAACTAATCAAATATGAAAGTGTTCTTTAGAAGATATGATGGTAGAATATTTTATTCCAGAATGCGTTATGGAACAGATTAGTCATAGTTATAATCAACATTTATATTATATATAATATAACATATTTATATTAGATAAATTATTTCGAAATGACGAATTCTTAATTTGTCTTCTCACAAGTAAAATGTTCTTTGGGAAAAGTGATTATAAAGCAATTTAATTTTATGTTAATATTGAAAGCGATAGAACCCAATCACAAACAGAAACTAAGCAAAACCAATTACGTAGGTAACAGTGGAGAACTGACTGAAGTTAATGCAATAAATAAACTGAAATCTGTCATTACATAAACGTTGAAAGATTGTTTTTGGAACAATAAACAATTTTATGCAACAAAATGCATTTCCTTGAAAAACCTACACACAGGAAAGAATGTTTCACCCAAGGCTTGCTCAGGCACTGCAAAATTGTATTAAGTTCAACTAAGAGGCTTATACGCATGAAAAGATTAGTGATAAAGGAAGGGAGTGGTTAAAACAATTGTTGTTAACAATGGAGCTGAGATAGGGTGCAGCGATTTCACACAATTTTGTAAATTCTGCAAGGGCTCCAACAAGTTGTTTCCTGAAACTCTGCTATTCAAGTACGGAGTGACAGAGAGAGAAAAAAAAATGCAAGCTACTCACTTTTCTTGGATGGCACAAAAATGTAGGAATCGGGAATTATGGACTTCTTAATATTACCTCGAGAATGAGTGTTTATTCTGATAAAAACAGTATAGTTTTACAGAAGGCCAAACTTGTTTGAAGTTTTTGAGGTTACTTAGGAGTAAATGAAGCGGAGCAGAATATTTTACCTGGAATACCAAGAAGGCATTTGATAAGCAGCTATGAGGAAGCATTAATAAGGTACGAAAAGACTTGTGGAGTTCTAATTGTGTTATCATATCAACATGGACAATGGATTAATTCAGGAGCAAAAATTTACTATTAGATTTAAATGTGGCATTTTAAAGTTTGCAGGCTGTTAATTGCACACTGCCACGTAGTTGAGTGCTTTGGTCTCTGTTAAGCTTTAAGGTGCTGAGACATGGAACAACGAAAGACAGCATGCAGGCACAGAAAGCAATTTGGAATTAAAGTGTCAAGCTTTGATTACAACGGGATGGGTCTGCAGAAAATGTAAAGTTCTGCGGCCATTATAAAATATTGCTGAGGCCGGAAGTAGAATTCTGTGCAATCTTGGTTTCATAATTCATGAGCTATATATTTATATTGGAGACTGCATGGAAAATGTTCACTAGATTGTTCCCTGGGTAGAATTGTTTGTGCTATGATGCGAAACGGAGTAAATAGGGACTTTGATCTCTAAAAGCTTTGAAGAATGAGAGCAGCCCATATTGAAAAATAAAACTGCTGCTGGTGTGAGACATGATAATCACTGAGCGGTTTCTTCTTCACCCTCGTATCGATATAACACGAGGGTGCAATCCCAGGATTAGGTAGTAATCTTTAGAGCTGCGATAAGGATACATTTTTCTCCTCTAACGGTTGTGAATCTTTGGAATTCTGTAGCCCAAACAATCGCGGAAGTGACATTTACTTAACACATTGAAAGCTGAGAATGAAAAATTGTCGGGAAATGGGGATATGTCGAGTCGGTGGTAACGTGCAGTTGAATCCCAAGGTCAACCGTGATTATTCTGAGTGGCTGAGACGATGCAATGACTGTATAATCAGCTCGTACTGGTACTTGTTTTTCTTTTAGGCTCTGTGTTGCAATCGCCTGTTTTTGCATGAACATTTGATCTTGAAAAATCAACAACATATCTTCCGTTTCTCCTTAATCTACCATAGATTTGGAATGATTTGAAATTATTAATGCATATCTGTAAATGCCACATCAGTGATTCGGTGGCCTGTGCGGAAATAATTCTTTTGCCCCATCTGAAAAAAAAAACGGTGCAAGGAGTCAATTGATTCCATTGCAACACCCCTCGGCCGTTCCCTTTATTCTCGTCCTTCGCAGGTGGGTCTCTTTTCTGAACAATCCCCAACTACGCAATTAGCGTTGAGAGCTATTGAAACTGTCATCACCAGAACATTCCTAGGCGGCTGTGATCCATTGTTCAGAAATTGCAAAGAGCGCAAAGTTTCAATGTTTTCTGTTACACTGGGGTGTAAGGGGTCCTTAAGCACAGACAGTTTTCACGTGTTTACTTTTTCTGGATTCGTGTGTAGTCAACGGGCAACAGCAAATCACATGAATGTGTGAACACACGACAAATGTGAGGGGAATTGGTCCCCGGTGAGACCTCGTGCATGCTGACATTGAATTTTATCCTGCAAGACAGAAAAGTTCTCTACAAGTTACGTAACTGCTCCAACTTTTATAGATTGCCCATCAATAATAAATAACTAATCAGTGTACAAACTGTCAAGCACCTTCCAATCTTGCATGACCCCAAATAATGTCCTTGCCTTAATGTAAAGACAAGAGTGTTTTAGTGCAAGGTGCTAAATCTCCCATCTCTTCTCAGCCAAGTCATTACAGGTAACAAAATGATTCCTATTGTTGAAGAAAAACATAGAATTAGATATAGAGTTCTTAATTCATACAGTCGTCATTTTGTGATCTCCACAAAGTGAAAAGCTCTGGAGGTAAGACTTCATTTTAATTCAAAGTCATTTCTCTTGAAAAATAGGCCAATATGCTAATTTCTCTTTTTCTCTAAGTTCTGCTTTACTAATTTTCGTTCCGAATTGAGCGATCTGGGCCATTATAAATGTTATTCAATCTTCTGCCTTCCTATCCATTACGTCCGCCTATCTTTGCTTAATTACAGCGATTGTATGCCCCTTAGAAATCCTATGCCCCCCAAACTTTGTGTTATCAGCGTAAATGAATATATCACTTTGCCTAAGTTAATAACCTACACAGCAAAGCAAGGAATAACCTGAACTGATCGCTCAGCACTCCTCTACTGACATAATAAGGCTTTTTTTATGTATCATTTCTGCTCAATTTGCCGCAAATAAACGTCAATTCACCATAAATTATTGCCCCCAAATCCATGTGCTTGTAACGTGCGTTTTACTTTTTTTTCGTTTCTAGAAGGTGGATGTGACTGGCGTGGCCAGCATTTATTGTCCGTGCCTAATTTCCTTGAGAAAGGTGATGGATAACAACCTTCTTCAAACGCTTCAATTCACTTCGGGAATGTACACCCTCAGGTAGGGAGTTCCATGAGTTTGGCAGGTGATGGTGCAGCAAAGGTGATTTATTTTCAAGTCAGGACAGTGGGAGACTCGGAGTGGAACTTTCAGCGGATGGGGTTCATTTGTGCCTCCTCCTGCTGCCTTCCTAGATGATAGAAGTTGCAGGATTTGAAGGTGCTGCCTAAGGAGGTTTGGTGAGGTTCTGGGGTGCATCTTGCAGTTGGTACTCCCTGCTGCCAAGGTGCGTTGAAAGTTGGCTGACCGGGTGCTTCTGGTTGTACTGTGAATCAAGAGACCTGAGTTCTCCTTTATGCTGTCAGGCTTCTTGAGTGATGTTGATGAACCACCCATGCATGCAATTGATGAGAATTCCATCACAGTCCCAATTTATGCATTTTATTGGGTGGTCATACTTTCGAGAGCCAAGAGGTCAGATGAACACTGCAGGATTGTCAGGCCCTGAATTGTAGTCAGGTAATTATGTGGCAAGTCCCGCTTAGTTTCTGGTCTATGTTAACGCCCACAATGTTCATGGTGCAGGATTCAGCAAATAATGAAATTGAATGTCGATGGGCGGTTATTAGATAAGAGCAAAAAGCTGCATTGGTGGAAATCCAAAACAAACACAGAAATACCTGGAAAAACTCAGCAGGTCTTGCTGCCTCTCTGGAGAGGAGCACAGTTAACGTTTCAACAGAACTAAAGAAAAATAAAAAAGTGGTGGAATATAACCTGATTTAAGGGTGATGGTGGGACAAGAAGAACTGGATAGAGGGCCAGTGATACGTGGAGATGACCAAAAGATGTCTCAGACAAACGTATAAAGAGGTGTTGATGGTGGTGATATTATAGGAAGGAAAGTGCTAATCAATGGTAGAAAGCAGGGCTAACAAGGTACAGCTAGCTTTAGTCGGGGTGGGATTTGGTGAAGAAATCGAAAAACGCTAAAAGATAGAGTTAAAACAAAGGATGGAAATATGTTGAAAAATAATGGAAATAGGTGGGAAAATATTTTTTTTACACATTATTGGAAAAAAAAAGGCAAAAAACAGTGGGAATCATCTGAAAGGGGTCGTTATGGAGGAGAGATTTCATGATCAAATATTGTTGAACTCAATATCATATTGGAGGGCTGTAAAGTGCTCAGTCGGAAGATGAGGTGTTGTTCCTCCAGTTTGCGTTGAGCTTCACTGCAAAAATGCAGCAAGCCAAGGATGGACATGTGGCATGAGATCAGGATGGAGTGCTGAAATGGCAAGCAACAGGGAGGTCTGGGTAATGCTTGCAGACAGACCAAAGGTGTTCTGCAAATTGGTCAACCAGACTGCGTTTTGTCATTCCAAGGTAGAGGAAATCGCATTGGGAGCAAAGAATGCTGTAGACTAAGTAGAAGGAAGTGCAAGTGAAATGCTCCTTCACTTGAATTGATAGTTTTGGCCCTTGGACGGTGAAGAGAGAGTAAGTGAAGGGGCAGGTGTTGCATCGTCTCCAGCTACATGGGAAGGTGCCATGGGAAGGGGCTGAGGTGTAGGGGGTGATGGAGGAGTGGACCAAGGTGTCAATGGAGGGAACGATCCTTACAGAATGCCGCTAGTGGTATAGGTTGAAGGGAAGATGTGTTTTGCTGTAGCATCATGCTGGAGTTTGAGGAAACGGTGGTCGATGGTCCTTTGAATGAGGAGTTTGGTGCGGTGATAAGTGATGTCAATGGGGACCCTATCATGTTTTTGGAAGGGAGAAGAAGATGTGAGTGCAGATGTGTGAGAGATGGGCTGTAAAACCTCGGTAGCATCATCAGAACAAATGCGACGGAGGCGAAGGAACTGAAAGAATGCGATGGAGTCCTTACAGGAAGTGTGGTGTGAGGAGCTCAATTCGAGATAGCTGTGGCAGTCGTTCGGCAGTCAAGGGATATTGCTGGACAGTCTATCACCAGAAATTGAGACAGAGAGATCAAGGAAAGGAGGAGAGGAGTCAGAAATGGACCATGTGAAAATAATGGAGGAGAAGAAAAAGGAAGTAAAATTAATATTTTTTTCCAGGTCCAGACGAGAGAATGAAGAAGCACCAAAGTAATCATCGATATACCAGAGAAAGAGTTGTGGGAGGAGGCCGCAGTAGGACTGGAACATGGAATGTTCGCATATCCCATAAAGAGACAGGCATAGCTGGGTCCCATGCTGGTACACAAAGCCACACCTTTTATTTCAAAGAAGTGAGAGGAGTTTAAGGAGAAATTGTTCAGTGTGAGAACAAGTTCAGCCAGACTGAGGATAGTAGTGGTTAGTGGTGATTGTTCGGGCCTCTGTTCGAGGAAGAAGTGGAGAGACATCAGACCATCCTGGTGGGTGATGGAGGTATAGTGGGATTGGACGTCTATGGTGAAGAGGACGTGGTTGGGGCCAGGTAACTGGAAATTGTAGATATGATGTAAGGTGTTAGAGGAATCAAAGTTGTAGATGGGAAGGGACTGGAGAAGGAGAGGCAGAATGGAGTCAAGATAGCAGGAAAGTAGTTCCGTGGGGCAGGAACAGGCTGACACCATTGGTCTGCCGGGACAGTCCCACTTGTGGATTTTGGGTAAGAGGCAGAAGTGGGCCGACCGAGGTTGGGAGACTATCAGGTTCGGAGCAGTGGAAGGAAAATGTCCAGAGGACATGAGGTCAGTAAGAGTCCTGGAAACAATGGCTTGATGTTCAGTGATCAGGTCATGGTCCAGGGAGAGATATAAGGAAGTGACTGTGAGTCGACGCTGAGCATCTGCAAGGTAGTGATCAGTGCGCCAGACAATAACAGCCCCACCCTTGTCAGCGGGTGTGATGCCAATGTCCGGGTTGGACCTGAGAGAACGGAGTGCAGCAATTTGAGAGAGATACAGTTGAAATTGGGTCAGAGGAGTAGAAAAATTGAGACGACTATTGTCATGTCGAAAGGTCTCAATGAAATCATCATGAGAAGGTAAGAATCCAGAGGGAGGGGTGCAGGTGGAAGGAGATTATTGGAGGTGGGAAAAAGGATCCGTTGAATGGGGAGAGGACTCCGGCCCGAATATGTAAGCAAGGAGATGAAGGCTCCGGAAGAAGAGTTCAGCATTGTGCCGAGCCCGAAGTTCATTGAGATGAGGGCTTAAGTGTATGAAGCTAAGTCATTTGCTGAGCACTGAATGCTCAGCATCGGAGAGGGTAATGCCACGGTGTATGCTGAATTCACCACCAGGGCAGGGATAGGAAGACGGGCTTGGGACAGTGCGAGAGGCAGAGGGTCCTGGTTGGGTCTTGGTGTCGATGATTTCTCGGAGTTTATGTTCATTTGTACCTGAACGAAAAAGATAAAGATTCTTCTTGAATGGTCAGATGTGATGAAGAATAAAATGAAACTGGGGCGATGCGCAGATTTGAAAAATGTTGCAGTGCTGCTGCTGGAGGGAGCGGGACAGGCAGGATGGTCCAGGTATGGGTGTTGGTGTCGATGAGTTGTTGGAGCTTGCGTTCATTTGCACCTGAATGAAAGAGACAAAAGTTCTTGTTGAGTTGTTGGATGAGACGAAGTATAAAATGAAACTGCGGGCACACGCAGATACTGCTGGAGGCAGAGGTCGAGTGTGTTCATAAGGCGGCGCATGTCACTGAGTGTGGATCTCAGAATGTGACGAGAAGAACAGTCCAAGGGAAGTTTTATGTCCCGGAGACGCCTGTATTCCTGGGTGGGTCCAAAACATGAGGGATGGAATTTCAGGGGAAATGCACGTGTGGTAAGTCGGAGACAGAGACAGTCACTGGGGAAGTAAATGTGCTTTGGAAAGCTGGTTTTAGTAAACACCTTGTCAAACACCAGGAGAGAAATAGAAAGGAATAAAGGTGAACAAGGCAAAAGAGAGATACAATAATCCTGACGGATAGAAGAGCAAAACTTCTTCAAGATAGGAATTCCTTGAAGAGACTGGCATTCATTTAAACACTAAGATAAAAGCAAAAAAAAAAAACTACGGATGCTGCAAGTCTGAAAAACAGCAAAAATGCATGGAAAAATTCAGCAGGTCTGGCAGCATCTGTGGAGTGGAGAACAAATGATGTATCGAGTCCACATGAATCTTCAACAGAACTAAGGAAAAATAGAAAAGGGGTGTAATATAAGCTGTTTGATGGTGGGGTGGTGCAAGAAGAGCAGGAGAGAGGTCCAGTGATGCCTGGAATAACCAAGATATGTCACAGTCAAAAGGACAAAGAGGTAATTAAGGTGGTGATATTATCTAAAGGAATGTTCTAATTTAGGGTGGGAAGCAGGACCAGCAAGGTACAGATATTCCTAGTAGGGGTGGGGTGAAGGAATCGAAAACGTCTAGAAGATAGAGATAAAACAATGCTAGAAATACATTTAAAATGATGTTAATAGGTAGGAAAATAAAGAAAATATATATAAATTATTTGAAAAGCAAAAAGGAGGTGGCAAATCTGAAAGAGGGTGGGGATGGACGAAGGATTTCATTTTCTAAAATGGGGGAACTCAATATTCAGTCCAGTTGGCTGTAAAGTGCATAGAAGGAAGATGAGGTGCAGTTCCTCCAGTTTGTCTTGTGCTTCACTGGAACAATGCATCAAGCCAAGGATGGACATGTGGGCATGAGAGCAGGTTGGGCTGTTGAAATGGCAAGAGGCAGGCAGGTCTGGGTAATGTTTGCAGACACACCAAATGTGTTCTCCAAAGCAGTCACCCCTTATGAGTTTTGTCTCACCAATGTAGAGGAAACCGCATTGTGAGCAACAAATGCAGTACAGGAAGCTGAGGGAAGTGCAAGTGAAACTCTGCATCACTTGAAATGAGTGTTTGGACCTTTGGACGGTGAGGAGAGCGGAATAGAAGGGGCAGGTGTTGCATCTTCTGCGTTTACTTGGAAACGTGCCGTGGGAGGGGCTTGATGTGTAGGGGTGATGGAGGAGTGAACCAGGGTGTCAAGGAAGGAACGATTCCTACGGAATGCCGCCAGGAGTGTGAAGGTAAGCTGTGTTTGGTGGTGGCATCATGCTGGAGTTGGCCGAAATGGTGGACGATGATCCTTTGAATGCAGAGCCTGGTGTTGTGTTAAGGGATGACAAGGGGGACCCTATAATGTTTCTGCGACGAAGAAGAAGGAGTGAAGGCAGCTGCACCAGAGATGGGCACAACACCGTTGGGAGCACTGTCAACCACTGTGGGAGGAAAACCTCGGTTAAGGAAGAAGGATGACATATCAGAGGAACTGCTTTTGAAAGTGGCATCATCAGAACAGATGCGACGGAGGCGAAAGAAAGGAGAAAATGGGATGGAGTCCATACAGGAAGTAAGGTTTGAGGAGCTGTAGTTGATGTAGCTGTGAGTGTTGGTAGGCTTGTAATGGATATTGGTGGACAGTCTATCACTAGAAATTGAGACAGAGAGGTCAAGGAAGGGAAGGGAATTGTCAGAGATGGACGATGTGAAAATGATGGAGAGGTAGAAATTTGAAGCAAAATTTATATTTTTTTCCAGGTCCAGACAAGAGCGTGAATCAGCACCGAATTAATCATCGATGTATTGGAGAAAAAGTTGTTGGACGGTGCTGGAGTAGGACTGGAACAAGGAATGCTCCACATTGCCTATAAAGAGACAGGCATAGCTGGGGCCCATGCGGTTACCCTTAGCCACACCATTCATTTGGAGGAAGTGAGAGGAGTTTAAGCACTAATTGTTCAGTGTGCCAACAAGTTCAGCGAGACGGAGGAGAGTACTGGTGAATGGAGTTTGTTTGGGCGTCTGTTCGAGGAAGAAGCTGAGAGCCATCAGATCATCCCGATGGAGGATGGAGGTGTTGAGGGATTGGACGTCCATTGTGAAGAGCAGGCTGTTGGGGCCAGAGAAATGGAAATTGTTGATATGATGTATGATGGCAGGGGAATCACGGATGTAGGTGGGAAGGGACTGGAAAAAGGGAGAGAGATTGGAATCAAGGTAGGAAGAAATGAGTTCCGAGGGCAGGAACAGGCTGACATGATCGGCCTGCCAGGACAGTCCTGTTTGTGGATTTTGTGTAGGAGGTAGGTGCAGGCCAATAAGAGTTTGTGAGACAATCAGGTTGGAAGCTGTGGTAGGAAGATCTCCAGAGGAGATGAGGTCAGTAACAGTCCTGGAAAGAATTGCTTGATATTGAGTGTTGGAGTCATGGTCCAGGGAGAGGTAGGTGGAATTGTTCTACGAGTTGACGCTCAGCCTCTGTGAGCTAGAGGTCAGTGCCCCAGACTATAACAGAGCAACCCTTGTCAGCGGGTTGTTTGATGACAATTTCAGGGGTGGACGTGAGAGAATGGAATGCAGCAACCTGAGAACGAGATAGCTTAGAATGTATGAGAGGAGCAGAGAAATTGAGATGACTAATGTAATGTCGACATTTCTCAATGAAGGGATCAAGAGAAGGTTAGAATCTAGAGGGAGGAGTCCAGGTGGTGGTGCGTAAAATAATCTGTTGAACGGGAAGCAGACTCCTGCCCAAAGAAGTGAGCACGGAGATGAAGGCGGCGGAAGTGGAGTTCAGCATTGTTCTGAGCGAGAAATTCATTGAGATGAGGGTGTATGGGCATGAACCTAAGTATTTTCTGAGCACTGAACTTTTAACGTGGGAGAGGGGAATGTCAGGGGATATGGAGAATACACAGACGGGGCTGCGATTGGAAGATGGGATGGGGACAGGGGGACAGGCAGGGATGGAGGGTCCTGGATGGTCGATGAGTTGTTGGGGATTGCGTTCCTTTGCAACTGAAAGTAAGAGACAACGTTTCTTGTTGAAGCATTGGAGGGGATTAAGAATAAAATGAAACTGGGTGCACGGACAGTTTTGAAAAAGGATGCGGCAGTGCTGCTGGAGGGCGAGGTCGAATGTATGCTTATGGTGGCGCGTGGCACTGAGTGTGGATCTCAGAATGCGACGAAAACAGCAGTCCGAGGAGTGTTATATGTCCTGGAGTTCCCTTTAATTCTGATTGGGTTCAAAACATGTGGGTATGGAACATCAGTTGATATCCATGTGGGTTAAGTCAAAGACGGAGACAGTCACTGAGGAAGGAGCTCTGTCTGTGAAAGAGGGTTTTAGTAAACACTTTCTCAAACACCAGGAGAGAAATGGAAAGCAATGAAGGTGAACAAGGCAAATGAGAGATTGGAACATCTTGACGGAGAGAAGAGCAAATCTTCTTCAAGGTAGACATTTCTTGAAGAGAATTGGCAGTCAATTAAACACTAAGAAAAAAGAAAAAAGCACTGGAAGCTGGAACTCCAAAACAAAAACTAAAGTAACTGGAAAATCTCGGCAGGTCTACCAGCATCTGTGAAGAGGAGCACAGTAAACGTTGTGAGTCCGCATGACTTTTCAAGAGAACTAAGGAAAAATAGAAAAGGGGTGAAATATAACCAGGTTTAAGGGAGGTGGACAAGAGGAGCTGGATAGACGGCCAATGATAGGTGAGGATAACCAAAATACATCAACTACAAAAGGACAAAGATGTGTTGATGGTGGTGATATAATCTGATGGAATGTGATAATTTAGGGTAGAAAGAAGGACAAGCAAGGTACACATAGCCCATTGGGGGCTGGCTGGGGTGAAGGAATCAATAAAGGCTGAAAGGTAGATATAAATCAATGGATTGATTTATATTTAAAAATAATGGAAATAGTTGGGAAAATAAAAATCTAGATAAATTATTGGAAAAAAACAAAAAGGACCTGAAAAATCGGAAAGGGGTTATGGATGAAAGGGAAATTTCATGATCCAAAATTGTTGAAATCAATATTCAGTCCTGAAGGCTGTAAAGTTCCTAGTCTGAAGATGATGTTCTTTCCCTCCTGTTACTCCACTACGCTCTCCTCCACGACTCTCCTCCGTCTGGCTGAACTTGTTCTCATATTGAAAAATTTCTCCTTAAACTCCTCTCACGTCATACAAATAAAAAGGGTGGCTATGGGTACCCGCATGGTCCCGGGTTATACCTGTCTCTTTATTGGGTATGTGGAACATCCTTTGTTCCAGTCCTGCTCCGGCCACCTCCAAGAACTCATTCTCTGGTTCATCCATGATTACTTCGGTCCTGCTTCATGCTGTCATCAGGACCTGAAAAAATATTAATTTTGTTTAAATTTCCACCCCTGCATCATTTTCAGATGGTCCATCTCTGATACTTCCCTTCCCTTCTTTGACCTCTCTGTCTCAATTTCTGGTGATAGACTGTCCACCAATATCCATTACAAACCTGCCGACTCCCACAGCTACCTCGACAACAGTTCCTCACACCTGGGTGCCTGTAAGGACTCCATCGCATTCTCTCAGTTAATTTGCCTCCGTCGCATTTCTTTTGATGATGCCAGTTTCAAAAACAGTTCCTCTGATATGTATTCTATTCTCCTTTACTGAGGTGCTCCACACACGGTGGTTGTTAGGGCCCTAAACCGTTCCGTCCCATCTCCCATGCATGTGCCCTTACACCTTCTTGTCCCTCCCAGAAACATGATCGGGACACACTTGTCCCCACTTATCACCCCACAAGCCTCCGCATTCAAAGGGTCATCCTCCGCCATTTCCACCAACTCCAGCATGATGCCACCACCAAACATATCTTCCCCTCACCGCCAGCCCCCCGGCGGCATTCCATAGGTATCATTCGCACCATGACATCCTGCTCCACTACCCCATCACCCACTACACCTCAAAACTCTCCAACGGCAGAAGATGCATCACCTGCCCCTTCACTTCCCGTCTGCTCACCGTCCAAGTTCCCAAACACTCATTTCAAGTGAAGCAGCATTTCACTTGCACTTCCCTCAACGTTGACTACTGCACTCGTTGCTCGCAATGCAGCTTCCTCTACATTTGAGAGACCAAATGCAGACTGAGTGACCGCTTTGCAGAACACCTGTGGTCTGTCTTCAAGCATTACCCAGACCTCCCTGTCGCTTATCATTTCAACACTCTACCCTGTTCTCATGTTCACATGTCCGTTCTTGGCTTGCTGCATTGTTCCAGTGAAGCTCAACGGAAACTAAAGAAACAACACCTCATCTTCCGACTAGGCGTTTTACAGCCTTCCGGACTGAATATTGTGTTCAACAATTTTAGATCACGAATTCTTTCCTCCATCCCAACCCCCTTTCAGATTTTGCCCCTCTTTTTTGTTTTTTTCCAATAATTAATATAGATTTTCCTTTTCCCACCTATATCCATTATTTCTAAATTTATTTCCATCCATTGTTTTATCTCTACAGTATAGCCCTTTTTTTCGATTCCTACACCACACCAATCCCCATGCCGGCTATCTGTGCCTTGCTGTTCCTGCTTTCTATCCTTAATTAGCACATTCCTTTAGAAAATATCACCATCTTCAATACCTATTTGTCCTTTTGTCTATGATATCTTCGGGTTATCTCCAACTACCACTGGCCCTATACCCAGCTTTTTTTGTCTCACCACATCCCCCCACCCCCAACCTTAAAGCAGCTTACATTTCACCACATTTCTCTATTTCCTTAGTTCTGTTGAAGAGTCATGTGGACTCGAAACATTTACTGTGCTCCTCTCCACAGCTGCTGCCAGACCTGCTGACATTTTCCAGGTATTTTTTATTTTTGTTTTGGGAGATTATTACGTTCGCTCTAATTGGTGGTTGTCATTGTTATGTCCACATCTGGTGTTAACTGCTGCGCAAATCAAATCCCTTGTCTTTTTTTCGAACACGAGAAGAAGGCATTCTGATCTCTGCATGAATGCTGCAGTAACACTTCTGTGATTTAGGGAAAAATGGTTAATTTTACAAAAGTAAAATAATACCATAAGCACACAAATTTCTGTCTCATAGTTAAACTTAGACTTACACCATGTCCGGCCAAAAAAAATCCCTTTTCATGGTCAGGCTCAATATTAAACACCATCCAGGCATCATTCGTTGTAGCTGCTTAACTACAACAAATGGAAATAATGTTATGTATGCAATCTGTAGTAGCTTTAATACAGGGTTACCAGATGGCCTGTAATTCTCTTCCAGACTACTGTGGAAAACCAAACATGACAAAATAATTTTTACATCCCAAGGCTTTTTCTGCGTTGATTGGGTGGTTACTTCAAACTGCATTTTCTCACAGCTAAGAGGTATCAGTTCCAACAGCTCCGACCCAACTGCAGCTCCGGTTATAGGTGCACTACTCTCCCGACAGTAAATCAACCATACCTTCCACAACAGAAACATCCATCCCACCCCGACCCCCCAAACCAACTTCCAACACCCCCCCCCCCCCCCACCCAACGTTTTAAACAAGATTGCAATGTTTTCACAACTCTTTGAAACTCAGATCCTTCAAAATATAAATTACTCCAGGTTTTGATCTTGCCTTTGCTTACTATCAATACAATATAGCATTCCCACTATTCTTTAAGTATGCATCAGATGCTAGGTGCAAGCAAATTTCTTGAAACTTTGGTTTCCGTTTGATGCTCAAGCGAACTCTTAACTAATGAAAAATTGCACATTTCTGTTAGACCTACTCATTGGAACATCAAACCTAACATTTCCAACCTCTTGACGCTTTTAACTTCCCAAAGAACAAGACTCAGGTTAATCTTGCACATCTTAATTAAATCAAGCACACACACAAAAACCACACACAAACACACATACCCTTTTCCACAGAATAGCAAAACATGACATATATATATGTATATATATACACACATAATGATTCTTGCCGCCTGCCAGACGTAGCCTGGACATTGCCCATTTCCTGCTCGATTTGGACATGGGTTAATTCAGGACGGGAGGATTCAGGAATGGTACTGAAAATTGTGAAGCCATCATCGAGCATCTGCACTTCTCACCTTCAGATGCAGGGAAGGTCATTGCTGAAGTAGGTGGATATAGTTTGGTCCAGGAAACCACCCTGAGCTTCTACTACTGTGATGTCCCGGAACGTAATGATTAGTCTCCAACTTCTACACCCTTCTTCAGAAGTGCTGGACACCAACTAGCGCAATGTTTCCCCCCAATTACCATTGACTCCAGTATTTTTTTTTCCGTGCTTTCATAGGCTAAATTAGCCCATTGTGAACTACGTTATCAAGAGCCTGTGGAAAACCTGGCATATTGTGTCCACTTGTTCCCTTTTAAATGTACCTTTTATTACACGCTTATCAAAGCTCGAATGCATTTTTCAAGCATGGTTCTTCTTTCGTACAATGATAGTCACTGCAACTGCTTATAAATCGCGTTTCTAGACACAATGTTTTAAACCGTTTATAAGTTTCCAGCTTTCATACGACTATCTTAACAGGGCTTTTTCGATGCAGTTCCATATTGTAAATAGTAGTGTTATATTTGTCAACTCCACATCTCCTAATAGCTTTCAATAATCTCTGAGGAAGAAAGTTTCCATTAGCTGCCCCTCTGTTCTCTGAACAATCTGATATTCGTCTTCCTTTAAAAATCAGTTATCCTTCTTAAGTAAGCTACTATTCAGCGAACTATTTTTTCTTGTTTTGTTGCATATTTTGAAACAAAAAAGGGATGATTCACAACTTTACCTATTATCGTAGCTTCCTGTCCATTTACTATAGCACAAACGGTCAACCCCTATTAATTTATTTAACTGAAGGATGTATTACATTGAAATAAAATATATGAGCATGTATAAAACTTCTTATTCCAATCAGCACCTTTAAAGTGTCTTAACGTGCAGCGTGTCGCTGCATCGAAGCCATTTTCAGCAGATTACCAGGCTTTTGTGCTGTAAGTCCGTGCTGCCCAAAACCCAATCTATCTTTCTGGATCAACTTGCGCATTGTCTGTCTTAGGAAAGGGACATAACAATTATCATCACGGGAATATTCTCTGAAAGCTTTGCACATGTCAATCAGTTGCCAAGCTGCAATAAATTAGACACGGCTGCAATGCACGATATTTCACAAGTCTGTAATTACCACAAAAATTAACGATTTTTACAACTATTAACTTCACCGTCATGTGTTGTCATAGAATGAATAGCAATGCATCAGATGAATAGAGCATAAATAATAAGGACAGAAGTAGGAAATATTTGCTCTTGAATCTGATCCAGCATTCGGTACGATAATATCTCATCAACGTCAAACAGGCTTTCATGGCCATTCCAAATAATCATGTGACTCCCTGAACGATAACCAATTATTATATTTGGACCTGCAATGTACCCAAATACGGAGTGTGCACAACACGTCGGGTTGGAGAAATGCCAAGAATCTCAAGCCTCTTAGCGGCAAGAAAATCTCCTCAAACCAGTATTTATTATTCAACCCCTATCATTCTTTAGATAGAAAAAAACCCTGTACAGCTCCATATCTGTGCTCCGTTCAATGTCCAATAGAGTTTCTTAGGTTCTGGAGGGAGCAACAATCCTTTGAAAACACAATAGGTTGTGTTGACAAATATATCTTACCCATGAGAATTCACATTCTTAAAACAAATTATATTTGTAAAGATCCCACCTGCTGTTAATACTAGACAAGTAACAGTGAAGCCTGACTTGATTCGTCCTGATCTTTTATTTTTGAAACCGTGGATTTCAGTTCCTGAAGTATTTCACACGAGGCTGCCTTGACACTGTTTAGGAATAACACGTGTATTATGCAAGAAAGGAAAACACCGTAATACACTAAATAAAAATGCTGAAATCATTTCAGTACAGTTAATAGAGTATGTTTCAAACTTTTGCTCTGCCTTTTATGCCAACAACACTAACAGGCACAAAACAAAATTAACCATTTTCCATTGTCACAATATAAAGCTTTAATGGGTACATTTACTTAAATTCGATTTTTTTTTTCTGGCAGGCTTTTCAGCTTTCTCGAAATGATTTTCTTCATGTATTACCACTCCCTGGAATTCCCTAAACCACAATCTTAAATCATTGCTACTCAATTTCGGAGCAAACATATGAGATGCTTAAATTACGAGCCCCAGGAGGATATATGATTTCCTAGGAGAATTATTAAACTTTCTGTCTTCAGTCTCTGTTAAACATAAATTAGGTAACCACTCTTTTGCGTTTCCTTGCCAGCGTGCATGTATCTCTGGACACATTTCGCTAAGGCACAGGAACGTTTCCTGTTGTAGTTTCTTTATTTTACCTTCACTAAAGTATTAACCCTTTGGTATCCCATCTGTTCATTCAAATAGTTGTAAAAACTCATGAAAAGTACAAGTATACAAACATGCTTGTAAAATATTGACAGCCCTGGTCACAAAAAACTTCCAAATTTAAGTAATACCAGGTTTAACCTGTTTTAGCAACAAAATATAATATATAAATTAATCTGATAGGTAGACATTCTTTCTAAGACCTAGCAGCAGAAAAATAAGTTATAAAGTTATCTTTAAGAAGCATTTACAATCTTTTACAACCTCCTCTTATCGCCTTCTCTATTTTAATGATACAGATTTTAGTTTAGCATTGAAAAAGTATATGCATCAAATATATAAGACATTTCCATAACTATCATATTGTGCACCAGTTCATCTTGACCACATCTCATTACTCTTCATATTTGTGTCTCTTAAAGCATCTGGTATGAAAATGTCCCTTTCTGCTGCATGAATGATTTTCAGGTTGAATTGTTATATTGTTAATATAAAAGGAAATAGTCAGATATTCGTAGAAATAAATTTTGCTACTGGGTGTAAACGGGATATTTTCCTTACAAAAAAAGTCTGCAAAGACTTTTTGGACATGTGGACTTCAAAATGTTTTGGAGCCACCACAAAACACTAAACCTATTTTCCAACAGTTGAGAAACTCTGCTGGACAAAATTAAACTTTCAAGAAATGGAACTTCAGGGCCATTTGAATCCCATTCTGTCCTCCTATATTTAAGCCGCACCAATACCTACAACTCTGGCATTAAGAGCTGTTCAACTGGCTTAGCATAAGTTTGCACTCTGATGATCAATGTGGTAGACAGTACAAATGTCATGCTCTCAAAGCACTTTTGCCCTCCTATACTCATCCGAATGTCTTTTCTTTCTGTAGCAAGCTTGTAAGGGGCGCCACAGTAGTGCTGAAATACGTAACGAACTTTCGAAGCAGTGCACTCATTCCAATATACCAAACAACCTTGGCTTTTCGCACATTAGGGCCAAATCAGGCATGTTGTTTCGAAAATAAATAACCACTTGCATGACTCTTTGTAACCGATTAAACAATGCATTAATCTTTTGTAAATTGCTGAGAAAACTTTGCATGAACGCACCCAAACCATCAATATGTACAACACAGTTTTATAATTCTTCAGTTAAACATCAATAATTGTTGGAAGATACCGACTATCACTGCTGGTATTCTGGTAGTGTGCATACACAATTTATTAAGGTCCTGCTATCCGTTTCTTCAAACGCTGGTTTCGAAATTAGTGGTGCAGATTTATTGGTGAATGGTATTCTCAACTATGTGACATGAATGGCATTTCTGGCAGTATTTAACCACGTCCTTCTGTAATCCTCGCCAATAAACCTGTTTCAACATTTAATCCAACATTTTCACCATAGCTAAGTGAACTGCTATTGACGTTTCGTGAGCCACCCATAAAATTTCGTTTCGATGCCCAGATGGAACTATCGCCTGGGGACTTCCAACCCATTCCCCTCTGTCTGTATCTGAGATGGTATCCATTTTCTTATTCGCCCTTCGGATGTTAAATAATAGTACTCACACATTGGTTCTGATTCCGTCTCTGAGCAGCCTGTTTGATACAGCTCTCTGAACTCAGGATCAACCTGTTTCATTCCATTTAATGAGGATGGGTTAAATATGTCGTCCTGATCCTCTGTACCTTCTGCAATGTTACACAAATGCTTTAATACATAAATCACCAATTAACCTACAATCTTCGGCATATATATGTATATATATATTTTTTTCCTGAACAACTTAAATATGTGCTTAAAATCTGCTGATTTATTTGCAAAACTCATTCATTTTAAATGGAATCCAATGATAGCAAATCTGCCTTTGCCGGAAAAACCATGCAGGTAAAATTTATTGTGCAGATATTTTGTGTTAATACAAATAAAATGCACATTTCTCCATTTTTTTAAAAAACATCTTCAATTCGATTATTAATATTTTTACTTTGATTTCATGTTACCATTGGAATTAATGCTGTAAATAATTTGGATTTCAAAACACAATCTAAGTTAATCTCTGTTCGATCTGGGCGTTCACTGGTATCAACAACAATGAAACAATATCTCGTTTAAACACGACAACCCTCTTCTATCAAACTTTCTTTATAGCACAAACAGACCCTTTTCTGATGTCTCCCTGTGGTTGACGTTCTACATTCCGGAATTCCTGCAGTGAACTATGATCTAAGCCCTGTTCTGACTTCATCCAGCTTCACTTCTGCGTGACTTAGACAATAATTTATTGGATGATGTTTTTTTATTGTGTTATGGTACGGCGGATGTTAAATGCATAACTCCAAAATTCCAAATCCAAATTTGATACTCCTTCGAAATCGATATTTGCAATTTGCATAGTGAGGATCGTTTCTGAAATCAGAAAATTATGTTACAGACTATTTGTGATAATTTTATAGTCGATTAAATGTTTGTCTATAACTAATAAGGCCAACAAAACCACAGTTACACTTAAACACATGAATGAGTTTGTAGAATAAGTAGTACTTAGAAAAAGCTTTCACAAATTCATAACTTAACTACCATCATACCTATTTTCCCATTACGCTGTTATGCAACAAATCCATATAGATTTTCAAATCTAGATATTTCCAGCAATTATTATCACAGACTGTTTTCCCTCCTCTTGAGGTGCCCGAAGAAGCTGACAGTAACTGGTCCTCCATTTCTAGCCTTGTTTGCAGTGCATTCCGCAAGATCTAACCAGCAATCCTGCTGTCTTCTGCGAGATCTAAACAGCTGTCGCCCCATGAAGGTTTCAGTATTTCCCTATATACGTTCCTTCATTTTATTCTCTCTATAGCCTTAATTATTATCAACAGAATTTCTTTCTTTCCAGGATGGATTACTCGATCCTTTACTCTACCATTTAGGCATAAATAAATACGCTATTGTTTACCGTACTTACTTGGAGCTTTTATAACCTTCACATATCAATGTTTGAACCAAAGCAAATCAAATTAAATCTTCTCTTATTTCTTTATGTACACTTCTGTTTGAAGTTCCTCTTGGCTAATTAATATCCAAAACCACTCTTTACTGTTGTTTTGGCTCTTGCAGTCACCCAGGATCTTGCTCCAATTATCATAGCTAAAGCCAGAAAAAAAAGTTTTCCAATACATAAGACCTATGCCAATGGTATTACCGGAAGGTGAACAGTCATACTCCAAAAAATGGCTTCAATTTCTCCACCGCAATTTCCTAATTATTACTTAACTTTTTACACTATAGCATTATAAAATCAATCGCATGCATTCATGCGATAATAGGCCGAAGATTTTGACAGCAAATGAATCAATTTTCCCGAGGTTTCACATGTCCAATCTTCCTTACAACTTAAACCTTTGCTCATGCACCTGTAATTAGGTTACATTGTCCAGCCAAATGCATTATTTTTAAATTAAATGGTTGTAAATAATTGACTCAATTTTAACAGTCTAATATTCTAAACGTATTGCTGTGGCATGGTCAGTACAAACAACAGTTTGTCATGAATTGTTAGTATCATAATTGTCAAGAAGTTGCGATGCCAAAACCAAACTCAATGTTTCCATTTCAAAAATGGAACACTTTCGTTGATCATTTTTTTACTTCTTTGAAACATATGGTATACTCTCTTTAATGCCTGTTTCGTCTCCATGCAACAATACAGCACCGATGCCCACATCATTTTCATCAATTGCTTATTGAAACTAATTGTCATATTTCGATGTACTAAAACAGGTGTTGTTGTTAAAACATTTTCAATTTTTTGAGTGTATTTGGGAACAGGAAACCCAGTTGTATTTTTTTTTTAAGAGCTCAGTTAATGTGGAAACCACGATGCTAAAAATTGGCACGGTCTTCCTGTCTAAAAAATTCATGTCAAGGAATTGTAAAGTTTGCCTTTTCTTTGTAGCCAACTATCCAGCGGCTTCAATTATACATCTCGGTTGGCTATGTGATCAGGTCCATCCTTTTTGCTCAAGTATGTGACCTGTACATTCGCAGATTCGGAATTAGCCAACTGGCCACCAAATTAGCTTCTTGCAGAAGATCAAATTGTTCTCCCAGCTTATGGAAATGTTCCTGCAATGTTTTACTGATTACCTTCAGAGTGATCAATGCACACCGCACAGTGACTCCGTCCAATAATGAAATTATGCACTAGTCACCAGAAATTGGCTAGTGGACTTTTCATACCTAATGAAATAACTTCAACTGATATAGTCCATCTACCATCGCAAAAACTGAAATCTATTTTGGTCTATCCCATGAGACTAATAACTAATATCCTTATAGGGTAAGAATTTTTGTGATAAAATGTGATTGTCCCACAGCGTCTATGCAATCTCCCAAACGTGGATTGCGGTATGAATCCTTGTTTTTCACATTGATTACTTTTCAATAATCTACAATCAGTCTTTATGATCGATCTTACCTTGGTGCCTTTACAATGGTCGAACTCAAATTTCAACAACAAGGGTCCAAGGTGTTGTTTTGACGAATGAATTCAATTTACTTCTCTACGTGTGATAACTTCACTCGACTAAATCTATTTTGCCCATGCCTTATCGATAAATAATTACCTACATATACATCAAGTGTAGCTAATTCTGTTTCCCCATGCTTATTCCTGCAGAGATTTGTCTGGTTGCAACAGCTTCTACAAATCACTGTGTCATTTGTCTGGAAGGTAACTCAATATTACTTTTAAAATTTTTAGCATGCCCACGTTGTGAAAACTGATTAGAGGATAGTCAATTTCAGAATCCTTCATTTCTACCCCACCTCCTTATTTATCACCATTAAAGCCTTATGTTGATCATCTTCGCTGTGAAAGGCATTTTTAACATATTTACATGATAAACCCTTTGCTTCATTCTTCTACCTTGAGTCTTTATTAAATAGCTCACTTCACTATATTCCTCTCAATCTTGTAAGGTCTCATAAAACTTACCTATAATGATTCACCCAAAACTCGCAATAAAATTTACACAGCTTTCCCCCGCACCAAAGCTTTGTGCTGTGGCTTTATGTTCTGTCTGGGACATCATCACCTGCTGTGATGTATTGACATATTCATTTGGTAACTCAAAAGCCCAGTTCAATCGTTCCATGAACTTTGTTAAAGAATCCAAGAGCGTGGTTAATGAATAGGTTGTTTACTATAACCGTTTGATTTTCGGTCCTTTAGCTTTAACTCTATTAATTTCCTTGCGCTAAACACTTCAGCGTCATACACCTCCATTCACACTTCCTGATCAATCTCATCAAATATAGTATCAGATACTTGTACTTCAATTTATTTCTGCTGTCTTGCAGAATCGTACTTGTTTCTCAACTGATGACGTTGTAGTCGTGTTCCCACACAGCTTGGAAATAAGCAGGTTAATTTTGCCGCAGCAGTTCTGTGTATGGCCTTTCCACTGGCAGTTCAAATACAAACAATAGGTGTCAGCAACATATATGATCCAGCTATATAATTTTCTAAGATAAGTTTTACCACTGCAATAGGTAAGCTCTCAGCTTCTCCTCCAATCACTTCAAGCTTATTTTCAATTCTCCTTACCATAGGAAATGTATTGCCTTTGCATGAATTCATTTAATTTATACATTTATCTGACAAATATCCTCAGGACAACAAGTATCGTTAACCCACAGATTAAATTGAATAACTCCCTTATTAACATCTGTAAAAATGAGGAACGCAAATGAAATCTTGAAACATGTCTGCAACCTATTTTTCAGCATCGCTTTGAATAGACTGTGACTCCACTTTCATACCTTCGGCTAACACTTGGGCTTGTTTTTCTATTTGATCAAATTCTAACGAGTTTTTCTTGTTGTTATCATTTGACTTTACAGAAACTTTTAGTTCTTAGAATTTCACAAGGTTTCTCATTTAACCGCCAGCACATTGATGTTATATGGCCAAACCTATTAAAATGGTAACATGTAAGTTTTCTTAAATACCTCTCAGCACCTTCCGCCATGGTATGAGGCAGTGTTTTAGTCAGCGACATCTATCCGGTTTGGCCTACAAGGAAAGTCAGTTTAACAACAGTTTGACTGTGACTTTGTGCAACAGCGAAAATTCCACTTCTAATGAATTGGATTAAAATGTCATATCTCTACATTTGTATTTAGTTTAATTGAATGCAATCTAAATAAAATAAAACACAAATAATCACCTGCTCATTACTATCTCTGAGGGTCAAGACTGCCAATGTCATTTTCCATAGAATTGGCAATAATTGCAGTTAAAAAAGAGAAAATTTACAAAATAATCATGGAGCAATAAGCAGAGCTAATGTCCCATAATGCCCATGGAGTGGCAATCAGAGTCAAAATGTCAAGCTCGGCTCCTAGTTACCTGGAAACGAACACGCCCTGCCCACCTACCCCAAATCACACCGCCCCCGCCCCACCCCCCAACCCCGCAACCCCCACTTTCCTATCAGTCCTTCTGAGTGACACCGTGTTAGACCAATGAAGATCAAGCGAATTTCAGAAAGTTGAGTCTCAGGTTGGAGAATTGGAAGTCAAGAAGTCACGACCCATTTTCATGGCAACAGCTGCAGTAAGTCTGAGAAGATTAACGATCGAGCCAGCTTAATAAACCAAGGGGTCGTGTGTTCATTTTTTCTTCAGGAAATTGAGGAGAATTTGCTTTCTCTGTGTCCTCAGGGGGTAGGAGATTTCAGTTGGTCACTGGTGGGGTCGGGTGAACAGCGATGTTTGTCAGTGGGTGGGTTGGTTATTGGGAATCCGAGTGGCCAGTGAAGGGAGTCAGGTGCTTAGTGGGTGTGGTCAGTTGGGCTCTTGTGGCTGCAAGACGGTTTGGTGAAGTGTTTTCTGTCAGCGGGTGACCATTAACTCAGAGGTTGCTCAATGGGAAAAGATGCATTTGGGAAGAGTGCCCAGTAGTCATTGGGCTGTGTGGTGAGGAGGGATGTGTGGATGTTTCTAGGGGGTGCAGGTTGTCTGCGTGGCGGATTTAGGGTGTTGGATAAAGCCCCAATGGGGGAAAGAGATTGGTGCATCCACTTTGGAGTCCTGGGAGTGCTGTGAGTCCTTTGGTGGGCATGGAGGCATTGTAGGCTTCCCTGGAGCTGTTGCATCCCATGGGGCTTCGGGATGTCACGGGGGTGAAGGGTGCTGGCGGGGGGATGAAAATGCAATTGATAAATAGAAATTATCACTATATTTTTCGAATTCTGTTAACATTTTCTGTCGAACAATTAATGGGAGACAATCAGATCCAATAAAATCTTGAGAATTGCATCCTGTTTACGGATCGGATTATTCCAAAAGTTGGGTGATTGCCCAACAGAAGTTTAAACTTCGCAGCAAGTGTCGTGCAATAATTTCCTTTTGGCTCCTGGCGTCCAAGTTGTGCTGTGGTCCCAGCGCAACATTGGACCATCACCATATTGCTGCCCAGGAGCTCAGAATTTAGAGGCCACAGAAAGCATGAAGAATATATAATGTACACATGATTTCGAAGTATCTTTGAAAATACTGCTGTGCTTTAAGCAGAATTATTCGGCTAACCTTATTCCATGCTGCTCAGAAAAAATGGAGCAGGGACATTTATTTCAGTGTTATTTTAAAAACTAAGTGAAAAATAAGCGGCATGTACACTTCTATTCAAAGGAATATCAATTATCAATTCTAATGTTTCGTCCCTCGGAATCAAATATCCATTCTAACCAAACCAAGAGCAAATTTGTTTATTGTAAATAACATCAGAGTTCAATGCACTGAATCAAAAAATGGCATGGGAGCCTAGACATTTGATTCATGATCCACAGGCAACAGTTCCAAGTGAAATCGAACACAAGGTCGGCTTCACCTGAAACCCATTCGGACTAATGTTCTGAATAATCTGTGAATCCCATAATGAGACTTATAGAGGGGCCACTCAAAAAATATTGTAGTTGGGTGCGGCTCGTCTGAGGTGTGTTTCACAGAATAAATGAGAAATAAAATGCAATGGAGCAGATAATGAATCAATTAATCATACTGGAGCGTAGAAGTGAGGGATAAAGCTTGCAAATATTTGTGAACACGAAAAAAAAAAGTCAGGTTACATGTAATCAGTAAAAACAAAACGAATTAAAGTCTCTGCATCTGTATTTCCCAACGTCCATAGCCAAACGGATAACATGAGAGCACAAAAAAGAATACATAACTATAATGTAATAGGTATTACAGAGACGGGGCTACAATTAAGCCAGAATTGACCCAAAATATTCAAGGCCTTTTGAAGATTTAATATGACAGAATGGAATGAAAAGGGGCTGGGATGTCACTATTAATATACACTCAGTTGCTTGCAATAATGAGATGGTGTCTTATTTAAAGAGATCTGTTTGAACCGAAATAGTGTATCAAAATTAATGAAGTCACTGGTAGGATTGGTTTCTTGCTCCCACCAACTCATCGCCCTCAGCATCACACGCCCTGCCCCACCATTTACTCCCACCGCAAGTGCAGCTACATAATAGGACAAACTGCACTTGAACAAATACTGCGCCTTGGAAAAAATGCATTGCAATAAATGTTGTTACTCGAAACATCGATTGGACAAACAAAATTGCCTTTTGAATGCTTAACAATGAATTCATAGAATGAAACAGAGACATTATTTTCGTGCAATACTTAATGGACCAGACTAATTCTGTAGCAGGGGTGTCTAATAAAAATATGTTCCCTAACTCTAGAGAAAATCAAAAGAAGAGGAATAGCTAATGGGATTTTATACTGCAATTTCTAGGCCTCATAACACAGTTTATGAATTAAATAAAAGCGGCAGCAGAAACAATGTTGCATTTTTAACACAATAGTAGTAAAAATTTCAAAAATAAACCAGAAATTCTAAAAAAAGTCTCTAGCGGTTTGAAAACAAGAAAATGCAAAATATGTTCCAGCAAAAGACCGAGAATGCAGATAGGAATCTATAGGTAAGTTAATCTATTTTGTTTCACTGGTAACTGCTAGAACACATTTTTCAGGAAATAGTAGGAGAACATTTCGAAAATAGTAATACAGTCCAGCAGATGCTACACATTATTGTGAAAGGGAACTCATGTTTTACATATGTGTTGGATTACTTTGAAAATTTATCAAGCAGGGTGGATAAAGCCCGAACAGCAGATTTAATTTAATTGTATTTTCAAAATTCATTCCATCAAGACATGTATAATAGCAAAAGTCTGCAGACGCTGGAAATCGTAAATGAAATAAGAAAACGTTGAGGAATAAAAAGTCGGCAGCTCAGCAGGTCGACAGAATCTCTAGAGAGAGACGCAGGGACAATGATTTAATATTTTAAATCAGCTTCAATCTGAGTCTGAGGCAGAGCTGCTCAGGTTTTCCAGCATTTTCGTTCCTTATTGCAATAAGCATAAATAATTTGCCGGCGATATGCTAGTATGGATAGAGATGTTTTGACAGAAATGTACCATTTTCATGTGATAAAGTGTAACTATTGGATTGATAGAGGAATCAGTGTTAAGGACTTAACTATTGCCGATGCGTCTCAAATACGTGGTTTAAACTCTGCCAACGCCAAATGTAAGGCAGATTCGATAGGTCAGTACAATTTGAGATAGAAAATAAAGTAAATGGAGAGCCTATGCAAATGGACACATATTTTATACATTGAACACGATGTGGACAAATATCAGGTTGTGCACTCTGGCAGAACGAACAGGCAAGACAAAAGCCTATTTTAAAGCAAAGAGGTTGCAGAATCTTCTAGCCCAGAGGGGTATTCGTGTAATTGCAGGAGAATCGCAATCATGTGAGCCAACTGAGAAAGCAAGTAATTAGTAAAGCAAAATACATATGGTCAGTTATTACAAGGGCAGTGCAGAATAAGGAAGTCAGTAGTGAAGTCTTGATACAGCAGTGCAGGTCATTGGTTAGACAACACCCAGTGTACCGTATACAGTTTTGCTCACCGTGAATCAAGGGCCCGTAAGATATACTAGAATTGAAGTAGTTCACAAAAGGTTGATTCGGAGATTCTCTGGATAAGGTGTTTGCCTTGTTTAGAAGTGTTGAGCAGGGTGGGATAACACTCGTTGCAATTTTGAAAAAGAAGAGTTGACTTTATGGAAGTATATACGAGTCTGCAGGGGCTTGACAGGTTAGATGTGGAGTTGATGTTTCCTTCTGTGGATGAAATCAGATTCTGGTTTCATTGTTTTCAAATTAATGCCTCCCATTTCAGACAGAAATGCGGAGGAATTTATTGTGAGTCTTATTGTTCAATACATTTAATGATTAAGTCTCCTCTACTAGCCTGTTGAGGTAATACGGAACTCCACCTAATTTCAGAAACCACTCTGAAAGTACGTGGAGGTCATTATTACCTCCAAAGGCTTGCAGAGGGGCCTTAATCATTAAATGTGTTCAAAAATAAGACACAATTTTCTGATTAAAAGGGACCTCAAAACATGGAGGGCGGCGGGCCACCAGGCAGGAATGTGGAGTTAAGTTCCCAACCATGCATGATATTGAATGGTGGAGAGTGCTTAGGCGGCCAAATTGTGTACTTCTGTTTTATTCTTATTTGATAATGTTCATTTGTTGTTATCACTTATTAAAGTGTCGAACCTCCCTATATTAGTTTGCTTCCCAGATCGTACTCGTCATTGCTATACTGACATAGGGTTCGGAATTTGGATTAAAAGCGAAACTTAAATTCTGTCTCTATATTTGCATGAATATCAGTGACAAAGCACTGTCCGACACTACTTCTGGAATCTCATGATAATTGTGAACATATATATATTGTCTAAACAGCACTGACATAAAGCAAATGAGCCAACTGATTATCTCAATCTTGATTACAGGGTCGATACTTACACATACGTCCGCCTCTGTTTAAATGCAATATAACCCGGAGCATAATTCAAGTGCAGGTAATTCGTTCTGAAGTGTTATGGGTCATTATGCGAATTATGCAATACTGTCTCAGCAAAGGCCCAACTTGTTTACAATTGAATTATATATGTTAAAGTCGTATGTGTGTTCACATTTGGAGGGGAATGCATTTGCTTTCTCCTTCTAAGAAGTATGATGCAGATAGTACAAGTGCTGTGCAAGAGACCCTGGGTGAACAAATGATGCTTTGATATGCAAGCCATCTATATTCCAGATCCAAACAATGTAGGGCTGTCTGTTTCCGCATCAATAAGTATGCAAGATTGTGTTTTTACACAGGCAGTGCAGATCACTCGCTATGTGTATTTCGGATTACACACTGGGAGGAATCTTGTGGGCTGAGGACCGTTATCAATAATATGAATCTACATGGAGATAATTCAGGATTTGCATCCTGCATGGCTCTGGGTTGAGCGACTTATCCCAGTGAACATTCAGGCTTATTTGAATGAGATGATGTAATGTTAACCGAGTTGCAAATAGCTGTACAATGCGTGAAAACTGGAAATTAAAGTCATTTTAAAGTCTATTCTTCTATTACGTATTGGTTTTTTTTACTCTTCCCATGAGGGAAGAGGGCAACGACCACATCTTTGAATCACAGGAACCTGAAATCACGTGCACCTTAAAATAAGTCAAATGGCTAATGCCACTTATTGATTCAATCTTGTAGAGGGAAAAAAAGAAAACAACGCGGATCTCTGCCCGAGTTTGGATGATTGTGGCTTGAAGGCATTTGGAGAAGCTTGCTGCTTTTGCTCTTCATTTTGTAACACCTTTGAATGGAGCTGAGCGCTTTAGAAGGAATGTTTATGAGTTGCACCAGTTCATCCAGCAAGAAGTTCATGCAGAAGCTTCATCTTAGAGCGGCTATAATTCAGTCTAAATCTGGCTAATTTATGAAATACTCTGACAGTCAGAGATGTGTTTCATTTTTTAAACAGCGGGGTGATTCATTGCTTGTGGATTCCAGGGATGTGCTTTTAATGTCGGAACACACATTCACGGATGGAAAACAGGAAGGGAAGTTTGTGTCATAACGAATAAATCGTTGAAACTCCAGTGGCTTGCTCCACGGACTCTTGGTGTGTTAAAAACCGATTTATTTTCGATACTACGTTTCCGCAGCATGAACTACGTTCTTTATAATAGCGTTGTGCTATGGTTCCATGTGGACCAAGCACCCAGCTTCGGAGGCACAGCAGGTGTGTGATATGAAGGCTAGTGTAGAAATTCAGAAGAAGAACAACCAAAATGGCATCAAATATTACGGTCCCCTGGGATCGGGAACGGGTGTTTATTGAAATTTCCAAAAACATTTTTTTAGCTCAGTGAATTTATTATTCATAATTTTGAAAAAGGCATGCCATCCTCAAATTTAGTTTTGAAAGAGTCCTTTGTTTCTATAACCTTAATAATACCTCTCTAGGCGAAATTCTTCTGAATTTTCTAGCCGTTCGACACATTGTTTAACATTCACCACAGTGTAAAGCTTGTGACTCTGTAAATCCGCCGCTACACAAGCTACTTGATTTATTTTGCGTGCAAGTCATCGGAAATATTCTCATATTTCCAAATCGCTCTATAGACAACTTTTACACTTCCGTTTCTCCCTGCATTTGGTGGAACCTGAAGTTCTAGGACATCAAAATGAATTGCCAACCATAGTATTGGGAATTGTAAGAGTCATTTTAATTAAGGATCAATGTGAACACAGTAATCGTCAATATATCCTTTGGGTCAGATACTTATATTGTCTTTTTTTCTGTTTCCTATGTGTACCCAAATCATTTCGGCTGCCACCCAATACAGCGTGTCAGTCAGATCCAAGGAGTTCGCAGAACAATAGAAAAGACGATCAATCGAAGAGTTCAAAACATGCTTAATCAGCTCGAGAATGATTATGAATTCATCATCTACTCAAATAGATCCAGGAGAACATGAGATATTTTAACATTCTTTCTATTCATGTTATGTACTATAGAAAGTGAATAAAGATAATATCAAAAAAGTTGCACAAAGTGGTACCAGAAAATAAAATATCATAAGTAAAGAGCGAGAAACGGCAAACAGTCTGAACTATATTTTTAGCAAGGCTCTCCAGGCAAGTGCAAACTATACCATTACGCTAGTTATTTTGCATTGTACTTGAAGCAGAAGCTTAGGAGAAGTAGGAGGTGAGTCCTTGGCGACAGATTTACTAGCTTCTGACTTTTAGTAAAGCCTCCACATGCAGATGGCAAATCAAGGTAATTCTGTTCTCAAAGATGACTCTCCAAGATCCTTCTTCTTGGTGAGGTATCGATGGGAATTGCCTTGAATATGAACATGCAGGTTTAAGGCATCTCTTTACGCAATGATCATTTCCTTGCACTTTTCTGCTTCGAATGTTCATCGTCAATTTTCAACAAAAGGTGAAATATTGCCCAGGCCTTCCTGCAAGTAAACCAAAAGAAAAAGTGATTCGCTATCTCCGGAAACCGGAAGGCATTGAAAAGTGTAACATCAATATTCAACGTCCTCATTTCTATCCTTATTATGGATCGAATATTGTTGATGAAACAACTGAAGGTGTTTGTATATGGAATAGCTCCTGATGAAATGCTGTACCGATGAAATGGAGCTCGAATGTTTCACCCCAAGCATTGCCATTTTCCTGTCTGTTCGGTAAAAATCCACTGAGCAAATGAATGCAGTTAGACGATTCACTTATCTCCATTAACTTTAATTACACCAGGGCTCCTTCATGCCAAACACAGTCAAACATACTCGCGACCACCCCTCCCTCTCCCTGCCCCGTTGATTACACGGGCATTCAGCCACACCTCACTTTTGAATCGTCTTCTTTTGTATGTATGCAACATGGTTGTAACCAAGTCAGAATTCGAGTGACTTTGACGGAACCCAAGCACAGAGCAATTTGTAGTTTTGTAAATGCTGTTCGATAGCAACGCCATCGATGCCTTTGTCACAGACTTTATGATTGAGAATTGACCGATAGTTTTTGTTTTCAGTTTTTGTCCGGCTTTCTGTGGACAGGTCACACTACGGAGAGGTTTTCTCCAAGTTGCCGGGTGTATGGCGGTGCTGTAGCTGCACTGGAACATCTTCTCAGTTCTGGCAAGGAAGTATTCAAGTTTATGGCTAGTATGGTTTTAGAGTGCATTGTGTTTCCTTCTTTCAGTCCATTCAACTCGTTGCTGGCATCACGTGCAATGCATACATTTAGGTAAATACAGGCATTTGAGAATCTTCAAAACTCAGATGGAAGAGGAGGTAGCTCATGAACCCAGAAGTTTCAGTTGAAGATGGCTGCAAATGTTTAAGCCTCCTTTTTTCACACTGAAGTGTCGTGTTGCTCGACAATTGAGGAGGGCAGTACATTAGTGCCCACCACCCACCCCCCCACCGACAACCCGCCCCCCCAACCTCCCCAGCACCACCACCCTTTTGTTCAATTAGAAATTTATTTGCCGACAATAATTTATAACTGGATGTGAAATGTCTGCATATTTTTGAGCTGAGGCGTTCAGTGCGGTATTACCTATCTCAGTTATTTTTAGCTGGATATCTGACCAAAATGTATTTGTTGACGTAGAGTCATTGTCATTCGCCTGGTAATCGAGTGATGAGCGTTTGTATCCTAAAGGGACAGATGGTCCAATTTAGATTTTAAAATAAAAGGATTTAAAGGTATTTAATGATTGTTAAACCATTTCCGATTGTCCCGAAAACACATCTGGTTCACTAATGTATTTTAACTCTGCCAACCATACCTGGGCTAGCCTACATGTGACTCCAGATCCACAGTAACATATCTGAAAGCCCTCTAAAAAGGGCCATTGGGATTGGACAATAAATGTTTGCCTAGTCCACATCCCCTGAACGAAGAAAAAAAAAGTTGTTTCTGTTTAGCTGGATTGAGACTGCAATTTAACGAGGAATGATCCCTGCCTTTATGTTAATTATGTAGTGAAGAATATAACCGATGATCAGGTTACAGCTTGCGGGATTAAATGTATCTTGCTATCATGAAGAGCTGGGCTTCACCGATGCCAAACTTTCAATGACGAGATCTGTTCTGAATCGATCTAATTCAGGAAGTTCTTAGATCAACGGATGTTGGTCGATTAATCATGGACAGGTCAAGCAGCTTTCTCCAATCCTGCTCTTTCCCTCACAACCTGCGACAAGCACAGTTTAGCAAATATATTCTTCATGAATAGACCAACTAAATCAGTTGTGGTTGTGTCACAATATCCTTTCTGATAAGTGATGATCTCCTCGGCCCTGAACACAGTAAAGAGTCCTTGCTGTCCTCAGTTCCTTTGTCTTGCGGATGTATGGTCTAACGTGATTAGATGTCATTGGATCGGGATGCTACCTTGAAGATTAATGGAGAAATTCGTACAGAAAAAATTCACATCTGGGGCACCACCTTTGGCGGGTATGCCCGGTATGATGGGCAAGCATGATAACGGATGAAACTGTCACCATGGCTGTCAAAGGGGATTCGACGAGTATGAATACATGAATTTGGTCATTATTTTCTCTTTGACAGCTTTGTCCACTTTTGGAAAATCTTTCCAGGATGGATTGGGCGCTTAATGGTACTTTAGTTCCTCTTATAAGTCACTGTCAGATGGATCGTCTGTCTTGAAATCTTCTTAATTTTCCCACTAAAATTTAAAACATTGAAAGGACATTTCTGGGATGAGAAATTGTCAAACGTGTCTTCTTGTCCAAAGGCGCACTCAATGAAATGCAGGCAGATTCCCTAGCTGACGGGTATGAATAAATTTATTCAGCAGTTATGATAATTTAGCAGTTACATAGTCAAGAACTGTTGTGATGAAACTTTAACTCGCAGAGCTCCAACACACGGCCCGTGTATTTCGATCTCACTTCCCAAACGCGCACAGGCCGTCGACTGACCTCAGCCCCAGCCGTGAAAGCCTCCAATCCCAAAGGACTGTCCACCACCAATGCCAGGCCACGACCCCTCACGATCCTTTCCAGACCTCAGAACTCCAGGGTTTACGACTCAAGCACAAACACTGGGATCTGCACCCCTCCAACCTTTGACTCCGATCAGAATCCCTGGATTTCGGTCAACCATGAAATAGCGACCCCGAATCAGACAGAAGGACACCCAGAGAAATTACCTGCTCACAACTCCACCACCTTCCCCCCGCCAAACCAGTCCCATGACATGGTGCAAGTCAGGTTAGACCCGTAAACTGCACCACTTAGCTGCCAGTATCAGCAGAGCCCAAACTGAATCTCGAAGGGAGAAGAAATGTGGACCAGATGGAATATTACTTTCCAAGTGCTTTTTCATTAAATTAGAGGCGTGGGCTTCGTGGACTGGAGCAGCATACATTGTCCATCCCTAGCTGACATTCAAAAGGTGGTGGTGAGATGTCCTCTAGAGCTGCTGCGGTCCATGAGGTATAGGTACACCCATAGTGCTTTGATGGAAATAACTCCAATATTTTGACACACTAACACAGAAATAACAGTGACATATTTCCTATTCAGGTAGCTGAGCGATATGGAAGAGAACTTCTGGCTGGTTCTGTTCCAATTTATTTCATTCCATTGCTCTACTATATCATAGTTGTCATGGGTTTGCAAGGTGCTTTCAAAGGATTTTTGGTGAATTCCTGTGGTGTATCTTATAAATGGTTCACACTGCTGCTCCTGCGCATCGGGGGAAGATGGTGTGAATCTTTTTGCATGAGGTAAAAATCATGCGGGCTGTTTTGCCCTGGAGGGCGTCAAGCTTATTGAGACGTATGCGAGCAGCTCTTAGCCAGGAATTTCGGAAGTACTCCTTCACACTATTGCCTTGTGCATTGTAGATACAATACAGTCTTTTGGGAGTGAGTAGTTTATTTACTCCTGCACAATTCTAAGCATCTGACCTTCTCCTGTAGCCAAACCACATATATGGCTATTCGAGTTCAGTTTATGGTTAATGGTATACCTGTTGAAGTTCACACTGAGGGACTCATTAACGGTAATGCAATTGAATAGCAGGGGGCGGTGTTTGTATTCTCACTTGTTTTGATAGTCATTGCCTGGCACCTGTGTGGGGCGAATATTACTTGCAAATGGTCCAGATCTTGTTACAATTGGTCATGGACTGCTTCTGCATGTATGGAGACATGAATGGCGCGGGGAATTATGTAAACATCATGGACATCCCCACTTCTGACCCTATGATGGAACGATGGTTATTGATGAAGCAGCTGAAGATTGTTAGGCCGAGGTTGCTACCCTGAGAAAAAGTGCAGTCATGACCTGGAGCTGAATGACTGACAACCAACAAGTACAACAGATTTCGTTATGCTAGATTCTCAGTGCAACCAGGGGACAGATTCACTCCTGATTCCCGTGGGAACGAGTTTTGCTCGATCCCGTTGAAGCCACAGCCGGTCAAATATTGTCTTCATGTTAAGGGTTTTAAATCTCACATCACATCGGGAGTGCAACCGTTTGTCCATGTTTGAATTCAGCCTCTAATGAGATCCAGACCTGAGTGGCCCTGGCGAATCCCAGACTGGGCAGTGAGTAGGTTATTGCTAAGCAAGTGATGCTTGATAACACTGCTGTTGGGACTTCCATTACTTTTTTCATGATCAAGAGTGGACTAATGGGGTTATTGGCTCTTTTGTATTTATCTTCTTTTTTGCATACAGGACATGCATGCACATTTTTTCACATAGCGGGTTTGATGCGAGTGTTGTAGATTCACAAGGACAGCTTGGCTAGGGGTGTGACTAGTTTGGGAGCACAAGTTGTCAGTATTTTTGCCGGAATGTTGTCAGGGCCCGTAGCCTTCAGCTCTTTCTTGATATGACGTGAAGTAAACTGAACCGGCTGAAGACTCGCATCTGTGATGCTGGGCACCACCGGAGGACGCAGAAATGAATCATCCACTCGGCAGTCCTGCCTCACAATGTAGCAAATGGAACGGCCTAATCATTTTCACTGATGTGCTGGAAACCTCTATCATTGAGGATGGGGTTAATTTAGAAGTTTACCCTTCATTGCGTTGTTTGCTTTTCACCCAACATTCACGGCTGGAAGTGAAAGAACATGCAGAGTTTTTATCTGAACCATTGAATGTGGAATTCCTTATATCTGTCCATCACTTGCTGCCCATGCTGTTTGGCACGCAAGTGGAGCTGTGTTAAATCTCCACCAGGGTAAAAACTGATTTGTATGAGCACATAGTGTTGACTCCTGTCATTCCCTCCTGCTCCCTTCGTTGAAGGCGGGTTGATCTCCTCGCTTCATGTTAATGGAGCAACATGGGAAATGCCGAGCCATGTGGTTACATAGTGTGCTCACAATTATGTTGCTGCTGATAGCTTACGGCAGCTCACTGGTACCCAGTCAGTTTTTAGGCCTGTTCCAAATCTATCTCATTTAGCACCGTGGTGGTGGCACAAAATGTGATGGAGGGTTACCCTCAATGTTACGGTGGGACTTTTCTCTTACAACGTGCTGTAGTCATTTCAACTGATACTGTGATGGAGAGTTGCATCTGCAGCTGGCAGATTGCTGAGAATGGGGTCGTGTGATTTTCCCTCACCACCTGCTGCAGTCCCAAACTAAAATCTATGCTATTTAGGTCTCAGCCAGCTCTTTCAGCTGTGGTGCTACCAAACTACACGGAGCACATTCTATGCCCGTGAGATCCTCAGTGCTTCCTCCATGTGGTTTTCAACATGGAGGAGTGTTGATTCATTAACTAAGGGAGGACAGCACTCTGTAATCACCAGGTGGTTTCCTTGCACAAGTTGGACCTGATACCATGAGACTCCATGGGGTCGAGAAGCGATTTTCCGGACACCCAGTCTAAGTCGAACCTGCCAATATACGACCGTGCCAGCACCTATGCTGGGTCTGTCCATTTGGTGGGCTAATACTCACTCAGGGATGGAGATGAAGGCTCCTGGGCCATTATATGTGTTGTATGATTGCATGAGGATGCCTATGTCAGGCTGTTGCTTGATTACACTGTGAGAGAGCGCTGCCAATTTTGGCACAATTCTGAGGCTCCGCACTCAGCTGCAGTTGACAAATTCGCCCTATCAAGTCTGTAATTTTTTAAAAAATGAGTTTCACAGCTGACATGATTCCCACCTTGAAGGCGTCTCCTTGCTTTCATCCTGTATTCTTGCCCTCTGTGCGATTCTTATTTGTCGCAACCAGCATTTAATTAGACATTTAATTAACGTGGGCGAGTTAACAACCTTTTGACCCACCAGGCCACGGTGTTAACAAAAACGAGCATGATCATACTGGAAACACAGCCCGACGTCACCACGGCCTTGAATCATAAGAACTGATACGGGGACATTCGCTAATTATTGCGCAATGTTGAGCTCTATTCCCGATTGCCCAGATACTGAAGCAGTCAATGTCCAAATTCAGCAAGTTCGGTAAAATATGCATGTAAAACGGAAAGGTTCCAAATGACATTCGGGCCACACAAGTGTAAGCCAAAAATCATCACCAAAAAGAAAGTCCAACCATCGGCACTTGACATTCAATGGCATTGCCATCGCTGAATCCACCCAGCATCAACTTCCTGGGTGTTACCATTATCCAGAAACTGTTCTGGACACTGCATATACATATATACAGTGTGGCCAGAAGAGAAGTTTAGAGGCTAGGGATGCTGCGAAGACTGACTCACCTCCAGACCTCCCCAAATCCTGACCACATTCTGCTTAGCAGACTTCAGGATTGTGATGGAAGGTGCTCCAATTCCCTAGATGAGTGCAGCTCCAATACCATTGTTAAAATAAGGAAAGAAAAAATGTTATTCTCAGTCAAAACATGTGTGCTGTTTTGTGGGTGAGGGGCACTTGTATTATTTTTGCCCTGAATGTGATTTGGACTCCCACTATGCAACTTGACATAAATCAGGGAAAATAAGGTAGCATATTAGGCTCTCCGCAATTACGGATCTCAGTCTAAAATTAGAAACATATCCATAGAACAAATCAGAGACGATAGCATGATACTGTCAGATGAACATGCACCTTAAGTAATGACCTTGATCCCAATCGTTATTGATGAAATGTAATTACGCCCTGCGACCTATTTTTCATGTTAAAATTATATTGTGGATTTCTGTGGCGTATTAATTGTTGTCTCGAGGAATGAAAATAGTATTTCTGAGCATTATTTCAGTAAAAAGGCGGGGAAGAACAGGAAGGCATGGATCAAGCCTATGTTTTTCACTCCATGAAATAGTTGGAACCATGGTCCCTACTGGCAAATTTTATCATTTCAAACACATCAAGGGAACACCTAACTGATAAAATGGGAGAGGACTGGCAAATATTTCATTAATCTAGGCGACATATATCTCTTATTTGACGGGGAAATCTAGTGGGAGATTTGGCTCACCAGATACTTTGTGCGATCTGAGTGTTGTTTCATAATGCGTTTCTTAGTAAATTGGCAATATACGATCTGGAGTTTAGAAAGAGAGGTCAACGTCTCTGCTTTGCAAGATTGAATTGTCGTGAAATAATGAATATCAAATTCTGAGATCCTGGCTTCTCTGCAGACATTTTTTCTTGGGTCGTCTGCTGGAGATCAGGATCTGAAATAGGAAAAATGAGCTATTCCCTCGGTTTCTTCCGACCCGAACTGCCAACTGTTTTCCACAAGGGGCGGGCGAGGGCCTCGAACTAGCTGACGGCTCTTCCTCAGTTGTATTTGTTAAGTGACAATTAGTAGCCGATTAGAGGGAGTGTGGAGCGCAGCCTCAGTAATTCGGCTGGCGGGAGCATTTCACAGATGTGGATGAAGCCCGTAAAAGATCGGGAATAGGCCTCGGATGGAGTGCGGGCTTCAATTTCTGAAACCCCCGTCTAAATTTGAGGACAGCCGCCACTCTCTAATGATCCGGCAGCTGCTGTTTTACAGTAACCACCTGCCAATCCCACCCTCCACTCCCCTGACCCTACCTTAATCCTCCCAAACCACACTCCACTCTATTACTAACAGGTGTTTACACCAACAATGCGATTCCCCACCAAAATACTGAAGTCTGCTAAACCCTCTGCGTTCAAGAGAAATCGATCTTCCCGCCTTTCCGGAGAACCATGAACTTATTTTTCTGCCCATTGAACATCTTGTCACTGCAGTGATTGAAGAGCTGCGACACAGTCCGCTTGGCTGGCAGCTCAATAACTTCTGTCTTTGCCACGGCTTATATTCCCCGTGCAGCAAACTGATGACTGAACACGAAAAAAACGAAAACACAGAATACTTCGCTGCCTTCCGTATAAATCATTTGCATATGTTTTCAGTTCTTTTCCAAAGACATGGATTCTTCACCGTCGAGATTTAAAGGTCCTCGGCATTTTAATTTCATTTGCTACTATTCTGATCATACTGCTTTTCCCTTCCGGACCGATTCAAAATAGCTTTCCTCACTAATTCACTTTGAATTCCATCAACCCTCACAATAAAGAAGTCTTCCTAAACCATCATCACGAACTCCAGTGCATTGCTGGCCTTAGCATACCTGTAATTCTGCAAAGAGATCTGCATTCTGAAAGACAGTTACCGATACGACACCCTCTTGAAATGTACATTTACTCCAAACATCCCTTCCCCATTCTGCGCCCGTTACATAGGAAGGCACCAGATGCAACTGATATGAGTTTTCAGTCTCCATCGCCGACATGCAATATCATATTCATTACAGATGAAACGAACATTAATTTGAATTTTAAATGTTATTGTCCTTTACAGGTCACTCCAGTATATTCGTTATTCACATGTAGAATTTTCTAGAACTGGAGGACAAGCTGAGTTGGTTCAAGGCTTTTTAGCACATCTAATAGTTTAGTCAGTGTGACCCCAGGATTCCAGTTTTCTGGGATTTCATTTTCCAACATTGCTGTTTGTTGAATGTATCATCGGTGTCTTACACTATCCGACTGCTCCACAATATATGAACAGCAACTGCACCCGAAATTGCAATTTTCCGCAAGAATGACCCAAATCTCCCTGTCACTTGCCATTTTAAGACTCCACTCTGCTCTCTTGCCCACATGTTAGTCATTGGCTTGCTGCGTTGTTCCAGTAAGCCCAACACCCTGCAGGAACAGCACCTCATCTTCCAACTAGGCACGCTACAGCCTTCTGGACTGAATATTGAATTCAACAACTTTAGATCTTCAACTGCCTTCTCCATCCACTCCCCCTTTTTGTTTCTTCCCCCTTCGTTTTTTTTCCCAATAATTTATTTCGAGTTTCCTTTTCCCACCAATTTTCATTATTTTTAAATCTTTTATGCCCTGCTAGCCTTTCCACCCCAGCCCAATAGAGCTGCACCTTGGTTGCTGTACCATCCATTCTTAATAAGCACATTCGTTTAGATAATATCACCACCATCAACGTCTAAGTGTTCTTTTGTTCTTTTGTCTGTGACATCTTTTCATTAGCTGCTGCTATTACTGCTTATTTGTCCCTACAACCACACTCCCGCCTCCACTTCTCTCCCCATCCCCACCCCTCCCCTTTAACCTGCTTATATTTCATCCCTTTCCTAAGATTCGCTCAGTTCTGTTGAAGGGTCATGCGAACTCAAAACGTCAACTCTTTTCTTCTCCGCCGATGCTGCCAGACCTGCTGAGTTTTTCCAGGTAATTCTGTTTTTCCTTTCGATTTCCAACATCCGCAGTTTTTTTATTGTTTTTTTTTCTTGCAATTAATCACTTTTCAAGATTCCCGGCTCAAAACTGCGATCAACATTTTCAGATCTTAACCGCAATCTCAATATTTTCGAAATGTACTGCAGTAATATTATGGTAATTCCCACTTAAACAACCTCTGAAGCCATTTTTTGCTAAGCTAACAGTGCTCCATTATCAAATTATTTTACCCTGCAACATCATAATGCTTGCGAATTTATCTTTCCTGCCTTCACTTCCCACAGCGGAAAGCTTAAGAAATCCCCTGTCACCCCATCCCACCGCCCTTCTGTGCAAGCATAACGTTTGTCAAATAAATGATGGTTTCAGGTTCTGCGACCTGAATATGTAAATCATTATTTTCTCTCCACTGATGCCTTGGATCTCCTGATTGTTTCCAACATTTAAATTGGTCGTAGTTTACTTCACTAAATCCAGGGCTGTGTCAGGGCACAATGTTCAAGGACCTTGTTCTCCAATAAATTGTGATGTTTTTTGCCCCTGGAGTGTTTCATGGTGCAACTTGTGTGGAACATCATTATGTGGGAGCCACATGATGCCAGTAATGACTACTGTCCAAAGCTGATGGAGGTGATTTGAGTGTTCAATGGAGCAACATTACAGAGGATATTTTATTGCACATGTGCAATATCTTGTGCATGCCCTGGGAAATAATATAGACATTTGGGCAGATAGAGGTGACATAAATCTTCGCCAAATCTTAGTGTCTCTGAGCTGGGAGTATTTAATTCGGAAGTTTAGAGGAAACTTGCCTGTATGCGTAGTTATGCAACTTTTCTGTAACACTTCCTTGGCTGACGTCGTCTTGTGGCTCTCTTACTGATCCAATTAGAAGGAGAAAAGGACAACACAATCAGTGACACTGTAAAAAATATAGAACTACGCAAATACAATAAGGCCATTGAGGGAGAAGATGAAGATCAGATACCGAGTGCTCACTAGGAAAGGCAGCCATGAGGATCTGGGAAATATAATATATATATATATATATATATATATATATATATATATATATATATATATAACGAGAGATTTAAAGACTAAAGGACAGCTGTAGGAAATGGAACATAGGGAGCAACAAAAATATAGAGACAGATGTGTAAATGGGGTTGGGAACGTAGGTCATGTGTTTCTTCCTTGGTGCAGGATCGATGGGCCGAAGGGCCTTTTCTGCACAGTGTGATTCTGTGATACTGAGAAATGACAAGATAGGTCTACGAAGAGAAAGGGGTGTGTGAGAAAGAGCCAGCGAGATCGATGCACGCAGAAATAGAATATTATCTCTTCTAAGAATGTGAAACGGGAATGATTTCACTCAATATTACTTTTGTGAGTTCAGAAGACCTTTTTTTTTCATTCATGCGATGTGTATGACCTCATTTCCCATCCCTATTTTTCCTTGTTTGGAGGACAATTAAGAGTCAACTACAATTCTGCGGGTGTAGAGCCAGTCAGGGCGGCAGATTTCCTTCCCAAAAGGGCATTTGCGAATCTGATGTGTTTTTTTTTTACAACAAACAACAATGTTCTTCGTTAGAACGGTAAATCCAGGTGCATACTTAATTGAAATTCCAGTAACAGCTTTGGCGCAGATTTGAAGCCAGGTCCCAATACTGTGCATCTGGATTAGTAGGCTAGCAATTATGTATTTCAGCCACCCCTTTCCCCTTGCAACAATCGATAATTGTAGGGTTTATCACATTCTCGTTAAACAATTAATTTTGGAGAGTTTCTGCAGTTTCAGCTTGGCAGGTGCGAAATAATTATGGTCTGTGGCTGATAATAACGAGCAACTGCTCAGCGTCACATGGTATGCAGGACTGTTCTGAATTTCTGTCCCTATTTTTCAGCACCCAAGCCACCCTTTTGATGGACAAGTAAAAACAACTGGGAGCATTTCGTGATTACGCCCAATATGTTGTGGTGGAGAAAAGGTCACTGTCAGCTTTTGCCTTGTTACTTCTCTGATTCATTGTATACTCCTGTTCTCCCTATATCCACTGGAGCATTAAATTCCGATGCATTCCTGATGCACATATGTTTCTCTCCACATTGTATATCACAATATATTGTACTTATGTATTTCATTTTATAAAATTGTTTTTTTGCAGACGCATCTGTATGAAATGTCTATTTATTAGTGTGTCTCGGAAAAGGAAATTGGCAAAAGCATTAACAGAAAGGATCGGTGTGGAGAAAATAACATTGTGCAATGTCTAACTCGGAACATCCATGATAACATCTGGCACGTCTAGGTATAAACAATTGGAAACACTTTCTTCGAATAGTCTGAGGTCTCTTACGCAGTCACACATCTAATTTCCACTTGATGACCATTAATTATTTTCAGACTTCTCCCTTTGCGCCCATAATACTACAGTCAAGACATTCATCAATCACTGTATATGGCGCACTCAAACATTCCTGAACAATGTATTGGTCTATTTCACTGCACTCATATCATAAATATTCCATAATCTTCACCTGCCAAAATCAGACCTTACTTTATGTACTTTGGAAGATACAATATTGAACTCAATCAATCAGAAAATCAGTTATTTCTTATAAGTTGATCATTTGAGAGATTTTTTTTTCCATTACACTGAGCAATAACATGCTCCCCTGAAAAACGAGGTTAACCTTGCCTTGCAAAACACTACACGATGGGCAAATTATTGTTTTCACTGTTGAGATAGTAAATACTGTGAATTCTTCCTCTCGGATTTTGAAGTGAGTTAAGCCATGCAGGATCCCCAGCCTTGAAATACACATGCTGTTACAAAATGTGATCAACTATCCCAGGATGTTGAAAATAGGGGCATTCAGCAACTGCAATACAATTGACGTCAAGGGGGGTGTTTAGATAGTTTCATTTTTGGCAAAACTCACTCGCATTGTTTCAATGCTATTACCAGTTTTTTTGGTCAGCATTTATTGCCCGCCCTTAAGTGCAATTGTTCACAGGACATTTGAAAATCAACATCATTGTTGCGGGTTAGGATTCAAATCTACGTCCGACCAAGTAAGGATGGAGGTTTTCCTTCCCTAATGGGGCATTAGTGAAGCAGGTGTTTTTTTTCTAACTAACATTACATGAATATGCATATTGGGCAACTATCTCAAAATTTCGATTGAATTAAAATTCCACATTTAGACCTTATGAGAGCCAAAGGTCAGTCACCAGGCCATTATGCTGAGCCTCTGGATAACCAGACCATCGACAATACCACTATGCCATTGCCTTACTAACAGCCTTAGTCTCAGTTACTTCTGTGCTTGCTGTCTGAACACGGATTCTTTCAGCATTGAAGAGTTGAGAATGCTACTGAATGTTGTGCATTCATCAGCAGATTTCACATCCTGAGCATTCTGAGCTTACGATGGACTAAACGCCATTGGTGAAACAACTAAATACTGTGGGGCTTAGAAAATTGCTCTGAATAACTCCTGCAGTGACGCCCCGTGACGGCCATGATGGACCAACAGCAACGACAACCATCAGCCCTTCTGCTGGGCTGTGGGGCCTAATAAGTAGCATTATGAATAGCTGAGTCTCCCCCGATTCCATTTGACATCAATCTTCCTAGGGTTCCTTGATGAAAAATTTGTTCAACTGTGAATTTTCAGCCAAACATTTGAATCCAGATCATTTGTCAATCTTTTAACCAAGTCTGTAATTTTGTCTGGAGGTGAGTGCTGCTGCTGAAAACCAAACTGATGGTCCGTGAGAACGCTACAATTGAGTGTACGCTGCTTGATGGCAGTGTGGTGGCTCTTGATAGCATTTAGATGGTAATCGAGAGAAGAAAAATGAGGAGGTAATTGGCCATGATGGAAATTTCCTTTTTTTATTTTTGGATAGGAGACAGCTGGTCCATTTTCGAAAATGTTGGGTAGATACCCGTATTTCTTCTGCACTGAAACAGCTTGGTTGAGGCGCTGTTACTTTAGGAGAGCAAATTGTTAGCATTATTTCTGGAATGTTGACATAGCCTTTGCTCTATGTAATTCCTTCTTCGCTTCCATAGAACACATGTCGTGAATCGAAGGGGGTGAACATTATAATTTGTTATGTTGTGGACTCAGGATTGTGGTGAGATGAATCATGTATTTGGCACGACTGGCTGAAGGTGGTTGCAAATATTTCAGGCGTTTCTTTTGCACTGACATTTTGGGCTCGTCCATTCCTGAGAATGGTTTTTGTGACAGTTGCATGTCCAATTTGATCCTTGAGAGACCAACATAGATGACCGGACCACTAGAGGTCAACAAGAAATACTGATCATACACGTCAGAAACAGTGTAACTGTGAAATCGCTAACGCGACTGGCGATATCCAATAATGCTTGGAGCCCTCATACACATTGTTAGTATTCTGGAACACTGTGACATGTAATACTCACAATTTAGGATATCAATGCACTCTTACTCCATATTTGGGAGGATGCGGATGTACCATGAAAGTCCACACGCACTCCACATTTTGGCAAAATATCGTGAACTTTCTCAAACAGCTGAGTGTTTCCCGAACCACTTTGAAAACCAATACCCATGTGGCAGGACTTTCATGCACTTTGGAAACGTTTAAAACCTGACAATCTTCCCATAGACCACATAAATCCATTACTCAGCTAATAAGATCCACAAACATTATTCCGTCGCTTCAACAGCTGGCAGGCTCGATATTCATCTGAAACACCCCTCATAAAGCACCGATTTAGATTCCAGGCATAAAATTATATATACATATTGTGCAATAGCGGCGATATTAATAGTCTCAGGAGTACCCGGATCATTTCCATTAAGTCCTTCCTAAGTTCTGATTTGATCTGTGCGCTTCATTAATGAATAGTTATTCCCCACACTAATTCATGATACAGCCCCCCAATCTGTACAAACATGGGCCTACCATGAATTTTGGAGAAAGTGGTATAAACAGTAAAAATATCCCAATGTTCTGATTTCATAGTGCAGACGAGGTGTTAAAAATTATTTTATTGTCCTGAGAAGTTGTACAAATCGCCGCACAAATTCACGGTAATCCAGAGAGTAATAATGGAGAAAGGGAAACATTAATTTTGACTGTGAATTTATGAGCTACTTTGTTAATAAATCCCCATCATATTTTAAATGAAAATTAACATTTAATGGAACATTTTTTTTCTTTACTTGTAATTTCTAAGTTACAGAGTTCAAATCCCCAAATGAAATATTGAGTTCATTTATTGGGGCAACGGACCATGTGATCTCTGTGTGCATTTTGCTTAGTATTATGCTAGAATAAGTACAGCGATGTTCCTTTTTTTAAATTCCAGTAGGCAATACGAAGGGAATTCACGAAACATATGAAGGCACTATACAAGGTGGAGAATCCATTCGCAACAATTTTTCCAGAGGCGATTTACTTCAGATATGTATATAGATCAGAGAACCCAGGACTGTCCTCCTTAGAAAAAATAACTTGAAAGGGAAATTGAAAAAGGTTTTAATATTAAGAGGGGACTGGATAAGGAAACGCTGCTTTCGTTGTTCGAATTGATTGTTAGGGTGAAACCTTTACTCCGGGCAGACGTAGTAAGGGCCAAAGGATGATTTTTATTGTACACGGTAAAAGGCCTGACTGAGACACAAAGACAATAATTATTTTCTTATTTCTATGAAGCACATTCCTGGGCGCTAGAAAGCGCTGCCTGAAAAGGTCATGGCGGTTGATATCAACCAGCTTTACAAAAAAGAATTGGTTAATTACCTCAGAAGAAAATTAAATGCAAATATAGAGAAAAAACGGAAGGCCAGCTGGAGGCACAAAGGCGTTGTTTTTTTTTTTGTTTAAACAATCGATGACAATATGAATCCATGTACCACTATAATTCTGCCTGGCGGAAAATGATTTGTTATTCTCAAACCCAAACTAAGTGAGATGGACTCGAAACGTTAACTCTGTACTTCTCTCCAGAGATGGTGCGTATTTCCTGTAATTTGTGCTTTTGTTTTTGACTAACAGCATCCGCAGTATTTTGCACCTGTAACTCACATCAGCATCCACATCCCTGGATACGGAGACACGCCCACTCATGGAGCGCTGATGGCTTACTGATAGAGTGTGATGCTCCGGGTTAGGAATCCCACCAGCGCGGATGGTGGGGTTTCAATTTATGTTTTAAAAAAATCTGGAATTAGAAGTCTTATGAAGCCTATTGTTGTAAAAACCCATCTGGCTTGCTAATTATCTTTAGGGAAGTATGCCTTCCATCTTTACCTGACCTGGCCTACATGTGAATGTAGACCCCCCAACAAGGTGAGTGACTCTTACATGCCATCTGAAAAAGCGCAATGAAGGACTGAAAACGGATGCTGTCCTATCCAGCAATGCCCACATTCCATGATCGTGTATAAAAAAAAGCGGGTGGCACAGGGGAATACAGTAAGTAAATAGTTAACTGTAGGCAAAACAAATCGATTGTGGATCCCATGAAATACAATATGATCAGGTTAAACAAGGGGACATAAAAGTTATGTTGGTTACTACGAGTCGTGAATCGTGTGGACCATGAAACAGTCATGGATGCTACACAGTAGCCCCATCCACAATCATGGGAGAGCGTTGCAGACCAGTGCAAAATGCAACGCTGAAACATTTGCCACCATCTTCAGCCAGAAGTGCCTAGTGGATGATACATTTCAAACTCTTCATGAGGTCTGCAGCTTCACAGATGACAATTGTTAGTACATTTGGTTAACTCCACCTGATAGTTAGAGACAGATGAACAAATTGGATACAGCAAAAGTGTTTGGCACTGACAATATTCCAGCAGTAGCACTGAAAAATTGTGCTCTAGAAATTGCTGCCCACCTATCCAATATTTTCCAGTATAGCTACATCACTAGCAACCACACATCCAAGGTGTCATCTGTCCACAAGAATATTGCAGTGAATTTAGCTTGGATAATGACAACTCCTTCAGTCCACACTCGATAATCACGAATGTGATGGAAATAGCCTTCGACCGTGCTATCAGGTGCTTCACAATCAGTAATAATCTGCTCACTCACGTTCTGTTTGGGAACCAGGGAGATCATACATTTATATAAGGAAGGCAGTTTTACTTGATGGAGCTGAATACATTGCCTTGCAGGACATCACTGCAGGGGGTTCACAGGGTAGTACATCAGCCCTGAATATATCCTGTTGCTTCATCAGTGAATTTTCCTTTATTAGAAAGTCTGAGTGTGTATGATAAGTGATGATTGCAGAATGTTCAGCACCATTACCAACTTGTTAGGCCCGGAACCAGTCCATCTGCATATGTCAGGAGAACAGAACAAATTCAGACTTCTGGAAATAACATTCGCACATCCCATGTGCCAGACAATGACAAGCTCCAAAAACTTAGGAACAAACTATCTCCACTTCAAATGCAATGCCATCAGTTTTAAAAAAAAACACCTCTTTCGACATTTTGGGGATTAGAATTAATCAGAAAGTGAACAGGACCATCAACATAAATACAGCTGCAACAAAGATAGATCAGAGAAGGGAAACGCAGCAGACACTTACTCAAAGCTTGGATCCCCAATGCGTTAATACCATTCAAGGCGTTCAGGTCAAGCATCTGTTGGAATGCCATCCATTTGTCTTAATGAGTGCAGCTCCAACAACACTCAAGAATTTTGAAACATCCAAGACAAAGAATCCCTCTTGGTGACACGCCGTCAACCTATTAAACGAAGTAGGCATGTGACAATCTACACACAGTGGCAAAAGTGAGTACAATCTGTAAGATGCACTGAGCCAACTTGCCAATTTAATTTTCGACAGCACTTCCCAAACGCAATACCTCTACCACCTAGATGGAGAAGCATAGCAGATGCATGGGAAAACGACCAGCTGCAAATTATTTTCATTGGCAGAATGTCAGCTTGACTTCGAGCTATATAACCGTTCCTTCACTGGCGTTGAGTCAAAAATTTGGAAAATCCCTTGCTAACAAAAATATGGGTGTAGCTACACCACATGGACTGCATCTGCAAGAAAATGTGGTTTATCAGTACCTTCGGTTTGACAGTTAGGGAAACAAAATATAATCACTGGCCAATCCTGTGACAGCCACATCTTGAGAATGAATTAAAATAAAACTAAAGTAAAATTAAAAACACTCAAGCATTCAGGACAAAGCAGCCCGCTTGGTTGACAGCACATCCAGAAACATTCACTACAAGCACCGATACAAAGTTTCAGCCGATTGCACCATCAGTGGATGCACTATATGCAGTAGAAAAACTCAGCAAATCTTCTTAGCACTTTAGACACCAGTAGCTGCCAAATTCTGGAAAGAAAGGTGTAGCAAATGTAAATAAGCACGACTAGCTTGACCTTTCTTTCCAAGCCACCCAACATCTGGACTTTGAAATATATCACTGTTACTTCACTACCACTTAGTCAAATACCAAAATTCTCTCCCTAACAGCACTGTTGGCGTACCAACAGCAGGGTTTCAAGATGGCAGCTCACCACCAAGTCAAACTAGTGTTGGGCAACAAATGCTGCAGTAGCCAAGATGATGTCTCACTTTAATGAATTTGTATATAGGTCCTTGTAAAGTTTGCGTGCCTCCTGTTTCCTCCTGCATGGTTTCATTTTTTTCCCAGCGATGATAACGCCTCCTGCCCCTGTGGTGAAAACAATTTCACTGTTTTACGTTCTTAAAACTGTATTTCAATTTTATTCATTATTAATTGTCTGTCTGTCTCGAACATTAGTGTTGCTTGCTCCAAAGAGAAAAAAAGACGCAATACTTAAGTCTCTTGAAAAAAAAAACTGCACACTGAGCCCACGAACGTAAACAACTCGTACCTTAAAACAGCTTTCCAACTTTTAATTCAGGATGATATTAGGCTTTACATTTTGTTATGCAACTGAGGCTGTACAGGTATAAGTCAGAAAACGTGTTGATTACCGGATATAATAACGTTGTAATTACAGCCATTTTCATTCTTCGCTACTCTACATACTTGCAATATCGAAAACAACCTGTTCGAGGCCTAAACAGCTATTCATTCCTATCGCTTATGATAATGCCCCTGTGCCAACACCCAAATTTCCGTTGGGATCTGCTCACCATTTCCAAAATTGACAGCCTTAAATTGCAAATTATTTACAACCCTAAGGGCATTTTATGCTCAGCCTCTACATTGAGGCTTGCGGGAGGACTTCAGCGGGAGGCCGATGCCCTAAAATTAGCCATCTTCAGGCCTTTAGCGGAAAGAGAAGATTTGGCGCTGAGTTGTCTCACAAACCCATCACTGGTTAACACCGAGGGCCAAGAAAATGGTCAGAAATCTGTGGACTCTCCCTCCCACTGCCTCGCCATCCCCTAGTACCCCACCTCCCTAACCACCATTTATCACACACCCGACACATCTCTCTACCGGTACTCCAACCCCATCTGTCCACTGCCCAGGCTCACATCAGCTCCCAAGCTGAACAGAACACAACCGACCTATTCCAGGACTCGAGGGACATTTGCACTATGGATGGGTTGTAGCCCCGGAGCTGTCCACTGCAGTTTATGGCGCTGCAGTGGCGAGAGAACTACCAGTCAGCTGTCTAAGGTAGGACTTCTTCCTGGGAGAGGTGTGGAAATCTGAACTGAAGTCAATTATCGATTTTTGGGAGAGTAGAAAGACTGCAGGCTTGGCAGTGACATGCTCTCTGCAAATTAATCAGATGGCGGGAAGGGAAATCCCAATACAACAAAAACAGAATTACCTCGAAAAACTCAGCAGATCTGGCAGTATTGGCGGAGAACAAAAGAGTTGATATTTCGAGTCCTCATGACCCTTCGACAGAACTTGAGTGAGTCCGAGAAAAGGGTGGTTTAAGGTGTGTTAGGTGGTGGTGGGGGGGGGGGGGGCGGTGGGGGGAGGGGGGTTTGGGTGGGGGGAGTGAGAGAGAAGTGGAGGGGGTTGGTGTGGTTGTAGGGACAAACGAGCAGTAATAGAAGAAGATCATCAAAAGATGTCACAAACAACAGAACAAAGGAACAGAAAGGTGTTAAAGTTGGTGATATTACCTAAACGAATGTGCTAATTAAGAATGGATGGTAGGGCACTCAAGGTAGAGCTCGAGAGGGGGTGGGGGAGCATAAAAGATTTTAAAATATTTAAAAATAATGGAAATCGGTTGGAAAAGAAAAATCAATATAATTTATTGGAAAATAAACAAAGGAACGGGGGAAAACAGAAAGGGGGTGGGGATGTAGAGGGTGCTCAAGACCTAAAGTTGTTGAATTCAATATTCAGTCCGGAAGGCTGTAAAGTCCCTTGTCGGAAGATGCTGTGTTGTTCCTTCAGTTTACGTTGGCCTTCACTGGAACAATGCAGCAAGCCAAGGACAGACATGTGAGCAAGAGAGCAGGGTGGAGTGTTAAAATGGCAAGCAACAGGGAGATTTGGATCATTCTTGCAGACAGACCACAGGTGTTCTGCAAAGCGGTCGCCCAATTTACGTTTGGTCTCTCCGATGTAGAGGAGACCCCATTGGAGTAGACTAAGTTGGGGGAATTGCAAGTGAAATGCTGCTTGATTTGAAAGGAGTGTTTGGGCCCTTGGACGGTGAGGAGAGAGGAAGTGAAGGGGCAAGTGTTGCATCTTTTGCGGGGGCATGGGGTGTGCCATAGGAGGGGGTTGAGGAGTAGGAAGTGATGGAGGAGTGGACCAGGGTGTCCCGGAGGGAATGATCCCTACGGAATGCCGATAGGAAGGTGACGGGAAGATATGTTTTCTGGTGGCATCATGCTGGAGTTGGTGGAAATGGTTGAGGAAGATCCTCTGAATGCGGAGGCTGGTGGGGTGATAATTGAGGACAAGGGGGACCCTATCATTTTTCTGGGAGGGAAGAGAAGCCGTGAGGGTGGATGCGCGGGAGATGGGGCGGACAGTGTTTTGGGCCTTGTCAACGACCTTGGGTTGAAAACCTTGGTTAAGGAAGAAGGAGGACATGACCGAGGAACTGTCTTTGAAGGTAGGATCAACAGAACAGATGCGACGGAGGTGAAGGAACTGAGCGAACGGGATGGAGTCCTTGCAGGAAGCAGGATGTGAGTAGCTGTAGTCGAGCTAGCTGTGGGAGTTGGTAGGTTTGTATTGGATATTGGTGGACAGTCTATCACCAGAGATTGAGACAGAGAGGTCAAGGAAGTGAAGCAAAGTATCAGAGATGGACCACGTGAAAATGATGGAGGGGTGGAGATTGGAAGCAAAATTAATTACTTTTTCCAAGTCCCGACGAGAGCATGAAGCAGCACCGAAGTAATCATTGATGTACCGGAGAAAGAATTGTGGAAGGGGGCCGGAGTAGTACTGGAAGAAGGAATGTTCCACATATCCCATGAAGAGCCAGGCATAGCTGGTATGTAGAACATCCCTTGCCATTTTCACACTCCACCCTGCTCTCTTGCTCACATGTCAGTCCTTGGCTTGCTGCATGGTTCAAGTGAAGCCCAACGCAAACTGGAGGAGCAACACCTCATCTTCCGACTAGGCATTTTGCAGCCTTCCGGACTGAATATTGAATTGAACAACTTTATTTTTTAAGCTCCCTCGTCCATCCCCACCCGCTTTCTGTTTCCCCTTTCCTTTTGTTTTTTTTTCAATAAATTATATAGATTTTTCTTTTCCAACATATTTCCATTATTGTTAAATATTTTTAAATCTTTTATGCTCCCCCGCCCCCACTAGAGCTATACCTTGAGTGCCCTACCATCCATTTTTAATTAGAACATGCGTTTAGATAATATCACCAACTTTAACACCTATGTGTTCTTTTTTTCTGTTGTTTGTGACATCTTTTGATGATCTGCTTCTATTACTGCTTGTTTGTCCCTACAAGCACACCAACGCCTTACACTTGTCTCTCTCTCTCCACACTCCAACCGCCCCCCCAACCCCCACCCCAACACACCTTAAACCACCCCTTTCTCGGACTCACTCAAGTTCTGTCAAAGGGTCATGAGGACTCGAACGTCAACTCTTTTCTTCTCCGCCAATGCTGCCAGCCCTGCTGAGTTTTTCCAGGTAATTCTGTTTTTGCTTTGGATTTCCAACATCCACAGTTTTTTTTTTGTTTATATATCTATATAGGGAAATCCCACCATTACCCACTTAAAGTAGGTCAAAGACATTGAGTATTGAAAACAAAACACAGTATCATAGGTGATTCATCGGATTCTTGGACAATGAGAAATAGAAGCAACAGTAGGTCTTACACAACTTCCAGTCGTCTGCAGCATTCAATGAGGTGAGGACTCATCCTCTCTCCCTGAACAATTTGGCCGCACTTTCCCTGCAACCCTTGATGATATTGCTATGTAGAATTCCATCGAGCTCAGGCGCAAACGTACACAACGACAGTGACTCAACCATCCTGAGGGCAGATAATTCCAAATGTTCAACACCCTCTGAGGGATGGAAGTCCTCCAATCTCATTCCTAAATGGTCTGCCTTTATTGTGAATCGATTTCACCTTGCTGTCGCAGACCCTGCATCGGGAAACACCTTGCTGAATCTACCCTGATGAATCCATTATACCTGTTTGCCTGATGTGAAATTTCATTCTTCAAACCTATAGATAATTTTGTTGCATCTCTTTAATTTTCCTCATAGGACAGCCCGTCCCTCCCTAGCATTATTTTGGTGATGCATCACTGCACTCCTTATCTGGCAGATACATATTTCCCGTTGTAGAAAATTCTAAACTGCACACAACACTCAGGGCATTATGTCACTAACGTCCTATACAATTGCAGTAAAACATATTTACTCCAAATGTCCAAAATCTGTTGCTATAAATGTCAGCATGCCATTTGGCTTCTTACCTGCTTGCTGTTCATGCATGTTAGCTTTCAGTGACTCATAAACCAGAGCGCCCAAGTCCCGTTGAAGTTCAAATCTTTCCAGCCTCTCCCGCTTGAGAAATATCATGTATTCCTGTTTTTGGTGCCAACGCGGATAACCTTACATTTGTCCACATTATGTTTCATCTTCCAATTGTTTGCCTAATCACTTAGTCTGTTCGCAATCGTTGAACTGCACTGGGATCCGCAGCCCAATTCAGCCTACCACTTGAGTTTGTGTCATTCAACTCTGTGAACAAGTTTCATTTTAACTCAACATCCAAACCCTTGGTCTAGATTGCAAATAGCTTTGACAGAAGCAAGGATCCTTTCGAAAATCCACTAACCGCAGTTTACCACTATGAAAATGGGCTATATATTCCTACTCTATTTCCTGTCAATGAACGAGTTCTCAACCCAATATCAGCATATAGAGCATCAATCCGATGTGCTTTAATTTACCTTAGTCCGGGTTCCTTTCAGAAGCTTTCTGAAAATCTACATAAAAATGTTAAGAATGGTTCCCCATACCTATTCTGCTCGTTACATCTTCATCAACGGCAACTGGTTTGTTAATCAAGTTTTGCGTTTCCATTTTGACTCTTGCCAATCCTATCCTTATTTTTAAGTGTATTGTTTTATATATAGAAAGCCTGCTCATTCAATCTTCTTAATGAAAAGAGTGGCCAGCTAATCATTGAGAATTCTGCTACATCTTCAGCATCACGGCACAAGTTACCATGTACAGCTCTGCTTGAGCCCAAAATTTCTATAATTATTCTCTTGTAGCTGTTTCACTGGCATAATATCTTTGGGCTTTATTTGATTTCACCAGACAATATATTTCATACCCTCTCTCCTTTCCTAATTAGTTTGTTATTATTTCACCCCTGATGGTCCTCTACTCCCAACTTCTCGATGTACTAATATTTTTGACTCAGTCACAGATTCCCATTCTTGAGCACTGATTAAATGAGCGAACACAGACCTAAGGAGTCTGATTGCCTTCTGGAATTAAATGTTCAGGAAACATTCCTCCGGCATGATAGGCTACAATATCTGCACCGCGGCCTCCAGAAATTCAACTCTTTTCCAAAGCTTGTAAGAAAGCTCAGCATACTACTGATGTGGTTGTCATGGATAAGTCTGGCAACCATGGGACCCCACTTTCTGCTGCCATGACACATGAGCTATCCAGTGATTTCATTCCGGAATGAATTACATTTAATTTTTAAGTAATTCATTCATATTTCTCAAGTTCAGAAATCTCCCTAATTCAACAACCCAAACCTTAACACTGCACACTAATAAGCAGCAGTGCAGATAGTATGTTTCATGTAGTTCGAGAGTTTTAAAAAACATAGCATATTTCTTCTACCGGATGAATTCACAGCAAGGGAATGGAACAAGATGGCTAGAGATGGGTAATAAAGAGATCAATACTCAAGGCACTAACGGACACAATCTATGGGAATCTTTGGGAATTTTCACCTTGAACTTGTGTGCCATCTATTTCAATTAGAAACCAGGTATTGTTCGGTAAGTGTGCAATGAAATGGGGTTGGGGGGGGGGGGGGGGTGGAGTGGAGAATAATCTAAGTGATAATACAGATTAGATGATTGACTGGGAAACTCGGTTCACTGGGTGAAATTGTCTTTTCCTGTATATTTCTAGCATGTTAAAAGTGTCAGGCCTTCATAGCGATGGAATAAGCCTAATAATTTGGAAGGTATCATCAATATGAAACGAAAAATGTTAAATCTCTGAACGTGTTAATTCAGATAGCTCAGCCGTTACATTACTCTGGATGACTTTTGTTCCTCACATGAACTGAAAATAGTCATTGATTTTTGAAAGCCTTTTCCCTTTATGTTCTGTTAATGAACAACTTTACTGTGTAGGTTCGGAGTGAATCCACCTGCAGAAGAAGGTTTATTTTTACTGTGATTAAATCGCAAGTAGCAATGCAATATATTCATTAATTTGATACAAAAGATTAACAATTGATGTGAAATAGCAAGAAAAACGACCCTCACCTTTCAATTTTATTATGATCTAAATGGCATAGCTTTCTACAAAGATCAGTGTGAGCAGAGAGTGCCTGTTCATATAAGACCGATGGTCGATTTTAAAATTTCGATCTGGCATTTTTTACTTTTTACCGTGGTGTATTCGGTGAGCTACGGAAAGCTTAACAATAAGTTGCACAGAAAATTTTAAAGGGACATCCAAACTTCAGAAGAAGGTAAGAGCTGGAATTTACTGCGAACAATCATTCTGTTTTGATGCAATGGAGTTGAGCTATCGCTGAATATCAGTGTAGCAGTTAATTGTTGATGAACAATTTAGACTTCCCTTTTAATTCATTCCTCTGATGTGGGCATCTCTGGATAGGCCAGGATTAAATGCCTATTCCTAACTGCCCTTGAGATTTTGCTGGTGAGCTGCTCTTTTGAACCGCTGCACTCCATGTGGTGTAGGTACACCGACAGTGCTGTTCACGAGCGTCTAGCAGGATTTTTCATCTGCGGCAGTGAAGAAAAGGCGATATATAACAAGTTCAGTATTGTGTAGAAGGGAGGGTAACTTCCAGGTTGTGGCGTTCCCAAAGGTCTGCTGCCCTTGTCCTTCTAGATCGTAGAGGATGTGGGTTCGGAATGTGCTGCCTAAGGTTTTGACCCTGTAGTCATTGATTATTATCATTTTAAGAAGATCATATTGTAAATAAATTTGATAGGTATTGATCAGCTAACATAAGTTTATGTATGAAGAAACAATTATTATGCTCATGACGTGGTGCAACAGTGGCGATGTTTAATCGCCGAGCTGTACAATTTTGTGTCGCACACTCAGTCCCATTACAATGAAAGTAAATCAATATGTAAGCTGCGTAGAACTGGCCACCGAAGTGAAACCACCCGTTTCACGACACAGACAGGCAGAAATGTCTACCCTTCGGGGACACAGCGGCACTTAGATGAGCGTGGAAGAGCGCAAAAGACTGCAGAGGCACAACAGGGCTTAAAGGAATGACATAGGAGAGCGGGAAATGATGTAGTCACAGCGCATCTTAAACAGGCCTGCGAGGGGCGAACATCATGGGACAGAGGGCGGCGTTAGCTGTTTGTATGTCAGTTCAAAGCATTCATTGTGAAACCAGAGTCGTGGTATAACATCGCTGGGAACCGGGTAGCTTATTGGTGCATCAGTATTGGCTACTCATCTTATCTCAGCCTGGATATTTCATTTGGCTAAAGGGAACGTTGTTTCAATTACAACAATATAAGGACTATTAAAGCCGGACACATGTATTTAAAAAATAATAATTACTTAATTCAAACACACAAAGTGTCACAGGACATTTGATATGTTCTGACATCGGAATAAGCATTGTCCTGGATTAAAAATTCATCTGGGGCAACAGCTTCAGAATTAAGTTTGTGCTGCTTCAGGAAATTTGGCTTAGATCTATTGAGATGGAGGCTGATGTACAGAAACAGTAATCGTTTAGGAAGCAGGGAAGCTACTATGACAATTTATTCCAGAACACAGTCACAAGAATCAAGATTGAGATTTCGGGTCAGCAGTTTTTTTTTCAGGAACAAGAGGGTGCAACATTGAAAGAGATATGTATGGAAAAATATAATATAATAGTTGAGGAGCTCAGCCATTACAAATGTCCAACAAATCAAGTTCACTGCGACTTGTACAATTGATAGCAGAGTGGGATGGGTAACGTTGGTGTGGAGGTGGTGGGAGCTGTGGGTGTGGATGCGGTTGATGCAAGATTGATGACCATGCTTGTCATGGCACTGTGGCATTGAAAACGCTTCGAGCGACGGGAATGAATAGGGGTGTACTTGTCGTGGAGACAAAATAGTCAATGGACTATAAAGATTTATGTGCAGCTGAGAAAGAGAGTCCGGACAGTTCTGATGCTGTCCATTGACTGTGTTTTGCAAATCATTTAGGTGCTGCAATTTGGCTTGAAGTGGGCTTTGAATTAAATTGCGTAGGCACGAACGACAAGGCTAGTGTCTGGAACAAGGTTCTGAAAAGTGAATATGATCAGATGGGGCAACATTTTGAAGGAAACAGTTACAGGTCACAAACTCTTAATTATTATCTGAGTCACAAGCAAATTGACATAGGTACAATGAGACCAAGGAGTTCGAAGCATGATTCTATGTAAACTGAGGGAGAAATATGCTTTAATTCATGGAACACTGGCACCAATACTGGAGATACTGGGTGCTGTGCCTCTGGGACAGGCTTCAGGTAAACAAAGCTCTGTCGAAGGGTCATGAGGACTCGAAACGTCAACTCTTTTCTTCTCCGCCGATGCTGCCAGACCTGCTGAGTTTTTCCAGGTAATTCTGTTTTTGTTCAGGTAAACAATGTTGGAACTAGTCTCCTGGTGAGACTTATAACTGGGAGGGTGGAACTAAACTTTGTTTCAGTCTAAATGATGGAGAAGATGTTCTGGGCTACCGTCGCGTGAGGGAAAATGAGGTAAATAAAAAGAAAAGTACAATGCAAGACAGCCATAGGTATATTTGGAATGAAAATGTGGGAGGAAAGATTTGTGTATAAAAATGTACAATTGCACCAGCAAGTGTTTGCAGAAAGCCGGAAAAATACAGAACAATGCAATCTACAACTGCCTGCACATGACATTGCTAACAAAACAATTGGCTTGTTTTGGTGAAAGGGGGCGCTGATAGTATATGTTAAGCTGAAAGTGGTATTATTTATTTCAAGCATTCAGTGGAGAGGCTAAAGCGTATCGAAATCTTTGAAAAAGTCCTTCACAGCAGTTGCATGCATACAGCAATTTCCTCAGAAATAGGCATTAATAGCTAACCAAAGGCCTTGATGTTATCTGTGGGCGTCGACTGCAACAGACACAATACAATCTTTCCTTTCTTACAACAAACCTATCATGACTGCACAGATGGGCAAGCAATATGATCAATCCAAATTTCTTGGTGGACATGCACAGCAAGGCATTAAAAGAAACTCAAAAAGGTTTAACTGATTCAATATCCGACTAATCCTTCAAAAAGCAAATCAACATGATTGCTCACAGGTGTAAACAATCCTAGAACGTGAATATTCAAAAGTAATTGGCATTTTGGAAGGACAGGAAAACTGAAAATAATTGTCTTGGATTTGATCCATTAATTAAGTATTGCATTAGTTCAAAAATAAGAATTGCAATTAGTTCTCAAGAACAATGTGGAGAATCAGTTCATGGCAACAATAAGCAATATTAAAGTAGACAAGTCATTTGTCAGATTACTTTCAGGCCTTTTGGCAACAGCCAAAGTGGGTACACAGGAATAGATTTTTGGAGATTCTATGACAAATTGCAATTACCATGGCATTAAAAACAATCCTGCACTAAAATGGACATTTACATCCGATAAGTAGACCGGAAGAGAAACTCATAGATTGCTTTGTAATCACACTATTAGAGCAGCACGACGTGCAGTAAAACAGGGAATATGGTATCCTGTGCCTGGTGATGTGCATTTATGCAGAATTACCACATCTCAAAGTCGTCATTAAATGATCAAACTTTTTCCTTAATTTTGTGGAAGAGAGGGCTGTGTCAATGGCCACTGTTCTAAACTTAATCGAGGGAATTACAAGGCTGTGAAGACGGACATAACTAAATTGAACTGTAGAAATAGTTTGAATTGTAGGTCAACAGAAATCCAGTGAAAGACACTGTAGTGAATTATTTTGTTATTCATGAAAGCATTTTCAATTGAATAAGAAAGGTTATTTGGAATATTGCAAATATAAATTATCCATTCAAAAATTGATGGAGACAGAAAGCTATTAGAAATATGACAGTTAGACAAAAGCCTGTCACTGGGACAAGGAAAATCTATCATGAAGGAGGTTGTAGCCGGGAACTTAGAACATCTTAATGAATTAACCAGGTCAATAGGATTTTATGAATTGTAAATAATTAATTTTGTAATTCAGTAGACTCATTTGTGGAATTAACGATCAATGTGGTCAAAGACGAACATGCAGTTCCAGTGAAATATGAGTTCCAAAAGGCGAATGAGATTGTGACACATCAAAGTCCACCATGGCAAACGGCGAGCTCATGGGTCGGGGAACATATATTATTCCAGGCAGAAAGTATTTTGGTTAATGGAACTAGTTCAATCTTGCGTGGTTAAGTTACTGTGCTCTCAATTATTTACAATCCAAATCAATGGCTTGGATGTAGGGAGAAAATGCATGCTATCTAAATGTGACGATTTTACAAAGATAGGTATCAAAATACGTTGCAAGCAAAAAAAAAAGAGTTGAAAAGTGACATGTTAAGGGAATAGGCAGAGGTTTGGCAGATGGCGCACAACGTGAAAAAGTTTGACCTGTCCATTTTCACAGAGAATTAAACAACAGAATAATATTCATCTGGGTAGAAATAGTAAAGCATGAAGGGACAGGCCATAATGATAAATGAATCATAAATAAGTTAATCCGCAGATACCCAGTAAGACTGCAGAGCTGTTGGAAAGGGGAAATTTACTGCAAATAGAATTAAGAATTAAAATAAGGGGTTTACTGCAGCTCCACAGTGTCTGGGTGGGATCACACCTCCAAAATTGTGGGGCAGGACTGAAGGCTCGCCAGCCCCAGTATGAAGCTTCAGAAAGCTCGGTGTGGCCGGGGACCGAGCGGGATGTTCATCTGTGGAAAGTTGCCATCAGCAAGGCCTACAATCCCGTCAGCGGGCAGCATATAAGGGAGAACGTAATTGTGTTAGAAGTAGTTCAGAGAAGGCATAGCCCACTTATTACTTTGACAATGGACTTATGTTATGAATAAGTGATGCACGGGCTTGGCCTTTACGCGAGTTGCGAAAAAAAATGTTGTTACCTTCTTAGAACATATCAAAACCCGTGGTTACGTGACTTTTAGAAACGGAGGGGATGATTGAAATTAATAGAATCAGAGTAATTCAACGGCACTGAAGGAGAACATTCGTCCAAGCTTGTCGGCATTGGCATCCTAATTGGACATTCTGACCTTGCGCCATTTCCCTGCCTTTTCCCCGTTTCCCTGAACATTGTTAATTTTCAGTAAGCAGCTATTGCGCTTCTGAGTGCATCGATTGAACGTAACTGCGCTACAATTTCAGGCAGTGCATTCCAAACCCGAATCGCTCGTTGTTTAAAAAATATATATTTTTCTCATCTCACATTTGCTTCTTTTGCAAATCACTTTAAAACTGTTCCTCTCAATCTTCATCATTCCCAAGCGTGACAACTCATCTGCATCTGCTCCGTCCAGCACAGTTTGAACATCTCTATCTACTCTCCTTTTAAGGTTCTTCTCTCCAAGGAGAACAGCCCCAACCTCCCCAATAGATCCTCAATGCTGAAGCTTTCCATCCCTGCAGCCATTCGTTTAAGCGTTTACTGCACTCTCTTCAACGTTTTCACATTCTCCTTCTCACGTGGCGCCCAGAACTGTACACAATTTGCCAGCTGATCTCTGACGAGTGTTTAATAAAATTTCAGCATAACCTAACCGTTGTTGTACACGATGACAATTTTCATAAAGCCCAGCATATCATAGACTTTATGAACTGCTCTCAGCCTGTCCTACAATTTTCAATGTTCAATGGGCTGATAAACCAAGGCCTTTTTGCTCCTGTACCCCTTTCAAACTATCACCCCTCATTTTATAATGTCTCTACATGTTATTCCTGGCAAAATGCAGTACATCACTCTTTTCCATATCGAACTTTATCTGCCACATATCTGCCCACTCCACCAATTGTCCTTTTCCGCGTGAAGCTCTTTACCGTCCCCTCACAGTTCACAACATTCCCAAACTTCGTACCTTCCATATTTTTTTAAAAAATTCCCCCTCCACACCAAGATCTGCAACATAAATATATAGCATGCAAAGCAAGGGTCCCCGTACCGACCGCTGGGCCACTCCACGACAAACCTTCCTCCAACACGAAAAAATTCCATTGACCATTACTCTATGCTTCCTATTTTTCAGACATATTTGTATCCACGTTGCTATTCTTCCGTCTACCTATGCGCACTATTGTTCTCACAATCTATTGCATGGCACTGTCTCAAAAGCCTTTTGATCGTCCATGTACACCACATCAACAGCATTACCGTCACCGACATTTTAATTACTTCTTCAAAAGACCCCAGCCTTCGAGTTAAAAGGGATTTTCCTTTCAGAAATGCATGCTGGCTCTTCCTTATCAACATATTATGTTTTTCTATTCTGTCCAGAATAAATTTTCCGAGAACGTTCCCTACCGCTGAAGTTAAACTCACTGGTCAGTTATTGCTGAGCTTATCTTTACAAACATTTGTAAACAATGGGAAATGTTTGCTGTTCTCCCGTCATCGGGCAACGCTTCTCAATCAAGGAAAGAGTGAACGTTTATGGCCAGTTCCCCTGCAATTCCTATTTTCACTTCCTTCAAAACCCTGGGCTGCATTCCACCCAGTCCGACTGCCTTGCCAGTCCATTCAACAGTTCCTCCTAATCAATTTTGACCTATTCTACTGACGGAGCTTCTTTGTCTGTCACCATGCCCTGGGTAGCATCTAAATCCTTGATAAAGACGTATGCAATGTTTTCATTCGATACCGCAAAATTGGCTCCTTTGTGCATATGCAAAATGTGTTTTTAATCCCTAATCTGCCCTAGCACTCCTTTTATCAAACTTTTACTATTTATATGCCTAAAAAGATTATCAGATTCCCCTTTATATTGGCTGCTAGTCTGACCTTGGTAAGCCTTCTTCGCCTCTCTAAGATGCATTTTCACGTCGGCTCTGAACCTTTTTTTTAAATCTTCCTGGTTGTCAAGTATATTTTCTACCTGACACCTGATTTAAATGCATTCTTTCGTCTTTCTCTTAAATTCAATCTCCGTTTCCATCCAGGAAGTCGGTGGTTTGTTTGTCCTGCCAATCCCTTTTGATACAAGAAACCTGGCCTGTGCCTGAACCATTTCTTTCTTTAGCGTATCCCATTGTTCAGCGACGGATGTCCCTGCAAAAATATCATCCCACTCTATCTGTAACATCTCTTCTCTTGACCCAACAAAGTCGGCTCTCGAACATTTAATTCATTTTTTTTTCTTTGGATTGCCTACATTGATTTCTAACATCATCCTAAAATGCAAAAAATTACTGTCTCCTAAAAGTTCCCACATTGACATTTCATGTGCATTGCCTGCCACATTTCAAAATCCCGGTCCAAATGTATGCCTTTCCTTGTTGGATTGAACAAAAACTGCAGAAAATTCTTCTGAACGCAATCTAGGAACTTTTGCACCTCTACGGACACGGTTCAGTCTACATTCAGATAATTATAGTGTTCATTATAAAAACTCTGTAATGTTTATATCTCTCTGTAATTTCGCTGCAGGTTTGGTTTTCAATGTCCATCTAAAGATTAGGTCGTCCATAGACTATACTGGGTAATGTTCTGCATGTTTTTATTGTTCCTTAGCTCTAACCAAAGTGCTTTTGCCCTTGAAACCTCCAGAATATCTGCTTACTCCAGCAATGCAATGCTCCCCTTAACCACAATCACAACCCCTCTTCCTTTCTTTGATTTCCTATATTTTCTGAATACCTTGTAACTGGTAATATGGAACCCCAAGTTATGTCCTTTCTAGAGCCAAATCCCCGTTATCGGCTAAACATCATATTTTCACTATGTCAATCTGTGCCTGTAACTCCCCAACCTTAATAATTATACGCCGTGCATCCACATAATTGCATATTACTCTGATTAAAATTTTGTTAATTGCTCCCATACCCCCGCTTTATTTATTAACTAAATATTCTCTATACTAGTGCTATCTGTCCCAACCAGTATTTTGTGCAAACCAGGATTCCTCTGTAATATTTCCGCTTGATTCACTCACCCCTGCCGAGTTGTTCTAAGGTCTTCCGAACAGCACGAGACAAAAGCCCGTAAGAAATTTAGCCCAGCACTGTTCCAATGCAACGCATCTGGCTTTCAGAGGTGCCATCAGCGCCAAAGCCAGTCCCTGATCACCAGGAAGCTAAAGCGCCCGTCCAGCACCATCTTTACAGCCCCGCATTACTTTGTCGTATCCTTCTATTTCTGTACTCACTGGCACATGGCAGTGGGAATAACCAGGAGATTATAACATTTGACGTCTTGCTTACTATTTTCCTTCCTGGCTCTCAATGTTCCCTTTTCATACCTCAGTGATTGGTCCAAACTTTGGCCATGAACTCGGACTGATCGCCTACGCCCAACATCCCCACCCACGCCCCACCCCGCCTCCTAACAATATACTGCAGCCGATCGTAACACTCAATCTTTGCACCAGGGGGGCAACATGACACACTGGAGTAACATCCACGGTCAGCGAAACGCCTGTCTGCTCTCTTATTGATTAATTCCCCCATCACACTGCTAATTTTGTCTTCTTCCCCTCCTTTGCAGCCAAGACTCTCGTGTTCCACAAATGTGGGTCTGACTGCACTCTCATGAGGAATCCAGGGCCTCGCCAGCTTCCAAGACAGGAAACCGATTTGTACTTAGAGCCCAGGGCGCCCAAGCACGACCTGCTACCTTTTTTTTGGACTGACCGGTGGTACCTCATTCGCTCCCTTTGTCGAGGCGCTTCAAACTGAGTTCAAGGATTTATTTTAATAAGAACACATGCATATAAGCTGCAGCCGACGAAACTGTCTGTTTTGCCCACCGCATCAGAGAACCTCTACCCCACTGAATTAGGCTTCGAGAAGATTAAAAATGCAGCGCAATGCCAAATTACCACGGGAATCTAAGGCTTTCAGAGAGGACAGGTTGACATACATCGATCTCAGAATGATAAAATTTATCATATGTCACCTTGATGCGGCAGGGCTATGCTGTCTTCTTTATGTTTTCATTTTAATAACGCGTATCTGAAACACAGTGAAAAAAAGAACATTAGGCTCCTTGTGGACTGAACATTTCTCTCTTCCATTTCGTGGTTTAATGAGGACATGTACCTGTTGACCGTTGTGAGCTACCTGCGTGTGTATTCTTTACCTGAACTCAGTCTATCCTGAATATTTTCGATATGATACAGCTGGCAACCATGTCCATCTGCCTATGGCATAGAAGTTCAACTGTTAAGATTCAACAATGTGAATTTACTCTTGGTGACCGGCGGAGTATGGGAGGGGCAGTGAGGTGGGCGAGGTCGGCTCTAGTGGTTGTCATGATGAAGACAAAGCAAGATGTACAGGTAAGCAATATACACGAATCAAAAAAAATGTTTTAGCGGAGAAGGATCGATTTAATGGCATAGAAGCAATAAAAACTTACTTGCTGTTACGACAACAGGCGATGTTATTAGCTGAGCTAGCCAAATCCAAAAGGGAAATTTGTCTTTATGATCATAACCTCTCTTATTTATCTGGTAAACAAGGGATCGAATGCCTGAATCCAAAATCACAGACTCCCATTTTTTTAAGCTTATTAGCACCAAGAATTTAGAGTTAAGTGTGAAAGATTAATTTATACATTTAAAACAGTCTTAATAAAAATACAATCACCAACACCGCCTCACTGCCCCCACCAACAGACACACCTCGCCCCTCCTCCAATAGAAAAAAAGAAAAACACTGGGAGGAATACTCAAGTAAACAACCTGGTAAACAGCCAGGCAACAGCTCGAGTATAGATTGTTAACGGTTAAAATCCGGCAGTAATACCCAAGGCAAAACTACTGTCAATTTACTGAATGGTAAACCACACCACTTTTTAATTGTTTTTACTCTGTTGTGGAAAGGGTAACCAGTTCAGAAACAGACTACAGTATGAAATCATTTGCCTTTTTGGGTTGAAAATGTATGGCTGCTTAATTTTTTTTCTCAGCAGAGAGGTTTTATAAGGGCGTGTACCACTCACAGCTACACTACTGAGATCAAGATATTCCCTTCAATATTCTTTTTCCCCCTATATCTTAGATTACATTATGCCAGCTCAACTTTTCCAAAATATGAAAAAAAATCTGGTATCTTTACCTATCATCTTCACTTCCGGGAAAACAAAATTTAATGAACTTCCTTTTTTCACTAAGAAGCATTTTAAATTTGTAAAAGTTCCCTTTGAAATCTAACAGCTGAAAAGTCAAGCTGATACTAACACATCATGCAAGTTTTTGAACGGAACCTATTTATTTTTAAATCGACTCCACCAGAAACTCGAATAAATAATGCAAACAACTGAGACCTTTAGATTTAATTGCTCAAATCCCAAGGAACAGCAGTCTTTCCTAGCCTCGCCCCCCACCGCACCCCCGGTTTAATTAATCAAGGACACACACACACATGCACGCACAGACACACAGGCACGCTCTTCATCCCAGAACACCCACATTATCCCAAAGATGTTTCAAAAACAACATCCAGCTTCACAGGTCCCTGAACAGAAAATGGTCAAACGTATTATTTCAAAAACGCTTTTTGTATTTTCAAAGCAACTTCGTAATTCTAATCATACACGTCTACACATTAAGCATATTACTCCATGTTGTATAGTTTAAACCAAGGAAACAAATATGGAATTATTTTTACAATACTAAAGATCACGCCATTCCATTCACAATTTTCCAACGTCCAGGCCCTTATGAATTTAAACTCTTCACAAAGCTTCTGCCAGATGTACACTTTCTATACACATCAATACACTCTACCGGAACAGACCAGTGCTTTAATCTCGAAACATTTCCAGAAACTTCAAAAAGATGGGGTGAGCAAGAGCAACTGTGCCTGAAGAGTGGCTTGGAACTTGTAATTCGACATGCTTCTAACCTAAAACCAAATTAAAGTCATTTTATACATGACTAATTCCATCTTTTGATGCACGTTAAAATTCCATGAGAAACCCCCGACTGGTTTCTCACGTTCAAGTTCATCGTCTTGTGGTAACTCAGCACCAAATTCACGGGCACCAACTATTAGGCTGCGTTGTAAAATCAGGAGCTGCTAGAAGTGGTGTAGTAGGTAGTACAGCCTTGAAGATGTCAAACACAGTTTGACACGTACATACCTGTTGCTATCTTATGTGCTTTTTTCCGCAATCCAGTCAGTGGAGTAGCTACTTTGCTGAAATTTGACATGAAGGTCCGATGAAATCCGCTAATCTCCTGAAATCAAAGACCTTCCCGTATCCTTGTAGGCACTGGGAGCACTGCAATAACTGATTTGGAGGGGAAATTCCAAGCAGTGATGTTCCCAAGTGTCGGCTGCCCTTGGCCTTCTATGAGGTAGTAGCCGTGGTCGTGGATTTGGAAGGTTTTGTAGAAGGAACGGTCATGTGTTTCTGCAGTACATGTTCTATATGTTACATACCCGGCTACTGTGCATCGTTTGTGGATGATGTGAATGTTTGTGGATTCAAGTGGGCTGCTGTTTCCTGGGAGGTGCCAAGCCACTTCAGTGTCGTGAGTGCTGAAAACAACCAGGAAAGTGCAGAGATATCCCTCACGCTCTAGATGTTTGCCTTGTAGAGAGTGGACAGTTATTGGGGGGTCAGGACATGGTTTTACCGTAGCACAATTCCTACCCTCTCTCCTACCCTCTCTCCTCCACTTGCAGCCACAGTATTAAGTTGGCTAGCACAATTCAGTTGCTAGTTAATAGTAACACCCAGGATGTTGATTCCGTGATGGTAATTCCCTCGAACATCAAAGGGCGAAAACTGGATTTCCTCTTGTTGAAGGTAGTCATTACTTGACACTTGTGAGTTGTGACTGTTATACAAAGTGTGAATATTATCCAGGTCTGCTACATTTGGACATGGATATGCTTCAGTACCTGAGGAGTCGAGAATGGTGCTGAGCATTATGCAACCATCAGCGAACATCCCCAGTTCTGATCTTATGATAGAAGGAAGGTCATTGATGAAACAGCTGAAATGGATGAACTGCGGGCACTACCTGAGGAACTCCTGCAGTGATGTCCTGTTGCTGAGATCACTGACCAACAGCAACAACAACCATCTTCCTATTTGCTAGGAATGACTTCAACAAGCGAAGACTTTTCCCCCTGTGTCCCATTGTCTCCAGTTTTGCTAGAGATATTTGATGCCAAACTCGGTCAAATGCTGTCTTGATGTAAAGGGCAGTCACTGTAAACTCACCTTGGGATTGCAAATCTTTCATCCATGTTTCATCTAGGGTAGCAATGAGGTCAGTAGTGGATTCACCCTGGCAGAAACGAAATTGGACTTGAGTGAGCAGGGCATTTGTAATCAAGTGGCACGTGATAGCACTGTTGACTATCCCTTCCAACACATTACTGAAGTACCAGAGTAGGCTGACGGGGTGGTTACTGGATGGGTTTGATTTGTCCACAGTTTTCTGTAAGACTTACCCTAGCAACTTCTCACATAGCTGGTTGGATGCCAGTAATGTATTTGTACTGGAACAGCTTGGCTAGGTGTGTGGGAAGATCTAGAGTACAGTTTTTATGTATTATTGTCATAATAAAGTCAGTGCCCATATTCGCTGTAGTATCCAGTGCCCTCAGCCGTTTCTTAATATCACATAGAGCGAATATAATTGGCTGGAGACTGCCATATGTGATTTTGGGGGCCTTCAGATCAGAGATGGATTGCTCAGTCGGCACTTCAGATGAAGAATTTTGCGAACGCTCCAGCCTTGTATTTTCCACTGATGTCCTGGGCTCCTCCATAACTGAGGATGGGGAGATTTGAGGACCCTCTTCTTCTAGTGTGTTATTTAATTTTCCACTACCATTCACCACAGGATGTAGCAGGACGACAGATTTTAGGCCTGAATAAATTAGCTGTGGGATCGTTTATTTCTGTATATCATTTGCTGTTTATGTTGTTTGACAGACAAGTACTCCTGTGCTTTAGCTTCACCAGGATAACGCCTGCATTTCAGATATGATTGGCATTGTTCCGCACAGGTCCTCCCGCACTCTCCGTTAAATACTGTTGATCACCTGGCTTGAATGCTAATTGGAGATTTCGAGAAATGCGGGGCCATGAGGTTAATGATTGTGTTCGAGTACAATTCTGCTGCTGCTGATGTACCTCAGCGGCTCATGAAAGTCCACTATTGTTTTCCCAGATAAATTGGAAATGTATCACTTACGGAATAGTAGGAGTTCCAAACAGCACAATAGAGGGTATCCTCGATGTGAAGGCGGAATTTGGTCTCCACAATGGCTGAGCGGTGGTCATTCTTACCAATACTGTAATCAACAGATTCACCTATGGCAGGCAGGTTGGTGAGCATGAGGTCACGTGTAGTTTTTTCCGTGTGTTGGGACCCTCATAACCTACCACAGACACAGTCCAACAGTCATTTAATTTAGTAATCAGCCAGCTTGGTCATTAATGCTGCTACCGAGCCTAGCATTGTGATGGTGGCGGCTAGGATATTAACTGTCAGTTATGACTCCGTGAAGATGCATTTGTCAGGCTGTTTTTTGACGAGTCGTTGAGGCCGCTCTCCCAGTTTCTATCTCAGAAGTTAGTAAAACGCACTTTGCAGGGCCGACAGGGCTGCAATTTCCATTTTTGTTTCCGTTGCGTCGGCCGATGCTGGGTTGTCTGTCTGCTTTCATTCCTTTTTTGGGACTTTTTAGCGGTTTTTTTCTTTGATATCTTAATGGAATAAGAGGCAATTTAAAACCAACCACATTTCTGTAGCCCTGTAGTCAATTGTTGTCCAGACCAGCTAAGCAAAGCAGATTTCGTAACAAAAGGGTGTTCGTGAACCTGAGGGGCATTTACAACAATCGCCATGTTTTATTACAAAACCTATTATTTTTGATGAATTGAAAATGCACTACTGGGTTTCAACCCCGGCAACCAGAATGCTGACGTGCTTTCTCTTTATTTTTTTTTGGGGGGGGGCGTTGCTGGGGGCGGAGGGGGTGTGGTGTGTGCGGTCGGTGGTCTGCTGGTATTATGCACTTCGTGATAATAATTAACCAATCACCTCTGAATTGCAGTAGCTATGTCATATGTGTTTTAACCGACATACTACTAAAACATTTGCGACCCATCAACCTCCTGTTTTTTTTCACGTTTTACCTACTGCTCGTTGCTATCTTGCTAATTTTCTTAAAATATGAGGATACGCTCCATCATGATTTAGTGGGTTTATGAAATCTGACTGTAAATATTTTATATCATTATTAGTATTGAAATAGAAAGTTTCTCTAGCATTTTAATTTCTTCTTGTTATAAACTTTCGAACTGATCGGCCCTCTTGCAAAATGCTGAAGTAAAATGATGATCTAAAATATACAAATGTTTCATTTTCCATTTTCTACCCGTAATTATATCCTTGCTGTCCAATAATTGCACAAATTCCTTCTAGATCTTTTTTTTTTCTTGCGCATGTAGCAGACTTAAACATTGTATTTGGGTTCCTCTGTAATTATTTTCAGTCACTCTTTTGCTGACTACTTGTATGCTTGACTTCTATTATCAGCATTGTATCATTTCCCCTGTCATGCAGTACACATTTTTTGTCCTTGCCACTCGTCTGTTTAAACTAACTCGTAATTTCTGATTATGTCAATAGTACAACATTAATGTTTCATTTTTACGATATTGATGTAAAATGATGTTGTCTAACGCTTTCAGACAAATTTGAAATGTTTATAATTGCCATTCAAATCATATTCTAAATTGTTCTCGATTTCATTTCTAAATTTCTGACTGTCAACAAGATTATCCATTTAACCTGTCCAAATGTATTTTCATGCGAATTTATTTCCAAATCATATCCTAAATTCTAGTGCATTATGCTCACAACTGTCAGTAGTGAATTTTGGTGTGTGTATAAGTGGGGGGCCGGGTTGGGGGTGGAGCCAGAGGTTGTTGTAATTTGGGTGCAATGCCGCTGTGGTCAATATCATTGGTTTGGGCTGAATTTGGAACCTGCCTCCTTTGCCTAACCTTCATGGATTTCGTGGTGCTGTGGGTATGATCTGCCTTAAGGTGAAAAGTCAATAGCTCAATTTAATAATTATATCTGCCTTATGCACATAGGAATACTAAAATAATAATACTCCTTCCTATGGAACTTAACTATTTTGTGGAACTTGTGTTTTCATTTATCGAAGCTTTAGAGAGCTTTAATGAGTCTAAATAGTTTGCACGATGTATTTGCATCGTAGTTGACGTTTAAACTACTGAGTACTTACAAAATTTCCGTTCTTTATTTCATGTCTCTAGTGTTCGAAGAATGCTGCTTTAACGTGATAGGTTGAGCTTTGAAAGCCTCATACATATTGGTCACTACAATTAAGTCATAAAGAGAAGATAAATGTCAGATCCATTTGATTCACTTCCTTTTCTGACGAAGGTATTGGGAAAAGTATAGCCCACATTATGGACACAAATCATGCAATAACGTGCAATGCACAGTGAATTCAGCCAGAATTCCCATCTGTCTCTGATTATTCTGTAGTCCATCATTTCTGTGAATTCATTATTTCCAGAATTTGTTCAATGTGCACTATCCCGGTCAGCCGACGATAACAAATCATGGAATCAGCATTAATTGTTACAACATTTGCAGGAAAATGTAATACATGTAATGTAACGAGTGTACAGGGTTCAAAGTTGGATTGACTTTACTTTCAAAGAATATTTATTTTTTAAAAATTGCTCAATAACTTTCTACAGTTTACACTGATTTCTGTTGTTACATTAATGAGAGGACTGTGGAAATGTAGCGCTCTGTGCAAGGAAAAATAATTATCCTGCAGGCAATTATACTTGAGTTCTTTTGAATCGTTATAGCAAAACGTGCACTACGAGGGTTGAAGATACAACAACCGCCGGATTTGCACGAACTCACGATGAACAAGTACAATTTGCCTAATATTAACAACAAAAACAGAATTAGCTGGAAAAAACTCATAGGTCTGCCAGCATGGGCGGAGAAGATAAGAGTTGATGAGTTGACGTTTTGAGTCCTCATGACCCTTCAGCAGAACTCGGTGAATCCAAGGAGAGAGGTGAAATATAAGCTGATTTAAGGTGCGGGGGGCGGGAGTGGTTGGGTGGGGGGTGGGGGGAGACAAGTGGAGGGGGGGTGGTGAGGTTTTAGGGACAAGCAAGCAGTGATAGGGGCAAATAAACAAAATATCTCAGACAAAAGAACAAAAGAACATGGAGGTGTTGAAGTTGGTGATATTATCTAAACGAATGTGTTAATTAAGGATGGATGGGAAGGCACTCAAGGCATAGCTCTTTTGGGGGTGGCGGACGGGCATAAAAGATTTAAAAATAATGGAAATTGGTGGGAAAAGAAAAATCTATATAAATTATTGGAAATAAACAAAAGGAAGGAGGAAGAAACAGAAAGGGGGTGGGGATGGAGGAGCGAGTTCAAGATCGAAAGTTGTTGAATTCAATAATCATTCCAGAAGGCTGTAAAGTGCCTAGTCGGAAGATGAGGTGTTGTTACTCCGGTTTGCGTTGGGTTCCGCTGGTACAATAGCAAGCCAAGGACAGTCATGTGGGCAAGAGACCAGCGTGGAGTGTTAAAATGGGAAGCAACAAGGAGGTTTGGGTCATTCTTGCGGACAGACCGCAGGTGTTTTGCAAAGTTTACGCTTGGTCTCTCCAATGTAGAGGAGACCTGCTGAAGGGTCATAAGGACTCGAAACATCAACTATTTTCTTCTTAGCCGACGCTGCCAGACCTGCTGAGTTTTTCCAGGTAATTCTGTTTTTGTTTTGGATTTCCAGCATCCACAGTTGTTTGTTTTTATCTTTTTGCTTAACATTAGTTGTATTTCAGATCGAGAATGCAAACATGTCCTGTGCACAATGAGTTAATCTCATTAACACCACGATAGTGAATTATTTACAGTTATGTAAAATAATCATGAAAACCCAGTGCTACACGACATGTCATGTAAACTTCCCTGAACACAAATATTTAATGCATCATCTGTTATATCGGTAATCATACACCACATGGGCTGCATCGTTCAGGAAAGCAGCTCACCACCACCTTCTCAGTGGCAATTTGTTATGGCCAAGAAATTCTGGCCTAACCAGCGAAGCTCACATGTTTTGAGTAAATTAAAGAAATGTTGTTTATCTGCAATATTCGTGAATACTTGTTTATTTATTGCTGCATCTCTAAGCGTTTTTCTACTCTTTGTTCTCCTTTGCTCAGTATCTTGAAACCCACGACAGTAAACGTATGTTCTAATGCTTCAACGTTCTTTATATATTTTTCAGTCCGTTAGATATTAATTTGAAACAAACTGAAATGAAGGGTAAAAGGAAGAAATAAATGAGAAAATAGCATACGTTATTGCATTAAAAGGCCAGCCTAAGCTAAGTCTTAGATATCTGCGTAAACATGCGTGATCCATATTGATATGTGATTATTCTTTCACAACACATAAGTTGAAACTCATAAACCTCATGCATGGCCTCAGTTTGCTCTCAGAAATAATGTCAGATTAGATTTCTTAACACAAGTCTCCAAAGGAACATTAGGTGTTCACGTTTTTCTCAGCTTTCAACAAAATTGTTTAAGTTGCCTTTAGCATTGCCCATTTATCATATTTTAGTGATAGCGGATACAATATCCATCGTCAGGTCAACTTATAAATAATCCCCTTTCACATTCAGCAATATTTTTATTTCGACTTCGAATCTAATCCTTTGCTAACTCCTTTTTGCACAAATAAACCTTATCCCTTCAGCCTTTTTCACATTTTCTGCTGAATTTCTAATCCTCTTTCCTGACTCAATTCTCTAACATGTTCTTCGCTCGGCTTAAGAGTGTTTTAGATGTAAATCCACTCTCTGAAAATCCAATTTTATGTGAATCAATCCTTTTGCATCGTGACAACTGCAAACGCTCAAAGATTTTTGAGGGCAGGGTCACTTACGTTGCGTGATCAAAATGAGGTAGTGTTAATTCTGTCCCCGGTGAGACCCCAGTGACCTGCTGGAATGCGCCAAAGAAGTATTAATACAATCGACTTACGTAGTTAATAATAAGCATTGGCACATATCAAGGGTTACATTTTAACCTGTTTTGATGAAAACTTTTCCAGGGTAATTGTGTACAAAAAAATGGAAATGCTGGCGAATAGCACGGATGTCCAGTTGCACCACCACCCCGATTCCCAGCGTGTGTTGCTAGAAATTTCGTTTGAAAAAATCCTCGGGCAGTTCTTGAATGAAAGCGTGTTTAGTGAATCTGTGTATCAGGTGGGTTCCATACCTAATAAAATGGCTTCATGATAATTTCTACATTAGATTACAGTGTGTAACAAATGTGTATGCAAGTAAAAAAATGGTCAACGCTCTTTTGCTGCATCCCTCGTCAAATCCATGAAATTAATCGTAGGTTTCAGTGTAAAAAGTGTTGAAACTGCCCTTTCACTATACCTTGCCACACTTATTTTTTTTTTTAAATCTGGAAATGTTAATACATTCAGTAAATAGTAACACAATAGTCTAGCTTGGAATATCATTTTTGTCCCTCTCTGGGAGCGATGATTTGGCACTGCCTGATCAATGAATTTCCCACATGCGAACAGCTTTTGGACTCTTCTCTAGGTCAGTCAATTTAATCTCTGTTCATACACCCCGACATAACGAAAGAGAATGTGGCCAGGTGCTGGAAAACCTGTACGATATTTTGGATTGGTGCAATGAATGGCTTGGTTAAGAGCACTGAATGGCTACCTTCAAAAAGAGTGCCACCAAAGCATCCCATTAACATTCGCTGACAATTCCAACGACAAATTCAACAGTATCAAATTGTTAGAGACAGCACTTAATCCAGCTCTGATATTTGTTTCCCAAATGTTTTGTCCTTAAATTAATTTCGGGGGGATCTCTATGAAGTGGCTTGGTGGACTTTAGATTTTGGCTGCCTAGAGATATGACGTCCTACCATAAGAACAATTGACTTTAATAGCAAGGGTGCAGAGGAGCTTTCATATTGCCTCGACTGTTATCATTTCGTGAGATTTCACTGCGTTTTCATATATTGAGCGCCCACAGCACACCTTCAGCTAATACCGTGAATCTTGATCAAACCTCTAATAACAATCTACATCTATTTTCACGTCAGGAAACAAATTCAGGATAACGATGATAATATTCAAGTTTTGATGAAATCTATGCCTACCTGTGATTTTCATGCACTAAAAAAGCACCCGTTTGTTTCCAATTCAGAATGGTGTGAGCTCCTGCTAGTGGAGTTTTCATTAAGAAATATCTTACATTCCTCGTCTCATTATCCCTTCAGATCATTGTAGCCTCTCCACTTGTCTAACATTTGACAAGCACAATTTTCACACCGAATTGAAAATACCCTTAATTATAAAATCAAAAGTTTCATACATGGAAGCGGCCAATCGCAAGATGAACCCAGTTGATGAGATATGTAACCTTCTACCTTAACTGCAAATAAATGTGGTGACCTTGACTGGCAAGATTGCCCCAGGACAACAGCAATGTTCATTTACTCTTCCTACACAGATACCTGAATCCAATTTGGTATCTTCCGACAGAAGTTTGATTGAAGGTAGAAAATTGCAAGGAATCAAATATGAATGCCTATAACCGTCATCGCACATGTTGCTTTAAAGCCGTATAATCCATCACTCTCGAAGTTTTAAGTTCATAGAAAGAGTAACAAACGATTACATAATTAAGTGCAGTATGTTTCCCATTAATGGGCGATTGATTTATCCGTCGCTCAATTGATGGCATGCTGCCATCTGTATCTCAAATTTACACATTTAATTCGCAGTACAGAGCACCAGCTCAATAATTAGTCCTGATAATTCAGTGCAGCACTCGATTGTCTGAAGTTCCGTCTTTTGCTTCAGATTTTAAATCGACGCCTCATCTGCCTGTGTATCTAAGGTATCACATAGCTCTATTTCGAAGAGAAGCAGGGGCGTCCTTTTGACTATTTATACATCAATTTGTACCATCAAAAGCAGATCGTGGTCACATTGTTATTTGCGAGAATTTCTTGAGCTCAAATTAGGTAACCTGCATCCCACATTTCAAAACATATTACATTGACAGAAAGAATAAAACCATATATGATATAAAGTGCTTTGAAAAATTCGCTGGACTTGAGAAGTGCAATACAAATACAAGTTACTATTTGCATTTTTTGATTAAATTCGTGAGTTACCTAAGATCCTCTTCTCCTTCTGGCCCAGTTCTCCGATGTCCACAAAGTCATGAGTGGCAAAGTAGTTGGTGGAAGGGCAAAACTAACATGCCTTGTTCCAAAACGATAATTGGGAAGGAAAATTAAATAATCAAAACACAGATGTATTAACATTATCTATATAAATTGCAATAACAAGTTTGAAAATTGACGTGAGGGATTATTTGCATCAGTGATGCGCACATCTGTGATACTTATTGATCAATGTACTTCACATCCGTCAGAAGCTGAATATGATTTGGTATATGTTGGGATAGCAACAGAAAAAGAGAAGCGTAGTTGGGATGGAGGAAACTTAGTAAGGATGGTACTAAAGTGATATAGACATTAGGCTATCAAAAACATAGAAAATTGTTTCTGGTAATTAGATCCTATCTGGGACTCTATTTACATGGGCTCTATTGAATGCATATCTGAAGCACGACTAGAAATGGAAATGCAAGTTAGTGAGGTTACGATAAAGGTTACTGCAGGAAGTAAATGCATAATGAACACGTGTACCACATGCATCATAAGACAAATTTGAAGAAAGAATGTTGTAAATAAAATAGTTGTTCAAATGAGAGCGAGAAAAGGAACATGCCTATGAAGATCATTATTTGATTTTATAAGTTTTCCTACATGTTGAATTAAGTCGATGCTAGAAATGAGTTTAAACATTCAATGGTGTTAATGGGCCGTTAGATGGGCTGCTAGTGCATTATCAATGCGTCCCATGCTGCTTGACGAACAGGAATCTTTGTTATATTGAATTGCAAACATGACAGCTGTCTATTGAAAGACCAGAAACAATGAAAAATACAGGAAGAGGCCCTTCAGCCATCCAAGTCTGTGCCGATTATATTGCCCATCAATTAAAACACTTTGCACTTCCAGGGTCCGTATCCCTCTATCCCCATCCTATTCATGTATTAGTCAAGCTGCCTCTAAAACACCACTATCATACATGCTTCCACCACCTCCTGTGGCAAGGAATATCCGACATTCACTATCCTCTGCATAAAAAAACTTGCCCTGCACATCTTCTCTATAGTTTTTTCCACTCATCTTAAATCTATGTCCCCTAGTAATAGACTTTTCTGCCCTGGAGGAAAAAAAAACTTCTGATTATCTACCCTGTCCATGACAATCATAATTTTGTAAATATCTATCAAGTCACCCCTCAATCTCCATCCCTCCAGTGAGAGCAATCCGAGTCTCTCGAATCTCTCCTCATAGCTAATAAGCTCCAGACCAGACAGCATCCTGGTAAACATCCTGTGTACACTCTCCAACGTCTCCATATCCTTCTGTTAATGTGGCGACCAGAATTGTACAAAAATATTCCAGATGTGGCCTAACCAAAATTCGATAAAGCTGCAGCATGACTTCCCAGCCGTTATTCTCAATACCCCTGCAAATGAAGGCAAGCTTTCCATATGCCTTCCCGGCTACCTTATCCAGCTCCCTTGCCCCTTTCAGTGACCTGTGGACCAGTAAACCCGATCCCTCTGTCCGTCAATGCACTTAAGCATTCTCACATTTACTGTATAATTCCTGCCTGTATTAGACCTCACAAAATGCATTACCTCGCATTTGTCCGGTAAACTCCATCCAAAATATCTTTGCCCAAGTATCCAATGATCAATATCCTGTTTTATCCTTTGAGAATCCTCTTCACTATATGCAACTCCTCCAACCTTACTGTCGTCTGCAAACTTACTAATTAGCCCAGTTACTTTTTCATCCAAATCATTTATGTATACTACAAACAGCAAATGTCCCAGCATTGATCCCTGCGGAACCCTACTAGTCACACCTCTACATTCAGAAAAGCACGCTTCCACTGCTAACCTCTGTCTTCTATAACCAAGACAATTCTGTACCCAATTTGCCAGCTCAACTATGATTCCATGCGATTTTACATTATATTCCAGTCTGCCTTGAGGGACCTTGTCAAAAGGCTTATGGAAACCAATGTAGATAACATCCACTGCCCTTCTATCGTCGATCATCTTCGTCACTTCTGGGAAGAACTCGATCATGTTATTGAGACACGACCTCCCCTTCACAAAACCATGATGCCTCTCACTAATATTCCCGTTTTCTTTCAAATGGTAGTAAATCCTGTCACGAAGAATCTTCTCCAATAATTTACCTACGAATCTCCTCCCTTGCCTCCTTCAGTACTCTGGGGTCGATCCCACCTGGCCCTCGGGTCTTATCCACCTTAATGTTCTTCAAGACACCGAACATCTCTTCTTTTTTATCTCACCATGATCTGGGTTATCTAAAAATTCTTGCCTTGACAAATTGACCACTTAGTCCTTCTCTTTGGTGAGTAATGAGGAGAAGTATTCATTTAGTACAGCTTCAATTTAAATTCATGAAACCACTTCACGATCTTTCCACATTCTAGCCAATAATGATGTTTTTTTCACTGAACGCTATTCCATGTGTCGTATATTTTCCCCTTAAAAGTTTCATTTTACGTTTTTGCTTGACTCATCGGTAATCATTGATCTCTTTCACTCTCTGTGTCCTTGAACTCCCCAGAGATCTCCAAGTTCCACAAATTATATTGTCTTTCAGATTTCCAAATTTCTGTGCCCAACGAATTACAAAACATTTTCTTCTTCTGGTCAATTTTGCAGTTCTGTTACGTTAATGCACCTCCCGCCTCCTCAAATTCTATCTAATCTGCTGAGCACCTGCATTTTTTTTATTAGATTTCGAAAGCGGTTCCCTGTGATACTTATGTCCAACCTTGCAATTCAATCGTGAAACGTATTCAAATCCCTAAAGGTATCCAAACATTCTCTGCTTTTTTGACGAAACTTTTGTTCACCTGCCCTAATGTGGCTTGGCTGCTAATTGATTCTGGGTAATTTATCTTATAAGACAACTCTCCGTGTTTTACTTCTTTGAAAGCAAGATATAAACGCAGTTTTTCTCCCCCTTTCGATATCATTTGGTTTCCCCGTCCTCGAGGTCATTTAAAAAAAATATTTTCTTCAGTATGATAGTTTGTAAATCGAAACGCTACCAAAGAAATACATAAATCAATGCTACTCATTAGTTTTTTTCATTATTTGTTTTAATACGGTTGTAATATGTTTTATGGAAATCAAATGTCGAGGTGAATCGTTGTCCAGGAACTAAGTTTCCCAACTGATTATAGTTACAATGCTGGACAAGGGAGCTTATGGCGATAAAACGTTGTGGACGCTACTTCATGAGCTGCAAGAAAAGAAGCATAAAAGGATGTTGCCAGAGGAGTGTAGGTCAAGCGCAAACAGAGAAGTGGATCTGAAGCGTTGTCTCAAAAACAAACTTGACAAAGGTATTTTCCCACATTAATGCAAAAATGCCTTTAACATGGAAGGCAATAATAATAATGGTATTATTACCAATCATCATGAACCTCATCATCATCATTATTATTATTGGTGTATGGGATAAGGTGTTTCTGGGACTTTCTTTTTCCCCTTTCCTACCATTTCCTTGAAAGAGTTGCAGTCCAAATGCTCTCTTGCACCACTGCTCTCGATATGTTTCCTGCAGTTTCCTGGGTCCTAGCATTTCGTTTTCGCTCCCTATGTTTCTCCGCATCTCTATTTCACTTTCCCCCTTTTATGATGCCTAACAAATCCTACTTATTTGTCCAAGCATTTGATCATCTGATTTAATATCTCCAAATATAGCTTTACCTCATACATTTTTTTAATGCTGCTGGAAAGCGCTCTGGAATGTTTCATTACATTAAGCACGCTTTAGGCATATCACTCATTGTTGTTGATGATGTTGTAGGTTATACTCGTTGTGCGTTTATGGAGGATGTTTCGGGTTAATGTCTAATTCAGTGGAATGCAATTCATCTGGAGGATCTTTTGCGGGAAATTCAGTTCTAGTGATATTATTAATATTAATTAGCGAGCAATGCACACTAGGCAATCGACATTAATGTTGTTGCTGTAATTTTGGTCCTTATTTCCAATGTAAACTCAAAAGGCTAATGTATTGCCGAAACTTTAATTATTTCCCACTAAATGTTATTAATACAAATGCAGAAATGATCGGTTAAACTGTTTCATAACAGGCTATTTAAAATGAATAATTTAACTCCTATGTCTTAGCAAATTTTGCAGCTAGATTATTTGCTATGAAGAAAGGTGGACTATATGTGTACGCACGTTTATGGAATTATAAATAGATTCAACAGTTTAACATAAAATGCGTGACATTCGAAGTCAGTGTGCATATAAAACTGGGGGCAACATACTCTTCACTTATTTTACATTGAGTTGTATGCGCCCTTCCTTTTTTATTCAACTGACTTGATTTCTTTGCATCTTGCACTTCCCGTAATTGACCATTGCCTCACATCCTATGTTGCTTTTGTACATTTGCAGAAGTGTTAAGCTGCACTACACTCGCAAATATGATAACAACTTACTTTGAACATTATAACCTATGTATGTACAAGAACACACAAACAGATTACACAAACAGAGGGAAGCGAGAGAGAGAGAAATAGACGGAGGGAGAGAGAGAGAGATAGAGAGAGAGAGAATGAGAGAGAATGAGAGAGACAGAGAGAGAGAGAGAGAGAGAGACGGAGCGACCTATGCATACACGTAGATATTTGCATTCACTCATACTCATGAAACCTTATGAATCCGGAAATGCACATCATACACAGTTACACAGGTAACAGCCATGCTGAGACAGAATGTTTTCTTAATGAGGCTTAGATGTGGTTTGACACCAGGAGCATGGGAAGGCTGAGCAGTGTCAATCATAGGAGTGTTTGAGGGGGACAGTGTAGAGGAAGTTTTACCCTGTTTCTAACACCTTGCTGTAGCAGTCCTGTTTTCTGAACGCTTGTGTTCACGTTCATAAACATGTATTCAAAAGCTCAAATAAATATAACACAAATGTCTAATATTATTACGGATGATTGCATAAGATGCTCCTTTCAGCATTATTATTAGGGAATTAACAAAAACAGTGATATAGAAAAAATATCAGACACGGTAAATGATTTTCATTATGACTCATGTCTCAACATTGTGTCAGAATCTTAAAATGAATATTTTTCATGATCCATAATACATTGAACCCATTCACAACACAGCCATTTCACTCAATTATTCCATACTCTGTTTTAGACTAGGATGAACGTGTCTTCACTTTTGAATGGATTTGTTTTTTTTTTTTGTTTGTTTGTTTTAAGGTTGCGGTTAGATCTCAGCTTGTATGATTGAAATTAGGTTTTGTGATTTTCTTTGAGAAGCAATAGGAGCGGGTATTAGGAAAGGAGGCTCATTAACACATCTTCCATTGCAGATCTGTTTTTTTTCTGAATTCATTCCAGAAGACCATAAGACATAAGGGCAGAAATTAGGCCATTCGGCTCATCGAGTCTGCTCCACCGTTGAATCATGGCTGAGAAGTTTCTCAACCCCATTCTTCCGCCTTCTACCTTTAACCTTTGATCCCCTTACCAATCAAGAACCTATCCATTGCGATCTTAAATACACTAAATGGCCTGGCCTCCACAGCCTTCTGTGGCAATGAATTCCATAAATTCACCACTCTCTGGCTAAATTCATTACACATTATATATGTTCTAAAAGGTCTTCCCTTTACTCTGAGTCTGTGCCCTCGGGTTCATGTCTCTCCTACTAATGGAAACATCTTCCCCACGTCCTCTCTTTTGAGACCTTTCAGTATTCAGTAAGTTTCAATCAGATCCACCCTCATCATTCTAAACTCCATCAAGCATAGAACCAGAGTCCTCAAACGTTCCTCATCGGTTAAGCCTTTCAATCATTGGACCATTTTCGTTAACTTCCACTGGACACTCTCCAGGGCCAGCACATACTTCCTGAGATACGGGGCCCAAAATTGCTCATAATATTATAAATGTGGTCTGACCAGAGCCTGATAAGGCCTCAGTAGCACCACTCTGCTTTTATATTCTAGACCTCTCAAAATAAATGCCAACGTTGCATTTGCCTTCCTAACTACTGCGTCAACATGCAAGTTAACCTTAAGAGAATCCTGTACTAGGACACCCTTGGTACTCCAGATTTCTGAATTCTCTCCCCATTTACAAACTAGTCTATGATTCTATTCTTCCTACCAAAGTATATGGCCTCACAATTCCCCAGGCTGTATTCCATTTGCCAATTCTTTGCCCATTCTCCTAACCTGTCCAAATACCTCTGCAATTTTCTTGCCACCTCAATACTGCCTGTCCCTCCACCTATCTTTGTATCATTTGCAAACTTAGCCAGGATGCCCTCAGTTCCTTCATCTAGATCATTAATATATAAAGTGAAAAGTTGTGGTCCCAACAGTGACCCCTGCGGAACTCCTCTAGTCACCGACCACCATTCTGAGAAAAACCCCCGTTTTGTCCACTCTCTGCCTCCTGCCAGACAGCCAATCTTCTATTCATGCTAATACCTTGCCTCTAAGACCATGGGCTCTTATCTTACCATCATTCATGGGATGGTGGCCTCGTTGCCCAGGCCAGCATTCATTTCCCATCCCCATTTGCAATTTTGAAGGTGCTGGTGAGCTGTTTTACCAACTGCTGCCGCCCATATGGTGCAGGAATACAAACTGTGCATTAGAGCATGGGTAGGGTTGGAGGGGGGAAGATGCTGGTGGGGAGGCTGAGTTCAATTTTTTTTGGCCGAGCAACAGTGAATGAAAGCAATATGTTTATAAGTAATGATGGTAAGTTGCTTGGAGGGGAAATTCCAATTGGCGATTTTCCCATGACTTTTTAGGAGTTACTGGCCGTGGGTTTGGAAGGTCCTGAATAAGGCTTGCTCTTCTTCTGCACTGCAACTTGTGGATGGTACATGCTGCTACCCCTATGCATCGGTCGTGCAGGGAGAGAATGGGATGGCACACATCTGGGCTTTTTGTCCTTTTGCCAATTTCGTGAATTGCGGGAGCTGCATTAATTCAAACAACTGGGGGTATTGCATCACACTCCTGTCTTGCACATTGTAGATGAGGGACAGGCATTGGGGAATTAGGTGGTGAGTAACACGCCAGAAGATTCCTAAGCTCTGAAGAATTATTGTACCACAGTAATTATATAGATATTCCATTTCAGTTTCTGGTAAATGTTTGCCCTAGGATGTTTATAGTGTGATATTAGGCGAAAGTACTGCCCCTGATTGTCAAGCTGGCATGGTTAGATTTTCTCTTGTTGGAGTTGGTCATGGTCCAGCAGTTGTGTGGCATCAATTTTGCTTGCCGCCTGTCAGCACAGAGCTGGATATTGCCCAAGTTTTTCTGCATTTGAAAGGGGCCAGCATCAATATCTGGAGAGTCGCAAATGGAGTACATTCTGCAATCACTAGCGAAATTCCCCACTTTTGACCTGATGATGGAAGAAGGTATATATGAAGTTTGTTACAAATTGCCAACATTTGAATGCCCAAAGAAGAAATAAGCAGACGACCAACTGGAGGGAAAGTAATATAAAGTTACGGATGCAAATCTAATTGCCTAGCCAGACAGCGTACAGAACTGTGCAATTAAATTGACATGCGCAGTGCTATTACATGGACTCTAACTATACACTAAATACGTAGAGATTTCTGATGTTCCTTCGTGCAAATTAAAGATTTCAAAATCATTTTTGGTTATTTAAGGCCTTTAATTGACAATAATACAATTTATCCGTTATTATAGTTAGATGATAGTGCTTTAAAGCTCGAAACGGATGAAGCTGATCCCCACAAGTGTCGTCTCCATAGATGGCATTAATAAGAAAAAAAATGCTTAAGGAACAAAATAGTGCTGCCTGATAACAGAGGCTGCAGGCTGCAAACGTGCATTTACGTTGATTTTGTTTACATGAATAAAATGTTCAAAATCAATTGGATTTGAAGTGGACAAAGTTACTCTACAATTCTCTCCTCAAGTTTAACCGTAACTATATCGACCACTCAACATTTTCAATAATCGTGGTGCAATCTTAGATTCGCTCTCGTTGCATCTTTCGTCCGCCGTGACGTGAAATTTTTCCTTCGCTGACTTGGAATATTTACAACTACTTGTTAAATGCTTCATAGCAATGCTATTTTAGATGCCAGACGTATTTTTATTAATACAGTTAACTCTTAGGCTTTTGCACTTAAGTTGGATAATGGAATAGTACCGTTAGTGCTTCATTTCCAGTAAAAATTCTATTTATTCTGCATTATGTATGTTTTTTTTCGGGAAAACAAGACGAGAACACCAACATGATTAATTATTCAACATCACCTATTAATGCTGTCAACTACCTATTGCTGAAACAGTATTTTAATGTTTTGTGGAAATTACACATACACATAATTAGGATTACTTTATCGATGCTTTGTGAGCGTTCCACTCGAATTCAAACTGCCAATTTTAAACTTCAGGTTGTCATCAGCTTTACTTGGATTGGCAATACCTTCGTTTCTGACCCAAAACAATCATTAGTGAATTCGCCCTAACATGCACAACGATATTTCAACAACACAGTTTATTTCTACATTCTGCGTCCCATCTGCGAAGCTGTACACCAGGCTTTTTAGCCACTTGCTGATCTCATTAAAACATCAGATCTTGTACTCCAGGCTCCAAACAAAGTGCTCCCAGCTGCAGTTTGTGTACTGTTTGTATTGTCACATCTTTTTCTACTATTTTATTATTTATATTGGACCAAATATTTTCCAATGCTTGTTCCTTTCCTAACAATCTACAAAAATGTAAGTGTTACTTGTTCTTCAGTCCATCGCGAGGCGACACTATGCATGTCAATGCGTTCAAATCTTTGAAGTATCAGTATTCAGGGTGTCCGCTTGGGTGTATTGTATTTTAATTAGTCATATTTCTAACGTTTACAGAACATCAGAATGCTAATTTCATACAAATGCCGGCAGTGTGCACGGATGCTCAGCTCCATAGAACCATTTATTGTACCTTCATGCACTTATTAGTCAACTGAAGAATTTGGCGAGGCATTTAGTCAATCGCTCGCACCTGCAAAGGTTTTGACTGAAGAAGATCATAAGGTAGGCTACAACTTGCTCGACCTTCATCAAATGTTAAGTGATTCATACGGGTGGCTGCTTAGATTAAATATATCCGGTGCAACTTTTAGGCGCAGACACCAGCCAATCCTAAATGAATTTAGTGATCTGAAATTACTGCTCTGCGCCAATAGAGCCATTACATAGATTGCATTTATGAGATCCATTGCAAAGCTTTTTTCTTTCTTTCCTGGAATTGTCAATCAATGAATTACATGAATAAGAACGGAGCATTTCATGTTATAACACAAACGCTATATGCCAGGTTCCGAGTTCTACTAGATGGCATGCACGAGCACAAGTATTAACCAACATTTCAGGTTTCTTAGAATGCCCCAAGACATCTTGGAACAAAAAGTCATGAAAGACAAAAATTGCAAATTTTGCAGCATTCACCAACAGCATAGCGCTGATGATACACCTGGGAATAGTTTTAAAAACAATAGAAACTACAGACTGCTAATGCCACGTGAATAAATTAAGAAAAGATAAAAATTAAACTGCATAAATTAATGCATGATCAAGTCTTTGAACATGCAACCGTTCTATTGCAAACAATTAAATAATTATGTAACGACAAAAATTGTTATAAACTCTGCCAGACGCATCGATTTATAAAGCGTGTCCTCTGATAATATGCAGCTCTTAATTATCGGTACACCATCGATTTTGTGTCAGATTGTTTCGCGCCACTGGCTGACACCAAATTCACTGAAATTGGATTCCTAATTTTCAACTTATGCAATTGGACTCTGCTTTAGCAACGTCCGATCTTTGTAAATTGTCAATCTTATTATTCAGCGACAATGAGTTAGTTTGATCGAACCATCTTTATGACATTAGGTACTTCCTGAATTCTTAACAGAGCCCATATGATATCCAAGACTCCTTTCAATTGTTAAGATATCCATAAGGGCGACAGTTTTTCTTGAATTTCTTCAGTTTAGCACAAATACATAAAGTGTGCTAACCTCTACAGATTTGCTGTTGTGAAACTTTTGTAATGCAACGAAAAGTCAAGTTTTGAATGGATTTTCGTTGCCTTCTTTGTGAATAAATTTTGCATGGAACTGTCTTTAAACGAATTCAAAAGAAAACAACAGAGCACTGCATGTTCAGGCACAAATATGATAGCTGCAATGTTGTAGTCTTTTTTTAAGGATAACAGTTATAGGATTTGATTCGGAACTGTGAAGTGAACATTACACAGTGACAGGATCCCTTCACATATAGATAACGGAGGGAATCAAGCGAGAATTCAAAAAATCATTGTTAAAATATAACTTTATCAAAACAAATTTACTAGGTATAACTGCGCCACACAATTGCCAATCAAGTAAAATTTCCAAGGGAAAGGCATTAATCGGCATACAATCCCCTGAATCCAGCAACATTAACCATTTGAGGTCAGAATTAAAATCACATCTAATTTATCGCTGCCAAACCTCTTGCAGTTAAGCCAATTCCACTTCTTGTATTTCGGAAATGGTCTAGTTGACTTCAGCTTCTGGGTGACATAGGATATTGGTTACAAAGAGCTAGCATTATTTTGGGATTTCAGGAAGATATATTGAATCAAGCATTATGTCAGGTAACATAAACAACGCATGAATCAATCCGCAACTGTGTAAAACAAGGGAGATCTCATGAGCTACTTCGAACAAGTAGCATCTACAAACGTCAGCACGTGGAAAAAAAACTGCAAAAAACAAAGTGGACTTTCGAAATTAACACACGTTGAAGTCCTTGAACTGCATCTTGCTCTGTCATAAAAGTAGGTTTTTTAATTAAACCACAGACGGATATAAGCACTGATATCCATATAATTTTCTAACAGCATCCTCCAAATTGTTACTCTTCATGGTACTGAATTTGGCTTCCAAACAATATAATTTTCACCTTGTATAATTTGACTTTCTAAAAAAAAAAATACTTTGGAAGCATCAACCATAATTTAAGCATTATCTTGGCCCAATTGTCTTCCCACAGTTACATACAAACAGCAACACACCCCTCACCTACTCCCAATTTTTTCGGCAATTTTTCTGTGGGATCTCTTTGTTGGTAAATTGCAATTGAGCCGTATGAGCAATGTCGCCCTTCACTATCATGCTGAACCCATCCAGCCTTGGTTCAGTCAAAGGTCTCTCATGTTCTAGACTTTTGCGATGTTCTTGGTACCAGCATTAGTGCCCATGCGTTCAGGTGCTAAACATCAACTCCGTGTAAGAAGACAGAAAATGCTACATATATTCAGAAGGTCGTCTCAAACTCAAGTTCTGTCGAAGGGTCATGAGGACTCAAAACGTCAACTCTTTTCTTCTCTGCCGATGCTGCCAGACCTGCTGAGTTTTTCCAGGTAACTCTGTTTTCGTCTGGATATTTGTTGGGTGGGAGAGACATTTGTGCTGGTTTTAATTCGATCATTTTCTATCAGAATATAAGTGTTAGAAAATAAACATCTTTAAACATATGAATGGGTAGAGAGTAAAGACATGGGAGGAGCACAACATTTGTTTTGGTCTGTGGTCTATGCTCCAGTTGAAGACAGGTAAGTGAAATAGTCAAATTTAAAATGATACAACTTATAACACCATGTTAATGGATGGACATTTATAACATAATCAGCATTTTGGAGCTAAGAAGCAGCAACGGGCTGAAAACTTCTGTATAGGCTTCTAACAGGGTCTCTTTGAGACTTTGTACAGTAGGAGAAAGCAGCCGCTAGGGATTTCAAATGTGCTTAATACGAGTTCATAAAAATTCGCAATAAATTGTCATTTTGCAAGAGTGGTTACATTTTCATACATGTTCAGCTGATAACTGCTGTAAAAACAGACAATGTTTTAGAAGATTATATTTTTGAAATCATCATGCCATACATGATAACGACAATTTTTTTAAGTCAAATAAACTTATACTCCCTGACAAAATGGGGGTTCTGACTGGTTGGTAAGTGGGCACTGTTTCATTGAACCTTTGCCATTGGGAAATTGCAATATATCTGTCCACCGCACCACCTCTCCACAACCCCCAGCCACTACATTTATGCTTGATTCGAATAAAAATGTTCAATGGCTGTATATATTCCTTTTGCTTACAGATGACAGGCTTCTCTGAATTAATATACGACATTCTAGGGAGCAAGTGAAAATGAAATAGATTGCAGGCCTGCTTGCAAATCTATGATGGCTGTCAGAGTAATTCTTGGCCCTTTCTGTTTTTTCCCGCACCTTCTGTCCAATCGCAGAATTACATCTAACATTAGTTATTATGTTCTGAAGTTATGCAATCACAGGCATGTAGACGTGGACGAATGCCCTGGGTCATGCTAACATCACAGAAACGTGTTGTTTTGTCAGATCTGGCAGGCTTTCGGATATATGGGCTGCGGACCTGGCATCGTAATGGCATTGTAATTCATATCAAACTTTACCACATTTGTATGGTGGGCAGAAATTACTTTTATGGCTTCACGGAAGGGTTCTTTTACTCCAAAATAACACCCATATTACAAATTTACGGTAGCACCATGAATCGGATAAATTTAATCTCGTTCACAAATTCTTTAGTAATGAGGGAAATATGAGCCTTAAATCCAAGAACTCCAATTGCATGGACGTAAAGAGCAAGTTGTTTGAAGCATATTGTGACATTATAAAGAAGAATAACATGGCAGGCATGTAATGACTAGAATTTAGGAAATTAGTCTATAATTTACCACAGACAAAATGTACATTACCTTAACGAACAGATAGCCCACACGGTAAAAAAAAAACAGTGTCTTAACAGGGGCATAAAGGTGACAGTATAAGAGAAAATCCATTAGAGCCACTTACTCGAGCAATGTGAAATAATGATGGTGAATAAGGCAAGGGCAGAGGGAATAAATACATCCACTCTACATGAATGTCGGCAGTCAAAAAAAAACATAGGACAATAAGGAACCATGGATCGAGTGAAGACAAGCATGACATAAATCGGTAGAAGTAAAGTAATATTGCTGGGCCTATTAAAATGATTACAGCTGGATAAATTCCTTGAACTTCAAAACACACATTGTTCATTTTTGATAGAGGTTGGCGCAGAGATTGTTGGTGCAAACTGTTTTGACAACCATATATTCATATATAACCATATACAACCATATGTTCATATATTCCAGTAAGTTTCCCAAGCATTGTAAAGTGACAAAGATTTCCGTACTAAATTAGAAAATTATAAGTCCATGAGCGTGATATCATTAGTAGGCAAACCGTCAGAATAAATCAATAGGAAAGTCGTTATGAAAAACACAAAAGTTCAAAAGATGATATCCAGTTTCGAAAATGAGTTTTCAAAGGAAATTTCGTTTTACAAAAGCAGCTTTGAGGATGTAACCAATGGGATGGATAAACGGGAAAAAGTGGACGTTGTGTATTTCAATACTTTTGAAAGGCACTGCAGCTGCTGTTCCATTAAATAGAACAGACCATTAGAAAAAAATATATTTGATTCAAGTTTACGCTTGAATTTCAATATGTTTGAATATCATTTACTGGAAAAAAATACAATAAGGTTATGTGAAGCCTTCCCTGGATTTTATCGATTAATATTGGTACAAAAATGATGAATACTTGGGCGTTACAGAATCAGAAATCATATTAAGACATAAATGTGGGGGGCGATTGTGATATACACAGGTATACTTAACAAAGTGGGACAAGGAGGAGGGAACAAAGGGACAGAAGTGACAGACACAGCAGAGCTGGTGGCACAATTGTTAACAGTCGCAAAGGAGTTGCTCAAACCTGGATTCCGACCGCATAGCATCAGGTCAAATATGGGCAAGGGAACATCCTGCTGATTACCACGTGCCATTTTCAATCAACTGAAGAATCAGTGCTTCTCCATGTTGAACCCAGTTTGGAGGAAACACACAGGGTGGTAATGAGGCATAATATTCTATTGGTGGGTGACATCAAGATCCCCGCCAAGAGAGGTTCCTTGGCACCACTACTGCCTCAGCTGCCCAAGCCCTAAAGCGCCCAATTGCTAGGCTGGGTACTTGTAGGGGGTGAGGCAACCAACAAGGTTCACATGTGAACATGGTTCACATATTCTAGCTGCTCAGATGCATGAGTCCTTCACAATATCGAAAGGAGTGAACACCGCAAAGTCGTTTTGGAGACTAAGTCCCGGCGTAATATTGAGGGGGCCGTCCATCCACTAGCACTGTGATAAACGAGACAGGTTTCGAACTGACCTGTCAACTCAAGACTGGGCACCCTTGAGGCGCTGTGGGTCAGCAGCAGCAGCATCTCCACCACCAGTACAATCAAGCCAAGGCATCAACCCTGGGTCATGAGCGCAAGAGTGCAAGCCTGTAACAGAACCAGTCATAAGTAAAAATGTGGCCCCAAAATGGTAAAGCTATAACACAGGGCGACTTGCATGCGAAACAGCATGAGCAGAAAGTGACAGGCAGAGCTAAGGGATCACAGTACCAACGGATCCCATGTGAGCTATGAAGTACCATGGTGGTGCCAAAATAAACAGTTAATTGGAGGAGTTTCCACAAAACTCCTCTCCACAATAATGGGGGAAGAGGGGGCAGTACATCACTGCTGAAGCATTTTCTACACTCTTCAGCCAGAAGTGCCGAGTGAATGATACATGTTGGCATCCTACCGAGGTCCCCAAGAATCATTCATGCCAGTCTTCAGCCAATTAGATTCACTCCACGTAATATCACCAAATATTTCAAGACAATAGATACTGGAAAGGCTATTGGCCCTGACAATATTCCTGGAAATGCACCAAAGGCATGTGCTGGAGATGTTGCTGCTACCCTAAACATGCTATTCCAGTACCGGTACAACAGTGGCATCAACCCAGCTGTGTGGAACATTGCCCACGTATATCCTATACACAAAAAGAGGAGAATTCCGATCCAGCCAAGTACCACCCCATCACGCTACTCTCTATCAGTAGTAATAAATTGAAAGTGTTCAAAAACAATGGTATCAAGTGGCACTTACTTAGCAATGAGCTGCTCAGTGATGCCCAGTCTGGGTTCCCCAAGAGCAACTCTGCTCGTGACCTCAGTACAGCTTTAGTCCAAACATGAACTAAAGAGCTGAATTCCCAGCGTGAGATGAGCTCCACTGCCCTTGGCATTAAGGGAGCATTTGACAGACTGCGGCTTCAAGGAGCCCTTGCAAAACTGGAGTAAATTTTAGTCAGGTTGAAAGCTCTCTTCTGGTTGGAGTCACACTCAAATTAATTGAGGATTGTTGCTCTTGTTGCAGGCAAGCCAACTCAGCTCCATGATAACACTGCAAGTGTTCCTCGTGGTAATGTTCAAGTCGCAACCACTTTCAGCCGCTTAATCAATGACCTTCCCTCCATCATAAACTTAAAAGTGGAGACATTCGTTGATGTTTGTACGATATTCACCACCACTCACGACTTCTTGATACTGAAGCATTGCATCTGCAATTGCAGCAAAATCTGGAAAATATCGAGGCTTCGGCTGAGCAGCGCAAAGTGACATTCAAGCTACGCCATTGTCTAGCAATGACCATCTCGAACAAGACAAAATCCAACCACCAACAAAAGATAATAATTTCATTAACATCACTGAATACCGCACTTTCATTATCTTGGGAGTTACTATTGAACTGAAATTTAACTTTATTAGCCTTTTAATTACTGAGGGTACAAGAGGATTTCAGAAGCTTGGAATAGTGCGACCAATAATCTATTTCCAAACTCCACAAAGTATTTCCACCATCCACAAGGCACTTGTCAGAAGTCTGAGTGAATAATCCCCAATTCCCTGAATGTGCTCAGCACTCCCAAGACTCCAAAATTGTTGACAAAATTTAAGACATAACATCCTGCTTGATTAGCACAAAATGGACAAGCACTCACTACCTCCATCAACGAAGCAAACGTTCCTTCAGGAGCACTTTCCAAATACACAAGTACTAACATCTTGAAGGAAAACCGTTGTATATTGTTAGAACACACACCACCTGGAAGTTGCCTTCCACAGTCCTCACGATCTTCCCTAGGAAACAGATTGCTGTTCCTTTACTGTCGTTGCGTCAAAATCCTGAAACTCCCTTTCTAACCGCTCTGTGGCTGTAGGCAGATATCATGGACTGCAATTTTTCAAGAAGGAAGCTCACCACAACCTTGTCAATTGCAATTAGTAATGGACAATACAGGCATGCCCTGCCAGTGAAGCCCATATGTCATGAATGAATAAAAGAAAATGATAAAAAAAATGATGCATGTGCATTTACTTGAAAGGTCGAATACAATTTGGAAAAATGGGATGTTGTTCAATTATTTGAAAATGAACAAACATGAAATATATTGGATTGGATACGTGTATTCGAATTGAGAGGGCCTACGAGTTCTACTAAATGAATTGCAGAAAGATGAAATTAAGCCAGGGTATGCCATTAAGTATCCAACTTTATAGTGCACTTCACATAACTGGATTGCTTTACAGAACTAAATATACCTTCTGACAATTATGCAAGACAATATGGATTATTTATCCAAGGAAGAACACCTCTGATGCAGGAACCTGCAGCGAATGTTTAGTAGACTATTTCCTAGGCTAAGGGAGTTGACCTCGGCAGTGCAATTGATTGTCTAGTTCTACAATGTCCGGGGTTTGCAAAAACTAACAATTTTCCAATGGAATGTTTTACAGTTCTCAAGGGATTTTACGGGTTGCATGCTCATGAACCGTTTCCACCTTTTGAGAAACTAAGGAAACATAGTCACCATCACAGTATAAGATATGAGCCACTGAGGATTGGAGTGACGTGACTTTTCCTCTAACGCGAGGAGTTGTGAATCTTCGATATCACCTTTATAAAGAGGGTTGTGCTCCTTTGAAACGCTGGAGCGTTCCCACGGAGGACGCTCAGCCATTCGACACTTCATGTAGATTAAGTGAAATAAGCCAAATGGATATAGTACAGGAATGAAGAGTTGACGTAGAAGAACTGCCCTGATTTTGTTCAAAAATGCAGCACACCAAGTGGTTCAGCTTTAAAAATTCATGTTCTTAAGGGTAGAAAGTTTCATGAGCCAGCAAATGCTCTTGGCTAGAGTAAAGTTCAAATTGGTTGTACCAAATGCCATTCAAGAAACAAATAGTATAATACCAGAAAACAAAACAAAAATGAATCCGATTTTTATCTTGGGTCTAGTTGGATCCAGAAGGCTATTAATCCCAAAACAAAACTTCACTAAGCTCCTTTGGAAAACTGCAAATGAAGGCGGGCAGACAGATGAGTCTGAATGCAACGGAAAATTATTATTACATGCGACTAGGTGATCGGCGGTCACATTTGTGAACTAAATGGAAGTGAATCAAAAAGTGGTATTTATTCTCCCTGATGCCACGGAAAATATACTGTGGATAGAGAATGCTGTTACTTAACCAAATGACACATATGGCAAACTTGGTTGCGGACTTTGACTGTGGAAAAAGCAAGAAGCCAGATGCAATATGTTTCGAGCTTGCACCAGAAATGCTGTGGGAACAGGACGTTGTGTTGGGGGTGGTAGAGGAGAGGAATAGTTTTGCCGAAGGCAGTGTTCACTATTGAATAATGAAATGAATAGCCGAGGAGTGATGCCCTTGGTATGATAAGCGTGCATTTGCTGACCAAACTAACAAGACCTGATGGATGGAACGCAAAGGTTGCATGTGTTTAAAGATAGAGTAATAGAAGCTGTTGGTGGTTTTGTACATTTCAGGAAGTAGTCTGGGAAATGATAAGGACGGGGTGGACGAGACAGTCAAAACACTTGCGTAAATTGTTTGTTGTGAGCAAATGAAATATATGAGATGCACTTGATGAGTTGTTGCATAGCCAGGAGAGGAACGGGAATGGAGAAATGAGGGAAATGGAATAGGGCCTAATAAGCGGTGCACTGTAGGTAAGTGCAGTCGAAATATTTACAGGAGTTAATGGATTTATTACACATATTGACAGATAGCCTGCTGTCAGGCATGGAAACAGAAAAAAAGACAATGGCCGGGAGGCATATATCGGATATCGACCAAGACATAAATATTCCACTGAGTGGCAATTAATATTTCATTGTCGATCCGCTCGAACCTTGCTTTTTTTCCCCCTGAATACTGCTCTGTGTATCTTTCTGGATCATCGGATCTGGCCTCTATCAGGAACGAGGAGAGGAGGGTGCATTGGCGAAATTCGCCGTAGCATTTTATTGTTGGGGGAAGTCTTGGTTGCCCCCTTTATAAAGCAAAACCCCCCTTATTGTACGTTTGAACATCGAGTTCAAATGTAAGACACTGGATAAATTGTTGAATGTGTTTGAAGGGGTGGAACGGTGAGAGGATGACTTAGTAAAGTGGTAGGGTGGGAGAAGTAACTGGGAAGGTAAGTAAGTAAACTTAAGTAGGCTTCACAATTTACAGAGCCGAAAGTGCTGGCCCTAAGTCCATTGATGGGATTGCGCAATATTGGGCGTTAAATTATCAATCAAGCTTGCCACTATCCTTCTGGGTGCCCTTGTTAAGCCATATTACAGCATGAGTTTTCACAGTGAGAAAAGTTACCATGGGCAGGTAAGGTTCCTGAAAAAAATGATTAACAGGTCAAGCTAGGGGCTGCACGCTGTTGATATGCACTATCAATAAAATGTGTTTTTCTTAACCAACAGAATGCTGTCTGTAAAGCAGCAAAAAAATGACGTTTTTCCTCTCGCATAAGTTAAAATTTGCTATATTAATGCAAAGATAAGGGTGCGGTGTGCAGTTTGGAGGCCAAAATTGGCAACAACTGGCGAACTATTTCAAAACACACGTTGCTACAAACATCAATATTAGAAAACGTACTGAGCAGACTTTGGAAACCCATGCTGGCAAAACACAAAATATAGTTCCCAACATGAAAAGTAATTTTGTGATTAGACAGCAATGCTAAACATTCCCGATTGTGCAAAGAATGGCAGTGGAAACCTATTTAAAGTTTTCATTTGGATTCGCAGTGTGGCTCACTTATCCATGCAAGATGGTACACGCACAGGGAACCTACAATTGAACCTAGCACGGTCATATCAATTCATGACGCCTTTTGCAAATAAAGAAAATCATTCTGCGTTCATTCCCCATGGCAATTTCCTGACCAAAGTCGAAACTCCTGTTCGGAACTTGAAACAGAAGCTTGGCATTAAACAATTAACAGTTTCCTCCATTATTCTTCAAGCCAATGCCACTAGAAACCAAACTCTACTTGTCAAACAAACAACACTCTCTCTTCATATAGTTGGCTTTTTTGTTTCCCATTACTGTTAATACATCTCTTGTATCAGTTGCAATGAGTGTAAGGGGAAAAACTTTAATATTGTTTATTCTTTTCAGCCATACTCAAAACTCTGTCTCACCAAACAACAATTGTTCATAGTTAAATATCTATAGATCTCATGTGGATTTCCGTTTACATGACCTGACACTCTCATCTCATACTCTCCGCTTGCTTGTTTTATTTGTATTTTTTTAACAGTTTGTCCTTCATTTTTTCTCAATTCAGCAGGGTTCCTAATTGCTATATCCATTCGACATCTGTCATGTGCATTTAATTCTCTTCTTCATAATATCGTGATAACCTTGTCTTTCCACTTGAAATCCTGCTTCTCAAGCCACCTCTTTAGTTCCTGCACACAGTACATTCACCTTCATGCGCAGTAACACTAATTCAGAATTTACTACAAATCCTTTCAGTTTAACTGCACCTGCTGCATTATATTTTCCTGTTATACTGCCATATTACCTCTCGCAATGTCCTGAGAACTTGTTGTTCCTGTCTTGCATTACCCAACATTTCCCTCAAAATTGTCAAGTTAATTGGAAGGTGGCTGAAATTATTGTTGATATCACTAATTATGCATAGATGTAAATCATGAAGGCGAATTTTAAATATATGCATTTTATTTAGCTTGCATCCATGTTGAATAGTATTCAGCCAGGGTTGGATGGTCAGGAAAAAGTCGAGGCACTGAAGATGTGCTTGGATGGTTGATCATAGAAAAAAAGCAATAAAATTTACGGTTGGCAAAGAGGCAGATCTATACTTAAATCCAATACGATAGAATATTCTTAGTGCTGGGCATCTCTGCGCGAGAAATGGCACTGCATTGAATACTAATAAAAATATAAACTACTAATTTCTATTCATGGCACAGGAATAGAAAATGCTTTGCACAAAAAAAATGTTCTCTTAGATGAGCGTGTCTGCGCCAGCTGAATAACAAAGCATTCAGCCTCATCCCACTTTCTAGCATTTGAACCTGGCCCTGCAGTTTATGGCACATCAGGCACAAATCCGCTCTCCCATTAAATGAGTTGAGGACTTCTGCCTCTATTGCCCTTTCAGACAGTGTGTTCCAGACCGCCACTATCCTCTGTGAAAATAAAAATCTTAATCTTCTCTCCAGTCTTTCTATCAATCACATTTTGCCTATGCCCCCTCCTTGGTGACCGGCCTGCTACAGTAAATAGGCCAGTCTCATTCATTATATCTTGTCAGCTCGCTATTTTGCATTATTCAATCAAATTTTCCATTAGCCACCTCTCGTCCAAGAGCCATGCCTTTCCTCCCTGGTTGAACAAAACTAATAATTGGAACAAACATTTATTTAGCTTTCTGAAAATATTCGCTTGTGGCTCTGAATACATAGTTTCTGAAATATTAGGATCCATTATGCAGAATAAACGATGCATCTTTTTTTTTTTTGTTGTTGTTACTGAGATTATCTCATTGATGCAATAGTTGGTTTTGTTATTGATATTGGTATCTTGTTAAAATATATTAACTCAAACCGTGAGAACTCCTATTGATCATTCCGATGAAAATAACAAGAACAACAAAGCACGTTTTTGCATTATCGTTCGCATTACTTGACTCAGTGTGGATGCAAAATATTTTAATTTCAGTGAATCACAAGCTTGTCTGAAAGCCATTCAAAGAGCGAAGCTTCTAAGATCAGTTTGGACATTATGCTGGAAAAGAATGCTACAGACAAAAGACTCAGAATGCTACAGAAGAAATAAGAATTATCTTTCAGACACTGAGAGTGCAATCCCGGAGCTGTCACTTAAATGTCCTAACATGTCTTCCGCGGTGCTGTGCTTGGAGTTGTGGGGCAGAGGTGGGGCGGTGGGAGGCAACCTGCACTTCAGAATGGGTACAACGACACACCCAAACAAGTAGACCTATGGTGAGAAAAAAACAATCAGATAGAAACAGGGCGTCTGCCACAAGCAGGTGCAATGACAGCCTCTGTCGAAGAAGCAATTTAAAATTTGTGAAAGGAAAGGTAACATAGGAGGAGTGATCAGAGGTGTAAGAGGCCAGCCTGGCATAGGAAGAACGTTTTCCCGCGACATATATACTGACAATGTTTCCTGATCGAGTGTCAGCTATCTTCAAATGTCAAAACCGCATAGTCATCTACAGGTCTACTTCACTCGGAATCCGCCATAGAGTTGGGTGCCATTGTGAGGGACAAACGGAGACCATTTAGATGTTGAGTTCAGCCATTGCTTGAGAATATGAAGTATATAGTACCAGAGCCTTTATACGCATTATAAACTGAAGGTGTGTTTCGGATCTCGCGTTCTGCAGCTGTTTGTTTCATCAACATGGACACCACTACCCAAATTTGGGAAGATGTTTGTAAACCAAAGAATAGGGATATAGCAAAAGAGAAAATCATTATTAAGGCAAATGAAAAGCAGACCCTGACAGTAAGGGACAGCAAGTGATTTTTGCAATAATCCTTACATTCATGAAAACTCCCAGAGGATCAGAAAAATGCCAATGCCAACGAGGGCCAGAAATCCTTCTGTACTGCAACGTTCTACAGTATTTCAACATTTAAATAGTATCCATCTCCTCTGTTTTCCTGCCAACGTGCAAGCCCCACATTTTCACACGTTAATTTCCATCTGCCAGATTTTTGCCATCTCACTTGACTTGTCTGTATTGCTCTGTTGACTATTTGTGTCAACCTCAGCACTTGCATTTCCACCAATTTTTGTGTCATGCGGACACTTTGTGATAGTACATGCACTCCCCTCCTCCAACACATTAACATATATTCTAAATAATTCTGGCTTTGTTGCACCTGCTTGTGGCAGACGCCCTGTTTCTATTTGATTGTTTTCCCCTTACCGTAGATCCAATTGTATGAGTGTGTCGTTGTGCCCATTATATTCCAAAATGAGGGAGGCAAAGAAAGGTAACGATAGGCAATCTGCTGATCATCTGCGATTTCGAAAATATTGCTATTGATTGTAAAGGATACAATAGCAATGCAATTAGAAATACATAATACAGTCAAGCAGCTGCAGCCCGGCTTCATAAAGGGGAAGTCTTACCTGGCAATATGATTAGAAAGCTTTGAGAGGGTAACAAGAAGGATAGATAAAGGGAAACTATTGAGGTAGTAAATTTCAATTTCCAAAGGCGTCCGATAAGGCAGCTCTCACAAGGCTACTTTAGAGGATAAGTGCCCATCTTGTTGGGGGTATTACATTAGCATGGGTAGAGAAAAAGCAAACTAATAGAAGGCAGAGATTTGAGAAAAGTGCGGTAATTACAGGATAGCAAACTGTAACTATGAATTTTTACAGGGATCAGAGCTTGGGCCACAATTATTTACAATATATGTTAATTTGTTGGAGGAGGGGAGTGAATGTATTATCACAAAGTTTCCACATGACACAAAAATTGGTGGAAACGTAAGTGCTAAGCTTGACACAAATAGTCTACAGAGGAAACCAGACATGTCAAGTGAGTGGGCAAAAATCTGGCAGATGGAAAATAACGTTTGAAAATGTGAGGCATGCACGACGGCAGGAACAAGAGAGGGACTGGATACTATTTAAATGGTGAAATACTGTAGAACGTTGCAGCATTGAAGGATATGTTGCCCTCCTCAAATAATCTCTAATCGCTTCAGGAAATTTTCAGCAGGTAAAAGGAAGGCAACTCAAGTGCAAGTCTTTACTTAAAAGGCAATAGCGTCTAGAAATAGGGAAGCCTTTGCTGAACTATGCAATGCGTTAGGTAGACAACAATTGCAACACTGTGAACAGTTTTTCTCTCCTTATCTGAGGAAAGATATGTTGGCGGTGGAACCAGTCCAGAGATGGTTTATTAGTTTTAGGACGAGTAGGGAGTTTAATTTGAACAGAGGTTTAGTAGTTTAGGAGTGTACTGCTTGGAGTTTAGAATAATAAGATGAACTCTTACTGGAACATGTAATATTCTTAGGGAGTTGATAGGGAAGATGCTGAGAGGTGGTGCCACTTATGTGAGAGTGCAGGACCAGATACCATAATCTCTAAATAAGGGGATACCCATTTAAGACAGGGATGGGGAGGAATTTGTTCTGTCTGAGTGCAGTGAATTTCTGGAATCCTTTACCAGGCTGTGCAGAGGCTGTGTTGTTAAGTATATTCAAGGCTGAGATAGACAACTAATTAAGCAGTAAGGAAGTCAGGGAAGAGGAACTGATACAAAAACAGAATTACGTGAAAAAACTCAGCAGGTCTGGCAGCATCGGCGGAGAAGAAAAGAGTTGACGTTTTGAGTCCTCATGACCCTTCAACATTACATTGTTCTGCTCCGCCGATGCTGCCAGACCTGCTGAGCTTTTCCAGGTAATTCTGTTTTTGTTTTGGATTTCCAGCATCTGCAGTTTTATTTGTTTTTAAGAGGAACTGATGATTGTCACATTATCTATGGTCTCACTGAATAGCGGAGTAGACTCGAAAGGTCGTTTATTTTTAAAAAATAATAATTCACCGTGTGTGGCTTTCACTGGCTGTTGCCAGGTTCTTTTTGCCCATCTCTAGTTGCCTTTGAGAATGTGGTAGTACACTGCCATCTTGAACCGCTGCATTTCATGCGGCGTAGTTACAGACACGGTGTTGTTAGGAAAAGAGTTCCAAGATTTTAACTCAGCAACAGTGAAGGAGCTGCAATGTAATTCCAAATCAGTGTGGTGATTGAATTGGAAGGCGACTTCCAGATGTTGGTGTTACAATCTTTCTTTTGCCCGTTCCCTTCATTATTGTACTGTTCATGGGCTTGGATAGTGCTGTCTATGGAGCCTTTGTGAATTCCTGTACTGCATCATACAGGTCGTGCACAAGGCTGCTACTGTGCAGTGTTAGTGGAGAGAATGAATGGTTGTGTGGTGCCGATCAGGAGGACTGATTTGTTCCAGACATTGTGCAACTTTATCAGTGTTGTGGGAGCTGCATTCAGCATGGGAAGTGGAGCATATTTCATCAAACTACTGACTTGAGCCGTCTAGGCTCTGTACAGTCTTTTGGGATTCAGGTGGTGAATTAATTGTCGCACGATTCTTAGCCCCTGACCTGCTCTTGTAACCACAGATTTACTTGGCTAGTCCAGCTCAGTTTCTGGTAAATGGCAACCCCAAAGGACGAGCATCGTGGGGAATTGAATGGTGGAAATTACATTGAACATCAAAGGTTACAGGTTGAATTATTTATTTCTGGAGGTGGCCGTGGCCTGATAGTTGCGTGGGGTGAATGATAGTTGCCACATCTCAGCCAAAGCGTGGACATTGTTCGGGTCCTTATGCATTTTACAATGGACTGCTTCAGTACCTGAGGGATAAAAAATTCAGCTGGACATTGAGCAATAATCAGTGAAGATCCCCATTCTGCCCATATGATGGAAGGATGTTGATTTATGACGCAGCTGAAGATGGCTGACCCTACGCCAATACCCTGAGGCACTCGTAAAAAGAAGCCCTGGAGCTGAAATGACTGACCTCCAACAACCACAATTGCTTTACTTTATGCTTAGTATGACTCCAAGCAGCAGTTTGTTTCCCCCTGATTCCCATTGACTCTTGGTATGTTACATGTCTTAGATGGCACACTTGGACAAATTGTGCTTCATTTCAAGTGATTAAATTTCACCTCAACTCGGCATTTTACAATTATTTTCCATTTTTCAAACAAGGATATCATGAGTTCAGGAGTTGATTGGCCTCGGCAGGGAAGCAACAAAAAACAAACAAGTACACAAGCTGGGCACCAGTGGGCTGGTAAATATAAAGCTAATGCCACGCCATAGCATGCTTAATGACTTATTCTATTACTTTACTGATGCTGGAGTGTAGCCTGATATGGTGATAATTGACCGGGCTGGATTGTCTTGCTGCGTAGATGCCAGTTTCACACTGCATTGGAGCAGTTTGGTTAGTGGCGTAGCAAGTACTGAAGAACAAATCTACAATGGTTTTCTGGGAAGATTCCCAGGGCCCGGGGCGTTTGTGGTGTAGAATGTGTCAAGCCATTTCTTGATTACACGTGTAGCGCATAGAAGTGGCTTGAGAATGGCATCTCTGAGCATGGCTACCTCTGGTGGAGGCCCAGGTGGATCATCCAACTAGGACTTCTGAATGAAGATGTTTACGAATGTTTCAGCCTTATCTTTTGGATTTCGGTGCTGGGGCCCTCCATCATTGAAGATGGGGATCTTTGTGGAGTTGTTCATGATCATTCAGGGCTGAATGTGTGAGGGCTCCAGAATTTGTATCTAATCCGTTTTTTTGTGGGATCTATTGGCCCTTCTATCACTTGATGGTTCTGCTGCTTGGCATGTTACTTGACCTGTATTCTATCTTCAGAAGGGTGAAATCGAATTTTTAGGTATGCCAGGCTCTACTCCAGGCATGAACTCCAGCACTCTTCATTGAAAATGTTTTGATTCACTGGATTGATGGCAATTGGCAGATAAAAAGTCATGGGGTTTCTGATTGCATTTGAATAAAATTCTCCTTCTGGTGGTGGCCCACAGTGCTTCATGGATGACCAGTCTTGAATTGCTAGATCTATTCGAAATCTATCCCATTTCACACGGCGGTAGTGCCTCACAACACAATGGAGCATGTCCTCAATGTGAAGGCCGGACTTCATCACCACAATGACTGTGTGGCTCTCACTCATACCGATCCTGTCATGGGCAGATGCATCTGTGGCAGGCATGCTGATCAGGTGGTGAAGAATGTTACTCACTCCTTGTTGTACATTCATCACCTGCTTCACACCCAGTGTAGCAGCTTTGTCATTTAGGACTCAAACAACTGTGTCAATAGTGGCGATACCGAGGGACTCTTGTTGGTGGACATTTAAGTCCCCCAACAAGAGTACATTTTCCGTCCTTGAAACACTTAGAGTTTCCTCCCAGTTGTATTCAACATGCAAGAGCACTGGTTCAACAGCTGGAAGAGGTCGGATCATGGTAACCAACAGGAGTTATCCTTGCCCATAATTGACCTGATTCCATGAAAGTTCTTGAGATTCGGAGTGGATATTGAGGGCTCCCAGGACAATCCCTCCTGACTGAGTACCAAACGCAACCACCTCTGCTTCGCATGTCCTCTCCGTGGAACAGGACATAAGCAGGAATGGTACTGCTGGTGTATGAGGCATTATCTATATTATATGACTCCATGAGGATAACTATATCAGAATATTGCTTGATTGATCTTTGAAGCAGTTCTCCCAGTTTTGGCACTAGTCACCAGATGTGTGTACGGAGAACTTTGCGGTGTCGACAGGGCTTTGATTGCCACTTAATTTCCCTTGCCTATGCCGATGTCGGGTGGCCTTCTAGTTTTATTTCATTTTTGTGAATTTGTGGCTAGCTTGGCCATTACAGAAGGCTTTCAAGAGTCAACCATATTGACGTGGGTCCAGAATCCTATGTATGCCTGGTAGATTTTGTTTCCTCAATGATGTTATGTTACCCATACCAGAACGAACAAAGAAAAATGGTTCTCATTAAATTTTTAATTCTGGGTTTTTATTGAATTTTGTATTGATTCTAGCAGGGTTCACCAGATGATTTGCCATGGGCCTCTGGATTACCAGCCCAGCAACAAAAGCAATATGGCCTACATTTGCTCTCACACCTTATTGTATTATGGACAGTCAGTCCAAATCTAAAAGTAAATCAGCAGGTGAGGTGAAAGGTTTTAAAAATATTGTAATGATAAAATTATAACTCCCACATCTAAATGGAAGTACTATTTGAACCAATACAGATGAACTGTGATTGTACATAGAAATAAATATTTGTGATCTAATAGCCATTAGTGATACATGCCCTCAGGAGGACATGGATTGGGAGAGCAATATGGAAGATAATAGGATACCTTGGAAGCAAGCAAAGCAAAACAATGGCGGAGGGATACATCTGGTATGTGATGATGATATTCACTCAATAGCGAGGGATGGTCTACGTTCAGGAAAACAGGATGTGGAAACTGTTTTCATAGAAATGGGAAATGGTAAAGGAAGGAGTTCATCTGTAGAAGCAGTATACTGGCACCCTATTGGAAACAATAATTGGAGTTTGTCAGAAAGGAATTGTGATAATCATGGGAGATATTAATTCACATGTAGACTGGAAAATTCAATTGAGCAAAGATAGCCTTTATGAGAAGTACGTTGATTTTTCTAGACAGTTTCTTAGAACAATATGTTCTGGAGCCAACAAAAGAGCAGACTCTACTAGGCATGATATTGTGAAATGTGATCAGAATATGTAATTCTCTCTTAGTTAAGGTATCCCTAGGTAGCAGTGGCTGCAGTATGATTGTATTTTATCTGCAGTTTGAGGGAGAGAATGTATGGCCTGAGTCTAATTTTTAAAACATAATAAAGAGCCATTCTGAGGGCATGAAAACTGAGCTGCCAATTGAATTTGGCAAAATTAGATTAACATATAGCTCAATACAGATACAGTGAGTAAAACGTAAGTGGATGTTTCAGAATGCACAGAATGGGTCCATTGAATTTAAGAAGTCCCAGGGCAGGGCACCCCACACGTGGTTAACTAGAAAGTTTAAATGTAGTAGCAAACTTAAACATAACGTACGATTGTGCAGCGACTGGTAGAAGGCCAGAAGATTGGACAGAACTTAACGAAAAACAAATAGTAACTAAGGCTAATATATTGGATATAAATGGAGTACGAGAAAAAAATAGCTACAAATATAAAAACGGACATTGCGACCACGTTTTACCTATTTAAACAAGGAGAGAGCTAAGGAATTGCGTGTTCACCCTCTAGAAAGTGAGTTCGGAGAATTGACAAAAATCAAGGAGTTGTCAGATGAATTGAACAGATTTTTGGCATCAGTTTTCGCTATAGAGGATACAAGTAACTCCCAATGCAGCTCGAGGCCAAGAATTGGAAGTGGGCAATGCAGCCAGGACAATTAGATACCAAACAATAGTTACTGAGAAAATTGTTGGAGCTAATGACTGACAAGAGCACGGATCCTGCTGGATGCTATCCTCCGGAATTAAGTCCTGTGATATATTTGCTGCAATGGTTTTAATCTTCCCTAACACCTTAAATTTGGGGAAGTCCCCATTATATTCAGAGATAACAAATGCAATTCCATTAGTCAAAAAGTGAGAGAGACAGAAAGCGGCAAACAGGTGGTCCCTAAATATCACTTCTGCCCTAGTAAAAATGTTAGAAGCTAGTATTAAAGAAGTAAGGTCCCACAGTACCGGAGAATGGCAAATGTTGTTCAATGGTTTAAGAAGGTAATAAGGGGTAATCCGTCAAATTACAGATCGGTGAGTCTTACATCAGTGGTAGTGAAATTAATGGAAAAGATTCTTCGTGACAGGATTTACTACCACTTGGAAGCAATTGGGAGAATTAGTGAGAGGCAGCATGGTTTTCTGATGGCGAGGTCGTGTCTCACTAACTTGATCCAGTTTTTCGAGGAAGTGACAAAGATGAATGACGATGAAAGATCAATGGGTGTTACTTACATGGATTTCAGTAAGGCCTTTGGCAAGTTTCCTCATGGTAGACTGGTAAAGAGGTTAAAATCCCCCACAGCATCACTGGTGAGCTGCCAAGATGGATACGGATTTGGCTTGGTCATAGAAGACAGAATGTAGAAGTGGAAGGGTGCTTTTCAGAATGGAGAGCTGTGACTAGTGGTCTTCCACAGGGATCAGTGCTGGGACCGTTGCTGTTTTTAGTATACATAAATTATTTGGCAGAACATCAAAGAGGGCTAAATAGTAAGTTTGCAGAAGACAATAAGGTTGGAGGAGTTTCAGAGAGTGAAGAGGATTGTGAAAGGATACAATGGGATATTTATCGTTTGGAGACTTGGGCGGGGACATGGCAGATGGAGTTTAACCCGGACAAATGCATGGTAATCCACTTTGGATGGTCTAATACAGGTAGGAATTATACAGTAAATGGGAGAATGCTTAAGTGCATTGACAGGCAGAGGGATTGGGTTGTACAGGTCCAAAGGTCACTGAAAGTGGCAACACAGGTGGATGTTACTCAGGAAGGCATATGGCATGCTTGCCTACACCAGCAGGGGTATTCAGTATAAAATCTGGGAAGTCAAGCTGCAGCTGTATAGAACATTGTTTAGACCATACTAGGAAATATGCATGCAGTTCTGGTCACCACATTACCAGTAGGATTTGGAGGCGTTGGAGAGGGCGCAGAGGAGGTTTCCTAGGATGCTGCCTGTTTTGCAGTTTATTAACTATGAGGAGTGTTTGGACAAACTGGATTGTTTTCCCTAGAGCGACAGAGATTGAAGGGTGACTATTAGAAGTGAATTAAATTATGAATGGCATGGACAGAATAGGTAGTCAGAAGCTTTTTTTCCCAGGTTGGAAGAGTCATTTACTAGGAGGCACATATTTAAGTTAAGTGGAGAAATCTTTAGAAATGATTTGCGGGACTAATGTATTTATGCAGAGTGTAGTGAGTGTCTCGAATTCACTTCCAGATGTGGTGGTGGAATCTGGTAGGGTAGTGTTGTTTAAGAGGCAGCTTAACAAATACATGAATGGGATGGGAATGGAGGGATACGGACCCCGGAAGTGCAAAATGTTTTAGTTTGACAGGCAATAGAGAGGGAATAAGGGCTTGCTCCTTTGCTGTAGTTTTCTTTGTTCTCTAAGTTATGGCAGGGTACTTGGATAATCTCAAGCAAATTAGATCGATACGTCTGTTGTTGTACTGGGGAATTCTGTTTAACCAACGTATTGGAGTTCTTTGAAGAAGTAACATGTGTTGTGGATAAAGGGGAACCGGTAGATTCAAGGGGGCGATTCGTTGCCGGCGCTAGTTGGGATGCAGATATAAGTTTACAATTAGAGCAGCTATGATCTTAATAAATAGTGGTACAATTTTAAGGACCTGAATGGCCGAACTGTGCTCATTGTTATTATGTTTTCGTATGTTCTGCCAGCGAATGCATGTGCTTTCAGTACGCTGCTGATATATGGGTTAGGAGGCCCTTAACATTTAAAGTTCACATTAGGTGAACACATGCAAACTTCATGTGTCTCGTGGACCAGGCTGCCACATACATAAACAGGAAGGGATTCCAATCATTGCATTTGTTCTTTATCAGCAACCTCCAAAATGGATTCTGTAAGCTTGTGCATTTCTTCAGGAAGCTGCCGCGCTGAGTTCTCACTCAACCAGTTTCTGATGCTGTAGCTTATCAGCCTCGCTACTCAAAGGAACACCCACGGTCCATCAACCTCTTCAAACGTTGAAAGTGGGCAAATAAAAAAACGTGGTTACTAACGTCAATGAGGATTTCAATGCTAAGTTGCAAGAGAGTTTCCACGTCTGTCACTGGCAAGGTGTGTGGCCATCAAGCAGTCCGCAGGACTTCTGAACACGCTGACCTGCTGTTAACTGAAACTCTAGAGCCATTCAATATGCGCCGGCAAGGATCTGGCATGTCACCATGGTGTGCTTGACTCTCAGTACCCTACAAATGTGCGAGCAATTCTGCCAGGCAGATATTTCGAAGCGTGATGCCTCATCTGATGGAAATAATAAAAACATATTATAACCGGCCATGGTTTGCAAAAGGGCCTCAGGGAATATTACAACTACTCATAAGATCTGTGTAATTGAGCTGCAGAGTGCCCTAATAGAAACGTTTTCTCTCAGAAATCTTTATAAAGCATCTGTGCATTTCATTTCACCATCAGCACCTCGTTCCTTACCATGCAGAAAACGACAACCACGTTTAGCAACAAGTTTGCTCTGATGAGCTCATTACAGTGTAGAGATCTGGGAATGGCATATTAAAAATAAAAGCTTGTTTCCCGATGATATGCATTCCGGATTCACCTGGCTCTTAAAGGTCATTTCTGGAGCAGATATTTCCAAAGAATGCTGCGTAATCGTGGAAAAAAAAAATTAAGCTGGCTGAATTTGTCTGAGGCTTTTAGTTGATTTAATGTACTTGAAACTGGAATTAACGTGCAGCATGATATTCCATTTTCAAAAGCAAACTCGGCAAGTGGAACTGACCTTCTGTTCAGGTCTAAGCCATTCAAGACTCAAAACGTATTACTCACACATGGTGTAATACAAATAGTGATCTTAACAACAGCAAAACATAGTGCAATCTCAAATAGTCATTTTAATTATGACATCGATTATTTATTTTTGCTAGCAGGTTTATTGACGAACATAGAGCCAAAATGGATAACTGGAGAAATTACATAATACGGGAGATTTGAACAAAATTGAGAAGTTGATGCCCGAGAGACATTCACTTGAAACACAAGGGTATAACGCGCTCAAGTGTTCCAAGTGACGTGCTTCCACCGTCCAGCTCCTAATTGAAATAAACAAGGGTTCAAATGTTCACGCGCCATTAAATTTAAAGGAACCATCTAGGGCGCACGTGAGGGTGAATTCCAAATGGCTCTGCAGTTCTGTTTTGGGTAGACTTGGGCTATGATGCCAAGGCACCTTGATAATCTGTTCGCCAATACTATTGAATAATTGCCTTTCTGGTTACAACCTACAAAACGATGGGCGACTGAAAATATTGCAACTCGTCATGAGTTGGTGTTGTATACTCCCTGTACACTTCACTGGCATTACAATAGGAGTAGAATAATGCCTAGAGAGCTGAAAAATGGGATCCATATAAAGCAAAACAGTGTCCCGATATTAACACAAAATTAAAAAAAAACATGAGTGTTTAGGAAAATAAGGGAGTCAAAAATGAAATATGTATGAATGGCATGAAGGACTGAAGCATTGAGTCGAGATTTGTTTATAATTATTGGCAGAAAGGCGCTGGAAGCAGAAATCTAGATCATTCTATTAAATTCAAGATTGTTCAGACATCCTTTCACTTGTGTGCATAAACATCAGAATGACGAGGAACGTAATTTACTGCAGAATAACAAAACCGTGAAAAAATTGCTGAATAGTGAATGGAGAATTGAATAACATTGAAATTGGTGAAAGCCAAATTTTTGCCGTAATAGCAATGAGTGTTCCATTCAGTTCCAGTTTGTGTCGGAAAGGAAACAAACAAAAACAATAACATACACATATAAACCTGAATTAAATGCCCGCTGTGCTGGACGATGGGAACTTTGATATTTTTAGCAAAGCTATCCTTCAAAGATAGAGTTTTTGTTTTTGTTTTCTTTGGTATCAGACAATTGAAGTTAAAAGCAAAAGTCTGCAGATGCTGAAAATTTCAAACAAAATCAGAAAATTCTTGAAAAGCTCAGCAGGTGTAATAGCTGCGGCGGAGAAAAAAAAACAGAGTTGATGTTTCAATTTCTTATGACTCTTCTGCAGAGGTAAACAGAGGTAAAAATAGGATTAACTTTATAATTTAAGGGTGTGGAAAGCTGAAGCTGGAAAGAAGGCCAGTGATTTGTGGAGGCGTATTGTATATTGTAGGAGAGAGCAAGGACAAAAAGGTAAAGGTGTATTAATGCTAATTATACCGGCTAAAGCAGATGGTGATCTTGGCATTAGGGTTAGAAATCAGAATTTGATAATGGCAGGACAAGTGAAAGCCCTCTGGGAAGAATAAGTTGAACAAGTGATGGATTGCCCTTGTTACGCTGAGGTGGGGGAGGGGACGGTGATGAGAAAAAGATTGAACATCGGATAAAAGGTGAGGATAAAGGTGAGGTGAACAAACAGAAAATAAATAAAAGAAAAAACAATGGATAAAAAAATGGAAAAAACGAAAATGAATTTTGAAAAATGGGGATAAAGAGTGGGTGAGGGCAGAAGTGAACTTATTTTATGTAATTGTTGTGAACTTATTTTATGTAATTGTTGAATTCAATGTTAAGTCTGAAAGGCTAAGTGCCTAGTTGGGAAATGGGGTGTTCTTCCTATATGTTGCGTTGTGCTTCACTGTAACATTGGAGCAGGCCAAAGAAGGACAGGTTGTCCTGAGAGCAAGATGGGTTGTTGATATTGCAAGCGACATGAAGCTCTGGATCATGTTTGCAAAACAGACCGAAAGTGTTCCACAACACGGTCACGCAGTCTGAGTTTGGTATCTCCAATAAAGAGTAAGGCATTTAAAGTTTTAGCTCCTTCCTTCAATAATAACAATTATTTCGGTAAACTTGACCTCACTGGCGTGAATATCAGTGTTGCTTATAATATTTCTAATCATAATTATTTCCGAAACATTGACTCCGGGATTATGGACTGAAAGATCAAGAATTGGCGATCTGGACAGCTGGTGAAATTGCGTTTTTATCCAAAGGATGAATCTACCATAGAGCCCTTGTAGTTATGCACATACAAAATTAGCAATCTTTTACCATATATAACAGCAAAAGCCATTACTAACTACACTTTAAAATGGACATATTAGCTCCAAGTGGCACTGCCTTTAACCTAAAAATAAACGATTACGGAGATGCTTCTAATTGCTTAAGTCGTTCATTTTATCTAATTGATTCATACGTTTGAATCATTCCTTCTTAATGATAAATTTATTTCAAAACCGTGCTTCTCACAGCTTACCTCGCTAGAAACTGAAGAAAAAATAAAGCCATGTCCTCACTTCATAGGACGATAAGTTGAGAAAAATATAAGTTCAACTGCTAAGTGGAACTTGTTGACATAAGAGATTCGCTGAACTGTAGCCATCAATTATTGCCAATTCACCAGATAAACAGAAAATTTGATGAGACAAAGTCCAGAAATAGAAAGAAATGACGTTGTCTAAATTAATATTAATCTAAGAAATTGCATTTTTATTCAGTATTGAGAGGTATGAAAACTTGTTGTTCTATATAATATAAAAAATTTCAATCAGCTCAAGCACAGGTGACATTCTTCTCTCATGTACGAGCCTCCAACCATATATGAAATCAATTTTCTCACGATGTTTACGGATGAGCAAGGTGCATAGGCAATGATCATCTGACACGGAAAATAAACACTGTCACAAATGCTCAGGAATGCAAAATGTATATTGATATACTCACAGGAGATCAATGGTTGATTTACGTTCTGCATGGATATTTGTAAAAATTAGTATTAGTTGATTTGAAATAATATTTAACAGGTGGTAGGTTTTGACTACTAAAAATGCATAATATAATTTATAGGATTAGACTGTACAGCCATAATTGAAGTATCACAGAGAACTATCCTCAAGTTGGTCATGGCTGAGTTTCTATTGGGAGCACTATTTGAAGTCATTGCGATTATTTTTGGTTAAAACACAGCAAAGGGACATTCTGACGAACTAAAAAAAGTACAACCAACAGTGTTTTGTTCACTAATGATGAAGGAGGCACAATTAGAAACAAAGGGTCTAAATTAAAGTGTAAGGCAAGTACATTTCCCATGTTCTAGAAACCTCGGTGAATTCTTAGCATATGGACAGAGGAGCTCCAGAGCCCGAGAGTGAGGTATAACCTAAGAATCCTCAGCAGAGCCTAATAACACCCCAATATTTTATAGACGGAGACCTAGCTTCCTCCAACTGACCTCATGTGGCCATTGAAACTTTCTCTCGCACTTAGATCAAGCCCTCCTCACTATCTGAATACAGTTTACCATCTACTGTTCAGTACCTACTGAATTGCAAATAAACACCGGGCATATATTTAAAGTAATTAATCCTGCAATATTGAGATGAGAAAACAATTTTACACAAAGTGTGGTAGGGTTGTGGAACTCACTATCTGACTGAGGTGTTGAGGCAGAAAACGACGTTGCATTATTTACGTTCCTTCACCTCTGATTCAAGAGCTTTGTCCTCCTGGACACTTCTTTTATGGGCATATGGAATTAGCCTCGCCAGACAATTATGATTAGCAACGTTAGGAAAGGCCGAATGGCGTCTTGTGTAACGGATGTCAATCGATTACATGTCTCTTCGTCAGTCATGCATGCACTCTGAGGGCTTTGAAAGTCCCTTTGAATGTGATTGTTGTTTTTTTTTTTATAGTGGCTTTGTGGTTTAGTAAACGAAGAAATGGCACAGTAAAAAATTTTAAACATCAATATATTCTTGCTGTTAATTTAATGTAGAAAGATACTTTACAGCAGAAATTTAGGGGTCGATGAAGTGGAACAGCTCAGTATATTTTATCTGGAATACCAAAAAGTGATTCGATAACAAGCTATGAGAAAGCATTAACATGGCATTCGACTTGTGGAGTTGTAATTGTGTCAACGTATTAAAATGGCCAATGGATTAGTTCAGGAGCTGGAAATAACCATTAGATTTAAATGCGGCCTTTTCAGGTTTGCAGACTGTTACTTGCAAAGTGCCATAATGTTAAGGGATTTGGTCTCTGTTAGGTTTTTAGGTGCTCGGATATGGAACAACCAAATATAGCATGCAGGCACGGCAAGCAATTTGGAAGAAAATTATCAACCTGCCATTTATTTCAACAGGATAGGTATACAGAAACTGCAAAGTTTTTCAACCCTTATATAATGTTGCTGAGACCGCAAGTGGAATTCTGTGCAGTTGTGGTCTTCATATTTCACAAGCAGTATATTTGCATTGGATATGGCATGGAAAATGTTCACTAGATTTCTCCATAAAAAAATAAACAACTAATCAGTGTACAAACTGTGAAGCCCCTTCCAATTTTGCATGTCCTCAAATAATTACTTTGCTTCAATGTAAGCACCAGAGTGTTTTGGCGCAAGGTGCTCATTCTTACATTTCCTCTCAGCCATGTCATTACATTTAACAAAATGATTCCTCCTGTTGAAGAAAAACATATAATTAGATATAGAATTCTTAATTCACACAGTCGTCATTTTATGGTCTCCACAAAGGGCGAAGCATTGGATGTAAGACTTAATTTTAATTCAAAATAATTCCTCTTGAAAGATAGGCCAATATGCGAATTTCTCTTTTTATTACTTGAAGTAATTACAAGCTGACTATTCATCTTCTATGCACGAGCGCAGCTGGCCTCTTCATGCATCGATTTTTTTTTAAGTGACGAGTTTTAAAATATCTTGCTTCACTAATTTTCCTTCCAAGTTGAGCGACCTGAGCCTTCATAAACGTTATTCAATCTTCTGTCTTCCCACCCATTACTTCCGCTTATATTTGCTTAATGACAGCGATGGTAAGCCCAGTAGAAATCCTGTTCCCACCAACGTTCGGTTTTTCAGCAAAATTGAATAAATCGCTATGCCTAAGTTAATAACCTAGATTGCTTAGCAGGGAATCACCAGAATTGTTTGCTCAGCACTCCTCTACTGACGTAGCAATGATTTGTTTATGTATCATCTCTGCTCAATTTGCCGCAAACAAACGTCAATTCAGCATAAAATATTGTCCCAAATTCCATGTGCTCGTAAGGTGCATTTTGCATTCCTTTTTTTTTATCATTTCTGAGATGTCGACGTGACTGCTGTGGGCAGCATTTATTGTCCGTGCCAAATTTCCTTAAGAAAGGTGATGGATAGCTATCTTCAAACGCTTTAGTTCACTGCAGGAATGTAGATCCTCAGGGCAGGAGTCCCACGAGGGCAGCAACAGCGATTGATTTCCATGTCAGGACGGTGAGAGCCTCGGATGAGAACTTCCAGGGGATGGGGGTCATATGTGCCTCCTACCCCTGCCTTCCTAGATGATAGAATTTGCAGGATTGGAAAGTGCTGCCTAAGGAGGTTTGGTGAGTTTCTGAAGTGCACCTTGCAGATTTTGGTTGGTGTTTGCATCAAGAGGGCGAATTCCTCACAGTTCCAACATCATTAGTCAGAATATCGATTTTATCATCACGTTTACACAAAATAATGATGCAATTTGTTTCAATTCCCTCAAATATCCTTGCAAAACTTCACTCCCGGCAGGATTTCCCTAAATCGCTGCAGGCTGCAATAGGTCATCACTTTAGCAAAGCCATGTCAAAAATGAAACCAGGAACCCCGTAGGCAAATAACAAACTCTGCCTATAGTAACACGCTCATTAGCATGCCCACAATTCAAGTCAACCTCATAGAAAGGACTGAACAAAGAAATCCCAACAAAATAAATCAACATATATTTATGCAGCGAGTTTTTCTTCTTTAATTATTCTTGCAGTTAATTTAATTTGACCTGCTATCATCAGTCACTGGGTTGATCCTTTATCTCTAATGACTATTAACAGCTTCCCTACCTGAGCAAACAAAATTTGTGAGGCCCAATTATCAGAAAGAAAATATATTATATTTCCCTTAAATATGCCCCATCAGCAAACATAGGAAAATATAACCACGTCTGAAAGGCTTCCCATTACCTCATAAACAGTATTATCTGAAGGGATACATTGCAAATTTCCAAACCGAAAGATTTATGTTTCTACTTCCAATTGTCAGAACTTGAATTTTTCATTATCACAGAACTAATGAGTAAGTCCAGTCAAATTTGAAGTATCCAACAGACTTTGCACTTGTCTGACCACACTGCTTCCAGGTTCCTTACCGTTGCCACGATGCTTATGAAAAAGATCTAGTTTCTTTTGAGGGACGTTTTTCCTAATAAGTGTGCGAATCACCTCATTTTCATTTGCCGTTTTTGCACCATTATATATATTACAAACATTAAATTCTTCCGAATGCGATGTAATCCCCACAGTGTTACATTTTGTTTAATTCATCCATTGGTATTTGTTCCCCAACGTTATTAAAGTTTTATTCAAAATTTATGGATTTATACAACCGCTAAACAACCGTTTCATTTTCTCCGAAAAAAAATGAAGAGCTTTGACTGTTTTATTTCTTCACATGTCAAAATTTACATCTGTAAACGTCTGGCACAAAATCATAGGCATTAAGATCAACATTATTACACAGTCGCGGACAACTGATTGTTCCACTAAAAGGCCTGCTTCCACATTGAAATATATTCCCACAAAAATACTCTGCAGGCGCCGTGTTTTTTTTTATTTGTTCCCTGGGATGTAGGCGTGGTTGGCTGAGTCACTATTTTTGCCAAGCAATAATTGAACCTTTCCAAGGTGCTGGGGCACTGCATTCTTGAAACTCACTCTGAAGAATTCATTTACATGATCAGAAGATCTGAGGAGGTTAATCATAAACTGGGCAGAAGTGAGGGAGAACTAAGGAGACTTGTCACTAATCTGAGGAGCAGTCCGATCGGCAGATAGATTGATGGCCAGTTAGTTACGTGGGTACCTAGATACGTATTTAGATAGGTAGAGAGATAGATGTACCAACAGATAGAAATTTAGATGCATATGCATATATATAGATAGATAGAAAGAAACAGAGAATGAGAGAGTGGTTTTCATAGACTAATACAACATTTTAAAAAGTGCCTGAGCTGCTTCTCTTTTATCAATCCAAAATGTCAGATTTTAATGCTTCAGTGGTGAGACACTTTAGTGAAGTGACAAAATTGCTCCTGCTATAAACTTTCGTTAGCCATATGCAACGTTTCCTTCAATCCCTTAGTTCAAAAATAAAATGCTCGCCAATGATTATGAAGGGGATAATTCACCCATGGTGCAATTTTAATGAGCTGTCACACTTCGAAGCTCGAAAGCAGAACAGCAGCAGGAAAATTAAATGTAAATGTATGTGCCTCAATTAAAACAGTCAGCATCTTTCTATAAAATCAAGGAAGAACGCTTTCTATCTCAATATGCCAGAACAAGTAAATCTCATCTGGAATGTTGCCACTGTGAGCAACTCAGGTGGTCAACTTCAAACAATAGCTTATATGTCCTACGTACACGAAAAACATTTATCGACTTAGGTTTAATTTCGTGCGCAACATGGCCCTAACAAAGAATAAGCAAATTCCCTTTTTAAGGGAGGTACAGTCAGCACACGCAAAGATATTGTATTTCACTCTCAGGCGCTCACAGTTCATTGGGAACACTTTGCATCCAGTCCATTCCAATTTTATAAAAATGCTAAAACTCCATGCTAGCTCACACCTCCAGAGACCTATAGATAGTGTTGATATAACTTTTAAAACGTATTTTATACACGGCTCAGGTCGCCTTTAGATGAAGAGTTAAGGAAGGTTCCAGCAGTGTTCCATTGAAATGCATCACAGGGTATCCACCATTTGCAGAGTATAAAGGCCAGCTGTTGGACAATCAGCGGATTCTTCAGAAGTGCCTCAATGCACACATGGAATTATAACTGTTGTGCTTTGTTGTGGAGAGATGTTTATTAAATTAAGCATGTAAGATTTGGAGGTGACGATGTGACTGTAAGGACCAGTTGATTGATTTGCCGCATTGACAAAACTACCTTTTCCCGTGATTCAGAAAATGATTCATCATGGTTTGAAGCTCATGATTTGAAAAAAGTCAAACACAGGATCGCGAATTGAAGCTTTTATGATGTTAATGTCCTGGAATTTATAACTTTTGTTAATGAGCAAAAGACGTCACTACCTTTTAAACAATGTTTTTGCTGCCAGTGCTGCGGAAAATCAAACTGCAAAGTAATGCACCAATATATTTCAAATTTCCAAGGCAGAGCTCTGGTCCAGGGAGACTGCATGTCTGCAACAATTAAATGGACCCTGACGCATATATTCAAGCCCACATGAATACAACTCCAGAGTAAAAATACATGCTTTGTCAGAATCCCAGTAGAAGGAGTTGGACACCTGTCAGATGACTTCGAATTAAGCTCCTGAGAGCTGTAATCTTGCTGCGTGGAACTCATCCCAGACAGTCTACCATTTTACCATCTATCAGTATACTGCAGAAAAAGCTCTGTCCAGGCATATTGTCTGGCTGCCAGCTAAAATGTGCACCACTGTAACATCGGAAGTCCTGTATATGTGCCTTTAAGACCCATCCATAAGACCATAAGACAGAGGAGCAGAAATTAGGCCATCCGGCCCATCAAGGCTGCTCCACCTTTCTATCATGGCTAATAGGTTCTTCAACCCTATTCTTCCACGTTCTCCCCGTAACCTTCAATGCCCTTACCAATAAAGAACTGATATTTCTCGGTCTTAAGTATACTCACTGACATGTCTTCCACAGCCTGCTGTGGTAATGAATTCCATAGATTCACCACTCTCTGGCTAAAGAAGTTTCTCCTCATCTCTGTTCTAAAATGTCTTCCCTTTACTCTGATGATGGGCCCTCGGGCCCTAGTCTCTCCTACTAATGGAAACATCTTCCCCACGTCCACTCTTTTCAGGCCGTTCAGTGTTCTGCAAGTTTCAATCTGTTCCCCCCTCATTATTCGAACCTCCATCGAGTATAGACGCAGAGTCCTCAAACTTTATTCATATTTTATGCCTTTTATTCCTGGGATTGTTCCCGTGAACCTCCACTGGACCCTCTCCATGGCCAGCACAACGTTACTGAGTTACGGGGTCCAAAATTGCTCCATATATTCTAACTGTCGTCTGACCAGAGCCTTATAAAGCCTCAGCAGCACATCCCTGTTCTTATATTCTAGTCCATTAGAAATAAATGCCGACATTGCCTTTGTGTTCCAAACCACCGACTCAACCTGCAAGTTAACTTTAAGAGAATCCTGCACTAGGTTTCCCAAGTCCCTTCGCACTCCAGATTCCTGAACTCGCTCCCCATTTAGAAAAGTCTATGCCACTATTCTCCCTACCAAAGTGCATGGACTCACGCTTCCCCAGTTTGTATTCCATCTGCCACTACTTTGCCCAATCTCCTAACCTGTCCAAATGATTCTGCAGTCTCCCGCCTCCTCAATACTACCTATTCCTCCACCTGTCTTTGTATCATCCGCAAAATTATCCCGGATGCCCTCAGTTCCTTCATCTAGATCATTAATATAAAAGGTAAAAATTTGTGGTCCCAACACTGACCCCTGCGGAACCCAACTAGTCACGCCCGCCATCCTGACTAGGAACTACTTATCCCCATTGTCTGCCTCCTGCCAGACAGACAATCTTCTATCAATGCCAGTACTTTGCATCTAACACCAAGGGCTCTTATCTTACTGAGCAGCCTCCTGTGTGGCACCTTGTCAAAGGCCTTCTGGAAGTCCAAGTATATAACATCCATTGGCTCTCCTTTGTCAAACCTACTCATGACCACCTCAACGAATTCTAACAGATATGCGAGGCATGAGATCCGCTTGATGAAACCAAGCTGACTTTCCCCATTTTACCATGTACTTCCAAGTATTCTGAAATCGCATCCTTAATGGTCAAGCTAATTGGCCTGTAATTCCTCGTATTTTGCCTCACTCCCTTCTTAAACAGGGGTGTTATATTATCCATTTCCCAGTCCTCTGGGACCGTCATTAACTCCAGTGATTCCTGAAAGATCACCGCTAACGCCACCACTATCTCTTCAGCTTTCTCCTTCAGATCTCTGGGGTGTAATCCATCTGTTCCAGGTGAATAATCCACCTTAAGATCTTTCAGTTTTCGTAGCACCTTCTCCTTGGTAATGCTCACCAAACTCCCCTCTGCCCCCGATTCCCTTGAACTTTGGGGATATTACTCGTTTCTTCCACTGTGAAGACTGACGCAAAGTAGTTATTCAGTTCCTGCACCATTTTCTTGTTCCCCACTACTACTTGTCCAGCGTCATTTCCCAGGCCTCCAATGTCCACCTTTGCCTCTCTCTTACCCTTTATATATCTAAAAAAATCTCTTGCAATCTTATTTTAAATTACTGGCTAGATTTCCCTCATACTTAATCTCCTCCCTAGCTTTTTCTTTGTTTAGTTGTCCTCTGTTAGTCTTTGTAAGCTTCCCAAATACCTGGTTTTCCTCTGCTCTTCTACGCATTGTATGCTTTCTCTTTAGCTGTTATGCTGTCCTTGCCTTTCCTTTCTAGCCATGGTTGCCTTGTACTTCATTTAGTATGCATCTTGATCCTTGGGTTGTACTTTTGCTTTTTCTCAAAAATTATTCCCAGAAACTCCTTCCATTGCTGTTCCACTATCTTTCCAGCTAGGCTCAACTCCTAGTTAATTCTGGCCAGCTACTCCCTCATGCTTCAGTGGTTGCCTTTTTCCAACTGTAATAGAGTTGCAACTGATTCCAGCTTTTTCCTCTAATATTGAAGGGTAAATTCTAATATGTTGTGGTCCCTTCCTCCTAAGGGTTCCTGATCCCATGCCGAATATTCCCCAGCTATGAGAACTATACCACTCCCTGAAACTTGAAATATTGTATGTTTCAATGAGATCGCCCATCACTTCCTGAGCCTTAGAGGGTTCTTCATCAATTTACTACGTATTTTATCATCGGGCACATTACTGGATCCAATCTAACTCCCTTCTCCTGCACCAAGCCATTCCAACGATTTCCGTCCATTGATACGGAGTAAAAATCATTGCAGCTAAAATAGATGTGTGGTTTAACACCTTTTCAAAATGCTCTGCTATCTATTTGCACGTCCAAATTAAATGACCTCAACTGTCTCAGATCATAATAGATCTGCCGCCTTGTTGCTTATTCACCTTGTATTGCAAATATCCTGATGGATTAGTTAACTCTGTATGTCTCCTCCACTATTCCTTGTGCGAAGAACAGCGATAACTTGATTAATGCGAGGACGAAAGAGAATTATATTGACAGAGTAAATGGAAATAATTCACAACATTCGATCATTGACCAGTTACATTTCGAGCTCTAAAACAACAAATTGTGCCCCCACCCGTCTATCAATTTGTCGGCCGAGATTTAGAATCCAATTCTTTAACCTTTATTTCAGCAGAAAAGGAGAGAAACGAGCTTCTCCCCAACGTACAGGTATACACTGTTAAATTTATCCTTCTCTGCTTCTCTCTCGCTTAATTCTGTTCTTCTCTTTCCAGAAGTCCTTATAATTCCATGCATGTCTCTATTTCGGGTGCTATTTATTGAAGGGGAACAATCAGTTGGTTAGGAAACTGACAGGGCATTCGGCATCTTCCATTTTTGTCAGCGTTCAAGGGTGAAATTGTTCTCTAAACTGTTTTTCTGTCAATCAATATCTACTGTGCAAAAATAAAGTCAATTCAACGCAGATATTTCACCAGCGTTATTAGAAATAAATTAGCGTATTTACGAAATACACAATAAATATTACTGAATAACTGGCAAGTGATTTCAAGGGGAAACGAAATCGATTGTGTTCTAAAATTAGTGATTAATCTTACATCTCTTATTGAAGTTAGAATTAAGCTTAATGCACATAAAATGAATCAATTTGAATGAGATGTATTTCGCTCTCGGTAGGCCAGATGAATATTGCAAACCATCTTACAATCATAATCTTTGCTCCAAGGAACAAAATTACACTGATGATGCTGGTCAACGATTCGGCTAGGAAGAGTTCACTTATCAATCGGTGAGCATGTCGTTTTGATTTTCCTCTTGGGCCATTTATGCGGCAGGCAATTGGTATACTTACTTCCAAATCAAGCTGCCTTGAGGACATCACCTAATGGTGAGGGTATATCAGACACAGCAATTTTTAAGCAACAGCACTGCTTTTATTTTGCAAAGCTATGTTCTAACACATTTAGCCGTATATTATGGCTTTAGCAATTTTAGAAATAAGATAACAGGGAAGATGAAAGTTCACAAGACAACTTGAAGAACAACCTCAAAAAAAAGTTCTGTCGGAGGGTCATGAGGACTCGAAACGTCAACTCTTTTCTTCTCCGCCGATGCTGCCAGACCTGCTGAGATTTTCCAGGTAATTCTGTTTTTGTTTTGGATTTCCAGCATCCGCAGTTTTTTTTTGTTTTTTACCAAAAAATTAAGTTCAAAGATGTACTGTTGTTCAAAATAACGTCAATCGAAAGACAGTAATGACGAGCTGGGTTCTCAGCCTCTTTCTCAGCAATGATATTTTGAGTAGAACGGGAAAAACAAATCCAACTCCCGGCTCGAAATCACGTTGCCCATACTTTAAAAATAAGCATTGCCTCTTCCTGAATTGGGAACATGCCTGCTTTAATCCAAACACTTCTGAACTTCAAATACAATCCGAGTCGTCGCCACAATATATATCAGCCTGGTACTCCAGTGAATTATTCTTGAGGGTCTCGTCTTTTGAATGAAAATTTAAAGTGAGGCCTCGTGTATATTTACTGTTAAGTTCAAATGCTCCCTTGATACTATTTAGAAGGAAAGACGATTTTTTGGATACCACATCTCCTTCAAAATAACAAATTGCGTTTCAAAATAACTGTCTGGCTGCAAAGCACTCTTCTTCCTCCAAAACTACCAATTCTTTAGATCGACGCTATCATCAGGAATGTCTTCACAATTACATTCGAAAGATTTTTCCAAAAGAAAATATACTTTTGGTGAACGAGTGGAAGAATGCTGAACTTAATCCCTGGTTCTTCCTTAGCCATGCAAATCATTAATATTAGTTGTCTTTAACGCGAGTTATATTGTTGAACTGCAAACATTAATAGCCTTTGCATTTTGCTATCGCAGAAACTCTACTGGAGTCAAGAACTTTTTGCATAAGTTGAGAGTAATTTGAGAAAGCGTTTTCGAAGTTTATGGCGTTTCTATGCCTAGGGAACTTGGCAATTTATCTCCAACATTGTGTTTTTATTTCCTTTTAAAGTGCTTTTTATATCTTGGCACAAGTTGTATTTCAGTTGAAGATGATAGGCAGTACCCTCCGAGATCTGAGCAGCGGAATTGGTGAGGCGAGGGGGTGGCAACGAAAGTTCATTGGATACCCCACAGATGTATTGAGCCATCTCTCATGAAGTTCTCAGTTAAGGGTTTGCAGGACAATTGCCAATAAATGAACACGTCCTTTTAGACAATGGCCCTGCACTGAGAACCAATTGAAAATACGTATAAATCACAATTTTTGGATGGTTTCGCCAAGGTTGCACCAATATTTTTTCTAACTTAGGGGAATTATTGTAAAGACCAAGATCGGAGGCACGGGACTCCTCTAAGCATTTCTATTACTGAGCCAGTCAAGCCCAACACCCCCGACTTCCAATTCCCCAAGACCAAAATACCTCCGGTTAACCCAACTCATGACTTCCCCCCGCCACGACTCCCAGGTCGTTCGAGACTCCCTCCGCTACACCGCTCAACCACTGAACACCCCAGCAGCCATCAAACTCCATCCTCCACATCCTCCAAGGCCTACATTCCTATGATATTTAGGTTCCAACATTAATTTAGCATTGCCTCCACAAAGCCATCAACCCGAGCTCCAAGCACGCCACCTACATAAACTCCCGCACCCCTCCAAACTCCAAGTCACCACAAGATGTCCTCTTTCAACACCCCCAGCAGCCACCCAAGCTCCCCGGAACCCGAGTCGCCCACACCACTCGGGCCTCAAAATCGTGACCCACAATGGATAACCTAAATTCCTGCAACTTCGCCCTCATTTCCCAAACGCACAGCCCCCCACTATTCCCATGAAATCAGTGCCACCCAAAGCACTTAAGACCAGCCTCCCACACTCTGCGTTTCACATACCACCATCGTCTGAGTGCATCACCAATCCTGACCACCATATTGACCGACAACCCGGACCTCGGACAACAAAGCACTGAAAAATCCGTAACACAAAACTCCCCACTTCCGATCACACCATCATCCCCGAATTTGGACAGGACCTCTCTCCGAACTCTGAAGCATCCAGATCCATACCTCCATCATTACCCCGACCACTGAGGTTCCCCTTATTTTCGGTATCATAAACCTCAGCATGCCAATCCCTTCTCAGCCATTCATGCGCCAGGTGCATCGGCTCTATGCCAGCGAACTCGGAGGCTCAGCTCCTGACCTCCAATCACCCCAACCATCATCTGACATGTCTCGTCTCCCTGTGTCCCGATCCCATTTCGTTACACACCCCAAAATCCTAGCCATCACATACCAGTCATCCAATCTTCCTATCATCTGACCATCAACCACCACAACCTCCGAAATTCCGATTCCTCCCCACCCAGAATGCCGTAACCAGTATCAACTCAATTTCGGACATATCCATCTGATTTTACTCTGAATCCAACCGCTAGAAGTAACACCCTCAATTGCGCCATGACATCCGAACTCCCGCAAAGCATGGAAATTTCACTCCCCTTTTCCTCACACTCATAAACTGCCATTGTTTCTGTCCCCACCACCGATCGTCCAACCGTCTACCAGCATCCAATCAGCATCACTCCAATCCCACCAACCCTCTAAAAAGCATTTCGACTTTTCTTAGTTAATTACCTACTTCCTGTTCTGTCAATTTCAGAAGCTCTTCAAACTCCCCATCTTAAGAGCTGCTCGAACTTTGCAAAATTTGGGCGTGGCATATTTGTATCCTCCGAAGGTGCTCTTTGTTGTGTCTTGCCAGTTCCCTTTAATATAGTGACCAAGCAGTTCCAAGGAACAGTTGTGACAGTGTAATATTCAAGGGCACTTCGGTATGCATTTATTTCTCCTAATTAGTGTGGACGTCTTTACGACGTTTGCTGGAAGTTTCAGGCCTTTATCCTCAGCGATATGCTGCATGACATTTCCGTTCTTAAGAAAGAAGGCCGATTGTGTAAGGAGAATTAGGGCTGTTTCTGTCGAAAACTCGGCCAGTTTAAACATCAGTAATTGCATATTTAATTTATGATGCAAATAAACGTGCATTTGGCGTAAGTTCAGTGGCCCTAAGCAAAATCTGTTCATGGGGCATACATACTGTGATACCTTTTTGCATGTCCTTTAAATAATTTTGCAGTTATGTGTATGAAAAGCAGAAAGAGAACTATAAACCCGTAAGACGTAGCAGAGGAAGTTTATTGAGTCTTCTCCGCCATTCACCGAGATCATGGCTGATCTGATAATCCTCCATTCAGCTTTCTTGTTTTCCCATTAACCATTGACTCCCTTACTGACTAATTGTACCTATCTCAGCCTTTCATGCAATTAAGGATCCAGCCTCTATAGCACTTTGCTGTAAATAATTCCACACATTTACTAACGTCTGAAGAATAAATTCTTCCTTATCTCTGTCTTAAATTGGCGACCACTTATTCTGAGATTATGTCCACTGGTAATGGACTCCTCGAAAAGGAAAGAAACCTGTTAGCATCTACCTTTTCAAGCCGTCTAATAACCTTATATGTTTCAATATGGTAGCCTCGTATTCATCTAAAACTCCATCAGTACAGGCCAAACTATCTGACCTTCTCAAAAGAAAATCCCTCCATTGCCTGGATCAATTTAGTGAAGCTTGTCTGGACTGTCTCTGATGCCTTTGTATATGTCCTTAGTTAAGGGGACCAAAACTCTTCAGAGTATTATATTTGTGTTCTACCTTGTGTCTTGCATATTTTTTGCAAGGAACATTTTTCCCAATTCCCTTTAACATAATGGTCCATATTCCAATTGCCATCCTTGTTTGCTGCTGCAGTTATGTGTTGTATTTTTGTGGTTCATGCATGAAGACACCGGAATCCCTCAGTGTTGCAGCTGCCTGCAGTCTTACTCCATTTCCATAATATTCAGCTTCACAATTCTTTCTGATATCATGCATAAACTCACATTGTCCAAAATTATATTCAATCTGCCAAGTATTTCCCCATTCGCTTAACCTATCTGTACCTCGCTGCAGACATTCTGTTGCCCACGGACCACTTAACTGCCCACCTATTTTGTCTCATCCGCAAACATGCCAAATGAACAGTCACTTCCCTCATACATGCATTGATATATATTGTTAATAAGAGTGGACCAAGCACTGAGACTTTATCAGTCTTTATTTACTGGTTGGCGATCCTCATATGACCCCCCCAGTCCCATCCCTCCGTCTGCTATTAGAAAACCAATGCACTTTCCAGGCAAACACAGTATCTCCAACAGAATGGGCTCTCATCATATTGAGCAGCCATATGCATGATAGATTATCAAACACCTTTTTGAATTCCAAATATATTACATCTAGAGGTTCCCTCTTATCAATCACAGCTTGTTACCTCCTCAAAAAATGAAACACATTTTTCAGGCATGCGTTCTCTCTCATGAAGCCAAGCTGCATGTTTGATTATTATATACATTTCTAAATGCTCTGCCATTACACCCTTTGCAATGCACTCTAACATTTTTCCAATGACAGATATTGAGCTAACTGATTTTGGTTAAGTAAAACAGAATTACCTGGAAAAACTCAACAGGTCTGCCAGCATCGGTGGAGAAGAAAAGAATTGATGTTTTGCGTCCTCATGACCCTTCAACAGAACTAGGTGAATCCAAGGAGAGGGGTGAAATATAAGCTGCTTTAAGGTGGATGGGGGGGTGGCTTGGGTGGGGGGGAGTGAAGTGGAGGTGGGGGTGTTATTGTAGGGAGAAGCTAGTAGTGATAGGAGCAGATAATCAAAAGATGTCACAGACAAAAGAACAAAAGAACACAGAGGTGTTGAAGGTAGTGATATTATCTAAATGAATGCACTAATTAAGAATGGATGGTGTGCTCCTTAGCATTTGAGAGAAAGAGAAAAAGTTTATTTTGGAATCGTCGGATGAGATGAAGAACAAAATGAAACTGGCAGCACACGCAGCTTTGAAAAAGGGTGCGGTAATGCTGCTGGATTGAGAGGTCGAGTGTGTTCATATGGCGGCGCATGGCACTGAGTGTGGATCTTAGAATGTGATGGGAACAGCAATCCAAGAAACATTTTATGTCCCAGAGATACCTGTAATCGTGGGTGGGTTCGAAACAAGAGGGATGGAAGCGTTCCTTAGCACTTGAGAAACAATCTACAACCTCACCACCCTCCTCCACTTCTCTCCCCCCACCCAACTCCCCGCCCCCTAACGACCCGCCCCCCACCACCACCTTAAACCAGCTGATATTTCAACCTCTCCTTGGATTCACCTAGTTCTGTTGAAGGGTCATGAGGACTCGAAATGTCAACTCTTTTCTTCTCCACCTATGCTGCCAGACCTGCTGAGCTTTTCCAGGTAATTCTGTTTTTGTTTTGGATTTCCAGCATCCGCAGTTTTTTTTTTGCTTTAATATCATTATATTTTTGGTCTATGGTTACCTGTTTTAGTTGCCCGTCTCCCTCCCTTTTTGTATTAAGCTGTTACTTAGGCAGATTTCCACTCTGGAAATCTAAGGATTCGTGGAAGATTACATGTGTCTAATGCGTGTAGCTATTTTCTTTTTTCTACTATAATGCAGCCCATCATTTCTAGGGGGGCACATTGGCCTTCAGCCCAAGTAGTTTCTCTCATACTTTTACTATTGTGCTAGCCATTGTATTTATCCCGCCATCTCCCCATCCACCCCCCGATTGCCCCTTGATTGTTTAGTTTGTTTGTTTTTTTGAAAACTATTAGTGTCTTATGCCGTGATCCCTGAAGCAAAATATTAATTTAACTCCTCCGCTAATTTCTGGTTCCCCATCATTATTTCCCGAACCTAATTTTTAAGTGGCCTATGTTCACATCGGACTCTCTCTTTATTTTAATATATTTAAATGAGTTCTTTGTGACTGTTTTTTTCAAATGGCTTTCCAATTTTCGCCCAAATCTTATATTTTCTCCTTCTTTCTATTTTTTGGAACATCTTCTGTTAGTATGAAAACTTTCTCAATCCCCTGTCTTACAACTAATATTTGCAGCTTTATTATTTGTTTCTCTTTCAATTTGCTGCTATCCTTAACTCCCTTGGTTAAGAATGGTTAGTTTATCCCCTTCCTAGAATCCCTCTTACTCACTAGGAAATATCCTTATTGTGAGTCATGTACTATTTTGTTAAATATCTGCCATAGTTCATCAACTGCTTTCCAGTTTCCTCTTCCGTTCCAGACAACCCTGCCCTCAATATGTTTTACTTACCCTTCTGTAAGTGTAGCACAGTTATTTCCAACCCAAGTGTCTCACTGTATAAATGAAAGCACAATTCTACCCTGTTATGGTCACTGATGCTAGAGGACTTTTTTTTTGTTCTGAGATCATTTATTAACCCTGCTTCATGATATATTACCGGATCCAAAATAGCCTGGGCCCTGGTTAGATCCACCATTTATTGGTCCAGGAAGCTGTCCCCAGCATACCCTATTAATTATTGTTCTTGTCCAGCTCCGTAAATTTGATTTTCCTAATCTAAATGAAGATTAAATGAACCATGATTAATGCATATGTCTCATTTACAATTCCTCATTATCTCATGAATTATTCTCTGTCTTACAATATAGCTAATGATATGCGGGCTATATGCTACTCCCAAAAGTGACTTATTGCCCATGTTATTTCACCCGAGCATCTATAACGATTCCACATATTCCCATCCAAGTTCATTTGGTGCCGTTGTAACGAATATGACATGAATGTTTTCAACAGTTATGAAATATTTATATTGCCAACTATTTATTCCAGCAGAAAGTATTTCTTTAATAAGTTATACTTATGACTAGGCACTCAAAGGGCAAGGGCAGCTGAAACATGGGGAGACCACAACGTCAGTCTTTCCCAGCAATCCACGCAGGACTCATACTTGGAGTAGAGTTAACTCTTATTATTGTTATTGTCTCGTTCTAGAACAATCTCCCACTACTCATTGTTAAATAATTTCTATTATTTCTATTATGTAACTTTAAATTACACAATCCACATGATTTCAGAAACCGTTTTAGTTGGCATAATGATTTTTTCTAGAAAACTCAGCTGTGCTGCTTGGTATGAGCCATGATTGGTGAGAGGCAGCAAATACATTTGGTAAAAACTTACGGCCCCTCCCAGTGGCTAGATTTACCTGTACCTCCGAAGTAAATGGATCACCGTATTTGCCTGCCTGCATCGCTGTGGTGGGGCGGGGAGACCCCACATATTGTTGTTTCACCTGCTTGTATATTCTTCAACTTGGCAGGCAAGACTAATTATACTGGGGAGCAATTCATAGCGGGATGAAGTTTAATTCGTGCACACAGCTGTGAATTACTTTTTTTGGAAGTTCCCCTCCCTTGATCTGTGGTGCTTTGAAGTTCGAGACTTTGAAGTTTGGACTCCGATAGATTGGTTTGGGGCAGGAAAGAAGATGGAGTTCACCGCTAAGCCACTAGATAACTGAAAAGTTGCCATGAAAAAATGTCCAACTATGATAACAGGATTAAAATATTTTTAACAGGAAAAATGCAGAAATGATTTAAAATAAATATACTTCAAAAAGGATTAAGTGAAATGCAATTTCTTGAAATGATTTGTTGGGATAACATGTTAAAATATATCCATCTCTTCTCTTTATTTAACCTCTTTACCATATTACCTGCCAATTATAACATCCGTGTCTTCAATTTCCCATAGACTTCCAGCTCTTAAAACATTCAGGCAAAGTCGTTTGCCAGATTATTTGTTCGTATTTCCTGAAAGCAACAAGCCTAATATTTGTGGCTCAGAGAATATCCCCCTTTAGGTACACTGAAGAACATGTGTGGAACACAGGAGTTGCAACCGAAACTCAAGAATTTACTCTTATCACCAATGGAAATAAAAGGGAATCGATCATGGTGAACGGTCCTATGAGTGAGTGCATTCGTTGGCTCGTTCTGCTTATCAGATTGGCTGTTTGGGTGTAAGTTCCATGATCAAGATACCCCACTTTGTATGTTAAAAGGGCTCTCTGTGCCCAGGGGAGCTGCTCCGCTGCCTCCCAATGGAACTGTACAGAAGCTTTTGAAGTATTCTTGGAATGCAAACAAATGTTCATAAGTGGTTAAATTGTCCCATACCAGAAGCACTCATACAATTAGAGGGCATTGATGTGCAGACAGTTTTGTTTTGTCTAGGAAAGCATAAACTTGATTTTTCTATTACAATAATTGTCTCAGATGAACAAACCTAATAGATAATCATTGCTGAAAGGAAAAAGACTGCATTTGCTGCCACTAATCTTTGTCTTTGTTTGCCCAGGGCAATACGAAGCTACATTTTCACCTACACTTCTAAGCTCTGGAGCAGATCGAAGGTACAGTTAGCAATATTGTTAAGGAGAGAACATGAAGTGCTGGCTGTCATCGTGCCATTTGCTGCAATACAACATTGTCTAACAATTAAATTAACTTCCTTTAAGTTGTCTGACGTTCTGCGGATTTATCTAGATTCTAACGTATTCCAGTAAGGATTTGACAGGTTAAAGAAATGTGATGCCAGATAACAGCGCCTTATTTATTAGATGAAAAATGCAGAAAATGCAAGGTGACATAAATTTTGAGTAGGAGCACACGTATTTGAAACTTCCTGCTGACTGACAGGTTTTTGAATTGTGCTTATGAGAGAAGTTTCTCTTTCGCTCTCTTGGAGTGAGAAAAAAAAAACATAAGTCACAAGGGCGATTGATAGTGGGCTGATGAGAACCAGAGAGAAACAGGAGGATGTTGCATAAGACATAGAAGTGTATAGCACATTAGAGGCAATTTGACCAACAGCTCCTGTGCCAGCGCAAAAAGAAGTAGCCAACCTAATGCCACTATGCATCTATTAACTAGTTGCCTTGCAATTAAAGGATCCTGAAGCGTGAATGCAGGCAAATTTCGGAAAAATGGGACGGGGCATTTGGTCTTGTCTTTTCAAACAGTTTATTGCACACGCAACACCTTCTCTGTGAAAGTCAAAACTTCAGATGCCATTAAGTCATTGTTCAATTTACAGTAATTATGTACGTCCTACTTAGCGATCTTCCTGCTAAAATAAGCTCATCTAAAGTCTCCCAAATCTGCGCAGCCTAAGTTTCTTATTGTTCCACTAGTTTCAATTGTACATGCCTCCTGTTTTTCGAGACAGAATCCCACAATATCCAATCTATCCTCTTCAATAACAGAAGGCCATTCCTGACATCATTCTCGTAAATCTCTTGTTTGCTATCTCTCGTGAGTTCACTCCCTTCCTGTTATGCAATGGTAAGAACAAATCAGTAATGCATTAACTACAAACAGTAAATAAAACACACAGGAAACGCGGGAAATATTCACCAGTTCAGCTCATTAACGACCCCTCATCAGAACTGAGGAAAGAGAACAACAAATTAGATTTTGAGCATGTTGAATGTGTATGGGATAGAGGATGAATGAAAATGTAAAGATTTCTGAGAAGGAATGAAGGGGAAAAGGGATGAAATGACAAAGCTGTTTTTCTTTATTGTACAAATAAAGTAATCCAAGTAAGTATCTTTCTGATTTGTTGTGTAACAGCACACTGAATGGAATGTGAACGAAATAACAAAGGAAGAATCACACAGAGAAAAAGGAAACAATAGAGAAAATAGCCAAAATTACTAAGAAGAAACCATGCAAAATTATTGAACTCGATGGTGAGTCCATCATTCTGTAAAGATGAGGCATTGCTATCCCGAACTGCGTTGAAAATCATTGGAAAACTGTACGAGTAAGCAAGCAAATAAATTGAAATCACATTATCAGGAAACTGAGGGTCGATAATGCAGTCTGAAGAGATGTGTTCTGCAATGCTGTTCCTCACTCTCGGTTTGGCCAACCAATTTGGAAGAGACCACATTGCAATGAGAATGCAAGAAATTGAATTGGGGGGGAAAGGTGGATGAACATCAATATTCCTGTTGTAAACAATATTGGGGCCTTGGATGGTGAGAAAAGATTATGTTGAAGAACAGTTGCTGCATCAGGTGCGCTTGCAAGGAGAGTTTCCCTGGTAAGGGACTGGTTTATGGGCATGACGGAGGAGAGAAAGGATGTTTTTCAAAGCGAACGTTCTCTTTGGAATTCTGAAAGTGGAGGACAGGGATCTATGTGTTGTAATATTGTTGAATGTGGCGGAAAAGAAATCGAAGGTTAGGCTGGTATGAGCGATGGAGAGGCGAAAAGGATAAATAGCAGAGAACAATGTAGTATGATATAGATGGAGCAAGGTTTAATAATACTTACAAAGCCGAGGGTTTGGCTGAGCTGTGTGGGTGGCTGGTTGTTTTGGTTTTGGGGCGAGGGGATGGTGTGGATGCAATGGGGGGATGGTCAGATGATTTTCCCTGCTGAGCAAAAAGGGAGGCTTAGCAGATTCGCTGGCAGAATGTGTAAGAGCTTTATGATTCTTCCTTAATTAGAAATCTATCCTGTTCTTATCTATCAACAAACTCCCTAACCTGGCTGAACTTCTTCTTACATTGAACAATTTTTTCATTTAATTGCACTGGAATTCGGAAAATAAAAGGAGTTCTTGTGAGTTGCTGCATAGATCCTAACTATTCCAAACTTTATGCTGACATATTTCGGACACTGGAAGTCTGCTCAGTTAAGGTACTCATTACTTTCGTTTTTCTGGTACCTTGACAGTTATTTGCAGTTGATTCCTGATCTCGCCATGAGTGAACATTTTCCATTAACTTTTTTCCCTAACTTTCATCCTTCTCTCAGTTTCAAGCCGTTGATGACGCGTTTCTCACTTCCCTGCATGGATATTTCCATTTACAATTCTCGGGATGGTCATTCAAGAAATATTCACTGCAAGCCTAAGGATTTCCATTATTATAGTTCACAGTGCTTCCTCACATTCAGATTCCACTGAGGAGTTTATTCCATGTTCACAATTTCTTCATCTCTTCCCATAACATCTGACAAGCTGACATGTCATAGGTGATTTTTACATTGGGCTTCCACTTTCCCAACGCGAATATCCTGGCAAAATGAAAGACAATGCCCTCTACCACGCCTGCTCTAATCAACAATGTCTCCTCTCATCCCTTTCATTCCCTCCCACAACTATTGTACATCGGTCTCCACATTTAATTTCAACCCCACTTGCTTCTCAATTCTACGGATCACCCTCCATTATGTCCATCAAATCCTTTGTATGCAATCATTATGCTCAGCTTCCATTGCCCTCCCTTGTCTGTATTCCAGAGAAACTACTACCTCCCTCATACGTTAGTCCACTCCTTTGTCACAAGGGCAGGAGAGATCTCCATTTAGGGAAGAATACAAAATCTCTTACACATCATTTCAGGAATGCATCTCCGAACATATGTTTCCTTTTCAAATTTGTGTACCATATTCAAAATTGTCTTCAATACACGCCGAGTAGGTGATCTATCTCGGCCTCTCCCAAACGTCCTCAGTATCACAGGTGCCAGGCTTCAGTCAATTCCATTCACCCGACATGTTATCAGGAAACATTTGTAGATACTGAATGCTGCAAACGCTATGGGTGCTGCCATGATTCCTGCAATAGTACTGAAATGTTGTGATCCTGGAATTGTTGCGCCCTACGCAATCCATACCAGTATAAGGACGACACTAGCATCGAACCAGCATAGTGGAAATCTGCCCATGTACGGCCTGTGCAGCAAAAAATAAAACCGTACAAATCCAAACCTGACAATTACGGTCACATCAGTCTAATCTGAGTCTTCAGCAAATTACTAAAAGGCGTTATCAAAACTGCTTTATAGCGGCAAAGAAGTGGCAGATGGAATACAAAGTGTTGAAATGTGAGGTCATACACTCTGGTCGGAAGAATAGAGGCATATAATTTTTTATTCTAAATTAGGAGATAATTCAGAAATCTGCGGTGCAAAGGAACTTGGGAGTCCTAGTCCATAATTCTCTTAAAGTTAACTTGCAGGTTTAGTCGGTAGTTATGAAGGCAAATGCAATGTTGGCATTTATTTCACAGGACTAGAACATAAAAGCAAGGATGTGCTGCTGAGGCTTTATAAGGCTCTGGTCAGACCACATTTAGAATATTGTGAGCAATATTGGGCCCAATATCTCAGGAAGGTTATGCTGGCCCTGGAGAGGGTCCAGAGCAGGTTCAAATGAATGATTTCAGGAATGAAAGGGCTTACATTTCAGCAGCATTTGAGGGCTCAGGTTCTATACTCGACGAAGTTTAGAATGATGAGGGGCGATACGATTGAAACTTTAAGAATGTTCAAAGGCCTGGATAGAGTTGACGTGGGGATGATGTGTCCATTAGTAGGAGAGACTAGGACCCGAGGGCACAGCATCTGAGTAGAGGGAAGACCTTTAGAACAGAGATGAGGATAAACTTCTTCAGCCAGCGAGTGGTGAATTTATGGAATTCATTTCCATAGAAGGCTGTGGAGGCCAGGTCATTGAGTGTATTTAAGCCCAGGATAGATAGGTTTTTCATTGGTTAGGGGATCAAAGGTTATGGGGAGAAGGCGGAAGAATGGGGTTTAGAAACTTATCAGCCATGATTGAATCGCAGAGCCGGTTCGATGTGCTGAAAGGCCTAATTTCTGTTCCTATCTCTTATGCTCTTATGGTATGTAAAATGCTCATTGGAGCCAATTTAGGTACGGCCATGTCCACTCATCTCCTGAACTCATCACAGCACATTTCTAAAGAAGGGGAAAAGAGGTGAAATCCAGTTGCAAGGTGACTCTTACAGGCCTTGAAATCAAGGATGCATTTGAGTGACTGTTGGGTCAAGGAGCACTGCCAAGACAGGAGTCAATGGAAATCGGGTGGGGGGGAAGGGGTTTGCTGGCGTTGGGGTAACTCTCCACTGGCTGTATCCATAACAATCGCAAAGGGAGATGCATGTGTTTTCTGGAGGTCTATCCTCACAGTTCCAGAAAATCACTGCAAGGGTTCATCAGGTAAGTGTTGTAAAGCAAAACATCTTCAGCTAATTCATCAAAGACAATGCCTCCAGCCTAATGTCCACAGCGGGGATGTTTCCTTATGATTGTGCAATGTTTGGCACCATATATGATTCCACAGGTACTATGCAGTCAATGTCAAAACACAGTAAGATATGAGCAAGATTGAGGCTTGGGCTGACAAGTGGAATATAACTTTCGAGCTTCACAAGTGTCATTGAAGGAGCACCGCTCATTGACAATGAATGTCATTACCATCGCTGAATCACGCTCGTTCAACATTTTGCAGTTTCTATTGGTCATAAACTGAGATCGAAAAGCTATATAAACACTTTTCCTGTAATATCAGGTCAGATTCAAGGAAACCTGCAGCGAAAAACCCAACTGGCAACTCCCCAAAGTTTGTTTGCAATCTACAAGGCACACCTCTTGGGTTTTATGGAACACACAAGTTTCCTGGATAACTGCAGACCAAACAGCAGTCAAGGAGCTTGACATCAGCCAGAAGAAAGCAGGCCGGTGAATGGCAACAGATCCAGATATCTTCAGCCCCTCCATCAGCGGAACAAAGTAGTAGCAGAGTCTAACATCGACAAGGAGAACTGCTGATAATCACGAAGGCTCCTTAGGCAGCATCTTCCAAATCCACGAGTGCTAACCAGTAGAATGACAAGCAAAACAAATACATATTTCAATTCACAGGTTGTGGGGTTCGTTGGCTGGTTCAACATTTCTTGCCCATCTCTAATTGCCCTTGAGAGAATGGTGGAAACTTGTATGCTTGAACGGCTGCAGTACATGTGGTGTAGGCACACCCGATGATCTGTTAGGTAGGGATTTGTAGGATTTTAACCAGCGACATTGAAGGAACGGCAATATATTTCAAATTCAAGCTGATCAGTGACTTGAACACGAAATGCCAGGCGATGCTGTTCCCATCATTCAGCTGCCTTTGCCCTTCTAGATGCTGTTGCTCATGGATTTGGAAGGCACGGTATAAGGAGCCTTGCAAAATTCCTGCAGTGCATCTTGTAGCTGGGACATAAAAATGATATTATGCATCGGTGATGCAGGGAGTGAATGTTTCTGGTTATGTTGCCAATCAAGGACTCTGCCTTTTTGTCTTCGGTGTCAAGATTATTGAGTGCTGTAGGAGCTGCATACTCCCAGGAGTTTCATCACTCTCCTGACTTGCGCCTTGTAGCCATGAGTTGGACAACTTTTGAGAAAATAGGGGTTGAATTATTCATTGCATGATTCCTAGCCATTGACCTGTTCTTATCCCACCAGTGTTTATCTTGTTAGACCAGTTCAGCCTCTGGTTAATTGTATCCTCTAGAATATTGATATTTGCGGATTCAGTTATGGTAATGCCATTGGCAGTCAAGAGTCGGTACCTCGAATCTCTCTTGCTGGAAAGGTCATTGCCTTGGCATTTTTGTGGCAAAAATGTTACTTTCCACTGGTCAAACCAAGCATAGCTAGGGATGCAACAGTTTCTCGTAGATAAGCCTTAATTACTACTGTTGGAATATTTCTGGGTTCAAAGCCTTTTCAGTATCTAGTGCCTTCAGCCATTTCAAGGTAAGACGTGGAATGAATAACTTTGGCCACCTGCCAGCATCGGTGATGTTGAGGACCTCCGGATCTGGTTGAGATTGTTCATTCACTCAGAATGCCTGGCTGAAGATTCCAAAAAAGCTTCACCCTTATTTTTTGCAATCATGTGCTGGGCTCCCTCGTAATTGAGGATGGATATGTTTGAGGAGGCTCCTCCTCTAGTGGGATGTTTAACTGTCCACCAGCATTCAGGACAGTCTGCAGGGATTAGTAATGATCCATTGTCAATGGGATCACCTAGCTCTCTCTATCACTTGCTACTTATGCTACTTGGCAAGCCAACAGTCCTGTGTTATTGCTTCAGCACGTTGACACTTCAATTTTTTAGGTATGCCTGGTGCTGCGCCTGCCATGCACCCTGCACTATTCCTTGAACCAGGATTGATCCCGTGGCTTGAAGATAATGATAGACTGTGTGATATGCTTGTCCCTGAGTTTATCAATTGTGTTCGAGCTGAAGGTTTTGGCGCCATCGCCTCATGCATGACCAGTCTTGAGTTGCTAGAACATCTGTGGTAGAGTCACTCAACACGATGGACGGTATCCTCAATGTGAATTCGAGACTCTGCCTCCCCATTATATGTCCAGTACTCATTCCTACCGATAATGTCATGGACAGATGCATCTGCAGCAGTCAGTTTTGTAAGGATCAGGTCAAATATGATTTTCCCTCTTGTTGGTTTCTTCAAATCCTGCCACAAGCCAAATCTAGAAAATATGTTCCTAGGACGAGCTCAGCCCGGCCAGTAGTGGGGCTCCCGAGCCACTCTTGGTGATGAACATTGAAGACCTTCACTCAGAGTACACTCTGTGCTCTTGCCCCAAACAGTTCTTTTTTCCAATTGGTATCTAACATGGGGAAGTTCTGCTTCATTAGCTGATGGAGGGCAGTACGTGGAAATCAGCAGGCGGTCTGCTTATGCATGTTTGGTCTGATGTCACGATATTATCATGGGGGCCAGCGGCGGTGTTGCAGAATGCCACAGCAACTCCCTCCCGAATACATTACACCCTGCCGCCACCAGTGTGGCATCGGTCCTGCTGGTTGTGCTGGTCCTATGTAGGAATGTAGATGGTGGTGACAGGGACATGATCCGTCACACAAGATTCCATGAATATTATTATGTTATTGCTGTTTCTAGACTAGCCTGTGAGAAATGTATTCCAATTTTGTCACTAGCCCAAGGAAGATAGGAAGGAGGACTTTGCAGGTTCGATAGAACTGAGAAGCGCAGTTTTCTTTTCTGATGCCTAAGTCGTGGTCGTGTGGTCCCTCTAATTCCATTGCTTTTTTGAGACCTCGTATCAGTTTGATACAACTGAGTGGTTTTCTGAGCCATTGTTGAGAGGATTTAGAGTGAACATGCTCCTGTGCATCTGGAGTCACATGTACCACAAATCAGGTAAGGGTGCCTGGTTTCCTTCTTTAAAGGACATTATTGCATCTGAAGGGTTTATAGATCATTCAACAACGGTTTCATGGTCGCCATCAGATTTTTACTTCCAGAGTTTTATATAATTCAAGTTCCACAGTCTGCCATGGCGTGGCATGATATGCTGGATTGGTGGAATACTTGCCCAACTTCAAAACCACAACACCATGAACAACCACCTTTGATGTCACCTTCCAGGCCACTCACCATCCTGACCTGCAGATACATCACTGTTCCTTCACTGTCGCTGTTTTAAAACCTTACAACTCCCTACTAAAAGCAGTGCTATCACACCTAAAGTACAATTGTGTACATGGCTGGACCCTCATAATCGAATATATAGTTTATCTGAAATTTCAATGCAGCTCAGAATGAATAATCAGAGATAGCCAGCATGGTAAACGTTGCACAGGGCATGAAAAATTGTAATGGAAAATTAGAGATGAAGGAAGTGGGCCAGGAATCTCCAAATGTTAAAGAAACAAAATGATAACTCTTCTATATTGAATAAACAAGATAATACAAACGAATTAAGGAATTTTAAGTGGAATTGGAAATATATTCGGAATTGAATAGAAATTAAATGATCATTAACTAAAGGAAAACTAATTTCATTTAGTAAAACATGTCAATATACCTTGCATGCGAAATAGACGGGAGGGGTTGAGTGGGTGTAAGTGAACTATTGTCTAATAGGAAATATATGAGACCTGCATAGAAACTAAATCGAACAGAAGCTATAACTTGGTTGGAATCACACTGCAAGCAATGTGGAATCAATTGGGTCTGAAGGGATCAAACATATTAGAGCCAATTCAAATTCCAATTGAAAAAAATCTAAAATAGAAACTGGTGGGGGTATAAACAACTCAGTCACAATTTATTATCAATGCACATTACGTTTATTCAGTCAATATTTTTTGTTACAAGAAGTAGCTTTAACATGCAACTCAAATGCACAGACTGTGCTATAAAACCTGTATGCTATATGTAAAATCAACGATGCTCCAGAGTTGAATGTCCAAGATATTGAAGGCACCTGATTCATTAGTGAGTCAGTGAATATATGATATTAGTAAATATTAGAATTAATGGGTGACATAACTTTTGGAAGATCTTAAGCCAGAAGCACAATACAGATTTAGTGAGAGGCGAGTTCATGGAGGCGGTTGAACTAAAGATGACAAGTCTAAAATCCTTCCACCGCATCTTCCATAGGAGAGTACATCAAAGCAAAGGGGTAATGGGTAAAATGGCAGTACTGGAATTAAGTTTTTCATCGTTCAAATGAGGTGCAGTATTAAATCAGCTGGAAGTCATGAAGAGAAATAGAAGTGCTTTCCGGACATGCTGGTGTTCACTGGGTGTTTGCTGTGGGGGGTGGTTAACCTGTGGAGGCATTGGAAGGGTGTTGGCGGTTTTATTGGGGTTGGGGAATTTATGTGGTTTGTCAGTGAGTCAGTACATTGGTTTTACAGAATCCAGAACTGGTTTTAATAGTGTTCGCTTTTTTATGCATAACTATTGATCTAACAATCTAAAAACAAAACTTCAGGAAAAGGCTGAAAAAGAGTAGAGTTCGCGTATTACTTTTGGGTTTATTTATATGTTGTATAAATCTGATCTATTATAAGATATCTCCAAAGTGTACATCAATTTTGTGATTTGAAATAATGCACAATAAATGGAAAGACTACTGTAAATGAAACCCTTTGGTCGTACAAACGCCAGGAAATGAACTACAAAGTCACATTCTTAAAAGCGAGCACAGAATGATACTTTCGCTTCTGATGGCACTTTTTCTGTGCTTCCACAGATTGACAGAGTACCTGGCCAACGAGATCAGACCATTTAAACAAAAGACTTTTAACCTCGTGACATTTGTTGATACTCCAGGACTTGTAGATGGAGACACGACCTACGAATTTTATGTAGATAAAACAGATATATGGCTTGGTAAGACATCAACCCGCACAGTTACATAAAATAAATCAATGAATAATTTAACCAAAAACAGTTATATATTTCGTAGGCCGTATGAAATTTTTGTCACAATTTAAAAAATAAACCATAGTTTTTTTTTACATTTGCAGGCCAATTGATAGATTGAATGTGAATTCTGAGTGGAGGAGCATAAATCTGTGGAGAGGAAATTAATTACAGAGGAAAGTAATGCACGGAAATACATGGAGTATAAACATTGATTCCAAGTGCAGCATTTACTGCCTATCATCAATTGTCACTAACAAGGCGATTGCCAGCCAAACATTTGAACAGCAGCAGTCCGAATCGTTTCTGTGCACAGCCAGTGCTCTTCAGAAGAGATTTACCGACCGACTATGTAACTAAATTGGAGGAGAAGTTACCTCGATCTGAGTTAGGAATGCATGTGATTTGCAGGGGAAGTCGCCGGCGGTGGTGCACCAAAGCGCATGTTGATGTGGGCGAGGAGGTGGAGCAGGAGGGGGAAGGGGACGGTGGAGAGTGGAAGCAGCGGAGCGGGGGCTGGAGGAATGGGGCAGGATGTGAAAATATTCCAGAGAGAGTGAAGTCCATCCTCGCCGAAGTGAAGCAATTGGGAGGTCTATCAATATAAATTCGATTGGATTCGATTGGAAACACAATGGACAAGCTGAATGCATTGAAGAGAAGGCTAAATAATTCGAAATCGTGAAGGTTAACTGTGTTGCAGTGAACTGATTGTCGTATCTTGTGTCCTCCAGAGGAAATAATGTTAAAATATTACTTAAGAGTGTGTCAGCCGGATTGCAATTCGAGAGTTAAACATCTAGACACTTCCTCAGTTCGAGTTCAGTTTGAAAATTATGTTTTACTAAAACATTGTGCCGTTGTTGTTTAGGCACGACGCCAATCACCTATTTACTTCTTTTGAATTGCGATCCTTTGTGGAATTTTAATTAGCCAGCAGGAAATCCTGAACGAATAAGGTCCAATCAGCTTCTTCTTAGCCCTCGTCAAGTCATTCATAGTATCCTGGAAGGATGAAATATCTGCCTTATAAGACATCAGTTGACTGGAACTGCATTGCATTGCGGCCTAATTAGCGTGGCGCTTGTCCTTCTCTGACGTGAATGTGTGTTAACACAATTGAGCAGATTCCATGGTTACATTTCTGCCATAACATAATTTCATTAGTTTTCTCCATTCACTGTGGTGAGCTTTCAGTTAATTTGACTGTGTTCTTGGTCCAATACGGGGAATTCACTAGCATCCTCTTCATTACCTTCGCGTTTACCTTTAACGTTTATTTCTGTATTCTGCGTAATTACTCTTTCAAGGTCCTTCTACAGGATTGTGGAATGTGAGCTACTACCAGGGCTCAGAGACATATCACCATATTTCACCCAGGTCACCGTGCATGATTTTTTTTTAATTTTGCACTCAAATAAATTGCATGCGAATCAGCACTTTCAGATAACATGCACGGAGAGGAACTCCACGTGAAAATATCAAAGAGCGAGATTAAACTTTACTAGAACCCTCTATATGGTTATGACCAGATTTAGGACCTCATAACATGCTGTTTGACAGCAGTTAAATATGCGGGGGTTCTGACAACAATTTGAATCATCATTTCCTCAGTCTGCCATATTTCAGTTTGGTAATTCATTGGCAATTCTGAGATGCATGTTGAAGACATGATTTTAACATTAATGACAGATCAGAACACAATATACATTAACTAACTTTTCACGTGTTTACTTCCTTTCAGGAGAGCAAACAGACCATTCCTTGTCTTCTTTGACACGATGGGGCAGGCCCTGTATAAAGGAATTCTGAATATTGTTGAAAAGCTAAACAAAAAGCACGGTGACAGACTGAAGTTTAATCTAAGCAAAGCCAATTAAGATGGTCATGAGAGTGAGAGACAGCTAAGGAGATTAATTCAACACATCTACCAATTATCTTGATTGGCACAGGTACAGTCCATGATGTTGTCCCGATGTTGTGCTAAATACCTAGTTAATGGTTTTGTTTACATTTTTAGTTGTGTTTACTTCTGGGAACACTGTGCTTGAGAAGGCGAGGAAACTAAAAGTTTTGGTCATTGACAAATCACCGAATAGAGATTTGTAGTTCAGGAGCTTACCCATGTTTCTTTAATAGAGTCACGCTAGAACACAGGGAATCGTGAAACAGCATATGGGTTGTTAGCTGGCGAACTGGAGACGTGATTCCGACACTCTTTTCAAATTACTGCATTGCAAGGAGGTTATTTGTTATGGACTTCAGAGATATCTTCCATTAGAACATTCAAGGAACTCTGAAAGCCTCTTTCATCATGGATTTGTAGAGCTGAAGACATTTGACTGTTTTCAGTAGTTTGCGTATTTCCTAGAAAAAAAAAGGCTTTGGTTACAATAAAGAGTCCTTTTGGTTTATTTAACACAGAGAATCTTCAGCATCTTTTACAGGCTGTGCGCAATTATGGCTCAAGAAAGTCCTGACAGGATGGTAAAATCGTGTCAGGTGATTTGTTCCATCGTGAGACATTTACGCATCAGAATCACTCTTTTTGCAATATGTAGCTATGCATATATATATGGCTGGTTTCTGAGATTGTCTTGGCAGTGCCAGCTTTGTGAAGCTTTTCTTTTTCGTTGTAAGTGTAATCATACAAATAATATGAGTCGGTAGTTTTGCTTTGCAAATCCCGTGGAACATCATCTTAGTTAAGGAGGTGAACTATCGGGAGATGAGCACCAGTTGATGCAGACCAAAGTGGAGTGGTATTTGATGGAATTCATAATCTAGTTCTTCGAAATTGAGGAGTGAGAGAGACAGACGTTTAACGAGTTTGCCTTATTCACTTCAGCCCCTGAAGCCTAGTTCCATTGCTGATAAACCTGTTGGTCTCATTTGGTCATATCTGCCTGTTGAAGTGCAGTTGGATGCGTTCAACCACAGTTGTCCTGTTAATTCAAATATACCGCATGCTAGTTCTGAACATTAAACTATAAAAAATATATTCTAGAGGTTTTTTTTTTCTGTTTTCTCATTATGTATAATAATCTATATGTTTTCAGTTTAAAACCATGGAATCTTGTGGCTTTATAGCTCTAATAGGTAAGTGGGATTAGATTATGTTCTCGCTTCCTTTGCATTACATATTACTAGTCCCTAAAGATATTGTAAGAGTGCCCTGTGATCAATGCACTCATACTAGTTGAGAGAAAGCTGGTATGATGCAGAATGAGTACAAATGTTAGTTACGATCAACGATATACGCTTGTATTTGCATATGTTCCATAAGGTTAACATTACGATTATGTGCAGTATGCCATTAGCACTTACAGCTAATTCATTAAGCGAATAGTGATTGCAACGTCCATTTCTTTTATTATACTCTTTTTTGAAAGCAACATGAATATTTTTTCTGATATCATGCAGTGTATTAATGTTTTTATCATTTTTTTTTTCAGTAAGAAGATGTCGTATATGTAAAGGTGAGTTTGGTAACGCAACTTGGATTTTTTCTGCCTTAGCAATGCAGGTGAGTGAGGTCATAGTTTAGGATAGGCATTTCAAATATGATGACATTGATATTAATCAGGCAAACTGTGTTACTGAATATATTATTATCTGATGACATTTTAACTGACCACGATATATTATTGTGAATTTTACTGTTGTTAAGATGGGCATAGTTATTTGACCTCAACTGATTTTGAGAAGATGTTTGTTGGGGCTAACAGCCGTTCGTTAGCAAAAAGAAAATCAACGAACAGATTCAAAGTTATACTTATCTATCGCTGCTCTAAGTGGTCCTTAAATATAAAAGACGTATTTAACGAATTATTTTAGTCAGCAGCTTCTCTCTGATCTGGGCTACAAGGAAAGTCCCTTTAACCAAAGTTTTTCCTTGACTTTCTGCCACAGCGAAAATCCCACTTCTAGAGTTTCGGATTAAAATTTAATATTTTTACATTTTTATTTAATTTAATTGAATACAGTCTAGATGAAATAAAACACAAACAATCACCTGCACTTTACTATCTCTGAAGGTCACGACTGCTAATTTCATTTTCTCTAGAATTGGCAGTAACCGTAATTGCAAAAAGAGAAAATTTGCAAAATAATCATGCAGAGCCAATGAAGCATAATGCCCGTGGAGTGGCAATCAGAGTCAGATTGCGAACCCGCTCCTAATTACCTTGAAATGAATACACCCTCCCCAACACCCCCACTTTCCCACCTGACTTTCTGAATGACACCACGTGAGACCAACGTAGGTCAAGTGAAGTTGAGAAGGTTGTGTCTCAAAATTGGAAGTCAAGATGCCACGACTATTTTTATGGCAACAGCTGCAGATAGACTGGCAAGATTAACAGTCGATCCAACTTAATAAATCAGAGGGGGCATGGTTTAATTTTTCTTCAGGAAATTGGGCAGAATTAGCTTTGTAGTGTCTGTTCAGGTGGTGGACGTTTTCACTTGGTCACTGGTGCGGGTTGGGTGATCAGCCATGTTGGTGAGTGGGTGGGGTTGTTATTCGGAAGTCGATTGGCCAGTGAAGGGAGTCAGGTGATCGGTGAGCGTGGTCAGTTGGGCTCGGGTGGCTGCGGAATGGTTAGTTGACTTGTTTTTTTTTTGTCAGTGGGTGATCATTAATTCAGAGGGTACTCAATGGGAAAACGTGCATTGGGGAAGAGTGCCCGGTAGCCACTGGACTGCATGAGCAACATTGGACTATCAAAAGGTTGCCGCCCAGGATCTCAGAATTTACAGGCCATGGACAGCATGAAGAATATTTAAACCACACATGATTTTAATGTGGCTTTGACAATCCTGCTGTGCTTTAATCACATTTTTTAAAAAACATTATTCCTTTCGGCTCAGGAAAAAGTGAGCGGGGTCGCTTATTTCAGTGCTGTTTTAAAAAGTAAGCCAAAAATAAACGGTGTTTGTACTTGTGTTCAAAGAAATATCTTCAAAAGCACTTTGTCTGTAGCACGAGGCAGGGCACTTATCAATTCCAATGTATTCATCCCTCGGAATCAAAAACCCTTCTACCTGAACCAAGAGCAAATTTGATTAGTGTGAATAAGATCAGAGTTAAATGCATTGAATCAAAACATGGCGTGGGAGCTTAGACATTTGATTCATGGTCAACTGGCAACAGTTCCATGGGTAATCGAACAGAGGGTCGGCCTTCTCGTGAAACACATTTGGACTAATGTTCTGATTAATCGGTGAATCCAATAATGAGACTTATAAAGCAGCCACTCAAAATATTACGGTTGGGATCTGCTCATCTGAGGAGAGATCACAGACTTAATGAGAAAGGAAATGCAATATGAGCAGATAATGAATCAATTACTGATACTGGAGCGTAGAAGTGAGCGATAAAGCCTGCGAATATTTGATAACACTAAAAAAAATAAGTCAGGTTAGGTCTAATCGGTAAAAACAAAACGAATGATAGGCTCTGCATCTGACTTTCACAACTTTTGTAAGCAAATGGATGAAATAAGAGCACTAATAAGAATAAATGACTATAATGTAATAGCTATTACAGAAACGTGGCTAGAATTAACCCAGGTTTGACAGTAAATATCCAGAGTTTTTTGAGAATTAAAATGGCAAAATGGAACGAAAAGCGGCTGGGATATCGCGATTAATATACATTCAGATGCTTACAGTAATGAGATGGTCTCTTATTTCAGGAGATCTGTGTGAAGGAAATCGTGAATCTCAAATTAATGTAGTGACTGGTAGGGTTGTTTTCTTGCTCCCACCCACTCATCGCCCTCAGAATTACCCACTCTGCCCGCACCCTTCACTGCCACCGCAAGTGCAGCTACATAATAGTACAATCTGCACTTGAACAAATACTGAGGCTTGGAAGAAATGCATTGCAATAAACTTTGTGACTCGAAACTTCACATCGTTTGAGGAAAGAAGACTGCCTTTTGTACGCTTAAGGATGAGTTCATGGAATGCACTGAGGACAGTATTTTCGTGCAATACATACTGGAAGCCATCAGGGACCAGACTAATTCGGGAGCAGCGGTGTCTAATAAAAAATGTTCCCAACTCTAAAAAAAGGAGGAATAGCTAATGGAATTTTATACTGAGTTTTCTGGGCCTGATATCCGTCAGTTTAAGAATTAAATAAAAGCGGCAGCAGAAATAATTGTACATTTCTACCACAATAATGGTAGACATCCTTCAAATAAACCGGAAATTCTGGAAAATTTCTAGCGGTTTGAAAACAGGAAAATGCTAATTACATGTTCCAGCAAAGGACCGATAATGCAAACATTGAATCTATAGGTCTGTTAATCTAGTGTATTTCACTGGAAACTGCAGGAACACATTACTAAGGAAATAGATCATTTCGAAAATAATAATGCCATCCAGCAGATGCTACACATTCTTGTGAAAGGGAACTCATGTTTTACATATGTGTTGGATTACTCTGAAAATGTAACAAGCAGGGTGGATAAAGCTGGAGCTGAAGTTTTGGTTAAATTGGCTTTTCAAAATTCATTCGATCAGGACATCAATAAAAGTAAAATCTGCAGACGCTGGAAATCTTAAATTAAATAAGAAAACGTGGAGGAATAAAAAGTCGGCAGCTCAGCCGGGCGGCACAATCTATAGAGAGGGAAACAGAATTAATGTTTTAATGTTTCGACTAGGAATGAATATAATTCTGAGGCAGAGCTGCTCAGATTTTCCAGCATTCTCCTTTATTATTGCAATAAGGACACATAATTAGCCAGTGATATGCTAGCATGGATAGAGGTATTTCAACACAAACGGGTCATTTCAAGTTGTTATGTGTAACTACTGGACTGAAAGAGGAGTCAGTGTTAAGGCCTTGACAATTGCCGATGTGTATTAAATATGTGCCTGAAAAGGGCAACTGTGCCAAAGCCAAATGTAAGGCAAGGTTGATAGGCCAGCACAATTTGAGGCAGACGCTAGAAGATAAGGAGAGCATAACAATTGGAATCATATTTGATACATTGAACATGATGTGGACAAATATAAGGTTGTGCACTTTGACAGAAAGAACAGACAAGACAAAAACATATTTCAACGGAAAGAGGCTGCAGAATGTTATGGCCCAATGGGGCATTTGTATAATTGCAGGTGAATCGCAATCATGTCACCCCATTCTGGTAAAGCAAGTAATTAGTAAAGCAAACGACATATGGTCCTTTATTACAAGGGCAATGCAGAATAAATGAGACAGTCGTGACATATTGATAAAACAGTGCAGGTCATTGGATAGACTACATCTAGTGTACTTTAATCAGTTTTGCTCAACCTGAATCAAGAGCCAGTAAGATATACTTGAATAGGATTTATTTCACAAAAGGTTGATTCGGAGATTCTTGGGATAAAGTTTACCTGGTTAAGAATTGTTGGGAAGGTTTGGATTATATTCGTTGAAATTTTGAAAAATAAGCGTTAATTTTATTGAACCATATAAGACTCTGTATGGGGTTGACAGGGTACATAATGAGTTGATGTTTCCCATTGAGTTTGAATTTAGATCCAGGTTTCACTGTTTCAAAATAAGGAGCCTCCCATTTCAGAAGGACATGCGATGGAACTTGTGGTTTCTGAATGAAGGTGGAATTCCTTATTACCTCCACAGGATAATAGAGGAGCCTTAGTCATTTGATGTATTCAAAAAATAAGGCACACAATTTTCTGACTGACAGGGACTTCAAGACTGGAAGGCGGCGGGCCAGCAGACAATGATGTGGAGACAAGGCTATAACCATGCATGGTATTGAATGGTGGAGCGTGCTTTGGCGCCAAATTGCGTACTCCTGCTTTATTTTTATTTGATAATGTTTGTATCTTGTTACCCCTTATTCCATTATCTAAGCCCCTATATTTGGTTGCTTCCCAGACCGTACTCACGATTGATATACTGACATTGGGGTCGTCATTTGGTTTAAATCGAAACTGATTTTCTGTCTCTATTTGCATGAGCATCAATGACAAAGCATCGTCTGACACTATGTGAGAAATATCGTGATGGTCGTGAACATATATATTGTTTAAACAGCACCGGCATAAAGCAACTGAGCCAACTGATTATCTCACGATTGATTACAGGATCGATGCATGTGCTTGCGCATAAGTCCGCCTCTGTTTAAATGCAATATAACCTGGAATGTAATTCAACTGCCGTTCATTCATTCTGAAGTGCTTTTGATCATTCTGCGAATATGCACAACCCTATCAGGACAGGGCCTACTTGTTTACAATTGAATGATATATGTTAAACAAAAACAGAATTACCTGGAAAAAAACTCAGCAGGTCTGGCAAAATCGGCGGAGAAGAAAAGAGTTGACGTTTCGAGTCCTCATGACCCTTCGACAGAACTTGAGTTCGAGTCCAAGAAAACGTTGAAATATAAGCTCGTTTATGGTGTGTGTGTGGTGGGCGGAGAGATAGAGAGAGAGAGAGAGGGAAGTTGGGGGGGTGTTTGGGGGGTGGGGGGTTGGGGGTGTGGTTGTATGGACAAACAAGCAGTGATAGAAGCAGATCATCAAAAGATGTCAACGACAATGGTACAATAGAACACATAGGTGTTAAAGTTAAAGTTGGTGATATTATCTAAACGAATGTGCTAATTAAGAATGGATGGTAGGGCTCTCAAGGTATAGCTCTAATGGGGGTGTTTTTTTATATATAATGGAAATAGATGGGAAAAGGAAAATCTTTATAATTTATTGGAAAAAAAAGGAAGGGGGAAACAGAAAGGGGGTGGGGATGGGGGAGGGAGCTCACGACCTAAAGTTGTTGAATTCAATATTCAGTCCGGAACGCTGTAAAGTGCCTAGTCGGAAGATGAGGTGTTGTTCCTCCAGTTTGCGTTGGGCAAACTGAAATTCCACCCCTCATGTTTCGAACCCACCCAGGAATACTGGTATCTCCGGGACATAAAACGTTTCTCGGACTGCTGTTCCCGTCACATTCTGAAATCCACACTCAGTGCCATGCGCCGTCATATGAACACACCCGACCTCTCCCTCCAGCAGCACCGCCGTACCCTTTTTCAAAGCTGTCCGTGCCCCCAGTTTCATTTTATCCTTCGGCTCATCCGACGCATCAACAAGAAACTTTTTCTCTTTCTCTCAAGTGCTAAGTAACGCAAGTTCCAACAACTCATCGACACCAACACACGTCTAGGACACTCCACCCCTGCCTATCCCTCCGTCCCCACCCTTTCTTCCAATCCCAACCCCAGCCATGTATTCTCTATAAGCCCTGACATTCCCCTCTCCGATGCCGAACGTTCAGTGCTCAGCAAAGGACTTAGTTTCGTACCCTTACACCGTGACCTCAATGAATTTCAGGCTCGGCATGATACTGAACTCTTCTTCCGCCGTCTTCGTCTCCGGGCTCACTTCTTTGGGCAGGAGTCTTCTCCCAGTTCAACAGATCCTTTTACCCAACTCCAATATTCTCCCTCCACCTGCACCCCTCCCTCTGGATTCTTACCTTCTCTTGATCTTTTCATTGAGAAGTGTCGGTGCGACATTAGTTGTCTCAATTTCTCTGCTCCTCTCAATCATTCTAACCTGTCTCTCTCTGAACTTACTGCACTCCATTCTCTCAGGTCCAACCCTGACATTGTCATCAAACCCGCTGACAAGGGTGGTGCTGTTGTTGTCTGGCGCACTGACCTCTACCTCGCGGAGGCTGAGCGTCAACTCGCAGACACTTACTCCTACCTCTCCCTGGACCATGACCCCACCACTGAACATCAAGCCATTGTTTCCAGGACTGTCACTGACCTCATCTCCTCTGGGGATCTCCCTCCCACAGCTTCGAACCTGATAGTCGCCCAACCTCGGACGGCCCGCTTCTATCTCCTACCCAAAATCAACAAACAGAACTGCCCCGGTAGACCGATCATCTCAGCTTGCTCCTGCCCCACAGAACTCATTTCCCGTTATCTTGACTCCCTTCTCTCTCCCCTTGTCCAGTCCCTTCCCACCTACATCCGTGATTGCTCTGACACCTTACGTCACATCAACAATTTCCAGTTCCCTGGCCCCAACCGCTTCCTCTTCACCATGACGTCCAATCCCTCTACACCTCCATCCCCCACCAGGATGTTCTGAGGGCCCTTAGCTTCTTCCTCGAACAGAGGCCCGAACAATCCCCATCCACTACTACTCTCCTCCGTCTGGCTGAACTTGTTCTCACGCTGAACAATTTCTCCTTAAACTCCTCTCACTTCCTCCAAATAAAAGGTGTGGCTATGGGTACCCGCATGGGCCCCAGCTATGCCTGTCTCTTTATGGGGTATGTGGAACATTCCTTGTTCCAGTCCTACTCCGGCCCCCTTCCACAACATTTTCTCCGGTACATCGATGATTACTTCGGTGCCGCTTCATGCTCTCGTCGGGACTTGAAAAAATTTATTAATTTTGCTTCCAATCTCCACCCCTCCATCAATTTCACGTGGTCCATCTCTGACATTTCCCTTCCCTTCCTTGACCTCTCTGTCTCAATCTCTGTTGATAGACTATCCACCAATATCCATTACAAACCCACCGACTCCCACAGCTACCTCGACTACAGCTCCTCACACCCCGCTTCCTGTAAGGACTCCATCCCATTCTCCCAATTCCTTCGCCTTCGTCGCATCTGTTCCGATGATGCTACCTTCAAAAAGGGTTCCTCTGACATGTCCTTCTTTTTCCTTAACCGAGGTTTTCCACCCACGGTCGTTGACAGGGCCCTCAACCGTTTCCAGCCCATCTCCCGTGCATCCGCCCTCATGCCTTCTCCTCCCTCCCAGAAACATGATAGGGTCCCCCTTGTCCTCACTTATCACCCCACCAGCCTCCGCATTCAAAAGATCATCCTCCGCCATTTCCGCCAACTCCAGCATGATGCCACCACCAAACACATCTTCCCTTCACACCCTTTATCTGCATTCAGCAGTGATTGCTCCCTCCGGGACACCCTGGTCCACTCCTCCATTACCCCCTACTCCTCAACCCCCTCCTATAGCACCACCCCATGCCCACGAAAGAGATGTAACACCTGTCCCTTCACTTCCTCTCTCCTCGCCCAAACACTCCTTTCAAGTGAAGCAGCATTTCACTTGCATTTCCCCCAACTTAGTCTACTGCATTCGTTGCTCCCAATGTGGTCTCCTCTACATTGGAGAGACCAAACGTAAACTGGGCGACCGCTTTGCAGAACACCTGCAGTCTGTCCGCAAGAATGACTCAAACCTCCCTGTCGCTTGCCATTTTAACACTCCACCGTGCCCTCTTGCCCACATGTCTGTCCTTTGCGTGCTGCATTGTTCCAGTGAACCCAATGCAAACTGGAGGAACAGCATCTCATCTTCCGATTAGGCACCTTATAGCCTTCCGGACTGAATATTGAATTCAACAACTTTAGGTCGTGAGCTCCCTCCCCCATCCCCACCCCCTTTCTGTTTCCGGCTTCCTTTTTTTCCAATAAATTATAAAGATTTTCCTTTTCCCATCTATTTCCATTATATAAAAAAACACCCCCATTAGAGCTATACCTTGAGTGCCCTACCATCCATTCTTAATTAGCACATTCGTTTAGATAATATCACCAACTTGAACTTTAACACCTATGTCTTCTATTGTAGCATTGTCGTTGACATCTTTTGATGATCTGCTTCTATCACTGCTTGTTTGTCCATACAACCACACCCCCAACCCCCCACCCCCCAAACCGCGCCCCCCCCCCCCCCCCAAACCTCTCTCTCTCTCTCTATCTATCTCTCCACCCACCACACACACACCTTAAACGAACTTATATTTCAACTTTTTCTTGGACTCGAACTCAAGTTCTGTCGAAGGGTCATGAGGACTCGAAACATCAACACTTTTCTTCTCCGCTGATGCTGCCAGGCACGCTGAGTTTTTCCAGGTAATTCTGTTTTTGTTTTGGATTTCCAGCATCCGCAGTTTTTTTTTCTCTGATATATGTTAAAGCCGAATGTGTGTTCAAATTTGGAGGGGAATGCATTTGTTTTCTTCTTCTGAGAAGTATGATACAGATAGTAAAGGAGATGTGCAAGAGACCCGGACTGAACAAATGAGGCTGTGATATGCAGGCCATCTATATTCCACATCCAAACAAGGTAGGGATGTCTGTTTCCACATCAATAAGTACGCAAGGCTGACAGAATGTGATTTTAAATAGGCAGTGCAGAACACTCGCTATATGTATTCTTGATAACTTACTAGTAGGAATCTCGTGGGCTGAGCAGCTTCTTAATAAGATGGATCTACAGGGAATTTGCATCCCTCACGGCTCTGGGATAGGTGACGTATCTTAGGGAGCATTACAGCTTATTGGAACGAGATGATGGAATGTTAATCGAGTTGCATTCAGCAGCATAATGCGTAAAAACTGCGAAATTAAGTTATTTGAAAGTGCATTCTTCCAATATGTAAATTATTTGCACTTTCAATGGTGCTATCAACAGGGCAGCGACCATATCTTTCAATCACATTTACCTGAAATGAAGTCAGTTGGCCAATGCCACTTTATTTATTCAATCTTGAGGAGGGGGGGCGGTGTTGGGGAAGTACACAAGAGAACGACGGGGATCTCTTCCCGAGGGTAGATGAGTGTGGATTGAAGCTATTTGGAGATCTTTGTTGCTTTTGGTCTTCATTTTGTAACAAGTTTGAAGGGAGCAAAGCGCTTTAGAAGAAATGTTTGTGAGTTGCAGCAGCGCATCCTGCAACACCTTCATGCAGCGGCCGCATCGGTGGGTAGTAGAGCGGCTATAACTAAGTCTAAATCAGGCTAATTTATGGAATCATCTCACTGTCAGAGATGGGTTTCAAATTTTTTAACAGCGTGGCGATGCATTTCTTGTGGATTCCAGGGAAGTGCTTATAATGTAGGAGCACACATTCATGGATGAAAAACAGGGAGAGAAGTATTTGTCGTAACAAATAAATCATTGAAACTCCACATGGCTTTCTGTACGGACTTTTGGCGTGTTAAAAACTGATTTGTTTTCAATACTACATTTGTACAGTATGAACTCTACGTTCCTTATAACAGCATTCTGGTATGGTTCAACGTAGTCCAAGCATCCAGTTTTGGAGGCACATCAGGTGTATGATATGAAGGTTCGTGATGAAATTCAGAAGGAAAATGACCAAAATGGCATCAAATCTTAAGGTTCCCTGGGATCGGGAATGGGCGCATTTATTGACATTTCAGAAAATGAATTGTTAGCTCAGTGAATGTATTATTCATTATGTTGAAACAGGCATGCCAACTTCAAGTTTAGTTTTCAAAGAGGCCTTGATTTCAATTACCTTAATGTATTTCACTAGGCAAAAACCTTTTTGTATTTTCTAGCCGTTAGACATAATTAGAACTTCAGAATTTAATATTAACCACAGTGTAAAGCTTGTGATTCTGTAAATCTACCCCTACACAAGCAACCTGATTTATTTTGCATGGTAGTCATCGAAAATCATCTAGTATTTCCAATTTCGCACTATAGACAACATTTACATTTACATTTCTCCCTACGTTTTTTCAGAACGTGAAGTTCTATGACTTCATATTGAATTGCCAAAGAAGTACTGCGAATGGATAAGAGGCGTTTTAATTAAGGATCGATTTGAACACAGTAATCGGCAATATTTCCTTTGGATCAGATAATTATATCTTTTTTTTTTGCTGTTTACTATGCCTGTCCAAATCATCTGGGCTGCCACACAATACGGTGTGTCAATCAGATCCAAGGAGTGTGCACAACAAAAGCAAAGATGATCATTCGAACAGTTCAAAACACGCTTAATCATTTCTAGAATCATTGCAAATTTATCATCAACAAAACTAGATGCCAGCACCAGGCGAACAGGAGATATTTTAATATATTTTCTATTCAGGGTATGCATTATACTTGTTGAATAAAGATAATATCAAAAAGGTTGTGCAACGTGGTATCAGAAAATAAAATATCAGAAGTAAAGAGGGGAGAGCGACAAACAGTCTGAACTATATATTTCGCAAGGAAACTTGGAACCACACTCTCCAGGCATGTGCAAACTATGGCATTACGCTCGTTATTTCGCATTGTACTTGAAGCGGAGGATTAAGAGAAGCAGTATGTGAGTTCTTGGCCTCAGGTGTACTAGCTTAAGACCTTTACTAAAGCCGACAGATGCAGATGGCTGGTCAAGGTAAGTTTTTTCTCAATGGTGACTCTCCAAGATGCTGCTTCTTCATGATGTATCGATGGAAATTGCCTTGAATATGATCGTGCAAGTTTAAGGCATCTCGTTGCGCGATGGACATTGTCATGCACTTGGCTGCTTCGAATGTTCATTGTCAGTTTTCAACGAAAAGCAGAATATTGCCCAGGCCTTCCTGCAAGTAAACCAAAAAGTATATAGTTTCTCGTTACCTCAGGAAGTCGGCTGGCATTGCACAGACTGTCATCAGTAATTAATGTCCTAAATTCTCTCCTTATTATGGAGCGAATATTGTTGATGAAACAACTGAAGGTGTTTGGATCTGGAACAGCTCTTTGATGAAATACTGTAGCGATGAAATCGAGCTCGAAAATTCAATTTTCCTAAGTTTCGGAAATAATCCAGTCAGCAAATGAATCCAGTTGGACGATTCCCTGATCTCCATTCACTTTAATTGTACCAGGGCTCCTTCATGCCAAATATCATCAAACGTACCCGCCACCATCCTTCCCCCTTCCCTGTCAAGGGCATTCAGCTGCACCTCACATCTTGGATTGTGTTTTTTTTTTACGTATTGTTTTAACCAAGTCAGAATTCGAGTGACTTTGACAGAAAACAAAGACAGAGCAATTTGTTGTTTTGTAAATGCTGTTCGATAGCAACGCCATCGATGCGTCTTCTCACAGTCTTGATGATTGAGAAATGGTTGATGGGGAGATACTTTTTCAGTTACATTTGGTCTTGCTTTCAGTGGACAGGTCACACCGGAGATACGTTTTCTCCAAGTTGCCGGGTGTATGCCGCTGTTGGAGCTGCACTAGAACATCTTCTCAGTTCTGGTGCAGAACTATTCCTGGTTATGGCTAGTAAGGTTTTAGAGTGCTTTCTTTTTGTGTTTTCTTTTTCCATGTCCATTCAGCTCGTTGCTGGCATCACGTGCAATAAACACATTTAGCTAAATACAAGTATTTGTAAAGTTTCGAAACTCATATGCAAGTCGAGGTAGCTGATGAACTCAAAATCTCTGGCTAAAGATGGCTGCAAATGTTTAAGCCTCTTTTTTTTCTCTTTGAAGTGTCGTGTTGCTCGACTGTTGAAGATTAGTGTCCCCTGGCACCATACACCTGCTTTCCTCACTAAGGAATTTAATTGCTGACAATGATTCAGAACTGGATCTGTCATGCCTGCATATTTTTGAGCTGTTCCGTTCGTTGCATTATCATCTATCTCGGTTATCTTTATTTGGACTTCTGAGCAACTGATATGTGGTGATGTAGGGCTATTGTCATTCGCCTAGTAATCCAGGGACGAGGGTTTGTATCCCAAATGGTCAGATGGTGGAATTTGGATTCAATAAAACTATGGAAAGTCTTTAATTATTGTTAAACCATTTCTGATTGTCCCTAAAACACCTGTGGTTGACTAATGTACTTTAACTCTGCCACACTTACGTGGGCAAGCTTACATTTGACCCCAGATCCATAGCAATGAATCTCAAAGCCCTCTAAGCAGGGCAATTCAGGATGGGCAATAAAGGCTTGCCTAGTCAGCGAAGCGCACATCCCGTGATCGAAGAAAAGAATAGATTTGCTTTTGTTTAGCCAGATTGAGACTGCCATTTAACAAGGAATGATCCCTGCATTTATTTTAATTATTTAGTGAAGAATATATCCGATGATGAGGTTACAAGTTGTGGGATTAAAAGTATCTTGCGGTCATGAACCACTGGGCTTCAGCGATGCCAAGCATTCAACTGCTATATCTGTTCTGAGTCGATCCAATTCAGGGCGTTTTAGATCCATGGATGTTAGTAGATTAATCATGGACAGCTCAAGCAGCTTTTTCCCATCCTGCTATGTCCCTCACAACCTGCAACAAGCACAATCTAGCAAATATGGTCTTCATAAGTAGATCAGCTCAATCAGTTGTGGTGGTATCACAATCTCCTTTCTGACAGGTATTGATCTCCCCTGCCCTTAACACATTAAGTGTCCTTGCTGTCCTCAGTTCCTTTGCCTTGCATACGTATCTGCAAACGTCAATAGATGTCATGTGATCGGCATGCAACTTTGATGATAAACGGGGAAATTCTTTCGGAAAAAATGCACCTCTGTGGCACCACCTTTGGCAGGTATGCCCGATACAATGACCAAGCATGATAACGAATGAGACTTTGACCATGGCGGTCAAAGGGGATTCGACGAGTATGAGTAAATAAACTTCATTATTAATTCCATGATGACAGCTTTGTCAATTTTTGGAACATCTTTCCAGCTTTGACTGGTGGTACTTTAGTTCCTCTTACAGGTCGCTGTCGGATGGATCGTCTGTACTTCTTCATTCTTCTTCATTTCTTCTTCATTTTGCCGCTAAAATTTGCGACCTTGAAAGGGCATTTCAAGGATGATTAATTGTCAGCCGCGTCTTCTTGTCCAAAGTCATATTCAATTAAATGCAGGCAGATTCACTACCTGACGGATATCAATAAATATATTTAGCAGTTATGAGAATTTGGCAGTAATATAGTCAAAAATGTTGTGATGGAACTTTAACTCGCAGAGCTCCAACACATGCCTCGTGGATTCAGACCTCGCTTCCCCAAGGCGCACAGACCATTAACTTACATCCGCCCGGACCGCGAATGCCACAGGACTGTCTGCTTCCAACGCCAGGACCCAACACCACACGAATCTTTCCAGAAATCCGAACGCCCGGGTTTACGACTCCAGCACAAACATCGAGATTTGCACCACTCCAACCTGTAACTCCGATTAGTAAGCCGGGACTTCAGACAACGACCATAGCCACCATACGACCTCACGACACCCACAGAAATTCTGTGTTCACAACTCCACCACCTCCCCCAACCCCACCAACCCAGTCCCATGAACTGGTGCAAGTCAGGTTAGACCCTTAAAATGCAGCGCTCAGCTGGCAGTATCATCTGAGCTCTAAATGAATCTTGAAGGCAAAAGAAGTGTGGACCTGATGGCATATAATTTTCTGAGTAATTTTTCATTCATCTATAGGCTGTGGGCTTCGCTGATTGCAATAGCATTTATTGCCCATTCTTAGCTGACATTCAGAAGGTCGTCATGAGAATCGTTTTAGAGCTGCTGCACTCCATGAGGTCTAGGTACACCGATAGTGCTTTGTTGAAAATAACTCCAGTATTTTGACACAGTGACAGTGACTTAACAGCGATATAATTCCCATTTTGGTTGCTGAGCGAAATGGAAGATAACTTCCAGCTGGTGCTGTTCCAATCTATTGCATTCTCTTGCTTTACTTTTTGGTAGTGGCCATGGGTTTGCAAGGTGCTTTCAAAGGAGGATCCGTGAATTGCTGCTGTTTATCTTAAAAATGTTTCACACTGCTGCTCCTGTGCGTCAGTGGCTGAAGGTGTGAATCTTTGTGGATGTGATACAAATCATGCGGGTTCTTTTGCCCTCGCCGGTGTTAACCTTATTGAGGCTTATGGGATCTGCACTCAGCCAGGAATTCCGGGAGTGAAACCCTCACTTTACTGCCTTGCGCTTTGTAGATGCAGGACAGTCTTTTAGGAGTGAGGAGTTTATTTACTCATTGCACAATTCTTAGCATCTGACCTGCTCCTGTAGCCCAAGCATTTTTATGACTATTCGAGTTCACTTTATGCTCAATAGTAAACCCCATGAAGTTGACATTGAGGGCCTCATTAACGGTAATGCAATTGAATATCAAGGGGGTTGTTTGTATTCTCACTTGTTGGTCATGGCCATTGCCTGGCACTGGTGTGGCGCGAATGTTACCTGCAAATTGTAAGCCCTTTGCCTGGATAATGTCCAGGCCTTGCCGGATTTGGTCATGGACTGCATCAGCATGTATGGAGACGTGAATGGTGCTGAGCATTGTGTAAACATCGTGAACATCCCCACTTCTGACCCTAAAATAGAAGGAAGGTCATTGATGAAGCCCCTGAGGAAGGTTGGGCCGAGGACGCTACCCTCAGGAAACATTGCAGTCATGTCGTGGAGCTGAGATGACTGACATCCAACAAGGACAACCCCCTCCATTATGCTAGTTTATGAGTCCAACCAGTGGACAGTTTCCCTCCTGATTGCCGTTGGCTTGAGTTTTGCTCGGGCCCCTTTATGCCACAGTCGGTCAAATGTTGCCCTGATATTAAGGGTTGTAATTCTCACCACACCACAGGAGTGAAGCCATTTGCCCATGTTTGAATTCAGGGTGTAATAAGGTCCAGACCTGAGTTGCCCTGGCGAAAACCAGATTGGGCAGTGAGCAGGTTATTGCTAAGCAGGTGACTCTTGATAACAATGCTGAAGGGCCTTCCATTACATTGCTCATGATCGAGAGTAGACTGATGGGGTAATTGGCTCTTTTGAGTTTGTCTTGCTTTCTTTGTCTACATGAGAAACATGGACAATTTTCCACATAGCTGGGTGATTGCCAGTGTTGAAGATATACAGGTACATCTTGGCTAGGGGTGCAGCATGTTCGGGAGAACAAATCGTCAGGATTATTGCCGGAAAATTGTCAGAGCCCGTAGCCTTCAGTTCTTTCTTGATAATGATGTGGAGTGAACTGAACCGACTGAAGACTTGTTTCTCTGATGCTGGGCACCTCTGGAGGACGCACTAATGAATCATCCACTCGGCACTCCTGTCTTTAAAGTGTAGAAAATGGATTGGCCTTGTCCTTTTCACTGATGTGCTGGACTCCTCTATCATTGAGGATGGCGTTAATTGAGAAGCGGACCCTTCATTGCGTTATTTTCTTTTCAACCAACATTCACGACTGGAAGCGGCAGAACTGCAGAGTTTTGATCTGATCTGTTCATTGTGGAATTACTTAGGCCTGTTACTTGCTGCTCATGCTGTTTGGCACGCAAGTGGAGCTGTGCTACTGCTCTAGAAAGTAAACACCCGATTTGTAGATGTGCATGGTGTTGTTCCGGTCAGTCCCTCCTGCTCTCTTCGTTGAACGAGGGTAGATCACCTAGCTTGATGTTAATGGTGCCACATGGGATATGCCGGGCCATGTGGTTATAGATTGCGCTCAGGTACAATTCTGCTACTGCTGATGGTTTACAGCACCTCAAGGATTCCCGGTCAGTTTGTAGGCCTGTTCAAAAATATCCCATTTAACACCGTGATAGTGCCGCACAACGCGATGGAGAGGTATCCTCAATGTGACAGTGGGGCTTTTTTCCCACAACGTGCTGTAGTCATTTCTACTGATACTGTCATGGACAGATGCATCTGCTGCAAGCAGATTGCTGAGAATGGGGTCGTGTGATTTTCCCTCACCACCTGCTGCAGACCCAGTCATAAATCTATGCCAGATAGGTCTCGTCCGACTCTGTCAGCAGTGGTGCTAATGAATTACCCAGAGCACATTCTGTGCCCTTGCCATCCAAAGTGCTTCCTCCAACTGTTTTGCAACATGGAGGCGTGTTAATTCATTAACTGAGGGAGGACGGCACTTGGTAATCAGCAGGTGGTTACCTTCTGCACATTGGACCTAATGCCATGAGACTCCATGGGGTCAAGAATCGATTTTTCGTACTCCCAGTGCAGGGCCCTCCTGCAAATATACGATGGTGCAGCACCTATGCGGGGCCTGTCCATATGATGGGTTAAAACTCACTCAAGGATAGTGATAATGGCTCCTGGGCCATTATAAGTATTGTATGATTCCATGAGGATGCCTATGTCAGGCTGTTGCTTGATTGTACTGTGAGAGAGGACTTCCAATTTTGGCACTATTCTGAAGCCCAGCTGCAGTTGACAAATTCACCTCATGATGTCTGTAATTTAAAAAAGATAGTTGAAGGCGTCTTGTTGCTTTCAGCCCGTATTCTTGGCCTTTCTCCGCTTGTTATGTGTCTCGACCAGCATTTAAATCGACATTTAAATAACGTGGGCGAGTTCCCAAGCTTTACAACCACCAGGCCATGGTATTAACAAAAACGAGCATGATCGCACCTGGAATGCTGCCCGAAGTCATCATGCCCTTCAATCATAAGAACAGGAACGGGGACGTTCGCTGATGTTGATGAATGTTGAGCTCCAATCATGACTCCTCAGATACTCAAACAGTCAATGTCCAAATTCAGCAAGTTATGGAAAATATGCAGCAAAGACTGACATGTGCCACGTGACATTCACGCCACATAAGTGTAAGCCAGTAAGCATCTCCAAACAGAATTAATCCAATCATCGGCACTTGACATTCAGTGGCATTACCACTGCTGGATCCAAGCACTATCAAATTTCTGAGTGTTACTATTAGCCAGAAACGGTTCTGGGCTCTCCATATATATATATATATATAGTGTGTCGCCAGAAGAGAAGATTAGAAGCTAGAGATGCTGGGAAGGTTACCTCACCTCCAGACCTCCCCAAATCCTGAACACCTTCTGCAAAGCACTCTTCAGGAGTGTTTTGAGATGTGCTCCAATTCCCTCGATTAGTGCAGATACAATACCATTTAAAAAAAAGAAACAAAAATAACGTTACCCTCAGTTAAGACCTGTGTGTAGGTTGGTGGAGGAGGGGCACTTGTATTATTAATTAGTCACCCACTGTGCCATTTTACATAAATCAGACGGAAAATAGTGTAGGATATTAGGCCATCCACAATGTTAGCAATTACAGTCCGGAGTCGAAAAGTGGAAATATATCCATAGGCCAAATGGGGGATGATGGCATGATACTGACAGATGAACATGCAGATTGATTAATGTCCTTGTTCCCAATTGTTATTGATAAAATGTAATGATCTATTTTTAATATTAAAATTATATTGTGGAGCTTCCGGCGCATTACTTGGAGTCTTGAGCAATTAAAACAATATTTCCTAGTATCATTTCAGTAAAAAGGCGTCGAAGAACTGGCCGGCATGATTCATGCATTTGTTTTCCACTCCGTGACATACCAGGAACTGTTGTCCTTACTGGCAAGTTTTATCATTTCAAACACATCAGGGGAACTGCTCATTGATACTATGAGAGAGGACTTGGCAAATATTTCACTCATCCAGGCGGCACATACCTCTTATTTGACGGGGAAACCTAGTGGGAGATTTGTCGCAGCAGATTCTCTGTGTGATGTGAGGGTTGTTTGTTTCGTAATGTGTGTGTCAGTAAATTCGTAACATATAATCTGAACTTTAGAAGGGTAGAAGTTCAACATCTCTGCTTTGCAAGATTATGAATGGTTGTAAAATAATGAATATTAAATTCTGCGATCCTGGCTTTCCTGCCAGCGATTATCCTTGGGTGGGCTGGTGGAGATCCGGGTCTGAAATAGGAAAAATGAGCTACACGCTGGGTTTCTGCCCATCTGAACTGCCAACGGTTTTCCACAATGAGCGGGTTATGGCCTCGAACAAGCTGACGGCTGTTACCCAGTTGAAGACTTTAAGTCCCCAATTAGTAGCCAATTAAGGGACGTTCCCAGCTCAGCCTCAATTATTTGGCTGGTGGTAGCATTTTGCCAATGTGGATGAAAACCATAAAAATCGGGAATAGGCCTCTAGCAGAAAATGGCTCCTCTTTCTGAATCTGTCTTCTAAGTTGGATGACAGCCCCCAATCTCTAATGGTCCGGTGGTGACTGCTTTACCGTATCCACCTGCCAATCCCACACTCCATTCCCACGAACCTACCTCAATCCCCAAAAGCACACGCCCCTCTATCACTTACACGCGTTTCCCCCGACATCCCAAATTCCCACCAGGCAATCCTGAATTCTTCCAAACCCTCTCTGTCCTGAGGTGACGAAAAATAAACATTCCTGCCAATCGCGAGACCTAGACTCTTTAGCACTCATGAACTTATTTTTCTGCCTCGCCCTGATTGAAGAGCTGCCACACGATCTGGTTGTCTGGTACCTCAATAAAGCGGGTCTTCCACCCGGGTGAGGGGCATATATCCCCCATTGCAAACAACTGAGGATTGAACACGAAAGAAATAAAACATAGAATACTTTGCTGTCTTCCATAGAAATCATTTGCATGTGTTTTCTATTATTTTCCAAAGAAGAGGATTCTTCTCCATCGCGAATTAAAGATCGTAGGCGTGTTTATTTAATGTCCTACTCTCTGATCCCACCACTTTTCCCTTCCACACAGAATCACAATAGATATCGTCAGTTATTCACTTTGCATTCCACCGACCCTGACAATAAAGTTGCCTTCCTACACCATTACCACAAACTCCAGTGCGTTTCCGACCTATGAATGCCTGTAGTTCTGCAACAAAATCTGCATTCTGAAAGAAAGATACCTATACGACACCCTCGTGAACTGTCCATTTACTCCGCATATCACTTCCTCATCTCTCCGCACCTTACAAAGCAAGGCACCAGTTGCAACTGATATCAGTTTACATCCTCCATTTCTGACATCCAATATCGTATTAAATCCACTTGAAACAGCAATTAACTTGAACTTTAAATATTATTGTCCTTTCCAGGTCACTCCAGTATATGTGTTGTTCACATATAGTATGTTCTAGAACGAGAGGACAAGCAGAGCTTGGTTAAAGGCTTTCTGAATACACCTATTCATTTTGCAAGAGTAACCCCGGGCTTCCCGTTTTCTGTGATTTCATTTTCCAACATTGTTGTTTGTTCAATGTATCACTGGTGTCTTACACTGTCCGACTGCTCCCAAATATCGGAACAACAACTGCACCCCGATCTTGCAATTAAGCACTTTACACTATTCCCACCTCAGCACCATGATCAACATTTTCAGATCTTAACCACGGCCTCAATATTTTGGAAATGAACTGTATTAATAATTGTGGTATTTTCCACTTACACCACCTCTGAGCCTTTCTTTTGCTACGCTAGCGGTTCTCCATTATCAACTTATTTTACCCTGCAACATCATAACGTTTGCGATATTAACTCCCCTGGCTTCACTTCCCACACATGAAAGCTTTAGGAATCCCCTGCCACCCCACCCCTCCGCCCTTCAGTGCACGCCTACCGTTTGTCAAATAAACGAAGGCTTCAGGTTCTGCGCCCTGAATATGTAAATCAATATTCTCTCTCCACTGATGCCTTTGATATCCTGACTCTTTTCAGCATTCAAAGTGTTCATCATTTATTTCACTGAAACTAGAACTGGTTCAGGGCACAATGTTCTAGGACCTTGTATTCTATGACCTCCATGTGGTTCTTACTTGTTAATCTGTGCAGCACTTCAGGTGCAGATTCAGTCTAACAATAAATTGCAATGTATTTGCCTCTGGTGTGTTTGTTGGCAAAATATGTGTGGAGCATCATTATGTGGGAGATGTATGATGTCAGTAAGCACTACTGTCCTAAGCTGATGGAGGGTACTTGAGTGTTCAATGGGGCATCATTACAAAGGATACTTTACTTCACCAGTGCAACATCTTCTATATGCCCTCGAAAAAAAGCTACATGTTTGGGCATGTACAGATGAACTTACTTCTTCACCAAATCTTCGTGTCTCTGAGCGGGGAGTATTTAATTGGGAGGTTTAAAGGAAACTTGCCTGTATGCGTGGTTACCTAGCTTTTCTGGAAGTCCTGCCTGGCTGACGTGGGTCATGTGGCTCGTTTATTGAGCCAACTGGAAGGAGAAAAGGACAACACAATCAGTGACACTTTTAAAAATATAGAACTACGAAAATACATTGTGGCCAGTGAGAGAGAAAGGGAAGATCGTATACAGAATTCTCACTAGGAATGGCAGCCATGAGGAACTGGGAAAAATTTGACAAAAAATTATATATAACCAGAGATATAAAGACTAAGGGACAGGTTTAGGAAATGGAACAATGGGAAGTAACAGGAATATAGAGAAAGATGTGTAAATGAGTTAGGCACTTAGGTCATTTGTTTCTTACTTGCTGCAGGCTCGATGGGCCGAATGGCCTCTTCTGCACAGTGCAATTCGGAGACACTGAGAAAGGGGGTCATAAGACTATGTACAGAAAGCGGTGAGTGAGAACGAACCAGTGAGATTGATGCACGCTGAAATAGAATACAATCTCTTCTACTTGTGTGAAACGTGAATGAGTTCAATCAATATTACTTTTGAAACTCAGCAGAGATTTTTTTTCATTCTTGGGATGTGTACGACTTCATTTCCCATTCCTTTTTGCCCTTGTTTGGAAGACAATTAAGCGTCAACCACTGTTTTGTGGATGTGGAGTCACACATAGGCAGGGTGGCAGATTTGCTTCAAAAAGGGCATTTGCGAACCTGATGCTTTTTTTTTCAACATTCAACAATGTTCTTCGTTAGAACGTTAATTTCAGGTGCATATTTAATTCAAATTCCAGAAACTGCTTTTGCAGAGGTTTGAACCGAATTCCCAATAGCATTACCCTAGGCCTCTGGATTATTGTCCAGTGATTATACAGCTAGGCCACCCCTCGCCCCGTTTACCACTATATAATTGTCGGTTTTATCCTCAAATTGCAAATACTCGTTAAGGAAATAACTTTGCAGAATTTCTGCAGTTTCAGCTTGACACGTGCAAAATAATTATGGTCTGTGCCTGTGGATAATGAGCAACTGCTCACCGTCACAAGGTACCCAGGTCTATTCTTAATTTCTGTCTCTATTTTTCATCACCAACCCACCTTTTCGATTGAGGAGTAAAAACAACGGGGAGCAATTCGTGATTGCACCTAATGTGTTGCGGTGGAGAGAAAGGTCACTGTCTGCTTTTGCACTGTTACTTCTCTGATTCGTTGTACCATCTTGTCTTCCCCATACCCACTACAGCATGAAATTCCAAATCATTCCTTATGCACATATGTGTCTTTTCACAATGTATATCACGATATATTGCATTTATAGATTTATTTTTCTTTTTTGCAGATGCCGCTGTATGAAATGTTTATTTATCAGGGTGACTCGGTAAAAGGAAATGAGCAAAAGCATTAATCGAAAGGACCGGCATGGAGAAAATGACATTTTGCAGTACCTAACTTGGAACATCCCTGATAATATATGGCACGTGTAGGTATAAACACTTGGAAAAACTTTCATCGAATAATCTGAGTTATCCTACATAGTCACACATTTACTTTCCACTTGATGGCCAATAATTATTTTCAGACTTCTCTCATTGCGACTGTAATACTACAGGCAAGGCATTCATCTAACCCCGTATATGGCACACTCAAACATTCCTAAACAATATTTTGGTCTATTTCATGGGACTCATATCATAAATATTTTGCAATCTTAACCTGCCCCAAAGTCAGACCCAGCTTTATGTAATTTGGAGCTACAATTTTGAACTCAATAAATCATAAAAAAGTGATGCACTTCTTTCTCATAATTCGATCATTTGAGAGACTTTTTTTTCCATTACGTTGAGCTGGAATGCAATCACAAGCCCCCTGGAAAACGACATTAACGTTGCTTTGCAAAACACCTACACGATGCAGAACTTACTGTTTTCACTATTGTAATAGTAAATACTAGGAAGTCTTCCTCTGGGATTTTGTAGAGATTTTAACCATGCAGGATCATCAGCCTCGAAACGCACATACTATTATAATGTGTGATCAAATGTCCCAGGATGTTAGTATTGGTGGCATTCAGCAATAGCAATACAATTGAACGTCAAGGGGGATGTTTAGATAGTTTCATTTTTGACAATGGTCACTCGCGTCATGCCAATGCTATTGCCATTTGTTTTGGTCAGCATGTATTGCCTGCCCCTAAGTGCCATTGTACACAGGACATTTAAGAGTCAACCTCGTTGCTGTGGGTTATGATTCAAATACATGTCCGACCAAGTAAGGACAGACGTTTTCCTTCCATACTGGGGCATTAGTGAAGCAGTTGTTTATTTTTTCTAACAACCGTTACATGGTTATAAATATTGGACTTTTAAATCAAAATGTCGATTGAATTCAAATTCCACAATTAGCTGTTATGAGAGCCAAACCTCAGTCACCAGGGCATTACGCTGGGCTTCTGGATAACAAGTTAATCGACAATACCATTACGCCATCACCTTACTAACAGCCTTAGTCCGAAAGATTTCCGGTCTTGCTGTCTGAACACGGATTTTTTGAGCATTGAGGAGTTGAGAATGCTGCTGAATGTTCTGCATTCATCAGTTGAATTTTCCATTCTGAGCTTTTGTTGGACTAAACGCCACTGTTGAAACAACTGAATACGGTTCGACCTAGAAAAGTACTCTGAATAACTGCTGCAGTGATGCCCCAGGTCTGCCATGATGGGCCGCCAGCAACTACAACCATCAGCCCTTCTGCTGGACAGTGCCCTGGTCAGAGAGAAGGCTACAATTGACTAAATGCTGATTCATAAAACTGTGGCGGCTCTTGATAACATTTAGATGGTAATGACGAGTAGACAAATGGGGAGGTAATTGGCCAGGATGGAATGTTCCTGTTTTTATTTTTTTCGATCGGAGACAGCTGGTCAATTTTTGACATTGTTGGGTAGATGCCAGTTTTTCTTCTGCTCTGAAACAGCTTGACTGGGAGACCATTACTTTAGGAGAACAAATCGTTAGCATCATTCCCGGAATGTTGTCATAGCCATTGAAGTATGCAATCCCTACATTGTTTCCGTATATTTTTTGTCGTGAATCAAAGTGGGTGAATTTGTTATGTTGGGGACGCTGGAGTTTAGCAAGGTAAATCATGTATTTGGCATGACTGGCTGAAGTCGGTTGCAAATATTTCAGCAGTTTTTTTGTACTAACATTCTGGGCTCCTCCAGTAACGAGCATGGTTTTGATGTCTGTTTCACCTGCAACTTGTTCCTTGAGTGTCCAACATCGCTGATAGGACCATGAGAGGTCAACAAAAAATAGTGAACATACGCGTCAGAAATGGCCTAACTGTGAAATCGCTAACACACTGGCGAGATCCAGTTATGCTTGGAGCCCTCATACACATTGCCAGTATCCTGGAACACTGTGACACTCATTATTCAGGGTATCAATGTACTCCACATTTGGAAGGATGCAGATGTACTATGAAAGTCCACACGCACTGCACAGTGTGGCATAATATCGTGAACCCTCTCAAAGAGCTGACAGTTTCCCGAAGTACCTTGAAAACCTATACACATCTGGCAGGACTTCCATGCACTTGGAAACTCTTAGAAACCTGAGAATCTTCCCACAGAGTACAAAACTCCATTATACAGCTGATAGGAACCACATACATTATTCCATCACTTCAACAGCTGGCAGGCTCGAAGGTCATCTAAAACACCCCTCAAAAAGCACCGATTTAGATTCCAGGCTTAAAGTTACATATAGAGATTGCGCAATAGTCGCGTTATTGATAGTCCCAGGAGCACCTGCTTCATTTCGATTAAGTTCCTCTTAAGCTCTGAATTAGTTTGCACGCATCAATAACAAATAGATTGTTCACGCTAATTCATGTTAAAGGCCCCCAATCCATAGAAACATGGACAACCATGAATTCTGGTGAAAGTGGTAGAAACAGTAAAAATATTCCAATGTTCTGATTTAATAGTATAGACGATAGGTTAGAAATTATTTTATCGTCCTGAGAATTTGTACAAACTACCACACAAACGCACTGTAATCCAAAGAGCAATAAGGGGGGCGGGGTGAAGGGGAACATTAAGGTTGACCATGAATTAATGAGCTACTTTCTTAATAAATCCCAGTCATATTATAAAGGCAAATTAACATTTAATGGGATATTTGTTTCTATACTTGTAAAATCTAAGTTACAGAATTCAAAGCACCGGATGGAATATTGAGTACATTTATTGGGGCAACGGCCCATAGGATATCTGCATGCCTTTTGCTTAGTATTAGGCTGGAATAAGTGCAGTGATGTTCATTTTTTTTATAATTCCAGTAGGCAATACGAATGGACTTAACAAAGCATATAGAGGCAGTAAACAAGCTGCAGAATCTATTTGCAACAATTTTTCCAGATTAACTTCAGATATGTAAACAGATTAGAAAACGTAGGGCAGTCCTCCTAAGAAAAAGTAACTTGAAAGGGAAATTGAAAAAGGTGTTAATATCAAGAGGGGGCCGGGTAGGGAAAGACTGCTCTCATTGTTCGAATTGATTGATAGGGAGAAACCCTTACTCCTGTCAGACGTAGTAATGGCCAAAGGACGATTTTTACCTGTACACGGCAAAAGGTCTGAATGAGATACGAAGAAAATAAATATTTTCACATTTCTATGAAGCGCATTCCCGAATGCCAAAAAGAGCTGCCTGAATAGATCACGGTGGTTGATATCAACCAGCATTACAAAAAAGAACAGGATAATTACCTGAGAAGAAAATAAAATGCAAGTGTATAGAATAATGGCAGGCGACTACAACCAGCTGCAGGCATAAAGGTGTTTTTTTTTTGGTTAAAACAATTGACGACGCAATGAATCAATGAAATGCTATAATTCTGCCCTGCAGAAAATGATTTTTATTCTGAAAACCAAAGTAAGTGGGATGGATCGAAACGTTAACTCTATCTTTCTCTCCAGCTGAGCTTTTCCTGCAATTTTGTTTTTGTTGCGGATTTCCAGCATTTGCAGTATTTTGCACCAATAACTCACATCAGCAGCTGCATCCCTGGATACAGAGACAGGCCCACTCATGGAGCGCTGATGGCTTAGTGATAGAGTGTAATGCTTTGGGATAGGATGCCCACCACCACAGATGTTGCGGTTTGAATTCATGTTTCAAAAAATCAGGAATTACAAGTGTTATGTTTCCGATTGTTGTTGTCTGGCCTACTAATTACCTTTAGGGAGATATAATCCTTCCAGTTCGTTGCAGCATTCAATGAGATCAGGGCTGATCTTCACTTTCTGCACAAGTTAGCTGCACTTTCGCTGCATCCATTAATGATTTTACTATGTAGAATTCTATTGAGCTCAGGCATGAACAACGACAGAGATCCACAATCCTGAAGACAGATAATTCCAAAGGTGCAACACCCTCTGAGGGATGGAATTCCTCCAATCTCACCCCTAAATGGTCTGCCCTTTATTGTGAGTCTATGCCACCTTGTCCTAGAATACACAGCATTGTGAAACACCCTTGCTGCATCTACCCTGATGAATCCATTATACCTGTTTGTCTGATGTCAACGTTCATTCTTCAAACCTACAAAGAATTACGTTGCATCTATTTAATTTTCCTCACAGGGCAGTCCGTCCATCCCTAACATTATTTTGGTGAGCCATCACTGCACTCCCTATCTGGCAAGTACATCTTTCCAGTTGTAGAAATACCAAAACTGCACAGAATACTCAGGGTATGATGTCACTAATGTTCTATATAATTGCAGTAAAACATCTTTATTCTCACGTGCAAATTCTCTTGTTATAAAGGTCAACATACTAATTGTCTTCTTAAATGCTTGCATGTTACCTTTCAGTGACTCATAAACAAGAACGCCCAAGTCCCTGTTAAGTTCAAAACTTTCCAGCCTTTCCCCGCTTGAGAAATATTCTGTATTCCTTTTTTTATCATACCAAAGTGGATAACCTCACATTTCTCCACACTATGTTCCATCTTCCAATTGTTTGCCTACTCACTTAGCCTGTTGCAATTATTTGAACTGTACTTGCATCCGCACCGCAATTCAGCCTACCACTTGAGTTTGTGTCATCTAACGACGTGAATATATTTAATTTCATCCCAATATCCAAATAATTTGTATAGATTGCGAATAAGTTCGACAGAAGCACGGATCCTTTTGAAAAGCCAACTAATCACAGTTTAACACCATGAAAATTGCATATATGTTCCTACTCTCTTTCCTGGCAATGAACGAGTTCTCAACAAATGTCGGTACATAGCACTTCAATCCGATTTCTTCGAATTTATCTTAGTCTGGGTTCCTTTCAGAATCTTTCTGAAAATCCAAATAAAAATGTATAGAATGGTTCCACTTATCTATTATGCTCGTTACGTCTTCAAAATCTGCAACAGGTTTGTTTACCAAGTTTTGTGTTTCAGAATTCAATTTTGAGTTTTGCCAATCCTACCCTTATGTTTTAAGTGTACTGCTCTTTAACTAGAACGCCTGCTCATTCAATCTTCTTAATGAAAAGAGAGGCAACCTAATCATTGAGATCTTCAGCATCACGGCACAAGTTACCATGCACAGCTGTACTCGACCCCAACTTTTCCACAATTATTCTCTTGGACGTATTTCACTGGCATAATATCTTTGGGCTTTATTTAATTTTACCAGACAATATATTTCATACCCTCGTTGCTTTTCCAATTAGTTTGTTTTTATTTCACCCCTGAAGGTCCTCTACTCCCAACCTCTCGATGTATTTATATCTGTGACTCGCAGTCACAGATTTCCATTCTTGAACACTGATAAAATCAGAGAACGTAGACCTAAGGAGTTTGATTACCTTCTGGAACTAACTGACAAGGTAAAAATTCCCCGGCATGAAATGCAACAATGTCTGCAGCTCGGCCTGCAGATATTCAACTCTTTTCCAAAGCTTGTCCGTAAGCTCATCATACTACTAATGTGGTTGCCATGGATAGCTGTGTCAACCATGCGCCCTCATATTCTGCAGCCATGACACATGGGCTGTCCTGTCATTTCATTCCTTTAATTACATTTATTTTTTAAGTAATTCTTTCATAGTTCCCAAGTTCAGAAATCTTCCTCATTCAAAAAACCCACAAGTTAACACTGCGCAATAAGAAGCAGCAGTGCAGGTATGTTTGTTTCATGTAGTTCGAGAGGTGTAACAGGGATAGCACATTTTTTCTACCGGGAGAATTCTCAGCAAGGAAACAGAACCAGACGGCTAGAGATGGCTCATAAAGAGATGATTACGGAAGGTACCTCTGGACACAATGTGTTTCAAATCTACGGGAATTTTCGCCTGGAAATTGTGTGCTGTCTATTTCAATTAGTAACCAATTATCTGATCGGTAAGTGCGCAATGAAGTGGGGGTGGGTAGGGGGGTGGTGGGGTGGGGTGGAAAATAATCTAAGTGATACTATAGATTAGATGATTAACTGGGAAACTCGGTTGACTGGGTAAAATTGTCTTCTCCTGTATATTTGTAACAGGTTCGAAAGTGTCAGGCCTTCATAGCGATGGAATAAGCCTAATAATTATGGAAGGCATCATCAAAATGAAATGAAAAACGTTAAATCTCTAACAGTGTTAATTCAGATAGCTCTGTCCCTACATCACTCGGGACGATTTTTGTTCCTCACATAAACTGAAAGCAATCATAGGACATTGCAAGCCATTTCGTTTTATGTTCTGTTAATGAACAACTTTACAGTGAAGGTACGGAGTGAATCCACACACAGAAGAAGGTTTACATTTGCTGTGATTAAAGCGTATTTTGAAGTGGCAATTCAATATATTCAGCAATGTGATACCAATGATTAACAATTGACCTGAAATAGCAAGGAGAAACAATCCTCATCTTTCAATTTTATAATGGTCTAAATGGTACAGGTTTCAATACAGATGTGAGCAGAAAGCGCCTGTGCATATAAGAACGAAGGTCGACTTTTTTTTTTATTTCGGTTTAGCATGATTGATCTTTAACCAGGGTGTGTTCAGTGAACTACAGAAAGCTTAACAATATGTTGCACAGAAAATCTGAAACCGACGTCAAACTTTAGAAGTAGATAAGAGCTGGGATTTACTGCATACAATTATTTTGTTTTGATGTAGTGGAGGGGAGCTATCGCCGATTATCGGTGTAGAAGTTCATTGTTGATGAATATTTTAGGCTTCCTTTTTAATACATTCCACTGATGTGGGCATCTCTGGCTAGGCCAGATTAATTGCCCATGCCTAACTGCCGTTGAGATTTTGCTGGTGTGCTGCCTTCTTGAACCACTGTAATCCATGTGGTGTAGGCACACCGACAGTGCTGTTAGCAAGCATGTTGCAGGATTATGCATCTACAGTAGTGAAGAAAAGGCGATAGATATCAAATTCAGTTTATTGAGTGGCAGGAACTGTGACTTCCAGGTTGTGGCGTACTCATGTTTCTGCTGCCGTTGTCCTTCCACATTGTAGGGATGTGGGTTCGGGAGGTGCCGCCTAAGGTATTAACGTTGTTGATGTCATTGATTATTATGATTAAAGAAGATCATATTGCTAGTACGATTGACAGGTATTGATCAGCTACCATAGGTTTATGTATAAAGAAGCAATTATTATGATCATGACATGGCACAGCAGTGGCGATGTTTAATCGTGAAGTGGTTCCATTTTGAGTCGGACATTCAGCCCCATTACAAATAAAGTAAATAAATATTAAACACCGTGTAGAACTGGCAACCGAAATGATACAACCCGTTTCAGGAAGCACAGAAAAATGTATACCCTTCGCAGACACAGCGGCGCTGAGATGAGCGTGAAAGAGTGCAAAAGAATTTGGAGTCACAGCAGGGCTTAAAGGGAAGACAGCGGAGAATGGGCAATGGTGGTTTCACAGCGGAGCTTATATGGGCCTGTGAGGAGCGAAATTTGTGGGACATAGGGTGGGGTTAGTCCTTTGTATATAGGTACAAAGCACGCATTGTGAAAACAGAGTCATGGTAAGACATCACAGGGAAGCGGGTAGCTGATTGGTGGATCAGTATTCAGAAAGCGCCTATGCATATAAGAACGAAGGTCGACTTTTTTTATTTCAGTTTAGCATGACTGATCTTTTACCAGGGTGTGTTCAGTGCACTACAGTAAGCTTAACAATATGTTGCACAGAAAATCTGAAACCGACGTCAAACTTTAGAAGAAGATAAGAGCTGGGATTTACTGCATACAATTATTTTGTTTTGATGTAGTGGAGGGGAGCTATCGCCGATTATCAATGTAGAAGTTCATTGTTGATGAATATTTTAGGCTTCCTTTTTAATTCATTCCACTGATGTGGGCATCTCTGGCCAGATTAATTGCCCATGCCTAACTGCCGTTGAGATTTTGCTGGTGTGCTGCTTTCTTGAACCGCTGTAATCCATGTGGTGTAGGCACACCGACAGTGCTGTTAGCAAGCATGTTGCAGGATTATGCATCTGTAGTAGTGAAGAAAAGGCGATAAATATCAAATTCAGTTTATTGAGTGGCAGGAACTGTGACTTCCAGGCTGTGGCATTCTCATGTTTCTGCTCAATCTCAGATTGGACATTTCAGTTTGTTAAATGGAATGCTGTTTCACTAATAACAATATAAGCACAAACAAGATTAGACACATTTATTTAAAAAATAATAATTACTTAATTCAAACACACAAAGTGTCACAGGACAGTTGATGTATTCTGACATTGCCACGTGTTTTGCCCTTGATTACAAATTGATATGCTTCAATAAGTTTCTGCTGCTTCAGGAACTTTGGCTTCGATCTAGTGAACTGGAGGCTGAGGCAGAGAAACAGTAATGGTTCAGGGAGGGGGAAAGCTTCTACGACAATTTATTCCAGAACAAAGTCACAACAATCAGGCTTGGGATTTCGGATTTGCAGTTTGTTCAAGAACAAAAGTGTGTAACAGTGAAAGTGATAGTTATGGAAAATTAAAAAAAAATAGTTGAGGAGTTCAGCCACTGCAAATGTCCAGCAAATCAAATTTCCTACGACTTGTATAATTGATAGCAGAGTGGGCTTGGGGACGTGGGGGTGGAGATGGTGGGGGCTATGTGTACGGATGCGGTTGATGCAAGATTGATGACCGAAATTGCCACTTTGGCATTGAAAATGCTCTACCAGTGGGAATGAATAGGGGTATGCTTGTCGTGGATACACAATAGGCAATGGACTAGAAATACTTCTGTGCAATAGGCATAAATATCTAACGAACAGCCTTGATGTTATCTGTGGACGTCGTCCACCACAGTTGCAATGCACATAAATATAAATACAATCCCAGAATCTCAGACTCCCAGTAAAGCTTTCATATTTTTTAATTTACTAACAAAAAGAAAAGTAGTTAAGCGTGAAAAATTAATTAACACATCTAAAATCGTCTTAATAATAACAGCACCACCGCCATCGTCCGACAGTCCCCACCAACAAACACCACTACCCCCCCCCCCCCCAACCCCCCACCACCTCCCTCCCTCCCCAATCCCTCCACCAGCCAACAGAAAAAAAAAAACACTTGGAGGAATACTCAAGTAAACAACCTGGTAAACTCAAAAAAAGAATTGCCTGGAAAAACTCAGCAAGTCTGGCAGCATCAGCAGAGAAGAAAAGATTTGACGTTTCGAGTCACCATGACCCTTCAACAGAACCCGGTAAACTGCCTGGCAAAAGCTCGAGTATACAGTGTTAACAGTTAACATCCGGTAGTAACACCCATGGCAAAACTACTGTCACTTTCTTAAAAGATACACCACACGACTCCTCAATTGTTTTTACTCTGCTGTGGAAATGCAAACGAGTTCAGAAACAGACTGCAGTATGAAAATATTTGCCGCTTTGGATCGAAAATGTTTGGCTGGTTAAAATTCAAAGCTTTTCTGAGCAGAACGCTTACATGAGGGCATATAACACTCACAGCCACACTACTGAGCTCAACATATTTCCTTAAATATATTTCTCCCCCTACAACTTAGATTTCATTATGCCAACTCAACTTTTCCAAAATATAAAATAAAATCTCTAATTTTTCCCTATCATCTTCAGTTCTGGGAAAACAAAATTTAAGGAACTTTTTTTCGCTTATGAAGCATGTTTAATTTATAAAAGTTCCTTTTGAAATCTAACAGATGAAAAATCATGCCGATCCTATCATGTAATGCAAGTTTTAAAAAGTAACCTATTTATTTGTAAATACACTCCACCAGAACCTGAACAAATAATACAAGCAACTGAGCGATTTACATTTCATTGCTCAGTTCCACAGACCAGCTGTCTTTTCTAGCCTTACCTCCAGCTTAATAAATCATTGACACACACCCAGAGGCATGCCCTTCATCACAGAACACAGATGATCCGTAGGCTGTTTTGAAAACAATATCCACCTTCACAGTTACCTGAACAGAAAATGATGAAGCCTAGTACTTCAAAAATTATTTTTGTATTCTCAAAGCAACTTCGTAATTCTAATCATACTTATCTATACAGAAAGCACTTTAGTCCATTGTGTACAGGTAGCAACCAAGAAAAAAATATGCAATTATGTTTGCAATACTAAAGTTCACTTCATTCCATTCACAATTTTTGAACATCCAAGCCCTTTTGAATTTAAGCTCTTCACAATGCTTCTGCCAGATGTACACATTATAAATTCAGCGATTGCATTAAAACACTCCACCGGAACAGTCCGGTGCTTTCATCTCGAAACATTTCCAGAAACTTCAAAAGATGGTGGTGAGCACGTGCAGCTGTGTCTGAAGATTTGTTAGCAAGATGTAATTGAACATGCTTCATAGCTAAAACCAAATTAAAGTCTTTTACACAGGAGTGATTCTATCTTCTGATGCACATTCAACTTCCATGAGAAACCCCCCACTGGTTTCTCACGTTCAAGTTCATCGTCTTGTGGCAACTAAGCACCAAATTTGAGGGCACCAACTATTAAGTTGTGGTGTAAAATCCGGTGCTGCTAGAATAGGTGTAGTAAGTACTACAGCCTTCAAGATGTCAAACGCAGTTTGATTACGGACATGTCTGTTACTATCTCCTCTGCTTTTTCTGTAATCCAGTCAGTGGAGTGGCTACTCTGTTGAAATTTGACATGAAGTTCCGATGAAATCCACTAATCCCCTGAAATCGTAAAGTTCCCGTTTCCTTGTAAAGCACTGGGAGCACTATAATAACTGTTTAACTTTTGCATCTGGATGCAATGGTTAACAATTTCCAACAATGTGGCCTAATTATGTAACTTTTTCTTTCTCAAATTCAGATTCCGCCAAATTTACAATGCAATTGATTGCCTGTGGTCGGTCAAGCAGTGCCTTTAAATTTCGCACTTGTTCCTCACAAGTTTCAATGAATATCACGATGTCATCAACGTAGAAAGCACTAAGCCTAAATCCTTCAATTTTTCGTGTTTGCCGCTGAAATGTTCCCATATAAAAGAGCATTCATATTAGCCAACCGGCGTCATGACAGCATTTCTGACCTACCCAATAAATGTAGTTACCATTATCTGTACAGTAAGTCATTTCTCTATGATAAACGTTAACTGTCCCGCCCTCACTATACCATCCTCCAAATGTGGAAAAGGATATTAATCCGCCTTTTTACTGTGTTTACTTTGTAGTAATGGATGTCTTAGTGATCAATCCGGTTAGGCATCATTGCAATGGGTGGAATCCAATTACTGTGTCTGGTCTCTGCGATGTCAGTTTCAAGCAGAAATTAAATTTCTTTCCGCATTGAACCATTGTTACTTTTTAAAATCTATACAGGTGTTGTCTTATTGAAACTGAACATCGACGTCCAGCAAAACAAAATTGTCTTCCCTCGTCTATTTCAACAATTTTACAAATGTTCGAAATGTTGTTAACTATGATGAGGATAATCTTGAATATCAGGATGTGGACGGGTTGGTGGAATGGACAGTTAATTGGCACGTGAAATTCAATGCGGGGAACTGTGAGATCATTCATTTTTGCAGGGAAAATCTGGACAGTATAAAATAAAGGCAGAAACTTTAAAGAGGGAGAAGGAACAGAGTGATTTCGGTAATTACTTACATAAGTGAATTGAGATTGTGTGATGTGTTGGGAGAATAGCTTCTAAAGCTTTGTTAATAAGGGCATGGACTGCATGGGAAAGCAGATCATGCTGAAATTGTTTAAGACACTAGTTAGACCTCCGCTGGAGTTTTGCTTCCAGTAAGGGGCCCCTGATTTGAAAAAGGATGGGAAGGCATTGCAGAGTCTACAGAGGACGTTCACAAGGATGATAGCAGCTATAGATACCCGCAGTTAAGAGGATAGATTTCAGGGTTTTGAACTTTTTACATTATACGAAAGTTTTCTGTGAGGAAGCTTGATATAGATGTTCAAGAGCTTGACTGATAAGGACAGGATAAATAATGAGAAAAATCCCACTTACGAGAGCAACATTAACTAAAGTTTTCAGATTCAAAATGATTGCCAAAGGGGGTAAAGCCATGCGAGGACAAAACCAAATCACCCGGAGGGAGATTTAACATTACAACGACTTTGCCCACAGCGAGGTGGAGGAACAGTTGGATTGGTGTATTCAAAACGGAATTGGATTATATATGAAAAGAATATAAGTACATGTGCATGGTTACGGGGATAAGGTTTGGGCGTGGAACTATGATGGACGTTCCTTCAGTGAGTCTGTGCTGTGTCGATGGGCAGAATGGCCTCCATCTGCATTTTAAAGATTTTATGAATTCAATTGTTTGACTGCAACAGCTCCTGTAAATCTCGTTAATTGTTTTCTGGAACGTAAGTTGATATCACATTTAGATTCTGAAATACTTATCATTGTCAAATTACTGAGATTAAGTTCAATTTCAGAATCATTAATTTCTGTTCCCACCCCACTTACCTGCAGCAACCAGTTTTTCCTTCTGTTTATATTTCTTGTCAAAGTATCTTCTTGCTATGTTTATATGACACACTCGCACATTCCTTCTTCCATCTGAGTTATTTAAAACAATGTTTACATCATTCAGGCTCCCTTTTGATCAGGGAAGGTCCACTCCACTAAATGTTGTCTTGATTTTTTCTATATAATTTGATGTGGGCATCGCTGGACAGGCCAGCGTTTTTTTTTTTGCCCATCCCTAATTAAGTGCACTTAAGAATCAACCGCGTTGCTGTGTGCCTGGAGTCACATGTAGGCCAGACCAGTCAAGGATAGAAGATAGCCTACAAAAAATGGCATTAGTGACCCAGATTATTTTTTGTAAAAATCAGCTTAGTTTCATGGTCATCATTAGGTTTTTTACCAGAGTTTGAAGTCATTTTGTGCTATCCGCCATGGCAGGAATGAAACCCTGGTTCCCGCGACTTTAACCTAGGTCATGTTATCACCTGAAACTGACAGCAATTTAAATATGCTTTCATCATCACAAACCTACGAACATATGCCCTTTCATTCCCCATTGCATTTATCATTTGCTAAGATATCTTTAAATAGGTCCTAGTATTCGTACATGCCCTACTAAAACTTTCTCTGGATTTTGTCAATTAATCCTGGAGAGTTGTTTCCGAACTTTAATTCACTCGTTTAACCTGAATCAGGTTAAATTGTTCCCTTATATCATGCCCATTCATTAACTCAAAAGGACTGAACTCTGTTAACGCATTTAGGGTGTCACTAGTAGCAGAAACCAAGAATGGAACCCTTTGATCCGACTCACTTCAGCAGTGTTGACTCTATGCTCTAATCCTATTCTATTGTTTAAAGTCTGGATCGTTTGATGCATACTTCCTAAATCACAGTGTGATACAGGGGACAGGCTGATGACAAAAGGTGCTTTATTCCTAAGCCGTTCATTACCTCTTTACCAGTTGTGACATTAAGTTTGAGCAGTGATCGGACAGGTTTTTTTGCTTATGCATATCTTTCAAATAACGTGTTTGACTTTTCTCCAATTACCTTTCTGAGATCATTCGTAAAATTGTTGATTCTGGTAATCTTGTGGGCACATCCAAGATTGTCAGGAAATATTGATACCCACTTTTGGTCTTGGAAAATGATGCTACATAACCCATGGGGAGCCTTAAAAAATGTTCTTGAAACTGGAATTGCATGTTCAGGTTTATTTAAGCTTTGAGGTTTTAGTATTCTGTGGCATGTGTGGAATTTTTGACACCATTATTCCAATTTTATGTAATCAATTTAATAATTAAAGTGTGTATCTTCGCATAAGTTCTCATAATTTCCACTTTTCCAACCATTATAATTCATACGCCACTCTTCACATTGCATTTTGGTACCCTGATCTATCCCAACTTGGTGCACTATCGCCAACCTTTCATCCTCTGGCTCAAAAGGCAGTCTCCAAATCCCCTTTAACATATTTTTCCTAACTTAAGAACAATCTTGAATGTATTCTACTTCTGTTTCTGAATATGACATCTAATATATTTTTTTAAAGTCTGGAACATGCTGCTGCAATTCCACTAACTTCAATAAACCATGCACCTTAGCCTGATCATCTATAACCTTCTCATCCTGAATAATCTTTTCAATGATTGATCCGGCCAATGGAGATCCAGCATCCTTCCCTTGTTGTTCAGATTGTAGCACTCCCTGTTCCAGCCTGTGTGTCTGTGAGCTCGTCACAATACAATCTGGAACTGATCCAGGATGTGCTTTATGGAAGAATTCTGATCAATTAAGCTTGCAGGTGCAGTAGTCGTCAAAGAAGGCAAATGGGCGTGTTGGTCTTCATAGCGGGATGATTGAGTACAGGAACAGAAGTGTCCTGCTACAAATATACAGCAGATTGGTAAGACCACACCTGTAATACTCTTTGTAGTTTTGGTCTCCTTATCTGAGGAAGAATGCTCTTAATATAGAGGGTGTGCAGCAAAGGATTACCAGACTGATCCGAGTGATGGCAGGTCCACATATGAGAACGGATTGATTTGGTTGGGATTATATTTGTTGGAGTTAAGAAGATTGTGAGGGGATCTGAGAAAAAAAAAACTATAAAATTATAATTGGATTATAGAGATTAGATGCAGGAAGGATGCTGCAAATGCCGGTGGTGGGGTGGTCCAGAACCAGGGGTCACAGTCTGACGATCTGGAATTTAGGACAGAGATGAGAGGAAATTTCTTCACTCAGAGTGTGGCAAGCCTGTGGAATTAGTTCCCACATAAAGTAATTTAGGCCAAATATTGCATGTTTTATAGAAGGAATTAGATAAAGCACTTGGGTCGAAAGGGATCAAAGTGTATGTGGAGAAAGCAGGATCAGGCTATTGAGATGCCATGATCACAATGAATGACTGAGCAGGCTCGAAAGGACGAATAACCTACTCCTGCTACAATGTACTATGTTTCTATATAAAAGATTCATCTTTACAGCTGGCGTTGTGAACATTTGCTATCCAGCAATTTCAAGTCTTGTAAAAATCGCACAATTTCTCCAACACCCCAACAGTCAGCTCTGATTTTTTTTTCCAAATTATTCCTTAAAATTAATTGCCATATCGAATGAGGTTTGAATCCTACGTGGAACATACTAATTAACATGTTCCCCTGAAAAAAAAACTTCTGGACAACTGATAGCACTATCCCAAATCATTAATCATTGGCTAGCTCCTGCTTCTATTACGATCTTAACAGTCTTTGCTGCTCTTAACAGTGCATATTGACATAATTTCGCATTTGCATATAAAGTATTTAAACATCTCTGTAACTTGCCATTCAGAACTTCCTTTGCTAGTTTGTGAACATATTGCTACCTAGCTCGCTCATATGGACTCTTCCTTTTTTCACATGTACAATGGCTACTGGCCTGCCTTGCACTTTGGCCACATAGCCCACAACAGTTTTACCTACATAATTCTCCTGAGCTCGGATCACCGCGATTGCTTTCCCATTTAACTGCCAACAATTTGATCTTGAATGTCCATGTTTGCTGCAATGCTGCCATGCTACTTTTCTTACTTAAGGTTTGTCTTCTCATTTCCATCTTTAACAGACTAGAATCCTGGTACCACGCATTGTTACAAACACTTTTACCCTAAATATGTTCTCCAAACCTACGACTGACGTGCTGTCTTCGATATGATCATTTTCCTACGCTCAATAGTTTGTGTGAAACATATAAGTATTGGCTATAACAGCAGCTCCACTTATCGTTTATCTGCCAATCATCTCAATATGCCTTGACAGCATTATGGACAGGGATGGGAGGAGTGCTTAGTTTTCCCTTGACCCACTGCTGCACTGGTGGTAAGAACAGTTTAAATTTAGTTTTCACCCACAATAGCGGCCAACTGTTTAACTTTGATAGTGTCATTCGCAGCATACAATAACTGGGATATAAACGATTTCAATAAACACACAAATATATTGCTTTATTATAAAACAAACTTTTTTTTAAAATGGAGTTAATAAACTGGTTAACATAGAAGTTGTGATTTAGGGCTGTAACCTGTTTCTGCTTTTAAAAAAGGCTCATATTTGGACCGCATCCAAATTAACATGAATACAAAAGACAACAACAGAAGCACAGTCCCTGGCAGAGGCTGAATAATTGGAACGTTTTTTTTTAAACAATTAATTTGCAGATACCTTGACACTGTGGAACTCAATGTTCTGACCACAATATGCCTGAAAGTTGTTTCATACAGATTTGCAGGTGAAAATTATCTTTCTTGACACTGACTTGTCACAGATTTGCATTCTCACACAAGCAAACAATTATGCCATCATGATGGGATGTTTCTGAGGAAATCTTAATGTGAAGCTCGGGCAGGGAGGTGGAAAAAGAGACTTGTTTGCAGTTTGCTTCTAAGGCGCACACACACATACACATAGACACATACACACACCCACATACACACACGCAAACATGCACACATATACACAATGTGACTGAAAGGTTTTTAAGATGTCTTTCAGGCCAGTTGTTTTAACGAATCATTAAGTGTCTTTAGCCTGGCAAGAGAATTTATTTGTTAGCCTGGTTATACAAAGCACCTTATCCCTCATGAGATGTTTCCGCTGGACTCCTATTTTTACACACAGTCCCTTGACGAATGGAGTGTTCATTGTACTGACTCACCCATTCTCAAACATTAATTTTGCGTTTTCTCTGAACGGCTCTAATAGTTTGAGTTCTATATTATGCTTGCAGAACTTCCATTCTGGATAACTCAACAACAATTAATTTACTTTATCAGCATCATGGGCAAACATGTAATTTATCGGACTGCAGTAAGAATCTCCATCAAAACAGTCTGACAGTCTGAGTCTTCAACATTTCTCTAAAGAACTGTAACAAACCAGTAGTTACCGAATTAACTTTTTGGAAATGTATCTCACCGGCTTGTCTATGACTGATTTAGCATCTTGTAATGAGACCGCGCCCAGCCCAGACTCATTGCCATCTTGACGTATTTAGTAAATGTAGAGGCAGCCAACACTGTTTCAATGCACTGATTTTGAAAACTCTCTTTAATGTCTGCTTCTACAAGAGCTGGTTTCTCCTGGCTTAAACGATAATAGTGTTGTTTTATGGAAGATGTTTGGCTAAAATTGTACAGCATCCCCGTTCATCCCTGCCAATGCCTTTGAAATGTGTAAGTCAGCAAACAATGTCTTATGAATGTCCTAACTCTAAGAATGAGAACATTGAGTCCAACTGCCCTAACATTTCAAACTAGGCAATCGAATAGAAGTAGTTTCAATTGGTGAACTGTCCAATTTCCTGCCTCACTCTCACTGTTTCCTGCATCCTTGCTCTCCTTCGTAAAAGGTCTAAGTGCTACTTCTTATTCTCCTCTTTATGATTGCATGGTTTTAAAATGTTGATATGAGATAATTTATTCTTTAATTTTCTCCTGCGATCTGGGTCGTTTGTCAGATAATTTACATTGCTTACCTTCTTAACAACCTTGTATGGAGAACCAAAGGATGCTTTCGAAAGATCCTCCTGTAAAGGCAGTAACACTGACTCCTTATCATTGGTTGAAACGTTCGGGTTTCCAGTAGTTTTGTTGCTGCCCATTCCTTCATATTTGTTTCTGAATTTTTAAGATACACTTGAGAAACCTTGCAGCCTCTGTTGAGTCGTATTAGTAACACGGACACCACGTCTAGTACAAAAGATATGTCCCTGTGCCGTAAAAACGTGAACTTGATTTAGAAGGCAGCTTAGCTCATGACCACATATTAGTTCAAAAGGGCTAAAACCGATTGATTACTTTGTTGAACATCGGATGGCAAATAAAAAGAAAGACCAGCACTTTGCTCCAATCATGGGGATATTCATGGCATATTAATTAAACGAATCTTTTGAGTGTTCGATGGCACGCCTTTAAAGCTCATTATTCCCGTGGATGGTATGCTGTAGACTTTTACAGTTTTATACCAAACTGCTCATTATGTTTTCATGACTTGTAGACATTAGTTATATTTGACTGGACCTCCTTTGGTAATGCATATATTTGTAAAGATAGTATAACTTTTCTACCACAACTTTGGTTGTACTCATTCTCAAAGGGATTTCCTCCAAAAATCAGGCTGTCTGATCCATCATAGTAATGGTATACGGGCGTCCCGCTTTCCTTTTCGCACACAGTCTAACAACACACTGCTAAATGGTTCCTCAATACGTGGTATGTGGATTAGTGTTGCTAGTTTGATTAAAACTTATTGTTTTCCTAAACTCTATCACTTATTTCATGATTTAAGAAACTGCATCCCGTCCTTGTGAAGGCCTGGCAGTAAAAAAAAAGTCCACTTATGCCTACCTTGACCTCTCAGATTCCTACATATGCTGCCATAGGAATCTGATGAGTTACACCTAAAATTTGCATACGATATATTCTGAAACGGCTACCAGATCGACCATTGTCCACTCTTTATCTGCTGGGCTCTGAGGATGTCTCCAATTCCTCATTAGAATCCCACTTTTAATGCAATAACAATCTGGAGCCCCTTCTCCTTCAGGTTCAGTTTGAGCATATTGTGCCACTTTACTTCTATCTGGAACGGCCTGCTGAGTCTCATTCGAGACAAATTGCTGAATATTTCCTTAAGATTTACTAAATCACGAAAAGAAACGACGGATAGACAAATGGCTGTCTGTGATGCCAATTTTACGTCTGACGATGAACCATTGTTACCCTTTGTCTGGGTCACTACAGAAGAAGAAAAGATTTCTGGAACTCTTTTCCTTCAACTGCTCCATCTCCTTCACTTCACGTGGCATTTCTACAGTTACTGGAAAAGGTGCTACTTTCTCTTGGTCCATAATATTTCCGAGGAGTAGGTCAACTCTACAACCTGCAACCTACCAATGACTCCAACAGTTAACATTCCAGACATGTGTTGGCACTTCATGATACACCAGCAAAAAAGCTAGGCATTTAAACTCCTCACCAATGCCATTCGCTAAAACCTTAAATTTACTGCATTCTCTTGTCGAAAAGTCAGTACATTCCACAGCAAATGAATTTGGGAAGACTCTGCATTCCTAAGTACCTCTACAAGTTGACTGCTTCACCCGCAGAGCAAAGAGCTAAATTTGCCTCTTCAAATGATACCATTTAGCTCTCAGTTATCTTGCTCAACTCGCACGTGCTCACAGCAGTAATCACACTCGGGCTCGCATCAGCAGATAACATTACAACTTTATCAGTGGTATTTTCTGTCTTTTCTTTCTGAATCATCCGTACATACCCCACTAAGACCCATATATTTTGCATGCAAAATCCAGCAATTATCCCGACTGTAACCAATTTTGTCACGATGGAAAAATCAGGTCTGCTGTGCATCACTCCAACCCTCAGAACTTTCCTTTCTGGCCTGACGAGGAGATGTTAACATATTTTCATTTTTTCCCCTCTCTTCCTTGGCAACTCACGTTCCTTTCACCATCCTAAGTGCTATCCTTCTTGGGTTTGTGGGTGTGACGGAAAAAGGTTTTGGGTTTATGCACAATATCATAATCACCATTCCTCCCCGCTGCTTTCCAAACCTTTCAAAGTTTCTGGCTCCACATACGAGTTCATATTACTGGGAGGAGTGATTTATCTTTAAATTTCTCCAGTATAGTATTTGCCTAAAGTTTCATACGTGGCCACTAACTTTTTTGCCAGTATCAAACAATCAAAGTTAGTTTGCTTCACCAACTCAAATTCATTACAGGTCTGCCATAGGCTGTCGGCTTTTATTTTGAAACATTTGCCCGTATGTCCCAGTGAACAAAGCACAGCCCCGAAATATAGCCTTCTCTAATATATAATAAGCCACAGGCACCTATTCTAAAAGCTCTGAATACACCTACCTGCTCTCCCCAATAACCTACCATGTAGGAGCAATGTTAACTAGCTTTTTCGCCACTTAACTTAAGTACATTCTAAAAGGAAATGAAGAATTCCTCAACATCCTTTTCCTCAATGGTGGCAAGGGCATGTAGAAATTTGATTATCTATTAATTGGGCTTTGAGTTGGGCCGAGTTCTTCCATCCGCGAAACCATCCCAAACTTAGGGTGCCACTGCTTTAGAAATCAGCCATTTAAGCTGGTATTCATTATTTCTTGCCTTCTCTCTTCTCTAAAATTCCTGTCACTGTTGCGGAAATGGTAATTCTCTTTCTGCACTTCGCTGCTCAAGCTTAATTTTCTCAATTCATTGATTTATTTTTGTTTGTTTTCAAACTTCTTAATTGACAACCGAATCCTAGTAAACTTAGGTAAATCACTCAGGCCAGGCATTATTAACCAATCCGCAAGATTTTTTTTGCCAGCAACAGTTCTTTGTTAACTGAGATACAGAAAGTTTCTCTTCCCTGTCAAGTAGCTCCCAGCTTGATATAGATATTGACCCGAGGTTCCTTGACCAACGATATAAAAAAACAGGCCCAAAGTAATATTGCAAACTTTTTTTTAATAGAAACCATAATAAAGAATGTCTAGAATGCAATTTCCATCAAATTTCTCCATAACAGGTTCTTAACAATAGTTCATGGAATACTATTTCTGAATTATTCCCTAATTCATAAATTATCTTACATTTTCAGTAAAATTGCATAAGTTCATCGCTCTGAACCATTGATCCTAGAGAGCATTTTTTATTTCTCGCAACCTCTACAAATAATTGGTTTCTCACCTAATTTAGTCCTAAACTTCAACTGATAAGCTTCAGGTACAAGATCATAAGAATTTAGCATTGTTCCTTTAACTACCTCGTAGCTTGTCGATTGCTGTGCTGAACCGTTAGCATACACAGCTGTTGTATCTGATAAAACAATCCGTAACATTATATTCCAAGCATCTTTATAGCGAACCATTCAAAAACAGTGCAATGCACTTCAACTCCATCTTCGTGAATTTAAAAACTGACAGCGCATAGGATCATAGGAAATATTAACAGGAATAGACCATTTTCTCCTTGCGCCTGCTCTGCCATTCCATAATTCAAATACAATTTTCTTGTATTTCGATGCCCACGTTCCCATCTAACCCCGGTAACAGTTGACCCCTTGCCTAACGGGAATTTAGCTCTCCCTTATAAACATTCGATTACCCTGCCTCCACCACCTTCAGAGGCAGAGAATGCCATAGTTGTACAACTGTCTGAGAGATAAATATGCATTCTCCTCACCTTTATCCTAAAACAGCGACTCTTAATCTTAAAACAGTGGCCCCTAATTCTGAACTCATCCACAATAGGAAACATAATTTCCATGTACATCTTGTCAAGGCTGTTCACGATCTGATATAATTCAATAAAATCACCCCTCACTCCTTTAAGCTCCAATGCAGACAAGCGAAGTCTGTCCAACCTTACCTCATAAGACAGCCCAGTCATTCAAGGTGTCAATATATTAAACGTACTTTGAACCGCCGCCAATGCATATACATTCTTCCTTCAACAAGAGAACCAAAATTGCACAAAGCATTTGAGGTGCGGTCTCTCAAATGCCCTGTATTACTGAAGCATAACATCGAGACTTTAATGTTCCATCCCTCTCATAATGAACGATAGCAACCCATTAGCCTTCTTACTTGCTGTACCTGCACATTGATATGCTGTGTCTCTTGCACGAGAACTCTGAGATCCAGCCGTTCTCCATTCAATTTTTTTTTTGTTCTTGCTGCCAAAGTGAACAGCTTCACATTTCCCCATAATCAATTCTATTTGCCAGTTCATTGCCCATTCATTCGAATTGGCTTTTTATCCATTTGCAAGATGCTCCTGTCCTCCTCACAATATATTTTCCTTTGTGACATATTTGTGTCATCTATCAATTTACCTAAAATGTCTTTACTCCCCTCCCCACATCTAATCATTGATATAAATAGTAAAATGTTTGAGGCCCCAGGAAAGAGCCCCATGGGGAGCTACTCTTCATGTCCTATCAATCAGAAAAGCATACATTCTTTTTATCTGCCAGTACGCCATAGCTCTATCAATGCTAATATATTACCTACTACAGCAATCACCTTTATTTTGTGTAATGATCCTACATGTGGCACCTTAGCAAAGGCCTTCTGTGAATCAGGTACACAATGAATTCATTATCTGCTTTATCCAATGCGCATGTAAATTTTTCAGATATTGTACTAAATTGGTTAAACGTGATTTTCCTTTCACAAAACCATGTGGACTGTTCCAAATTGCATTGAGCTCTTCTGCAAGCCGAGCTATGACCTCCTTAATGGTAGATAGTAATAACATCTGCACAACAGTCGAAATGAATTGGCTTATAGTTTCCTGTATTCCGCATCCCTATCTTCTTGTAAAGTGGAGATATATTTGTTACTTTCCTTCTTAATTGAATCTTTTCCCGAATTTGTGAAAATAAACACAAACACATCGACTACATCATTGGCTACCTCCTTTAAGAATTTAGAGTGTAGTCCATCGACACCCGTTGACATGGCAGCCTGCAGTTTGATCAGTTTGCACAGTCCCGTTTCCCGAGTGATTAGAATTCAAGTAGGTTTGCTTCTCCCGTCAACTTCCTGATTGGCAGCTTAAAATGGAGCGCTTTTGTAACCTCTATAGTGAACGCAAAAAAAAATGTGTTCATTTCTTCTGCCATTTTCTTATTATCGACTAGTAACTCCCTACTGTCACTCCCAAGTGCACCAATATTCACTTTACTTCCTCTTTTCCTGCTTAAATACCTGCAGATCATCTTGCTATCAGTTTTTACATGTTGAGCTCGCTTCCACTCGTACTCTAATTTCAATCTCCTGATTAACCTTTTAATTATTTTCTGCCGCTCTTTGTTCTCTGGGCAATCATCTGTCCTGCCACTCATCTTTCCTGAGTTGTATGTTTGATTTTTCCTTAAGTTGGACGCTTTCCTTAATACCTCTAGTTAACCATGGGTCCACCCATTATAGCTTTTCTTCATACTTGGAATGTACATATTCTGAATGCTTCGAAATATCCCCTTAAATGACTGCCACTGCTTCTCTATTGATCCACACAAAGGGATGGTTTTACTCTGTGGTCATCAATTTCTCCTGTCAGGAATACTAAATTTAATATAACGTACTTCCTGCTTGGTTCCAGAACATGCTGCTCTTAGAATATATCTCGATAGCGATATAGGGACTCCCCATCCCGGCCAATACAGCCAATCTGACTTTTCCTGCTTATGTGTAGATTAAACTTTAGCATTAATATCCATCTCTTTCTCTCAAGCACACAATAGTTTATGTTGAATAATTTGACCCAAACTGCAAACACAGTTAGGTGGACTGCACGCCACACCCGCAAGTATTGCACACCTCCACAAAGACACATTCTACACCTTATCCCCTGAAGCAAGATAATCTCTAGCTTTTGCACCAAAATCCTCTTTGATTAATCGTGCTACACTGATGCATTTGCCTGGCTTCCTTGTGTTGGTGAATGCCATGAATCTTCATATATTATGCGCACAATTCCTACCTTCGGACCGGTGCCTGTAGCCACAGTATTAACTTGGTTAGCACAATTAAGTTCCTTGTTAATAATAACACCCAGGATATTGATAGTGGAGGATTCAGCGATTGGTATTCCATCCAACATCAAGGGGCGAAAACTGGATTTGCTTTTGTTGGAGGTGGTCATTAAATGACACTTGTGAGGTGTGAATGTTATTCGGAGTCTGAATATTGTCCATGAATTTGGACATGGACATGTTTCAATAGCTGAGGAGTCGAGAATGGTGCTGAGCATTGTGCAACCAGGTTCTAATCTTATGATGGAAGGAAGGTGATTGATGAAACAGCTGAAATGGATGAACTGAGGACATTACCTGAGGAACTGCTGCAGTCATGTCCTGAAGCTGAAATGACAGACCAACAGCAACAACAACCTTCTTCCCTTTTGCTAGGAATGACTCCAACCAGCGAAGAAGTTTCCCCCTGTGACCCATTGTCTCCAGTTTTGTTAGATATATTTGATGCCCCACTCTGTCAAATGCTCTTGTGATGCCAAGGGCAGATATTGTCAACCCACCTTTGGAATTAAGATCATTCGTCCATGTTTGATCCAGGGTAACAATGAGATCAGTAGAGGAATGACCCTGGCAGAAACAAAGCTGGACAGGAGTGAGCAGGCTATTGCTAATCAGGTGCCGCTTCATAGCACTGTTGATGATTCCTTCCAACACTTTACTGATGTCCGAGAATAGGCTGATGAGGTGTTTATTGGATGGGTTGGATTTCTCCCCTGTCTTTCTGCAGGACAAACCCTGGCAACTTTCCACACAGCCGGGTAGATGCCAGTAATGTATCTGTACTGCAACAGCTTGGCTAGGTGTGTGGGAAATACTGTAGCATAGGATTTATGCAATATTTTCATAATACTCTCAGTACCCATATCCTCTGCAGTATCCAGTGCCCTCAACATTTTCTTATAATGACGTGGAGCGAATCAAATTGGCTGAAGCCTGGCATCTCTGATGTTGTGGGCCTCCAGAGCAGGTGGAGATGGATTACTCAGTCGGCACTTCTGGCTGAAGATTCTTGCGAAATCTCCAGCCTTATATTTTCCACTGATGTCCTGGGCTCCTCCATCATTGAGGACGGGGAGATTTGAGGACTCTCCTTCTCTAGCGTGTTCTTTAATTTTCCACCACCATTCACGGCAGGATGTAGCAGGACTATTGATTTTAGGCCTGAATAAATTGGCTTGGGATCGTTTATTTCTGCCTATCATTTCCTGCTTATGATATTTGACACGCAAGTACTCCTCTGTTCTAGCATCACCAGGATGACGCCTTAGTTTCAGAAATGCTTGGCATTCTTCCGGGCATGACCTCCCACACTCTTCTTTAAACTAGTGTTGATCCCCCGGCTTGAATGCAAATTGGAGATTTGAAGATATGTCAGTCCATGAGGTTAATTATTGTAAAAGCAAAAAACTGTGGATGTGGTATATCCAAAACAAAAACGAAAATACCTGGAGAAACTCAGCAGGTCTGGCAGCATCTGCAGAGAGGAGTACAGTTAATGTTTCGAATCCGAATGCCCCTTCAACAGAACAGTTCTGTTGAAGCGTAATTCAGACTTGAAACATTAACTGTGATCCACTCCGCAGATGCTGCCAGACCTGCTGGGTTTTTCCAGGTATTTTTATTTTTGTTTTAGTTTAATGATTGTGTTCGAGTACAATTCTGCTGCTGCTGATATGCCTCAGCGGCTCATGAATGGCCAGTATTGTGTTGCTAGATGAATTCGAAATTTATCACTTTCACAATAGTAGGAGTGCCACAGAACACAATAGAGGGTATCTTCAATGTGAAGGCGGAATTTGGTCTCCAAGACGGTGAGCGGTGGTCACTCCTGCCAATACTGTAGTCAACAGATTCATCTATGGCAGGCAGTTTGTTGAGCATGAGGTCAAGTATGCTTCTTCACTTTTGTTGGTTCCCTGATAACCTACCGCAGACACTGTCCAACAGTTATTACATTTAGTAATCGACCAGCTCGACCATTAGTCCTGCTACTGACCCCCTCATTGTGATGGTAGTGGCTGGGCAATTATCTTTCTGGTATTATTCCATGAAGATGCATATGTAAGGCTGTAGCTTGACGAGTCGGTGAGGCCGGTCTCCCAGTTTCTGTCTCGGAGGTTAGTAAAAACTGCTTTGCAGGGCCAAAATTGCTGCAATTGCCGTTGTGTCCGTTGCATCTACCGATGTTGGGTTGTCCGTCAGGTTTCATTCCATTTTTGGGACTTTTTAGAGGTTTTTCATTGATACATTAGTGGTTTGTGAAGCAATTTAAAACCAACCACCTTTCTCTGGGCTTGGAGTCAATTGTCTCCCGGACCAGCTAAGCAAAGCATATTTCATAACCAAAGGGCTTTCATGAACCAGAAAGGCTTTTACAACAATCAACATTTTTTATGGCAAATCCTATTATTTTTGATGAATTAAAAATCCACCCCTGGGTTTCAAACCCAGCCCCAAGAGTGCTGATCCTTTTTTATTTTTTTTTGGGGGGAGGGGGAGTGGTATTATGCGCTAAGTGATAATTAACCTATCACCACTGAATTGCGGTAGCTATGTCATATGTGTTTTAACCGAGATACTACTAAAACATTTGCAACTCATCAACCTCCTCTTTTTAGACGTTTTAACTAATAATCGTGTGCTATCTTTCTAATTTTCCTAAAACATGAGGATACGCTCCATCAAGATTTAGTGGATTTATGAACTTTGGCCGTAAGTATTGTATATTATTCTTAGCATTTAAATTAAAAACGCCTCTAGCATTTTAATTTATTCTTCTCGTAAACTTCCCTACTGATCAGCAATATATTAAAGTGAAGTAATGATCTAAAATATAGATATTTTTCATTTTCCATTTTCTCTCCGTATTATATCCTAGCTGTCCAATGATTGCCCAAATTCCTTCCACATTTTATTTTTTTCTTCAGCATGTAGCAGAATTAAACATTATATTTGTCTTCCCCTCTAATTATTTTCGCAGTCACTCTGTTGCTTATTACTTGTATGCTTGACTTCTAATCTCAGAATTATATCATTTCCCTGCTATGCAGGCCACTTTTTAGTCCGTGCCTCAAGCCTGTCTACCCTAACTCGTAATTTCTGATTATTATGTCAATAGTGCAACATTAATGTTTGATTCTTACGATATTAATGTAAGATGATGTACTCTAACGCTTTTAGACATGCTTTAAATGTTTATCATTTCAATTTTAAATCATATTCCAAATTGTTCTCGATTTCATGTCTATATTTCTCTACACAGCCTCTCAATGATGTTTTACATTTAACATGTCGAAATGTATTTTCATAAGTATTTATTTCCAAATCATATCTTAAACTCCAGTGCATTATGCTTACCATTGTCAATAGTGAATTTTGGTGTGTGTGTGTGTAGATGGGGGGGCCGGGTTGGAGGTGGCGCCATAGGGCTTGGTTGTGGGTGGACTGCCACTGTTGTCGATATCATTGGTTTGGGCTGAATTTGAAACCTGCCACCTTGGCCTTACTGTTGTGGAGCTCGCGATGCTGTGGGTACGATCTTCCTTCAGGTAAACATGAAAAGTCAATTGTTCAATTGATTAATTATAACCACATTATTCACAAAGGAAAACTATCATATAATACTCCGTCCTATGGAACTTAAGTATATTGTAAAACTTGTGTTTTCATTTATAGAAGCTTTAGACAACTTTAATGGGATTAAATAGTTCACAGAATTTCTTTGCACCGGATTTGATGTTTAAACTGCTGAGTATTTACGCAATTTCCTTTCATTATTTCATGTTTCCAGTTTTCCAAGAATGCTGCTTTAATGTGGTAGGTTGAGCTTTGAAAGCCTCGTACATTTTGGACACTGCAACAAATCATTAAGATGAGATAAATGTCAGGTCCAGTTGATTCTCTTCCTTTTATGATGAAGGTAGTGGGAAAATTTATCGTATAGCCCACCTTATCGACACACCTCACGCAATAACGGACAATGCAGAGTAATTTCAGCCACAATTCCCATCTGTCTCTGATTATTCTGTAGTGCGTTACTTCTGTGAATTCATTATTTCGAAAATGTGTTAAATGTGCAATGTCCCAGTCAAACTGACTATAACCAACCATAGAATCAACATTAAATGTTACAAGATCGGCAGGAACGTACAATACATTTAAGCTAACGTTTGGGCAGGGTTTAAAGTTGGATTGACTCTACTTTCAAAGAATATTATTTTAAATAATGTTGAATAGTGTTCTACAGTTTACTTTCATTTCTGTGTTGCGTTGATGACAGGAGTGTGAAAATGTAGCGCCCTTTGCAAGGCATAATGATTTTCCTGCGGGCAATTATACTTGGAATTATTGTGAATCCTTTTAGAAAAACATGTGTTACGACTGTTGAACGTAGAACAACCAGCGGATTTGCACGAATGGCTGATGCACAAGGTACAAATTGCCTAACGTTAGTTGTATTTCACATCGAGAATGCAAAAATATCCTGTGCACAATCGGTTCTCCTCATGAACTCCACGATAGTGAATTATCTACAATTGTGTAAAATTCTGCTGAAAACCCAATGTAACATGACGCATTAGCAAACTACCCTGAACGCAAATATTTAATGCATCATCTATTATATTGGTAATCGGACACAACACAGGCTGCAATGATTCGGGAAGGCAGCTAAACGCCACCTTCTCAAGTGCAAATACTTATGGCCAATAAATTCTGGCCTAACCAGCGAAGCACACATGTTTTGTGTAAACTAAACAAAAGTTTTTTAGATGCAATATTCGTGACTGCATGTTTATTTATTGCTGCACCTCTAAGCGTTTTTCCACTCTTTGATCTCCTTTGCTTGCCATCTTTAAACCTTGACATTAAATGCATGTTCCAATGTCTTCAACGTTCTTTATGCGTTTTTCAGAAATATTATTTCCTAGTCCATAAGATATTTATTTGAAACAAACCAAAATAAAGGGTAAAAGAAAAAAAGAAATTAGAAAATAGAATGCGTTATTGCATTAAATGACCTGCCTGCGCAAAATATTAGATACTTGACTAAACATGCATGATCCATGTTGATATCTAGTTATTATTTCACAGCATACCACCTAAAACTATTAAATCTCATGCATGGTCTCTGTTTCCTCCCCTAAGTAACGTCAGATTAGATTTATTAGCACATATCTCCAAAGGAATATTAGGTGGTCATGTTTTTCTCAGCTTTCAACTACATTGCTAAATTGCCTTGAGCATTCCCCGCTTTTAATATTTTAGTGACAGCGGGTACAATACCCATCGTCAGATCCATTTATGGATATTCCCCTTTCACATTCAGCAATGTTTTTATTTCGAATTTGAATCTAATCCTTCGCTAACTCCTTTTCACACAAGTAAACCTTATCGCTTCAGCATTCTTCACATTTCCTGCTGAAAGTCTAATCCTCTTTCCTGGCTCAATTCCCTAACATGTTCTTCGCTCTGCTTATGACTGTTGTATACGTAAACCCACTCTCTGTAAATCCAGTATTATGCAAATCAAACCTTTTGCATCCTGATAATTGTAATAAGTCAAAGATTTTTGAGGGCAGCTTGCTTACTTTGCTCGATCAAAAGGAGGGAGTGTTAATTACTGATCTGTCCCGAGTGAGACCACATTGCCTGCTTCAAGGTGCCAAAGAAAGATTAATACAATCGACTTATGTAGTTAATAATAAGCATTGGCACATATCAAAGGATACATTTTAACGTGTTTTAATGAACACTTTTTCAGGGGAATCGCTAATGAATATCATGGAACTTCTGGCGAATAGCACTGCTGCCCAATTGCGCCACCACACCGATTCCCAGCGTGTGTTGCTGGAAATTTTGACTGAAAAAAATCCCGGAGCAGTTCTTCAATGAAAACTTGTTTAGTGAATCTGAGTTTCAGGTTGGTTCCATACCTAAAAAAATCGCTTCATGATAATTTCTGCATTAGGGTACAATGTGTAGCAAATGTGTGTGGAAGGGAAAAAAGTGGTCAACGCTCTATTGCTCTATCCCCAGTCGAATCCCAGAAATTGAGCAGAGGTTTCAGTGAAAACAGGGTTGAAACTGCCCTTTCACTATACTAGGATGCATTTATTTATTTTTTTAATCTGGAAATGTTAGTACATTCTGTAAATAGTAACACAATCGTCTACCTTGGAATAACTTTTTTGTCCCTCTCAGTGTTCTGAGGCCAATTAGGTGGTGCAGCCTGATCAGTACACTTCTCACATCTGAACAGCTTTTGGGCTATTCGCTAGCTCAATCAATTTAGTCTCTGCTCTTGGTCCCCCACATGACGAAACAGACTGTGGCCAGGTGCACGATAAACTGCACGATATTTTGGATTGGTACAATGAATGGCATTATTCAGATCACTCAATGGCCACCTACAAAAGCAGTGCCCCCAAAGCATCCCATTAACTTTTGCTGACACTTCCGTCGACAAACCCAACAGTGTTAAATTCCTAGTTACAGCACTTCATCCAGCTCTGTCAATTGCCTGCCAAGTGTTTTGCCGTTATATTAATTATGGGGGTCGTCTCTCTGAAGTGGCTTGGTGTGCTGCAGATTTTGGCTGCCTACAGGTATGACGTTCTGCCATAAGAACAATTGACTTTAATAGCAAGAATGCAGAGGAGCTTTCATATTGCCTCAACAGTTATCATTCGTGAGATAGCATTGTGTTTGCATATATTGAGCACCCTCAGCACAGATTCAACTAAAATCCTGAATCTTTATCAAACCTGTAATGACAATGTGCATCTATTCTCACATCAGGACACGAATACAGGATAACGACAATAATATTCAAGTTTTGATGAAGTCTATGCCTACATGTGCTGTTCATGGTCTAACAAATAACCCAGTTGTTTCCAGTTCAGTGTGGTGTGAGATAGTGCTAGTCGAGTTTTTTTTCCGAAAAATATCTCACATTCTACTTCCCTTTAGCACTTCAGATCATTGTGGCCTCTCCACTTTTCTAACATATGACTAGCACAATTTTCACACCAAAAACACTCTTAATTACAAATCAGAAGTTTCATACATTCAGGAGGGCAATCGCAAGATTAACACAATTCATGACATTCTAGCTTAACCCCAAATGAATGTGGTGTCCCGGATTGGCGGGTTTGCCCATGGAGAACAGCAATATTCATTTACTCTTCCTACAAAAATTCGGGAATCCAATTTGATACCTTCCCACAGAAGCTTGATTGAAGTTAGAAAATTGGAAGGTATCAAATAAGGATACTCATCGCACATGTTTTTTTGATGCCGTATATTCCATCACCCTCTAAGTTTTAAATGCATAGAAAGAATAACAAACAATTATATCGTTAACTGCAGGATGTTTCCCTTCATGGGCGATTGATTTATCTGTTGCTCAACTGATCGCACGCTTCCCTCTGTGTCTCAAGTTTACACGTTTAATTCACTTTACAGTGCTCCAGCTCAAATATCAAAGCTGTTTTGGCATTGGCAGAAGTTCCACTTTTGATTCAGATTTTAAATCGACGCCTCATAAAACTGTCGATCTATAGTATCACATAGCGCTATTTCGAAGAGAAGCGGGGCGTCCTTCCGACTCTTTATATGTCAATCTGAACAATCAAAAGCAGGTCGTGTTCACGTTGTTGTTTGTGAGAATTTCCTGAGCTCAAATTGGGTACCGCGCATCCCACATTCAAAATCTTACTACATTGACAGAAAACAAATACCCTATATGATATAAAGCGCTTTGAGAGATTCGCTGGACGTTTGAAGCGTCATACAAATGCAAGTGACTTTTTTATTTTTTTGAGTAAATGCGTGAGTTGTCAGCTGTCCCTAACAACCTAGGAACGTCTTCTCCTTCTGGCCATCTTCTACGACGTGTACGAAGACATGAGCGGCATAGTAGGTTGTAGAAGGGCAAAACTAACATGTCTTGTTCTAAAAAGATAACTGGGAAGGAAAATTAAATAATCAAAACACAGATTTATTAATATTAACAATTTAAATTGCAATAACAAAACTGAAGTTCGATGTGAGGAATGATTTGCATCAATAATGGCACATCTTTGATACTGATTCATAGATATATTTCACATCTGCCAGAAGCTGAATATGATTTGAATATGATCGGACAGCAACAGAAAAAGGGAAGTGTAGTTGCGTTGGAGGAAAGTTAGTAAGGACAGTACTGAAGTAATATAGTTATTAAACTATGAAAAACATAGGCAATTGGTTGTGGTAATTAGATCCTATCCAGGACTCTATTTAATTGGCTGTATTGAATGCATATGTGAAGCATGACTAGAAATGGAAGGTGTTAGTTAATGAGGGTATGATAATTGTTACTGCAGGAAGTAAATGCATAATGAACGCATAAGTCACAACCAACATAAGTAATTTTTTAAAGAAAGATGCTAATAAATAAAATAGTTGCTCAAATAAGAGCGGTGAAAATAAAAATGTCTATGAAGATCATTAATTGATATTATATTTTTTCCTACATGTTGAATTAAGTTGATGCTAGAAAAAAATATAAACATTCAATGGCGTTAATGGACCGCTAGATGAGCTGCTGGTGCATTATCAATACTTCCCATGCTACTTGACGAATAGGAATTTTTGTTACATTGAAATTCAAAAATGACAGCTATCAATTGGAAGAACAAAGAACATAGAACAAAGAAGAGTACAGCACAGGAACAGGCCCTTCAGCCCTCCAAGGTTGCGCCTTTCATATTGCCCTTCAACTAAAACATTTTGCACTTCCGGTGTCCGTATCCCTCTATTCCCATCTTATTCAAGTATTTATCAAGCTGCCTTTTAAACACCACTATGGTACATTGTTCCACCACGTCTTCTGGCAGCAAACTCCAGAGACTTCTTACCCTCTGCGTAAGAAACTTGCTCCACACATCTCCTCTACAGTTTTTTTTTCCAATCACGGGAAATCTATGTCCCCTCTTCCACCCTGGGAAAAATCTTCTGAATATCTATTTTGTCCATGAAAATGATAATTTTGTAAATTTCTATCAAGTCACCTTCAATCTCCGTTGCTCTAGTGAGAAAAATAGAAGTATCTCCAACCTCTTTTCATCTCGAATAAACTCCAGGCCAAACAGCATCCTGCAAACCTCCTCTGCATCCTCTCCAATTTTCCATATCCTTCTGGTAATGTGGCGACCAGAATTGCACAGCATTCCAAGTGTAGCCTAACCAAGTTTCTATAAAACTGCAGCATGACTTCCCAGCTTTACTGCTCAGTAATCCTGATAATGAAAGCATGCTTGCCATATGCCTTATAGACCTGCGTTACCTCATTCAGTGACCTGTGGACCTGTACACCCTGATCCCTCTGACCATCAATGCACTTAAGCATTCTCCTATTTACTGTATAGTATCTGCCTTATTAGGTCTTCCAAAATACATTACCTCGCCATTGTACGGATTAAACTCCAGCTGCCATAGCTCTGCCCAAGTATGCAACCAATCTATATGCCGGTGTATCCTTTGACAATCCTCTTCACTATCTGCAGCTCCTCCAACCTTAATGTCATCTGCAATCTTACTAAGTTACATATTCATCTGTATCATTTATGTATACTACAAAAAGCAAAGGTACCAGCACTGATCCCTGTGAAACTCCACTAGTCACAGCTGTCCACTCTGAAAAGCACGCTTCCACTGCAACCCTTGTCTTCTATGACCAAGGCATTTATGCATCCAACTTGTCAGCTCACCTCTGATCCCATGCCATTTTAACTTCTGTACCAAATGCCAAGAGGCACCTTGTCAAAGGCCTTAGTAAATATATGCATATTGCATCCACTTCACTGCCACCTTCGATCATCTTTGTCAATTGCTTCAAAAACTCCGTCAAGTTATTGAGACACAACCTCCCCTACAGAAAACCAAGCTGCCGCTCACTAATATGCTCATTTGCTTCCAAATGGTAGTAATTCCTTTCACGAAGAAACTTCTCCAAAAAGTTCCCTACCACTGACATAAGGCTGACTGCCCTCTAATTTCGTGGAATATCCCTGATACCCTTTTTAAACAATGGAACAACATTGGCCATTCTCCAGTCCTCTGGGACCTCGTCCATAGCCTGTGAGGATACAACGACTTCTCTCAAGGCTCCAGCAATCTCCTGCCTTGCCTCCTTCAGTTCTCTGGGGTAGATCCCATCTGGCCCGTTGGTCTTATCCACATTAATGTTCTTCAATACACCTAAAACCTCCTCTTATTGTTTGTCTCAACGTGTTCCAGGCTATCTACAAACTCTTGCCTCGACAAATCAACCGCTAAGTCCTTCTCTTCAGTTAATATTGATGAGAAGTATTCATTTAGTATTGCTTCAATTAATAATTTATGAAGCCACATCATGATCTTACCACATTCTAGCCAACATTGACGGTTATTCACGCTGAACCCTATTCCCTGTGACTTATATTTTCCCCTTATAAATTTCAGCTTATCTTTTTGCATGACTCATCGGTAATCCTTGATCTCTTTCACACCCTGCATCCTTGGAAGCCCAGAGATCTCCAAGTTCCACAAATTCCAATTTTCTGTGCTCCACGAATGACAAAACATTTTGTTGTTCTGATTAATTTCGTAGTTCTGAAGCATAATGTGCCTCCCGCCTACTCAAATGCTACCTAATCTGCTAAGCATCTTCATTATGTTTATTACATACCAAAAGCCATTCCGTGTGATACCTCTGTCCAATCTTAGAATTTTATCGCAAAACTTATCCAAATCCCAAAAGGTATCCATGCACTCCCCGCTTTTTTGATCAAACCTTTGTTCACCTGCCCTAATACATTTATGTGTCTTGGCGGCTGAACGGAGCTAGGTAATTTATCTTATGAAACAACTCTGCCTGGTTTCATTCTTTGAAAGCAAGAATGAACGCAGTTGTTTTTTTTTTACTTTTGATATATTTTGGATTTCTGGTCTTCGAGGTCATTAATAGGAAATATTTTCTGTAGTACGATCAGCCTCGTAGTTTTTAAATCAAAACGCTACCAAAGAAATAAATAAATCAATGGTTCCCATTCGATTTGTTCATTGCTGAAGTTAATATGATTGCAATATGTTTTTAGCAAATTAAAAGTCGAGCTGAATTGTTGCCTAGAAATGAAGTTTCCCAACTGATTATAGATATCATGCTGCACAAGGGAGCTGATGGTGAAAGAACGTTGTGGACGCTACTTCAAATGCTGCAGGAAAAGAAGCATAAAAGGATGTTACCAGAGATGGGTAGGTCAAGCATAAGCAAATAAACTGACCTGAAACGTGATGTCCAAACCAAACTTGAAAAGGTATTTTTCCACATTAATGCAAGAATGTTCTTTACATGCAAGGCAATAATGATAATAATGGTATTATTACCAATCATCATTAACCTCATCATCACCATTATTCTTTTTTGGCATATGGGATAAGGTGTTTCTGAATTTTTTCCCTTTTCCAAAAAATTCCTTGAAGGAGTTGTTGTCCACCTGCTCTCTTGCACCACGGCTCTCGATGCGGTTCCTGCAGTTACCTGGGCCCTAGCCTCTCGGTTTCGCTCCCTCCACTTCTCTGCCTCCCTATCTCACTTTCTCTTTTATGATGCCTCATGAAGCCAGCTTCTTTGACGAAGCTTTTGATCATCTAATCTAATATCTCCAAATGTAGCTTCACCTCATACATTTTTATACTGCTGCTGGCAAGCGCTTTTGGATGTTTCATTGCATTAAGCGCGCTTCAGGCATATCACTCATTGTTTTTGAAGATGTTGGATATATTCATTGTGCATTTATAGAGGACGTTTCAGGTTAAGGTCTAATTCAGCGGAATGGAATTCATCTACTGGATCATTTGCGGGAAATTCAGTTGTAGTGACATTATTAATACTAATTATCGAGCATTTCACACCAGGCATTCGACATTAAAGTCGCTGCTATAATGTTGGTGCTAATTTCCAATGTAAGCGCAAAAGGCTAATGTATTGCCGAAACTTTAGTTATATCCTAATAAATGCTAATAATACAAATGCTGCAATGATTGGTTAAAAATGTTTCATAAAAGGCTGTTTAAAATAAATTTTCTACCTCCCATGTCTTAGCAAATTTTGAAGCTAGGTTTTTTTGCCATGAAGAAACGTGGACTGTGCATGCATGCAAGTTTACAGAAATATAAATAGATTTGATAGTTTAACATAAAATGCGAGACATCAGAAACCAGTGTGCATATAAAACTGGTGGCAACATATTTGTCACTTACTTTTCGTTATTTTACTTCCTTTCTTATTGAATTGTTTTGATTTTATTGCATCCTGCAGTACCCGTCATTGACCATTGCCTCACATCCGATGCAGCTTTTGTGCATTTAGATAAGTGTAAAGCCATAATTATAACTGACATTCTGGATGAAAGAAAGCTGTACTTTACTCGCAAATATGATAACCTCTTAATTTGACATAATAACCTATTTATGTACAAGAACACATTAATAGGTCACAAAACCAGAGAGAGAGAGAGAATGAGAGAGAAAGAGTAAGAGAGAGAGAGAAAGAGAGACCATAAGTGAGAGAGAGAGAGAAAGTTAACTATGCATACACGTAGATGTTTGCCTTCACGCATACTCATGAAACCTTAAAAATCCAGAAATGCACAAAATATACAGTTAATAGCCTTCTGGAGACAGAATGATGTCTTAACGAAGCTTAGCTGGGGTTTAACGCCAAGAGGATGAGAAGTCTGAGCAGTGTCTGTCATGACAGTGTTTTATGCGGACTGTGTAGAGGAAGATTTACCCTGCATATCACACCGTTGTGTACTTGTCCTGTTTGTTGAACGCGTTAATAAAAAAATATATATATATATATATATATATATATATATATATATATATATATATATATATATATATCTTATATATATGGCAGGTCACTAATATGGTTATTCCCAAGAACATATGTCTAATTACTAATAAACGATGAAATCACTTATACACCGTGCAAGAAACTTAATGCTACGTGAAAACCAATAAACAGGCATGAAGAAATTCTGAAACACTACACAATTGGATGCATGTATTAGAAAAATCGGATACGTTATCACATGTCATACACGATTGGCACGATCGTGCCATGATGTGCAATTATGAATACATTCAACAGGATTCTAATGCAGTAAAAGCAAATGCACAGCCAGAGGGAAGCAGCTACAAGGCAACAACATATATATAATGATGACACGAACTCAATACAGTGTGGACTGCCATAACCAACTGGCAAATGCCAACGCTTATTACACTTCCAATGATTCAAATACGCTGTGAGTCTCCACTAATGCCTGACAACAGTTTTCTAACCTGTTAAACAACATACAAATTTGGTTCTGGAGCGCAATCCAGCTCTGTTTACATTTGTCATAGCAACCTACAGTAATAATCAACAAGAACATCTCTCGTTATTCTGGAACACAGTGAAAGCCCATACAAATGTGTAAGGACTCTAGTATAACCTAAATCGGCATAAAGTTCTCAATGGAACGCGAGAAAATTATGAATCACTGAATGCTCATGAAACATTTCAACGCTGAAATACCCATGTATACAGTGAGCATCCATCCGGAGATAAAATTATTCCTTAACTGGGCATGGCCTTGGTTTCAGACAAAGAGGCAGGGAATGCTGAGCACTATCTGTTAAGGTAGTTTTTGATGGGGATAGTGTAGTGGGAGTTTCACCCTATATCTAACATCCGTGGAGTACTTAAAAGGGACATTATAGAGGGATATTTACTCTGTATCTATCCTATTGCTGTTTCAAACCTTCAGATGTTTGATACAGACAGTAGAGTGGGTGCATTATTTTGTATCTAACTCTGTGCTGCACCTGTCCTGCCTGTGCTTGGTGCGCACAGTATAGATGGAGCTTTACTCTGGATGTAATCCAAAGCTACACCTGCCATGCATATGTTTGATGGTGGGCAGGGTATTGAGTGCAGTTTGCTGTATTATCGAGCCTTGATAATTTCTTAATTTCCGTTCCACCATCTAAACCCCAACTCACACCTCCCACCCTCGACAACACAGACATAAAAAGTCCTTATCAAATAAATGGATTACAACACACTTTAGAGCCCCTATGTAGTGGAAAGGACCATTATTAGATCAATTAAAATATTTGGAGAACGTCTTACATAGCTAGTCGACCCAGATTCACTGACCGTTACACACAGAAACTGAGGAATTCGATCCACTTTAAAGTTCAGGCGGGAATCCTGACCAACTTCATTAAACAAAGGGAGAAGTGATGATGAGGGACCCAATATATTTCAAGGGCATCTGAGTCTGGAAAACGGACCGGGAAGTGAACATATGGCCTAAAAAAGCACACCATCACCATCGAACGAACTGTTTCACGGATATTGCTACTCAGAAATAGCTGTGCTGCTCCAATTCTGCTTGCTTATATATCGCATATGTTACTCTGTGATTTCAGAGGATGTTTTCAGTTTAACAGGTCCTAATAATTAAAATGGTGCATCAAAGCCTCCTCTCATATGGACCTCTGTTCCCACCTTGAAGATATGCATATCCGTTTGCTCTGGTCTACTATCGCCAATTGGTTATGGCGGTCCACACTGTATCGAGTTCGTGTCATTATATATATGTTGTTGCCTTGCATCTGCTTCCCTCTGGCTGTGCATTTGCTTTTAGCGCATTGGTGTCCTGCTGAATGTATTCATAATTGCACATCATGGCACGATCATGCCAATAGTGCATGAGATATGATAACTTAGCCGATTTTTCTAATACATGCATCCAATTGTGTAATGTTTCAGCTTCTCCCAAGCTAAATCTTGGAGTGTTCAAACGTTCAATTAGATAAAACACAAAAGTTTAAATGTTATTAAAGATGATTGCATTAGATGATCCTTTCAGCATTATTTTAGGGAACTAACAAGAACAGTGATATCAAAAAAATTATCAGGCACAGTAAATGATTTTCAATATGATTTTTGTCTCAACACAGTGTCAGGAATTTAAAATAAATATTATTAATGATCTATACTAAATTGGACATTTTCACAAAAATAGCAGTGTAACTCAATTGTTCCAAAATTTTTCTTCGACTAGGAATACGTGTCTTCACTTTTGAATGGATTTGTATATTTTTTGTTTGTTTGTGTTTTATTGTTGTGTTCAACTCTCAGCTTCTGTACTTGAAATTTGGTTTTGTGGTTTTCTTTCAGAAACAATAGGAGCTGGTATTAGGAAAGGAGGCTCATTAACACATTATCCATTGCAGACCAGCTTTTGCTTATTCATTCCATAAGACCATACGACATAGGAGCAGAAATTAGGCCAATCGGCCCATTGAGCCTGCTCTGCCATTCAAGATTGGCTGATAACTTCCTCAACCTCGTTCTCATGCCTTCTCCAAGTAACATTTGATCCTCTTACCAATCAAAATTTATCTATATAAAAACCATAAAACTGCGGATGCTGGAAATCCAAAACAAAAACAAAAACAGAATTACCTGGAAAAACTCAGCAGGTCTGGCAGCATCGGTGGAGAAGAAAAGAGTTGACGTTTAGAGTCCTCATGTCCTTTCGAAAGAACTTGAGTTCGAATCCAAGAAAGAGTTGAAATATAAACTGGTTTAAGGTGTGTGTGTGTGGGGGGGGGGGGGGGGGGAGGGGGGGTGCGGAGAGCGAGAGAGAGCGAAGTGGGGGGGGGCCTGTGGTTGAAGGGATAAACAAGCACTGATAGAAGCAGATCATCAACAGAAGCAGATGTCAACAACAATAGTACTAAAGAACACATAGGTGTTTAAGTTAAAGTTAGTGATATTATCTAAACGAATGAGCTAATTAAGAATGGGTGGTAGGGCACTGAAGGTATAGCTCTAGTGGGGGTGGGGAAAGCATAAAAGATTTTAAAAAAATTTTTTTCAAATAATGGAAATAGGTGGGAAAAGGAAAATCTTTATAATTTATTGGGAAAAAAAAGGAAGGGGGAAACAGAAAGGAGGTGGGGATGGGGGAGGGAGCTCCCGACCTAAAGTTGCTGAACTCGCTATTCAGTCCGGAAGGCTGTAACGTGCCTAGTCGGAAGATGAGGTGTTGTTCCTCCAGTTTGCATTGGGCTTCACTGGAACAATGCAGCAAGCCAAGGACAGACATGTGTGCAAGAGAGCAGGGTGGAGTGTTAAAATGGCAAGCGACAGGGAGGTTTGGGTCATTCTTGAGGACAGACCGCAGGAGTTCTGAAAAGCGGTCGCCCAGTTTATGTTTGGTCTCTTCAATGTAGAGGAGACCACATTGGGAGCAACGAATGCAGTAGACTCAGATGGGGGAAATGCACGTGAAATGCTGCTTCACTTGAACGGAGTATTTGGGCCCTTGGACGGTGAGGAGAGAGGAAGTGAAGGGACAGGTGTTGCATCTTTTGTGTGGGCATGGGGTGGTGTCATAGGAGGGGGTTGAGGAGTAGGGGCTGATGGAGGATTGGACCAGGGTTTCCCGGAAGGGAGCGATCCCTACGGAATGCTGATAGAGGGGGTGAAGGGAAGATGTGTTTGGTGGTGGCATCATGCTGGAGCTGGCAGAATTGGGGGAGGATAATCCTTTGAATGCGGAGGCTGGTGGGGTGATAAATGAGGACAAGGGGGACCCTATCATGTTTCTGGGAAGGAGGAGAAGGCGTGAGCGGAGATGCCTGGGAGATGGTTGAGGGCCCTGTCAACGACCATGGGTGGAAAACCTCAGTTAAGGAAGAAGCAGGACATGTCAGAGGAACCGTTTTTGAAGGTAGCATCATCGGAACAGATGCGACGGAGGTGAAGGAACTGAGACAATGGGATGGAGTCCTTACAGGAAGCGGGGTGTGAGGAGCTGTAGTCGAGATAGCTGTGGGAGTTGGTGGGTTTGTAATGGATATTGGTGGACAGTCTATCACCAGAGATTGAGATAGAGAGGTCAAGGAAGGGAAGGGAAGTGTCAGAGATGGACCACGTGAAAATGATGGAAGGGTGGAGATTGGAAGCAAAATTAATAAATTTTTCCAAGTCCCGACGAGAGCATGAAGTGGCACCAAAGTAATCATCGATGTACTGGAGAAAGAGTTTTGGAAGGGGGCCGGAGTAGGACTGGAACAAGGAATGTTCCACATACCCCATACAGAGACAGGCATAGCTGGGGCCCATGCGGGTGCCCATAGCCACACCTTTTATTTGGAGGAAGTGAGAGGAGTTGAAGGAGAAATTGTTCAGCGTGAGAACAAGTTCAGCCAGACGGAGGAGAGTAGTAGTGGAGGGGGATTGTTCGGGCCTCTGTTCGAGGAAGAAGCTAAGGGCCCTCAGAACATCCTGGTGGGGGATGGAGGTGTAGAGTGTTTGGACGTCCATGGTGAAGAGGAAGCGGTTGGGGCCAGGGAACTGGAAATTGTTGATGTGACGTAAGGTGTCAGAGGAATCACGGATGTAGGTGGGAAGGGACTGGACAAGGGGAGAGAGAAGGGAGTCAAGATAACGAGAAATGAGTTCTGTGGGGCAGGAGCAAGCTGAGATGATCGGTCTACTGGGCAGTTCTGTTTGTTGATATTGGGTAGGAGATAGAAGCGGGCCGTCCGAGGTTGGGCATCTATCAGGTTCGAAGCTGTGGGAGGGAGATACCCAGAGGAGATGAGATCAGTGACAGTCCTGGAAACAATGGCTTGATGTTCAGTGGTGGGGTCATGGTCCAGGGAGAGGTAGGAGGAAGTGTCTGCGAGTTGATGCTCAGCCTCCGCGAGGTAGAGTTCAGTGCGCCAGACAACAACAGCACCACCCTTGTCAGCAAGGTTTGATGACAATGTCAGGTTTGGACCTGAGAGAATGGAGTGCAGTAAGTTCAGAGAGAGACAGGTTAGAATGGTTGAGAGGAGCAGAGAAATTGAGACGACTAATGTCGCGCCGACTGTTCTCAATGAAAACATCAAGAGAAGGTAAGAATCCAGAGGGAGGGGTCCAGGTGCAGGGAGAATATTGGAGATGGGTAAAAGGATCCGTTGAACTGGGAGAGGACTCCTGCCCAAAGAAGTGAGCCCAGGGGCGAAGACGGCAGAAGAAGAGTTCAGTATCATGCCGAGCCCGAAATTCATTGAGGTGAGGGCATAAGGGTATGAAACTAAGTCCTTAGCTGAGCACTGAACGTTCAGCATCGGAGAGGGGAAGGTCAAGGGGTATACTGAATACACGGCTGGGGATGGGATTGGAAGATGGGGTGGGGACGGAGGGACAGGCAGGGGTGGAGGGTCCTGGATGGGTGTTGGTGTCGATGAATTGTTGGAGCTTGCGTTCCTTATCACTTGAGAGAAAGAGAAAAAGTTTCTTGTTGAGGCGTCGGATGAGCCGAAGGATAAAATGAAACTGGGGGCACGCGCAGCTTTGAAAAAGGGTAAGACGGTGCCGCTGGAGGGAGAGGCAGAGTGTGTTAATGTGGCGGAGCATGGCACCGAGTGTGGATTTCAGAATGTGACAGGAAAAGCTGACCGAGAAACTTTTTATGTCTCGGAGATTCCTGGAATCCTGGGTGGGTTCGAAAGATGAGGGGTGGAATTTCATTTGAAATCCACTTGGGGTAAGTCGGAGATGGAGACAGTCACTGAGAAAGGAGATATGGATGTGAAAGCAGCTTTTAGTAAACACCTTGTCAAACACCAGGAAGGAAATGGAAAGCAAGGAACGTGAGCAGGGCAAAAGAGAGGAACGGAAATCTTGTCGCAGAAAAGAACAGAACTTCTTCAAGGAGGTAGGCATTTGTTGAAGAGCAGTGGCAGTCAATTAAACACAGATATAAAAACAAAAAAACTGCGGATGCTGGAAATCCAAAACAAAAACAAAAACAGAATTACCTGGAAAAACTCAGCAGGTCTGACAGCATCGGTGGAGAAGAAAAGAGTTGACGTTTCGAGTCCTCATGACCCTTCGACAGAACTTGAGTTCGAGCCCAAGAAAGAGTTGAAATATAAGCTGGTTTAATGTGTGTGTTGGGGGGGCGGAGAGAGAGAGAGTGAGAAGTGGAGGGGGAGCTGTGGTTGTAGTGACAAACAGGCAGTGATAGAAGCAGATCATCAAAAGATGTCAACAACAATAGTACAAAAGAACACATAGGTGTTTAAGTTAAAGTTGGTGATATTATCTAAACGAATGTGCTAATTAAGAATGGATGGTAGGGCACTCAAGGTATAGCTCTAGTGAGGGTGGGGAGTGCATAATAGATTTTTTAAAAATCATATTTTTTTAAATAATGGAAATAGGTGGGAAAAGGAAAATCTTTACAATTTATTGCACAAAAAAAGAAGGGGGAAACAGAAAGGGGGTGGGAATGGGGGAGGGAGCTCAAGACTTAAAGTTGTTGAATTCAATATTCAGTCCGGAAGGCTGTAAAGTGCCTAGTCAGAAGATGAGGTGTTGTTCCTCCAGTTTGCGTTGGGCTTCACTGGAACAATGCATTCAGCCAAGGACAGACATGAGGGCAAGAGAGCAGGGTGGAGTGTTAAACGGCAAGGGAGGTTTGGGTCATTCTTGTGGACAGACCGCAGGTGTTCTGCAAAGCGGTCGCCCAGTTTACGTTTGGTCTCTCCAATGTAGAGGAGACCACATTGGGAGCAAGGAATGCAGTAGACTAAGTTGAGGAAAATGCAAGTGAAATTCAGCTTCACTTGAAAGGAGTGTTTGGGTCCTTGGATCATGAGGAGACAGGAAGTGAAGGGGCAGGTGTTGCATCTTTTGCATGGGCATGGGGTGGTGCCATAGGAGGGGGTTGAGGACAAAGGGTGATGGAGGAGTGGACCAGGGTGTCCTGGAGGGAGCGATCACTACGGAATGCCGATAGGGTGGGTGAAGGGAAAATGTGTTTGGTGGTGGCATCATGCTGGAGTTGACGGAAATGGCGGAGGATGATCCTTTGAATGCAGATGCTGATGGGGTGATAAGTGAGGACAAGGGGGACCCTATCATGTTTCTGGGAGGGAGGAGAAGGCGTGAGGGCGGATCCGTGGGAGATGGGCCAGACATGGTTGAGGGCCCTGTCAACGACCGTGGGTATAAAACCTCGGTTAAGGAAGAAAGGGGACATGTCAGAGGAACTGTTTTTGAAGGTAGTATCATCGGAACAGCTGCGACGGAGGCGATGGAACTGAGAGAATGGGATGGAGTCCTTACAGGAAGCAGGGTGTGTGGAGCTGTACTTCAGTGCCGCTTCATGCTCTCGTCGGCCTTCAACCATGTCCGGCCCATCTCCCGCGCATCCGCCCTCACGCCTTCTCCTCCCTCCCAGAAAATAATAGGATCCCCGTTGTCCTCACTTATCACCCCACCAGCATCCGCATTCAAAGGATCATCCTCCATCATTTCCGACAACTCCAGCATGATGCCACCACCAAAAACATCTTCCCTTCACCCCCCCCCCCCCCCCCCATTTGCATTCCGTAGGGATCGCTCCCTCGGGGACACCCTGATCCACTCCTCCATCAGCCCCTACTCCTCAACCCCCTCCTTTGGCACCACCCCATGCCCACGCAAAAGATGCAACACCTGCCCCTTCATTTCCTCTCTCCTCACCGTCCAAGGACCCAACCATTCCTTTCAAGTGAAGCAGCATTCCACTTGCATTTCCCTCAACTTAGTCTACTGCATTCCTTGCTCCCAATGTGGTCTCCTCTACATTGGAGAGACCAAACGTAAACTGGGCGACCGCTTTGCAGAACACCTGCGTTCTGTCCGCAAGAATGACCCAAACCTCCCTGTCGCTTGCCATTTTAACACTCCACCCTACTCTCTTGCCCACATGTCTGTCTTGGCTTGCTGCATTGTTCCAGTGATGCCCAACGTAAACTGAAGGAACAACACCTCATCTTCCGACTAGGCACTTTACAGCCTTCTGGACTGAGTATTGAATTCAACAACTTTAGGTCGTGAGCTCCCTCCCCCTTCCCCACCCCCTTTCTGTTTCCCCCTTCCGTTTTTTTCTAATATGTTTATAAGTCATGATAGTGAGTTGCTTGGCGGAGAAATTCCAATTGGCGATTTTTCCATGACCTTTTGGGAGGTGCTGGCCGTGGGTTTGCAAGATCCTGAATAAGGCTTACTGTGCTTCTGCAGTGCGACTTGTGGATGGTACATTCTGATGCCATTATATATCGGTGGTGGAGGGAATGAATGGATTGGCACACATTTGAGCTTTTTTTCTTTGTGTCCAGTTTTGTGAATTGTGGGAGCTGCACTCATTCATGCGATTGGGGGTAATGCGACACAATCCTGGCCTGCACGTTGTAGATGAGGGACAGGAGTTGGGGAGACAGTTGGTGAGCTACTCGCCCTCAGATTCCTAGCCTCTGAAGAATTATTGTAGCCACAGCAATTATATAGCTATTTCACTTCAGTTTCTGGTTGATATTTCCCTCCAGGATGTTTATAGTGTGATAACAAGCGACAGTATTGTCACTGATTGTCGAGCTGTCATAGTTAGATTTTTTCCTGTTGGAGTTGCTCATGGTCCAGCACTCGAGTGGCATGAATTTTACTTGCCGCCTGTCAGCATTAAGCTGGATATTGTCCAAGTTTTGCTGCGTTTGAAAGGGGCCTGCGTCAATATCTGAGAAGTCGCAAATGAATTACATTCTGCAATCACTAGCGAACATCCCCACTTTTGACCTGATGATGGAAGAATGTATATAGGAGCTATTTTACGAATTGGCCACATTTGAATGCCCGAAGAAGAAATAAGCAGAGGACCAACTAGAAGGAAAGCGATTTAAAATTACAGAAGCAAATCTATTTGCCTATCTGGACAGCGCACAGAACTGAGCAATTAACTTGACATGCCCGGCAATAATTCAAGGACCCTAAGACCCTAACTATACACTAACTATGCTGAGTTTTCTGACGTTCTTTCATGTAAATTAAAATTTCAAAAATGCTTCTGGTTATTTGAGGTCTTTCCGTGACATTAATACAATTTATCCGTTATGATAACTCGACAATACTGCTTTAAAGCTGGAAATGGATGAACGTGATTGCCGCATGGGTCATCTCCACAGACGGCATAAATAGGAATTTAAAAATGTGTAAGAATGAAATAGCGCCGCCTAATAGCAGAGGCTGGAAGCTGCAAATGGGCATTTACGTGGATTTTCTTTTGCATGAATAAAACATACAAAATCAATTGGATTTGAATGGAAAAAGTTACTCTACGATTCTTTCCTCAAGTTTAGCCGTAACTACATTGACCACCCGACATTTTCAATAATCATAGTGTAATCTTTGATTAGCCGTTGTTGTCTCTTTCCTTCGCCGTGATGTGCGCATTCATGGTTCATGAAATTTTTCTTTCGCTGCCTTTTTACATTTACGCCTCCTTGTTAAATGCTTCATAGCCATGCTATTTTTGATGCCAGATATATTTTCATAAATAGTGTTAGCTCTTAGGTTTTTGCAGTTGAGTCGTATAATGGAATAATGTCGTTAGTTCTTCATTTTCAATAAAAATTCTATTTATCCTGCATTATTTATTTTCTTCTCGGGAAAGCCAGCAGAGAGCACCAATATGTTTAATTCTTCAATATCTGCGGTATTTGCTGCTGTCAACTGCCTATTGCAGAAACCATATTTTAACGGTTTGTGGAAATTACAAATACACATGATTAGGATTACTTTATCGATGCTTCTTTGAGCGTTCCACTCGATTATAAACTGCCAATTTTAAACATCAGATTGTCATCAGCTTTATTTGGAGTGGCAATGCATTCGTTCCTGACCCAAAACAATCATTAGTGAATTCGCCCTCATCATCCAGAAAGATATATCAACATCGCAGTTAATTTCTACTTCCTGCCCCCCATCTGCAAAGCTGTAGAACTGGACTTTCAGCCACTTGCTGTTCTTATGAAAACAGCAGTTCCCTTACTACAGGCTCCAAACAAAGGGCTCCCAGCCGCAGCTTATGTACAGTTTACACATGTTTCTAATATTTTATTATTTCTATTAGATTAAATATTTTCCAATGATTGTTCCTTACCTAACAACTCTACAAAAATTAGAGCATTACTTGTTCTTCAATCCATCGTGTGGCACTACTATGCAAATCATCGTGTTAAAAACTTTCAAGTATCAGTGTTCAGGGTGTCCGCTTGGGTGAATTGTATTTTAATTAGTCATGTTTTTAACTTTTGTAGAACATCAAAATGCTAAAATCATGCAAATGCTGGCATTGTGCACGGATGTTGAACTCCATACAACTACTTACTTGGACCATCATGAATTAGAACAGTCAATTGAAGAATTTGTCGAGGCATTTAGTCAATCACTCGCACGTGCAAAGGTGTTGACTGAAGAAGATCATAAGGTAGGCTACAACTTGCTGGACCTTCATCAATTGTTAAGTGATTGTTATATGTAGCTGCTCAGAATAAATATATTCAGTGCAACTTACAGATGCGAACGCAACCCAATCCTGTATAGATTTAGTGATCTGAAATTACTGGTCTGTGCCAATAGAGCCATTATATGGATTGCATTTATGAGATCCATTGCGAAGCATTTTTCTTTCTTTTCTGGAACTGTCAATAAATGGATTAAATGTTTAAGAACGTAGCATTTCATGTTATAGCACAAACGCTATATGCTAGGTTGCGAAGTTATACTAGATGGCATGCAGGAGCCCAAGTGTTAACCCACATTTCAGATTTCTGACAGCACTCCAAGACATCTTGGAATAAAAAGTTTTGAAAGACAAATCTTGCAAATTCTGCAGCTTTCACCAACAGCAGAGCACCAGAGAGACTCCTGGGAATAGTTTTTAAAAAAGAATAAAAACTACAGACTTCTAATACCACGTGAAGAAGTTAACAAGAAGTAAAAATTTAACTGCACAAATCAAAGCATGATCAAGCCGTTGAAAATGCAGCCTTTCTCTTACAAACTATTATATGCTTACGTAACGACACAATTTGTTAAAAACTCTGGCAGAGATATCGATTTATAAAAGCTGTTCTCTGATAATATGCAGCTCCTATCTCTCACTACTGTGTCAATTCTGTGTCGGATTGTTTCACGCCACTGGCTAACACCAAATTAACTGAAATTTGATTCTTCATTTTCTACTTGTGCAATTTGACTGTGCTGCAGTGTTGTCCAAACTTTCCAAAAAGTCAATCTTATTATTCGGCGACAATGAGCTATTTTGATTGAATCATCTTTATGCGATCAGGTACTTCCAGAATTCTTAGCGGAGCTCATAAGGTATCCGAGACTCCTGTCAATTTTTAAGAGATCCATTAGGGCGAATGTTTATATTGAATTTCTTCAGTGTTGCACAAATAAATAGTGTCCAAACCTGTGCAGATTTACTCATATGAAACTTTTGTTCTGTGCGAAAAGATTAATATATTAATATAGTTCAGAGCCCTCTTTGTGAATTAATTTGGCATGGAACTCAAAATAAATGAATTCAAAAGAAAACAACAGAGCATCGCATGCTCAGCACAAATATGATATTTTAGATGTTGTAGTACTGTTTCAGGGATAACGGTTATAGGGTTTGACTCAGAACTGTGAAGTGAACGTTACACAGTGGCGGGATCTATTTGCATATAGATAATGGAGGAAATCAAGCTAGAATTCAAACATTCATTGTTAAAATATAACTTCAGCAAAACAGATTTACAAGAGTAATTGCGCCAAACAGGTGCAAACCAAGTAAATTTTCCAAGGGAGAGGCGTTCATCGGCATCACAATAGCCTGAATCCAGCAATATTAAACTCTTGAGGGCAGCATTTAACACGCATGTAATTTATCGCTGCCAAACGTCTTGCAGTTAAGCCAATTCCACTTCTCGTATTTAACAAATGGTCTGGTTGACTTCAGCTTCTGGGTGACATAGGACATTGATGTTTAAGAGCTAAGCATTATTTCAGGATTGCGATGAAAGGCCGAATATATATTGAATGAAACAATATATAGTGTAACATTAACAATGCATTAAATCATTTGCCAACAGTATAACACAAGGGAGATCCCATGAGATATTTCAAACAGGTAACATCTACAAACTTCAGCACATGAAAAGAGAACTGCACAAAGCAAAGTGAACTTTCGAAATTAACACACGTTCAAGTCCTTGAACTGCTTTTTTCTCGGCCATAAAGGTATGCTGCCAAAATCAACCACAGATTGACATAAGCACTGATAGCCGTAGAAGTTTCTAAGGGCATCCTCCAAATTGATATGCTTCATTGTACTTAATTTGGCTTCCACGCAATATAGTTTTCAACTTGTATATGTTGACTATCTGAAAAAAAAATAATTCAAAGCATCACTCACAATTAAAGCGTAATCTTGGCCCAACTGTCTTCCCATAGTTACATGCCACCAGCGACATTTCCCTCCCCCACTCATATTTTATTTGGTAAGTGATTCTGTGGGATCTCTTCGTTGGTAAATTGCAATTGTCCCTTATGAACAACGTCGTTCTTCACTATCATGGTGAACTCATCCAGCGTTGACCAGTCAAGGTTTTTCATGTTCTAGACTTTTCCAATGTTCTTGTTACCAGCATTAATGGTCTTGTGTTCAGCTACTAAACACCAAATCCGTGTAATGAAACAAAAAATGCTACATATATTCAGGATGTCTTCTGGATGTTTTTTTTTTGGGTGGAGAGAAATTTCTGCTGGTTTGAATTCGATCTTCTTCCATCAGAACAAACGTGTTCGAAAATAGACATCATTAAACATGTCAAGAGGTAGAGATTAAAGACATAGGAGGAGCAGAACTTTTGTTTCGGTTTGTGGTCTATGCTCCGCTCGAAGACTGGTAAATTTAAATAGTCAAATTTATAATGATTCAACTTAAAACACAATGTTAATGGAATTAAAGGAATAACATAATCAGCATTTTGGGGCCAAGAAGCGGCAACGGGCTGAAAACTTCTGTATCGGTTTTTAACAGGGTGTCTATCAGATTTTGTATAGTAGGGGAACGATATCTCGAGGATTTCGAATGTGTTTAATATGAGTTCATAAAAATTGCAATAAATTGTCATTTTGCAAGTGTTGTTACATTTTTATAGAAGTTCAGCTGATAACTCATGTAAAAACAGACACTGCTGTTGAAAATTATATTTTTGAAATCATTGTGCCATACATGAGAATTATAATTTTTACTGTCAAAATAACTTATAATGCCTGTCAAAAGGGGATTCTGATTGGGTGGAAAGTGGGCACTGTTTCGTTGAACATTTGCCATTGAGAAAGTGCACGATATCTATCCACTGCAACCCCTCGCGTACAGGCTCAACCCCAACATTTATGTTTTATTCGAAAAAAAATGTTCAATGGCTGGATTTATTCCCTTTGCTTACGAATGACAGGCTTCTATGAATGAATATATGACATTCAAGGGAGAAAGTGAAAATTAAATAGATTGCAGACTTGCTTGCTAATCTAAGATGTTTGTCAGTGTAGTTCTTGGCCCACTCTGGTTTTTCCTGCACCTGCTTTCCAATCGCAGAATTATGTCTACTGTTAGATATTAAGTTCTCTAGTTTTGCAATCACAGTCGTATAGACGGGGATTAATGTCCTACCTCATGTCAACATCACAGGAACGTGTTGTTTTGAGATATCTGGCAGGTTTTGGGACCTATGAGCTGCTGACCTGGTATATCAAAGACATTATAATTCATATCCGATATTACCACGTTTGTAAGGTGCACATAAATTGTTTTTATGGCTTCATGGAAGGGTTATTTTGCTGTGAAATACCCCCATGTTACAACTGTATGGTAGCAGCGTGAATCGGATAAATTTAATCTAGTTCGCAAATTAGTTAGTAATGTCGGAAATATGAGCCTTCAATCCAAGAACACCAATTGTATGGTCATAAAGGACATGCTTTTTGAAGCATATTGGGATATTATATTGAAGCATAACATGGCATGCATGCAATGACTAGAATTTAGGAAATTATACCATAGTTTACAACAAACAAAATCTACATTAGCTTATCGAACAGATAGCCCACAGGGTAAAAAGTACCAGCATCTTAATAGGGAGATAAAGGAGACATTCTAAGAGGAAGTCCATTAGATCCACTTAGTCAAGCGATGTGAAATAATGATGGTGAATAAGGCAAGGGCAGAGGGAATACATACAGCTGCTCCTCATGAATGTTGACAGTAAAAATACATAAGACAATAAGGAACCATAGATCGAATGAAGACAAACATGGCATAAATCGTTATAAGTAAAGTACTATTGCTGGACCTATTAAATTGATTACAGTTTGATGAGTTCCTTGAACTTCAAATCACACATTGTTGAATTTGACAGAGGATGGTGTGGAGATTGTTGTTGCTAACTCTTTTGACTATCTGTGAGTTCATATATTCCAGAAAGCTTCCTAAGTATTGTAAAGCGACTAAGATTTTCATACTAAATAAGAAAATGAGGAAGATAGAATGCATAACATATAAGTCCATGAGCGTGATATCATTCGTTGGCAAACTGTTAGAATAAATCAGTAGGGAAGAGGTGATGAAAAACACAGCAGGTCAAAAGGCAATATTCCGTTTCTAAAATGAGGTATCAAAGGAAATTTTATTTTACAAATGCAGCTTTGAGGATGTAAAGCGTAGGATGGATAAATGGATGTTGTGTATTTCAATATTTTTGAAAGGCACTTTGGATATTGTTCCATTAAATAGAACAGACCATTCGAAAAAATATATTATGATTCAACTCTTTATTGTTGAATTTCAACATGTTTGAATATTGTTTAATGGAAAAAAGACAATAGGATTAATGAGGCATTCTCTGGATACTATCGTTTAAAATTGGTACAAAAATGATGAATACATGGGCATTAGCGACTTGAAGCCATATTAAGACATAAAGGTGGTGTCCAGTTGTGATATACATAGGTTTTCTTATCAAAGTGGGACATTAAGTGTGGAGGAGAGAAAAAAGAGACAGAAGGGACAGACACAACAGAGCTGGTGGCACATTGTTAACAGTGTTTGAGGGAGTTGCTGAAACCTGGCTTCCGACCCCATATCATCTGGTCATACATGGTCAAGGAAAAATTCCTACTGGTTGCCACGTGCCGTCCTCAATCAGCTGATGAATCAGTTCTTCCACATGTTGAACACAGTTTGGAGGATGGACTCAGTCTGGAAATGAGTCATAATGTTCTCTGGGTTGGTGACATCAAGCCCTCCACCATGTGTCATTCGTTGGAACCACTACTGCCTCAGTTGGCAAAGCACTAAAGGGCACAGTTGCTAGGATGGGTCAGTAGCAGGTGGTGAGGGAACCAACAACAGTTAAAAACAAGTTTCACATAATCTAGCTGCTGAGATGCATCTGTCCGTTCACAATATTGGTAGGAGTGAACATCTCAATATCATCTTGGAGACAAAGTCCCAAATTCATGTTGATGAACCATCCAGCCACTAGCACCGTGGTAAACGTGATAGATTTCGAACAGATCTGTCAGCTCAAGACTTAGCATCTTTGAGGCGCTGTGGGACATCAGCAGCAGCATCTCCCCCATCATTACGATGAAGCCAAGGCATCAACCCTGGGTCAATTAAGAGTGCAGGAGGGCAGGCCTGTAGCTTCACTGGCATACGTAAAAATGTGGCGCCAACCTGGTAAAGCTATAACACAGGACGACTTGCGTGCGAAACAGCATGACCAGAAAGTGATATTCTGCATATCATATTAGCTCTGCGCTAAGCGATCATAAATCCAACGGCTCAAATGTAAGCTATGAAGTGCTGCCACATCTGAACGTGAGTACTGATGGAAAAGTAAACAATCCATTGAGGAGTTTCCACAATTATCCCCATCCACAATAATGGATGTGCCCAGGACATCAGAGCAGAAGAAAATGCTGAGACATTTTTTACACTCTTCAGTCAGAATTGACGAGTGAATGATCCGTCTCGGCATCCTCCTGAGGTACCCAAGCATCACCACACATGCCAGTCTTCAGCCAAATGGATTCACTCCATGTTATATCACCAAACGTTGGAAGGCAATAGATACTGGAAAGGCTATTGGCCCTGACAATATTCCTGCTGGAGAAATTGCTTTGACCCTAAACATGCTGTTCCAGTACTAGCACAACAGTGGCATCAACCCAGCTATTTGGAAAGTTGAACCAATTACGTTCTGTACACAAAAAGCAAGATAAATCCAAACCAGCTAATTACAACCCCATCAGGCTACTCAAAATCAGTAGTAACGAATTGGAAGTGTTCAAAAACACTGCTATCAAGCGGCACTCGCTTAGTAATGAGCTGCTCAGTGATGCCCAGTTTGGGTTCCCCAAGATCAACTCTGTTCCTGACCTCAGTACAGCGTTAGTTCAAACATGGACAAAAGCGCTGGACCACCGACGTCAGAGGAGTTTGATTTCCTATCGCATCAAGGCACCATTTGACAGACTGTGGCGTCAAGGATCCCTTGCAAAACTGGAGTAAATTTTAGTCAGGGTGAAAACACTCTTCTATCTAGAGTCAATTTCATATTAATTGAAGATTGGTTCTGTTGTTGTAGGCAACCCAGCTCAGCTCCAGGTATCACTGTAGTTGTTCCTCATGGTAATGTCCAAGTCCCAACCACCTTCAGCTGCTAAATCAATGAACTTCCTTCCATCATAAACTCAAAAGTGGAGACGTTCGCTGATGATTGTACAATATTCACCACCACTCGTGACTTCTTGATACTGAAGCATTGGATCTGCAACTGCAGCAAAATCTGGACACTATCTTGGCATGGGCTGATCAGTGCAAAGTGACATTAACTATGCAGTTGTCTAGCAAGACCATCTTGAAAAAGACAAAGTCCAACCATCGCCGCTTGATAATAATTGTCATCAACATCACTGAATCCCGCACTGTCAATGTAATGGGGGTTACTATTGATCTGAAATTAAACTTTATTAGCCATATTAATACTGAGGACACAAGAGGAGATCAGATGGTTGGAGTAGTGCGACCAGTAATCCAGTTACAAATTCCAAAAAGCCTGTCCACCATCCACAAGGCATTAGGCAGAAGTATGATTGAATATTCCAGACTACCCTGAATATGCTCAGCTCCCACAACACTCCAAATTGTTGAATAGTCCAAGACATAGCATCCGGCTTGATTAGCACAAAACCAAAAATCATTCATTACCTTCACTACTGAGGCACATTGTACAGCATCTAAAAACTGCACTGCAGGAATTTACCAAGTTTCCTTGGCACCGCTTTCCAAACACAAAACTAACATCTGGAAGGAAACGCGCTGTATATTTTTAGAACACACACCGCCTAGAAGTTGCCTTTCAAGGCCCTCATGTAGGACCTTTCTGCCTAGGAAATAGATTGCCGTTCCTTCACTGCCTTTGCGTCAAAATCCTGAAACTCCATTTCTAACAGCGCTGTGGCTGTGCCCAGATATCATGGACAGCAGTTTTTTTCCAAGATGGAAGCTCACCACCACCTTCTCAAGGGCATATAGTGATGGAGAATACATGCTTGCACAGCCAGCGAAGCCCACATGTCATGAATGAATAAGAAAAAAAAACAGAGATAAAAATTGATGCATGTGCATGTACGTGAAAGGTAGAATATGACGTGGAAATATGTGATGTTTTTCACTTATGTAAAAATGAACAAAGACAAAATATGTTGGGTTGAATATGCTTTTTCAAATTAAGAGGGCCTGCAAGTTCTGATAAATGAATCGCAGAAAGATGGCATTAAGCCAGTGTATGCCATTAAGTATCAAACTGCATAGTTCACTTCACATAATTGGATTGCTTTACAAAACTGAACAAACCTTCTGACAATTATACAAGACATTATGGTTTATTTTTCCAAGAAAGAACACTTCTGATGCAGGAACATGCAAGGGATGATTATTAGACTAGTTCCTAGGCTGAGGGAATTGACCTCTGCTGAACAATTGTCTAGTTCAAAGATGCCCAGGGTTTCGAAAAATTAACGATGTTCCAATTGAACATTTTACAGTTCTCAAGAGATTTTACGGGTTGCACGTTCATGTGCCGTTCCCCCTAATTGAGAAACGTAGGACAAGGAGTGACCGTCACAGTTTAAGATATTAGCCACTGAGGAATTGGTTGACGTGACATTTTCTCTAACGCAAGGAGTTGTGAATCTTTGATGTCACCTTTACTCAGAGGGTTATGATCCTTTGAAACACTGGTGCGCTCCATCAGCGGATGTTCAGCCATTGAAAATATTGTGCAGTGTTCAACACTTCATGTACATTAAGAGAAATAAGGCAAATGGAGATAGTACAGGAATGAACAGTTGAGATAGAAATACTGTCCTGATTTTGTTCAAAAATGCAGCAGGCCAAATGGTTCAGCTTTTAAAATTTATGTTCTTAAGGGAAGAAAGAATAATGAGCCAGCAAATGGTCTTGGCTATAGAAAAGTTCGAACCAATTGTAGCAAATGCCATTCAAGAAACAAATAGTATAATACCAGTAAAAAATGAATCCGATTTTTAACTCTATGTTGGGTCCAGAAGGCTGTAATTCCCAGAACAAAACGGAGCTAACCTACTTCGGAACAGAGCAAATGACGGCAGCCCGACAGATCGTTCTGAGTGCAATGGAAAACTATAATTACATGTGACGAGGAGATCAGGGGTCGCGGTTGTGAACTAAAAGGAAGTGCATCCAAAAGTGGTACTCATCCTCCCTGATGCCACGGAAAACAGACTGCGGATAGAGAATGCAGTTACTTAATCAAATGGCACAACTGGCATACTTGCTTGCGGATTTTGACAGTGGAAAAAGCAAGAAGGTAAATGCAACATGTGTTGACCTTGCACTGGATATGCAGTGGGAAATGGACGTCGTGTTGGGGGTGGAAGAGGAGAGGAATAGTTTTTCCAAAGGCAGTAGACACTTTTGAATGATGAAATGAGTAGCCTAGAGGTGATGTCCTTGGTATCTTAATCGTGCATTTGCTAACCAAAATATGATGTGTGGAATGTAGAGGCTGCATGCATTTAAAGATAGAGTAGCAGTAGTACTTTTTGGGTTTGCAGGTTTGAGGAACTAGTGTGGGAAATAGAAAGGACGTGGTGGACGACACAGTAAAAACTCTTGCATAAATGGAATTACCTAGAAAAACTCAGCAGGTCCGGCAGCACAGTGGAGAAGAAAAGAGTTAAAGTTTCAAATCCTCATGACCCTTCAACAGAAACGGGTGAATCCAAGGAAAGGGGTGAAATATAAATTGGTTTAAGGTGGGGGGGTTGGGTGGGGGGATGGAAGTGGAGTGGATTGGTGTGGTTGTAGGGAAAAGCAAGCAGTGATAGGAGCAGTTAATCAAAAGATGTCACAGACAAAAGAACAAAGGACAGACAAAAGGCTGAGTTTCAACTCGTAGACAGTTCCTCCGACCTCTCCCTGGACCATGATCCCACCACTGAACATCAAGCCATTGTTTCCAGTGCTGTCACTAACCTCATCTCAACCGGGTCTCTTCCTCCCACAGCTTCCAACCTGACAGTTGCCCAACATCGGACGGCCCGCTTCTACCTCCTACTCAAAATCCACAAACAGAACTGTCTCGGTAGATCGATCGTGTCAGCTTGCTCCTGCTGCAAAGAACTCATTTCTCGTTATCTTGAATCCCTTCTCTCTCCCCTTGACCAATCCCTCCCACCAACATCTGTGATTCCTCTGACACCTTACGTCACATCAACAATTTCCAGTTCCTTGGCCAAAACCGCTTCCTCTTCACCATGAACGTCCAATCCCTTTACACGTCCATCCCGCACCAGGATGGCCGGAGGGCCTTTAGCTTCTTCCTTGATCAGAGGCCCGAACAATCCCCATCCACCACTACTCTCGTCCGTCTGGCTGAACTTGTTCTCACACTGAACAATTGCTCCTTCAACTCCTCTCACTTCCTCCAAATAACAGGTGTGGATATGGGCACCAGCTATGCCTGTCTCTTTATGGGGTATGTGGAACATTCCTTTTTCCAGTGCAACTCTGGCCCCCTTCCACAACTCTTTATCCGGAACCTCAATAATTACCTCGGTGCTGCTTCATGCTCTCGTCGGGACTGGGAAAAAATTATTAACTTTGCTTCCAATCTCCACGCCGCCAACATTTTCACATGGTTCATCCCTGCAACTTCCCTTCCCTTCCTTGACCTCTCTATCTCAATCTCTGGTGATAGACTGTCCACCAATATCCATTACAAGCCTACCAACTCCCACAGCTACCTCGACTATAGCTCCTCACAACCCACTTCCTGAAAGGACTCCATCCCATTATCTCAGTTCCTTCACCTCCATCGCATCTGTTTTGATGGTGCTAACTTCAAAAACAGTTCCTCTGACATGTCCTCCTTCTTCTTTAACCGAGGGTTTCCAACCCGGGTCATTGACAGGGCTATCAACCGTGTTCGGCCCATCTCCCACACATTCGCCCGTATGCCTTCTCCTCCCTCCCAGAAAAATGATAGGGTGCCCCTTGTCCTCAATTATCACGCCACAAGCCTCGGCATTCAAAGGATCATCATGTGCCATTTCCGCCAACTCCAGCATGATACCAACACCAATTACATCTTCCCTTCACCCCGCCCCCCAGCGGCATTCCGTAGGGATCATTCCCTCCGGGACACCCTGGTCCACTCCTCCGTCACCGCCTGTTCCTCAACCCCCACCTATGGCACCTCCCCAGGACCACGCAGAAGGTGCAACACCTGCCCCTTCACTTCCTCTCTCCTCACCGTCCAAGGGCCCAAACATTCTTTTCAATGGACGCAGCATGTCACTTACATTTCCCCCAACTTAATCTACTGCATTCGTTGCTCCCATTGCAATCTCCTCTACAATGGAGAGACCAAACATAAACTGGGCGAACACATTGCAGAACACCTGCGGTCTGTCTACAAGAATGACCCAAGACTCCTTGTCGCTTTCCATTTTAACACTCCACCCTGCTCTCTTGCCAACATGTCTCTATTTGGCTTGCTGCACTGTTCCAGTGAAGCCCAACTCAAACTGGAGGAAGAGCACCGCATTTTCCAACTAGGTACTTTACAGCCTTCTGGACTGAATATTGAATTCAACATCTTTAGATCTTGAACTCCCTCCTCCATCTCCACCCCCCTTTCTGCTTCTTCCCCCTTCCTTTAGTTTTTTTTTTCCAATAATTTATATAGATTTTTCTTTTCCCACCTCTTTCCATTCTTTTTAAACCTTTTATGCGCCCCCACCCCCCTACACCCACCAGAGCTATACACTGAGTGCCCTGCCATCTATACTTAATTTGCACATTTGTTTAGATAATATGACCAACTTCAATCCCTTGTGTTCTTTTGTTCTTTTGTCTGTGACATTTTTTGATTTTCTGCTCCTATCACTGCTTGCTTGTCACTACGAGCACACCACCCTCCACCCCTCTCGACTTCTCTCCCCACACCCCACCAGGCCCCCCCACCCACACGGTTAACCAGCTTATATTTATCCCCTCTCCTGGATTCATCCTTTTCTGTTGAATGGTCATGAGGACTCGAGACGTCAACTCTTTTCTTCGCTGCTGATGCTACCAGTCCTCCTGAGTTTTTCCAGGTAATTCTATTTTTGTTTTGGATTTGCAGCATCCACAGTTTTTTGCTTTTACATATTTTTTTAACTCTTGCATAAATTGTTTGTTGTGTGCAAATAATACATATGAGACACACTTGATGACTTTATCCATAGCCAGCAGAGGGACGGAACTGGAGAAATGGGAAAAATGGAATAGAACCTGATAAGAGATGCAGTATAGGTAAGTGTAGTCGAAATATTTGCAGGAGCTAATTGATTGATTATGCATATTGAAAGAAAGCCTGCTGTCAGGCATGGAAACAGAAAAAAAATCAAGAGCGTCTCGTTATTTAAGAAAACCACCTTTTATTGATGGAGCATATCAACAGCGTGCAGCCCCTAACTTGACCTGTTACTCAAGTTTTTGAAGCACATTACCTGCAAATGGTAACTTTTCTCACCGTGAAAGCTGATGCTGAAATATGGCTTCACCAGGGCATTTATCAGATAACGACCCAGATCTAAATATTCCACTGAGCGGCAATTATCATTGTATTGTCGATCCGTTTGGACATTGTTTTTATATTTGTGGCTCATCGGATTTGCCCTTTACCAGGAATGCGGAGAGCTGGGTGCATAGTAGAAATTCGCTGTAGTGCTTCATAGTCGGGGGAAGTTCCATTGTGCCTCGTTTATACAGCACAACTGTCTTATTGTACACTTCGAATGAAAGGCACTGGATGATTGTTGAATGTTTTTCAAGGGGTGGAACGGCGAGAGGTAGAATTAGTAAAAGTGGTAGGGTGGGGCAAGTACCTGGGTAGGTAAAAAATTAAACTTCGGTAGGCTTCACACTTTTCAGGCCGAAGGTGCCGGCACTAGGCTCAGTGATGGGATTGCGCAATATCGGGCGTTAAATTATCAATCAGGCTAACCACTCTACTTCTGGGTGCCCTGATTAAGCCACATTTCAGCATCAGCTTTCACTTTGAGAAAAGGTACCATAGGCAGGTGATGTGCTTCAAAAATTTGAGTAGCAGGTCAAGTTAGGGGCTGCGCGCTGTTGATATGCTCTATCAATAAAAGGTTGCTTTCTTAAATAACGGAATGCTGCCTGCAAAGCAGCAAAAAGAAAAATGACCTTTTGCCTCTCGCATAAGTTTAAAAAAAATGCTATATTAACACTAAAGTACTGGTGTGGAGCACAGTATGGAAGCCAAAAATCCCAGCAACTGGCAACTCATTTCAGAAAGCACGTTGCTATGGTGATTAATATTAGGCAACGTACTGAGCAGACTTTGGAAAACCTGTGCTTGCAAAACACAAAATGTAATTCCCAACATGAAAATAAATTTTGCGATTAGACAACCATGCTAAACCATTCCAATTGTGCAAAAAATTGCAATGAAACCAATTTAATGTTATCAGATCGATTCACAGTGTGGCTCACTTATGCATGCTAGATGGCACATGTATTCACGCACAGGGAACTTACATTTGAAAGCAGAACGGTCATATCAAGTCATGATGCCTTTTGCAAATAAATAAAAAATATTTAGAGTTCATTCCCCATGGTAATATCCTGACCAAAGTCGAAACTCCTGCGCGGAATTTGAAACAGAAGTTTCGCATTTAGCAATTAAGGGTGTCCTCCTGTATTCTTCAAGCCAATGCCTCTAGCAACCAAATTCCACTTGCCCGACAAACAACACTCTCGTTTCATGGTTTTGGCGTTTTTGTTTGCCTTTACTGTTAATACATCTCGTGTATCAGTTGCGATGAGTGTAAGGAGAAAAGCTTCAAAATAGTGTATTCTTTTCAGCCATACTCAAAACTCTGTCTTACCAAACGACAATGGCTAGTAGTTATATGTCTATAGAACTCATTTGGATTTCCGTTTACGTAACCTGACACTCTCATCTCATGCACTCCATTTGCTTGTTATATGTGTATTTTTTAACAGTTTGCATTTCATTTTTCTAAATTGAGCAGGGTTCTTAACTGCTTTATCCGTTCGACACCTGTAATATACATTTAATTCCCTTCTTAAAAATATCGTGATAACCTGTATTTCCACTTAACTTTCTGCTTCCTCAAGCCACCACTTCAGTTCCTGCACTCAGTACATTCACCTTTCTGTGCGGTAGCCCGAATTCGGACTTTACTACAAATCCTTTCAGTATGACTGCACCTGCTGCATTAAATTTTCCTATTATATTGCCATGTTATCTCTCACAATGTTCTGTGCACTTGTTGTTCATGTCTGGCGTTACCCAACATTTCCCTCAAAATTGACATGTTAGTTGGAAGGTGGCTGAAAGTATCGTCGATATCATTAATTGGACAAAGCATGAAGGCTATTTTAATTATATGCATTTTATTTAGCTTGCATCCAATTTGAATAGTATTTAGACAAGGTTGGATGTTCAGAAAAAGTCGCGGCCCTAAAGTTTGGCTTTGATGGATGGTTGATCATTGAAAAAAGCGATTAAAATGAAGGTTGGCCAAGCTGCAGAGGCATACTTAAATCCTGTGCCATAGAAGAGCATCTTTCCTTGGGGTTGGGCATTTCTGCACGAAAAATGCCATTGCATGGAATACTAAAAAAATATAAAATACTAAATTTTATTCATGGAACAGAAATAGGAAAGGCATTGCACAAAAAAAACAAAAAAGGTTCTCTTAGCTGAGGGTGGCTCCGCCGGCTGAATAACAATGCATTCAGCCTAATCCCACTTTCTAGCATTTGAACCTGGCCCTGCAGTTTATGGCACATCAGGCGCAAATCCAGTCGCCCATTAATTGAGTTGAGGACTTGTGCCTTATTGCCCTTTCAGGCAGTGTGTTCCAAACCACCATAATCTACTGGGTGAAAATAAAAATCCTAATCTTCCCTCCAATATTTCTACCAATCACATTTTGCCTATGCGTCCTCCTCGGTGACCTGCCTCCTACGTAAATAGGCCATTCCCATCCATTATATCTTGGCAGATCACTATTTTACATTACTCAGTCAAATTTCCCATCAGCCGCCTCTCGTCCAAGAACCATGTCTTTCCTCCCTGGTTGAACAAACATTTATTTAGCTTCCCTAAAATATTCTCAAGTGTCTCAGTGACAGATGTTCTGAAATATTAGGATACATGGTGCAGAATAAAGGATGCATCTTGTTCTTTTTGTTATTGTTAATCAGATCATCTCATTTATGCAATAGTTGATTTTGGCATTGACGTTGGTGTATTTTTCAAATGTATTAACTCAAACTCTGAGCACTCATATTTATCATTCTGCTGAAAATAATAAGAACGTCAAAGCACGTTTTTGCATTATCATTCGCATTACTTGACTCACTGTGGAAGCAAAGTATTTTAATTTCAGAGAATGACAAGTTTGGCTGAAAGCCATACAAGGTCAGTTTGGACATTCTGCTGGAAAGGAATGCTACAGAAGAAACAGAACATTCTGTTTGAACTGCAGAAATCGAAACCCAAGCGGAAAACCACCCTGCAGGAGATAAAGAGGACAGGTATTTTATAATAAGTAGTTATTTTTTAACTAAAGTTAGTAGAGTATAAATTAATTTCGCCATTCAGATTCAGGTAGTGAGGGGAAGGCAATGCGGCGGAAGCCCGACCTGTTAATGCTGCAACCTGTTACGACTAAGGGCAGCTGGTGAAGCAAAAGGACCATAGGTTCGACACAGCCTGATGCTGATTGATTCTTTTGAAAATAAAATTAACTGTAATTTCAAGGGAGTTGTTTCCGTTTTTGCCCCAAGCTGGTGGATAGAAGTCACGCTATATACCAGAAATAAGCAGGCTTTTAACTGGATGGCAGGAAGTTCATTCAAGAAATGTAGCCATGCTGAATCCCAGCGTGCCTCAGCAGCGAGCTTGAAACAGTATGGCAATTACTCTGTCACTTCAGAGAAATAAGACTTATCTTACTGACACTGTGAGTGCATTCTAGGAGCTGTCACTTAAATGTCCTAACATGCCTTCAGCGGTGCTGTGTGTGGAGTTGTGGGACAGAGAAGGGGCGATGGGAGGCAACCTGCACTGTAGAATGGGTACAACGACACACTCATAAAACTAGACCTAAGGTAAGGAAAGAACAATCAGATAGAAACAGGGCATCGGCCGCATGCAGATGCAATGGCAGCCCTTTTCAATGATGCTACTTAAAATTCTCGAAGGGAACGTAATACAGGATGAGTGATCAGAGGCATAAGAGGCCAAGCTGTTATGGGAAGAAGGTTTTCCCGCAACGTTTCTACCGAAAGAGTTTCACGAACGAGTGTCAGCTATCCTCAAATGTCAGAGCTGCGGAGTCATCTACAAGTCTACTTATTTTGGAAACCACCATAGAGCTGGATGTCATATGGAGGACAAACGGAAACCATTTAGATGTTGGGTTTAGCCATTGCTTGAGAATATGAAGTATATAGTACACTGCCTTTCTATGCATAATCTACTGAAGGTATGTGTAGGATCTTGCGTTTTGCAGCTCTTTCCTTCATCAACATGGACACCACTACCCAAGGCATCAAATTTGGGAAGATGTGGTAAACCAAAGAGTACGGATACGGCAAAAGAGAAAGGCATTATTAATGCAAGTGAAAATCAGACACTGGCAGTAAAGGTCAGCAAGTGATCTTCCAATAATCCTTAGCTTCAGGAAAAATCCCAGAGGATAGGAAAAATGCCAATGTTACACCTTTATTCAAAAAGGAGGGAGGCAAAGAAAGGTAATGATAGGCAATGTGTTTATCATCTGCAATTTCGAAAATGTTGGATTTTATTGTAAACATACAATAGCAAAGCATTTTGAAATACATACTACAATCAAGCAGCGGCAGCGTGGCTTCATAAAGGGGAAAACATAACTGGCAATATGATTAGAAAGCTTTGAGTGGGTAACAAGAAGGATAGATAAATGGGATCCTGTTGATGTAAGCAAATTTCGATTTCCAAAGGCGTCCAATCAGGTACCTCTTACAAGGCTACTTTACCGGATAAGAGCCCCTTTTTTGGGGGGTAGTATATTAGTATGGATAGAGAAATAGCAAGATAATAGAAGGCAGAGATTTGCGATAAGTGGGATAATTTCAGGATTGCACACTGTAACAATTAATTTCTACAGGGCCACAATTATTTACAATATATATTAATTTGTTGCAGGACGGGAGTGAATGTACTATCGCAAAGTTTCTGCATGAGAAAAACTTGGTGGAAATGGAAGTTCTGAGGTTGACACAAACAGTATACAGAGAAATAGAGACTTGTCAAGTGAGTGGGCCAGAATCTGCCAGATGAAAAATAATGTGCGAAAATGTGAGGCTTGCACGTTGGCAGGAATAAGAGAGGGGCTGGACACTATTAAAATAGTCAAATACTGTAAAAGTTTGCAGCACAGAAGGATTTGTGGCCCTCGTGCAAGAATCACTAAAAGCTACTATAAAATTTCAGCAGGTAATGGGGAAGGTAACTCAAGTGCTAGCCTTTATTTAAAAGATAATGGAGTCTAGAAATAGGGAAGCCTTGCTGAAATATGCAATGCGTTATTTAAACCACATCTGCAACAATGTGAACAGTTTTTCTCCCCTTATCTAAGAAAGATATGCTGGAAGTGGAAGCGGTCCAGAGAAGTTTTATTAGTTTTAGGACGAGTACAGAGGGAGTTTCATTTGAACAGAAGTTTAGTTGTTTAGACCTGTACTCATTGGAGGTTAGAAGAATAATATGTACTCTGACTGGAACATGTAATATTCTTTTGGAGTTGATAGAGCAGATGCTGAGAGGTGGTATCCACTTGTGTGGACCAGATGTCATAATCTCATTAAAAGGGCAAAACTCTCCTGACTGAATACCACATGCAACCACCTCTGCTTCGCATGTCCTCTCCGTGGAACAGGAAATACGCAGAAATGGCGATGCTGGTGTCTGGAACATTATCTATGTTATATGATTGCGTGATGATGATTATATCAGAATATTGCTTGATTGGTCTTTGAGGCAGTTCTCCCAATTTTGGCACTAGTCCTCAGATGTTTGTAAGGAGAACATTGCAGTGTCGATAAGGCTTTGCTGGCCTTTTCATTTCCGTTGCCTAGGCCCATGCCGGGTGGTCCGTCCAGTTTCTTTTCTTCTTGTGAATTTGTGGCTAGCCTGGCCTTTACAGAAGGCATTGAAGAGTCAACCATATTGCTGTCAGTCTGGAGTCATATGTACGCACGGTAGATTTTGTTTCTTCAAGGGCGTTAGGTTTCCTGAACCAGAATGATAAAACAACTAAGGTTCGCATTACACTTTTAATTCCAGGTTTTTATTCAATTTTGTATTAATTCTAGCCCGGGTCCCCTGATGATTGCCCATGGGCCCCTGGATTGCCAACCCAGCGACAAAAACACTATGGCCTACATTTGCGCTCACACCTTATTGTATTACGGACAGAGAGTCCTAACCTTCTAGTAAATCGGAGGTGAGTACAAAGGTTTTAAAAATATTGACGTGATAACATTATAACACCCACATGTAAATTCATGTAATAATTGAACCAATACAGATGAACTGAGATTGTATTTAGAAATGAGTAATTGTGATCTAATAGCCATTACAGAGACATGGCTTCAGGAGGCCATGGATTGGGACATCAATATTGAATATTATAGGATATTTTGGAAGCAAACGAAGTGAGAAAATGATGGAGGGATGTATGTTTTAGGAGATTATGATATGGACGCAATAGGGAGGCTCTAAGTTCAGGAAACCAGGATGTGAAAACTGTTTTGGTAGAAATGAGAAAAGGTAAAGGAAGGAGGTCATCTTTAGAGATATTGTACTGCCCCCCTAATGGAAGCATTAATTAGAGTTTGTCAGAAAGGCACGGTGATAATCAAGGGAGATGTTAATTCACATTTAGACTGGATAATTCAGTTGAGCAAAAATAGCCTATATGAGAAGTACATTGACTTTTTTTGGATAGTTTCTTAGAACAGCTTGTTCTGGAGCCTACAAAAGAGCAAGCTCTACTAGGCGTGCTATTGTGAAAATCGATCGGGATACATTATTGTCTCATAGCGAAGGCGCCCCTAAGCAGCATTGGCTACAGTATGATTGAATGTTATTTGCAGTTTGAGGGAGAGAAGGTTTGGCCTGAGTCTAAATTTTTCAACTTAATTAAGGTCCGTTATGTGGGCATGAAAACTGAGCTGCCAATGGAAATTGGAAAATTATCTTAAGCGTTAGGTCAATACAGAAACTGTGACTAAAACGTAACTGGATGTATCAGAATGCTCAGAATAAGTCCATTGAATCCACTAAGAAGTCCAAGGGGCAGGGCACGCCATCCGTGGGTAACTAGAAAGTTTAAATGTAGTATCAAACTTAAACATTAACATGTGATTGTGCAGAGAAAGGGGGAAGGCCAGAAAATTGGACAGAACTTAAGGAAAAGCAATGAATAACTAAGGATAATATGGCAGATAAAAATGGAGTATGAGAAAAAAATCTAGCTACAAATATAAAAACGGATATTGGGATCATTTTTAAACGTTTTAACCAGGAAAGACCTAACTAAGTGTGCGTTCGCTATCATGAATGTGAGTTTGGAGAATTGACAATACAAATCAAGGAGGTGTCAGATGAATTGAACAGTTTTTTTGCATCAGTTTCCACTAAAGATAATACATTTAACTCCCACAGCAGCTATAATCCAGGAATTGGAAGTGAGGAATGCAGCCAGGAATATTTGATACCATACAATAGTTACTGAGAAAATTGTTGGAGCTGCCAACTGACAAGAGCCCGAGTCCTGCTGGACGCTATCCTCGGATTTTAAGTGCAGTGTCCAGCGATAAATTTGATGCATTGATTTTAAATTTTTACAACACCTTAGAATCAGGGAAGGCACCATTGTATTCGAAGATAACAAATGTTAATCTTTAGTCAAAAAGGGAGAGAGCCAGAAAGCGGTAAACAGCTGGACACTAAGCACCACATTGACCATAGCAAAATTGTTAGAAGCTTGTATTAGAGAAGTGAAGTCCCACAAGATTGGAAAATGGCCAATGTTGTTCAATTGTTTAGGAAGGGCAGCAGGAATAATCCAAGAAATTACAGACCAGTGAGCCTTACTTCAGAGGGAGGGAAATTAATGGATTCTTCGTAACAGGATTTAGTACCATTTGGAAGCAAATGCACGAAATAGTGAGAGGCAGCATGGTTTTGTGAAGGGGAGGTCGTGTCTCACTAACTTGATCGAGTTTTTCGAGGAATTGACAAAGATGATTGACGATGAAAGGGCAGTGGGTGTGATCTACATGGATTTCAGTACGGCCTTTATTCCCTCATGGCAGATTGGTACAGAAGGTAAAATCGCACGGTTTCAGAGTTGAGCTGGCAAGATGGATACAGATTTGGCTTGGTCATAGAAGACAGAGTGTAGCAGTGGAAGGGTGCTTTGCAGAATGGAGAGCTGTGACTAGTATTGTTCCACAGGGCTCAGTGCTGGGACCTTTGCTGTTTTTAGTATAAATAAATTGTTTGAGGGAACATGTAATGGGGCTTATCAGTATGTTCGCAGAAGATAATAAGTTTGGAAGAGTTTCAGATAGGATTGTCAAAGGATACAACGGGATTTTGATCAGTTGGAGACTTGGGCGGGGTCATGGCAGATGGAGTTTTACTCGGAGAAATGCAAAGTGATCCATTTTGGAAGATCTAATAGAGGTAGGAATTATACAGTAAATGGGAGAATGCATAAATGCATTGACGGACAGAGGGATCGGGCTGTACAGGTCCAAAGGTCACTGAAAGTGGCAACGCAGGTAGATAAGTTACTCAGGAAGGCATGCTTGCCTTCATCGCCAGGGTTATTGAATATAAAAGCTGGGAAGTCATGCTGCACCTGTATAGTACCTTGGTTAGGTCACAGCTTGAAATATGCGTGCAATTCTGGTCACCACATTACCAGAAGGATTTGGAGGCGTTGGAGAGGGTGCAGAGGAGGTTTACTAGCATGCTGCTTGTTTTGGAGTTTATTAGCTATGAGGTTGGAGAAACTCGGATGGTTCTCACTAGAGTGAAGGAGATTGAAGGGCGACTTATTAGATGTGCACCAAAGTGTGAGTGGCATGGGCAGAATAGATAATCAGAAGCTTTTTTCCTAGGGTAGAAGAGTGAATTACTAGGAGGCAGCGATTTAAGTTAACAAGAGAAATCTTCAGAGATGATGTACGGGACAAAGTCTTTTATGCAGAGAGGAGTGAATGTCTGGAATTCGCTGCCAGAGGAGCTGGTGCAAGCTCGTATGATAGTGGTCTTTATGAGATAGCTTAAAAAATACATGAATTGGATGGGAATAGATGGATATGAACCCCAAAGGTGCAATATATTTTAGCTTGATGGGCAATATGAAGGGAGGAAGGGCCGATTCTTGTGCTGTACTTTTCTTTGGTCTTTGTTGTTCACTAAGTTATAGCAAGGCACTTGGATAATCTCAAACAAATTAGGTCTATTCCTTTGTTGTTCTACTATGAAATTCCTATTTAACCAATGTATTCGAGTCCTTTGATGAAGTAACATGTGCTATGGGTAATGGGTAACCGGTAGATGGAAGGGGGCGTTTGGTTGTTTGTGCTAGTTGGGATGCAGATATAGGTTTACAATTAGGTCAGCCATTAACTTAATAAATAGTGGTGCAGGTTTAAGGGCCTAAATGTCCACCCCGTGCTCATTGCTGTTATGTTTGTATGTTGTGCCAGCGAATGTATATGCTTTCAGTACGCTGCTAATATATGGCTTTGGAGGGCCATAAGATTTGGCATTCACATTATGTCTGCGCTAGTGCAGCAACTCCACACATGTCAACTTCATGTCTCTCATGGACCAGGCTGCTGCCTACATAAACAGGAAGGGATTCCAATTATTGCATTTGTTCTTTATCAGCGACCTTCAAAATGAATCCTGTAAGTTTGTGCACTTTTTTGGGAATTAAACATGGCTACTTACGTCAATGAGGAACACAATGCTTAGCTGAAGGAGAGTTTCTACATCTGTCACTGGCAAGTTGTGTGGCCATCAAGCAGTCCACAGGACTTCTGAACATGCTGTTCAACTGTTAACTGGATCTGTAGAGCCCTACAACATGCCCCGGAAAGGATTTTGCAGGTCACTGTGGTGTGCTAGTTTCTCAGAACCTTACAGAGGAGAGAGCAATTCTGCAATTAGGTGATATTGCAGCGTGATGCATCATCTGATGGAAGTAATAAAAACATATCATAACAGAGCATCGGTTGCAGAAGCGCCTCAGGGAATGTGAAAATGACTCATAAAATATGTGCAATTGATCTTCATGGAGCATTAATAGAAACATCTTTTCTCCGAAACCTTTAAAAAGCACCCATGCATTTCAGTTCACCTTCAGCACCTCGCTCTTTAGCATGTAGAGAACGACAACCACAATTAGCATGAGACAATAAGTTTGCTCTGATCAGATCTTTACAGTGTAGAGAGCTGGGAGTGGCATATTAAAAATAAAAGCTTGTTTCCCGATGACATGCATTCCGGATTCACCTGGCTCTTAAAGGTTATTTTTGTAGCAGATATTTCCAAAAAATGCTGCGTATACTTGGAAAAAAAATATGCTGGCTGAATTTGTCTTAGGATTTTAGTTGATTTAATGTACTTGAAACTCGAATTAATGTGCAGTGTTATATTCCATTTGCAAACGCAAATTAGGCAAGTGGAATTGACCTTCCAATCAGGTCGAAGCCATTCAAGACACAAGTTAAAAATAATTATTCATGCACAGTGTTTCACAAATAGATATCTTGACAACAACAAATTAGTGTAATCTAAAATAGTCATTTTAATTATGACATTGTTTATTTATTTCTGCTCGCAAAGTTATTGACAAACACAGAGCCACATGGGCTGACTGGAGAAATTACATAATACGGGAGATCTGCTCAAATTAGAGAAGGTGATACCCGAGAGATATTCACATGTAGCACAAGGCTGCAAAACGCTCAGATGTTCCAAATGAAGTGCTTCCGCCATTCAACTCCTATCTGACGAAAGCGAGGGTTCAAATTTTCAAGCCCCATTAAATTTAAAGGAACAGCCTAAGGCGCACTTGAGGACGAATTCCAAATGGTTCTCCAGTTCTGTTTTGGGCAGACTTGGTCTATGATGACAGGCCAGCTTGATAATCCATTCGCCAATTCGATTCATTAATGGCCTTTCACGTTACAGCCTACAAAACGAGGGGCAATTGAAAAGATAGTAAATCGTCATGAGCTGCTGTTGTAAACTCCCTGTACACATCGCTGGCATTTCAAAAGAGTAGAACAATGCTTAGAAAGCTGACAAATGGGATTCATATAAAGCAAAATAATATCCCTATCTTACCTTAAAATTTAAAAGAAATCACGAGTATATATGAAAATAAAGAAGTAAAAAATGAAATATGACTGAATGACACGAAGGACTGAAGCATAGTGTGGGAGATTTGTTTATAATTATTGGCAGAAAAGGCGCTGGAAGCAGAAATCTAGAACATTCTATTAAATTCAAGATGGGTCAGACATGCTTCCACTTCAGTGCAAATACATCGGAATGACAAGGAATGTAATTTACAGCAGAGTAACGAAACCATGAAAAAATGCTGAAGAGTGAATGGAGAATTGACTAACATTGAAATTGGTGAAAGCCAAATATTTGCCTTAATAGCAATGAGTGTTCCACTCAGTTTCAGTTTGTGTCGTAAAGGAAACAAACAAAAAGAAAAATATACAGACATTAAACTGAATGAAATGTCCGGTTTGTTGGAGTATGGGAACTCTAATTTATAAGCAGAGTCATCTTTTGAAAGATCGAGTCCTTGTCTTGATTTTCTTTGGTATCAGAGAATTGGAGTTAAAAGCAAAATGCTGCGGACTCGGAAAATCTCAAACAAAATCAGAAAATTCTTGAAAAACAGAGCAGGTGTAACAGCTTCAGCGGAGATAACAAGAAAAGAGTTAACATATCGAGTTCATATGTCTCTTCTTCAGAGTTAAAAAAATATGATGAAATTTATAGTTTAAGAGTTTGGAAAGGGTGAAACTGGATAGAAGGCCAGTGATTTGTGGAGGCAAATGATGCATTGCCAGAGATGGCATGGACAAGGGTGCAAAAGCGTATTAATGCTAAATATACTGGCTAAAGCAAATGGTGATGTTGGCATTAAAGTCAGAAAGCAGAATTTGAGAATAGAAAGACAAGGGAAAGTGCTCTCAGAAGACTAAGGTGAACAAGTGATAGATGACCTTTGTTGATGTAAGGTGGGAAAGGGGACGGAGATGCGAAAAAGATTGACCATCAGAATAAAATGTGGGGATAAAACAAGGAACAAAAATGAAAATAAAAAAAGAAAAAGATTTTGATAAAAAAATAAAAATTGAGAAAACGAAAAGGAGTTTTGAAAAATGGGGATAAAGAACGGGTGAAGGCAGAAGTGAATTTAATTTCCATAATTTTTGAATTCAATATAATGTCTGAAAGGCTGTGAAGTGCCGAGTTGGAAGACGGGGTGTTGTTCCTTCATTTTCCGTTGTACTTCACTGTAATATTGGAGCAGGCCAAAGAAGGACATGTTGGCCTGAGAGCAAGAGGGGGTGTTGATATCACAAGTGACAGGAAGCTCTGGGTCATGTTTGCAAAACAGACCGAAAGTTTTCCAAAAAGCGGTTATCCAGTCTGAGTTGGGTATCTCCAATAAGGAGAAATGCATTTAACGTTTTAGCTCTTTCCTTCAATAATAACAATTCGTTCGGTAAACTTGACTCCACTAGTGTGAATATCGGCGGTGCTTATCATAATCTTTCAAACCGTATTTATTTCTGAAATGTTGACCAATGGATTATTGAATGGAGGAACAAGAATTGACGATCTGGTCTGCACGTGAAATTGCGTTTTTATCATATGGATTAATCTACCCTACAGTCCTTGCAGTCATGCACAAACAAAATTAGCAATCACTTATAATTTATAACAACACAAGCCGTTACTAACTAAAATTTGAAAAGGACAAATTAGCTCCAAGTGGTCCTAAGTTTAACTTAAATAAAAACGTTTACAGAGATGCTTCCAATTGTTTAATTCGTTCATTTTATCTTATGGGATCAATTTAATTCGAAGCCATGCTTCTCGCAGCTCACTTCGGTAGAAACTGATGAAAATTTAGAGCCATGTCCTTACTTCATAGGACGATAAGTCGAGAAACTGCTGCTAAGTCATGGAATTTGTTGACACAAGAGAATCACTGAACTGTAGCCATTAATTATTGCCGAATCGCCAAATAAAGAGAAAATTTAAAGAAGAAAAGTCCAGAAATAGAACGAAATAACGTTGTATAAATTAATATAAATCTAAGAAATTGCAGGTTTATTCAGTGTTGCAAGGTATGCAAACTTGTTGAATTGCTAAATAATATAGAAACTTTGAATCAGGTCATGCAGAGGTTGCCTTCTTCTCTGATAGACAAGCCAGTACATGAAATAATATTCTCGCGATGTTTATGACTGAGCAAGGTGCATAGGCAATGACCATCTGACACGAAAAAGAAACACTGTCAGAAATTATCAGGACTACAAAATGTTTACTGATATATTCACGGGAAATCAATGATTGATTTACGTTCTGCATGAATATTTGTTATAATTAGTTTTAGTTGAATTGAGATAATATTTAAAACGTGGTTGCTTCTGACTACTCAATGTGCATTATATAGTTTACAGGGTTCTACAGTAAAGCCATAATGCAAGCATTAGAGAGAACTCTCCTCAAGTTCGTCATGGCTGAGTTTCTACTGGGAGCAGTATTTGAAGTATGCGATTATATCTTGGTTAAAGCCGAGCAAAGAGATATTCCGACGAACTAAAAGAAGCACAACCAACAGTGTTTTCTTCGCTAATGATGAAGGAAGCACAATTCCAAACACAGCGACTATAATTAAAGTGGAAGGCAAGTACATGTCCCAGGTTCTAATAAATTCAGTGAATTCTTTCTCCTCAACATTGCCTTCATTCCTTAAGCAAATACTTCAAAATGTATCTTAACATAATTGCATGTTTGCTCGATAAGCACTATTATCTTTTCCTCTGACTTAAATGTATACAGTGCAGAAATAAAGAAACAATGGAGGACAGGAAGAATGAAAGTAAGAAAGAAAGAAAGAAAGCAAGAAAGAAGGAAGGAAAAAAGAAAGAAAGAAAGATTGAATGAAAGAAAGAAAGAAAGAAAGAAACTATAGAAGATAGAAAGAAAGCAAGCAAGATAGAATGAAAGGAAGATAGAAAGAAGGATAGAGAGAAAGAAAGGCAGATTTCAAGAATAGAATGCAAAACGAAAGAAAAGAAGGAAGAAAGAAAGAAAAGGTGAAAGGTAAAAGGGTGGACAGGCAGATGAAAGAAGACTTGAAAAAGGAAATATAGAAACCTGATAGAAAGAAATTTTGGAATAAAGCAGGAAAGAAAGAAAGAAAGGCAAAGTGTATGAAAGAAATAAATAAAGAATGAAAGAAAGAATGAATGAAGAATGAATGGAAAGTGGAAGAAAAGAAGGAGGGAGGAGAGAAGGTAATAGAGAAAGATAACAACGAGGAAGGGCAGATTAGTTGAATGCAGAAAGGAAGAATGAAATTCAGAAAGACTGATGGAAAGGCAGAAAGAAAGAAAAAAAGAAAGAAGGAAAAAATGAATGACAGAAGGAAAGACAGGAAGGACGTAAAAATGACAGAAAGAAAGACATGAATAAATATAGAACGAAAGTAAGAAAGGTAGAGAAAGTTAAAGATGGAATGAACGAATGCAGGAAAGAATGAAATAAAGAAAGAAAGGGAGGCAGAATTAAAGATATAGATAAATATAAAGAAAAGTAGGAATGGAATACTGGAGGAAGGAATGGGGAAGGAAGAGAAAAAGGAAGAGAGCAAGAACAATCGGGGAAGGGAAAAATAGATGAAGGATGGAAGACAGAAGGAAAGAGAGAATGATAGATAAAGAAGAAAGAAAGAATGTAAGAAAGGCAGAGCAAAAGCAAGAAAAACGTTGGAAAGACAGAAAGACAGAAAAAAAGAAAGAAAGAATATAAGAAAGAAAGAAACAAGGAAATTTGGAGAAAGGCGGGAGGGAGGATGGAAAGAATTGATGAAGGAAGGAAGAATGGTAGTGATATAGAAAGAATGTTAGCAATGGAAGAATGGAGGAGGGAAGGAGGAAAAGAAGAGAAATGGTAAGAAAGTAACAAAGAAATTAAGAAAGAATGAATGGAATAAAGAAAGAAAGAAAGAAAGAAAGAAATTAAGAAAGAACGACAGAATGGGAAAAATCTAGGGAAATATGATATGAAGAAACAAAGAGAGGGAGAAAGAATGAGATATAGACAGATAACAAGAAAAGCAGGAACAGAACAGTGGAGGAAGGATTGAAGAAAAGAAGAGAAAAAGGAGAGAAAGAACAAACTGGGAAGGGATGAATGGATGAAGGATGGAAGACAAAAGGAAAGTGAGAAGGATAGAGTAAGAAGAAAGAAAGATAGAAGGCAAGAAAGAAGAAGGAAAGAATGAAAGAAAGAAATCAGTACATTTGGAGAAAGGCAGATGGGAGGATGGAATCAATTGAGGAAGGAAGGAAGAAGGGAAGGGATATGGAAAGAATGTTAGCAAAGAACGTATGTTGGAATGAAGTAAAAAAAATGAAAAATAGAAAGAAATAAAAAAAGAAAGAAAGACAAAAAAAGAAAGAAAGAAAGGAGGAAATAAAGAAAGACAGAATGAAAGGGAGCCAGAAAGAATGATATGAATAAAGAAAGAGAGGCAGAATGAAAGAGATATAGACAGATAAAAACAAAGGTAGGAAGGGATTAGTGGAGGATGAAAGGAAGGACAGGAGAGAAAAAGAAGGAAAGAAAGAACAAATGCGGAAGGGAAGAACGGATGAAGGATGCAAGACTACAGGAAAGAAAGAAGGGTAGAGAAAGAAGAAAGAAATAACGAATGCAAGAAAGCAGAACAAAGCAAAAATGTACATGGAAAGACAGAAAGAAAGAAATAATAAATAAATAAAGAATGAAGGAAAAAATGAAATAAAGAATGAAATAAGGAAAGTTTGAGAAAGATAGAAGGGATGACAGAAAGAATTGAGGTAGGCAGGAAGAAGGGAAGGGATATAGAAAGAATGTTAGCAAAGGAAGAATAGAGGAAGGAAGAAATAAACGAACAGTAATAGAAATAAAGATAGAAAGAAAGAAAGAAAGAACGAAAGAAGGAAAGAAAGAAATGGAGGAAGGGTCTCATGGACGAAGGAAGGAAGAGACGAAGAGAAATACAAAGAACAAAAGAAAGGAAGAAAGACAGAAAGATAGAAAGAAAAAAAGGAAGAAAGAGAGAAAGACAGAATGAAAGAAATCTGGAAAGAATGATGTAAGGAAAGAAAGAGATGCAATAAGAAAGAGATATAGATAGATAAAAAGAAAAATAGGGAGGAATTAGTGGAGAAATTAATGAAGGAAAGGAGAGAAAAAGAAGGAGAGAAAGAGGAAACACGGAAGGGAAGAATGGATGAAGGATTGAAGACAAAAGGAAAGTGAGAAGTATAGAGAAAGAAGACAGAAAGACAAAATGCAAGAAAGACTGAACCAGAACGAAAGCAAAAAGAAAGATGCAAAGACAGAAAAAACAGAAAGAAAGAAAGATAAAAAATGAAGAAAGAACGAATGAAAGAAAGAATGAAAGAAAGAAAGAAATAAGGAAGCTTTGATAAAGATAGAAGGGAGGATGGAAATAACTGAGGAAGGCAGCAAGAAGGGAAAGGATATAGAGAGAATGTTAGCGATGGAAGAATGGAGGTAGGAAGGAGTAAATGAAGATAAATACAAAGAAAGAAAGAAAAAAGGAAAGAAAGAAATAAAAAAGGAAGAAAGTAAGAAAGAAAGAAGGAAAGAACGAAAGAAAGATATAAGGTTGGAGGGAGAAGGGTAAAAAGGGATGATGGCAAGAATTGAGAAATGAAGAAATAAAGGATGGGATGAAGACAGAAAGGGAGGAAAGTGATAATTGAGGAAGGTAGGGAGAAAGGGCGATAAATAGATAGAACGAGAACTGGAAGGAAAAAAAAAAATAAAGAAATAAAGAATGAAAGAAAGATTGAGGGAAAGAAACATAGTTATATACAAAGAAAATGAGGAAAGGAAGACTTTTGAAAGGAGTGAAGGAAGGGAGGGAGCAAAAGGAGATAATAAATGAAGAGGGAAGGGAAGTATTTTTGAAATATGGAAGACAGGACGAGGGAAGGAAAGAAAGAATTAAAGATATAATGAAAGTAATGAAGACAGATATAATAAATTAATGGTGAAAAGAGAGAGAAAGAATAGAAGAAAGATATGAATTATGAAATACAGACTTAAGGAAAGAAAGAAGAAAGAATGAAAATCGAAAAAGAAGGAGGGAAGAGGGAAAGAAATAGAAAAAGGTAAAAGGATGGACGGGCAGAATGGATGAATGAAGAAAGGAAGAGGGAATGACATAAATCGGATAGAAGGAACGTTTGAAGGAAGCAAGGAAAGAGAATGAAGGAAGGAAAAGAAAGAAAGAAAGAAAGAAAGAAAGAAAGAAAGAAAGAAAGAAAGAAAGAAAGAAAGAAAGAAAGAAAGAGAGAGAGAAAGAAAAAGATATATAGTATGAAAGAAAGAAATAAAGAATGAAATAAAGAATGAATGAAGAATTATTGGAAAATGGAAAAATAGAAGGAGGGAGGAGAGTAAGTAATAGAGAAAGATAACAGTCGGGAAGGACAGATTGGTTGAGTGCAGATAGGAAGAATGAAAGACAGATAGACTGAGTGAAAGGCACAAAGAAAGAAAGAAAGAAATAAAGAAGGATAAAATGAATGAAAGGAGGAAAGACAGAGAGAAAGAAAGAAGGAAAAAAAGAAAGACAGAAAGAAAACTAGAATGAAGAAATGAAAGATAGAGCAAAATAAAGATGGAATTAAAGAATGCAGGAAAGAATCAAATAAAGATAAAAAGAGAGAAAGAAACAAAGAGACATAGATAGATAGAAAGAAAAGGAGTTTCGGACGTGTGGTGGAAACAATGAAGGAAGGAAGAGAGTAAGAAAGACAGAAAGCACTAACGGGGTAGAGAAAGATGGATGAAGGATGTAAGTCAAAAAGAAGAAAAGAAAGAGAGATGGAGAGTGAAAAACGAAAGAAAGAAAAAAGAAATCCAGAGTTATATATAGTATGAAGAACAGAAATAAAGAATGAACGAAGAAATAATGGAAAATTTAAAAGCTAGGAGTTAAGAGAGGAAGAAATTGAGACAAAAAACTTGAGGAGGGGCAACATAGATGAATGAAGAAAGGAAGAGGGAAATAGTGAAATACTGAAAGAAAGAAATAAAAAAAGAAGAAATGAATGAAAGAAGAAAAGACAGAGAATGAAAGACAGAAAGAAAGAAAGTTTGAATGAAAGAAAAAAAATAAAGAATGAATCATGGAAAGAAAGAAAGAAAGACAGATTGAAAAAGCCAGACATAATGAAATAAAGAAAGAAAGAGAGGAAGAATGAAAGACACATAGATAGATAAAAGGAAAGTAGTAAGGGAAGAGTGCAGGAAGAAATGAAGGAAGGAAGAGGAAAAGAAAGACCAGAAGCACAAACCGTTAAGGGAAGAATGGATGAAGGATGGAAGACAGTAGGAATGAGAGAAGGATAGAGAAAAAAGAAGAAAGAATGCAAGAAAGGCAGAATTATAGCAAGAAAGTAAGAAGGAAAGAAATACAGGAAGAAATAAAGAAAATTGAACGAATGAAAGAAAGAAAGAAAGAAGGAAGGAAATTAGGAGAAAGCTAGAAGGGAGGATGGAAAGATTTGAGGAAGGCACCAAGAAGTGAAGGGATATGGACAGAAGGTTAGCAATGGAAGACTGGAGATAGGATGGAGGAACGAAAGAGAAATAGAATGAAAGGAAGAATAAAGAAAGAAAGAAAGAAGGAAAAAAAGAAAGAAACATATAAGGAGAGAGGGAGCAGGGCAGAAAGGGATGGTGGCAAAAAAAATCAGGAAGGAAGAAATAAAGCATGGTGTGAAGAGAGAAAGAGAGGAAAATAATAATGGAGGAAGGTAGGGAGAACGTGAGATAAATAGAATGAGAAATGGAAGGAAAATAAAGAAAGAAATAAAGAATGAAAGAAAGAAAGCGGGAAAGAAACATAATTATATACAAGGAAAAGGAAGAAAGGAAGAATTTTGAAAGGAGTGAAGGAAGGGAGAGAGTAAAAAGAGAAAATGAATGAAAGGGGAAGGGTAGTATTTTTAAAATATGGAAGACAGGACGAGGGAAGGAAAGAGACTATTAAAGTTAAAATGAAATTAAGGACGACAGAAAAAATGAAACCATGATGAAAAGAGAGACAGAAAGAATAGAAGAAAGATATGAAGTATGAAAGACAGAATTAGAGAAAGAAAGAAGAAAGAATGGAAATCGAAAAAAAGGAGGAGGGAATAGAGAAAGAAATAGAGAAAGGTAAAAGGATGGACGGGCAGAATGGATGAATGAAGAAAGGAAGAGGGAATGACATAAATCTGATAGAAGGAAATTTTGAAAGGAACCAGGAAAGACAGAATGAAGGAAGGAAAAGAAAGAAAGAATGAAATAAAGAGAGAAAGAAAAAGATATATAGTATGAAAGAAAGAAATAAAGAATGAAATAAAGAATGAATGAAGAATTATTGGTAAAGGAAAAAATAGAAAGAGGGAGGAGAGTAAGTAATAGACAAAGATAACAGTGAGGAAGGACAGATTGTTTGAATGCAAATAGAAAGACTGAAAGACAGAAAGTCTGATGGAAAGGCACAAAGAAAGAAAGAAAGAAGGAAAAAATGAATGTAAGGAGGAAAAACAGAGAGAAAGAAAGAAAGAAAGAACGAAAGAAAGAAAGACAGGAAGAAAGCTAGAATGAAAGAAGGAAAGATAGAGCAAAATAAAGATGGAATAAAAAATGCAGAAAAGAATGAAATAAAGATAGAAAGAGAGAAGGAAACAAAGGGACATAGATAGATAGAAAGAAAATGGGGAACGGAGGTGTACCAGAAACAATAAATGAAGGAACAGAGTAAGAAAGAGAGAAAGCACGAACGGGGGAGACAAACATGGATGAAGGATGGAAGTCAAAAAGAGGAAACGAAAGAGAGCTGGAGAGTGAAAAAAGAAAGAAAGAAAAAAAAATCAGAATTATATGAAGTATGAAGAACAGAAATAAAAAAAAGAAAGAAGAAAGAATGGAAAAGGTAAAAGCTAGGAGTGAAGGGAGGAAGAAATTGAGAAAGAAAAATTGGGAAAGGGCAATATGGATGAATGAAGAAAGGAAGAGGGTAATACAGAAATACTGAAAGAAAGAAATAACAAAAGAAGAAATTAATGAAAGAAGGAAAAACAGAGAATGAAAGACAGAAGGAAAGAAAGTTTGAATGAAAGAAAGAAAAAATAAAGAATGAATCAAGGAAAGAAAGAAAGATAGACTCACTGAAAAAGCCAGAAATAATGAAATAAAGAAAGAAAGACAGGAAGCATGAAAGACATATAGATAGATAAAAGGAAAAGTAGTAAGGGAAGAGTGCAGGAAGAAATGATGGAAGGAAGAGGAAAAGAAAGAGCGAAAGCACAATTGGTTAAGGGAAGAATGGATGAAGGATGGAAGACAATAGGAAAGAGAGATGGATAATGAAAGAATAAAGAAAGAATGCAAGAAAGGCAGAACGAAAGCAAGGAAGTAAAAAGGAAAGAAATAAAGAAAGAAAGAAAGGAAATTGAACGAATGAAAGAAAGAAATTAGGAGAAAGATAGAAGGGAGGATGGAAAGATTTGAGGTAGGCAGCAAGAATGGAAGGGATAAGGACAGAATTAAAGCATGGAAGAATAGAGGTAGGAAGGAGTAAACGAAGAGAAATAGAAAGAAATAAATAATAAAGAAATAAAGAAGGAAACAGATAAGGAGAGAGGGAGCAGCGTAGAAAGGATTGGTGGCAAAAATTGTGGAAGGAAGAAATAAAGCATGGTGTGAAAAGAGAAACGGAGGAAAATAATAATGGAGGAAAGTAGAGAGAAAGGAAGATAAATAGAGAGAATGAGAGATGGAAAGAAAGAAAAATGAAAGAAAGAAAGCAGAATAAAAGAAAGATAGATGGAAAGAAACATAAATACAAAGAAAAGGAGGAAAGGAAGTCTTGTTAAAGGAGTGAAGGAAGGGAGCAAGTAAAAAGAGAGAATGAATGAAAGGGAAAGGGAACTATTTTTGAAATATGGAAGACTGGATGTGGGGAGGAAAGAGAGAATTAAAGACAATGTAATTAAGGAAAACAGAAATAATGAAATAAAGATGAAAAGAGAGACAGAAAGAATAGAAGAAAGATATGAATTATGAAATACAGAATTAAAGAAAGAAAGAAGAAAGAATGGAAACGAAAAAAAGGAGGGAAGAGAGAAAGAAAGAGAGAAAGGTAAAAGGGTGGACATACAGAGTTGATGAATGAAGAAAGGAAGAGGGAATGACAGAAATCTGATAGAAGGAAATATTGAAAGAAGGAACGAAATAAAGAATGAAAGAAATGAAAGAAAGATGGAAGTAAAGAGAGAAAGAAAGAGGTATATATAGTATCAAGTAAAGAAATAAATAATGAAATAAAGAATGAATAAAGAATGATTGGAAAAGGGAAAAATAGAAGGAGGGAGGAGACCAAGTAACAGAGAAAGATAACAATGAGGAAGGGCAGATCGGTTGAATGCAGAAAGGAAGAATGAAAGACAGAAAGACTGATGGAAAGGCAGAAAGAAAGAAAGAAGGAAAAATGAATGAAAGAAGGAAAGACGGAGAGAAAGAAAGAAAGAAGGAAAGAAAGAAAGACAGGAAGAAATCTAGAATGAAAGAATGAAAGATAGAGCAAAATAAAGATGGAATGAAAGAATGCAGGAAAGAATCAAATAAAGAGAGAAAGAAACAAGGAGGCATAGATAGATAGATAGAAAGAAAAGGAGGAAGGGAGGTGTGCTGGAAACAATGAAGGAAGGAAGAGAGAAAGAAAGAGAGAAAGCACGAACGGGGCAGAGAAACACGGATAAAGGATTGAAGTCAAAAAGCCAAAACGAAAGAGAAATGGAGAGTGAAAAAAGAAAGAAATTAAAAAGGCATTCAGAATAATATATAGTATGAAGAACAGAAATAAAGAAAGAAAGAAGAAAGAATGGAAAAAGTAAAAGCTAGGAGTGAAAGGAGGAGGAAATTGAGAAAGAAAAATTGAGGAAGGTTAAATGAATGAATGAAGTAAGGAAGAGGGAAATAGAGAAATACTGGAAGAAAGAAAAAAAAGAATAAATGAATGAAAGAACGAAAGACAGAGAATGAAAGACAGAAAGAAAGAATGTTTCAATGAAAGAAAGAAAAAAATGAAGAATGAATCAAGGAAAGAAAGAAAGAAAGACAGACTGAAAAAGCGAGAAATAATGAAATAAGGAAAGAAAGAGAGGAAGAATGAAAGACATATAGATAGACAAAAGGAAAAGTAGTAAGGGAAGAGTGCAGAAAGAAATGAAAGAAGGAAGAGGAAAAGAAAGATCGAAAGCAGAAACTGTTAAGGGAAGAATGGATGAAGGATGGAAGACAGTAGGAAAGAGAGAAGGATAGAGGAAGAAGAAAGAAAGAAAGAATGCAAGAAAGGCTGTACGAAAGCAAGGAAGGAAGAAGGAAAGAAATCAATAAAGAAAGAAAGAAAGAATGAACGAAAGAAGGAAGAAAGAGCGAAAGAAAGGAGGAAAGAAAGAAGGAAATTAGGGGAAATATAGAAGGGAGGATGCAAAGAATTGAGGAAGGCAGCGAGAAGGGAGGTGCTATAGACAGAATGATAGCAATGGAAGAATGGAGGTAGGAGGGAGTAAACGAAGAGAAATAGAATGAAAGAAAGACTACAAGAAAGAAAGATATGAGGAGAGAGGGAGCAGGGTAGAAAGGGTTGATGGTAAGAATTGAGGAAGGAAGAAATAAAGGATGGTATGAAGAGATAAAGGGAGGGAAGTAACAATTGAAGAAAGTAGGGAGAAAGGGAGATAAATCGATAGAATCAGAGATGGAAAGAAAAAAAAGAACGAAAGAAGGAAAGAATGAAAGAAAGATAGAGGGAAAGAAAAATAGTTAAATACAACGAAAAGGAGGAAAGGAAGACTTGTGAAAGAGTGAAGGAAGGGAGCCAGAAAAGAGAGAGAATGAATGAAAGGGGAAGGGAAGTATCTTTGAAATATGGAAGCCAGGATGAGGGATGAAAAGAGAGAATTAAACACAAAATGAAATTAAGGAAGACAGAAATAATGAAATAAAGATGGACAGAGAGGCAGAAGGAATAGAAGAAAGATATGGAGTATGAAATACAGAATAAAGAAAGAAAGAAGAGAGAGTGGAAAACGAAAAAAAAGACGGAAAAGAGAAAGAGAGAAATGTGAAAGGGTGGACGGGCAGAATGGATGAATGAAGAAAGGAAGAGGATATGACAGAAATCTGATAGAAAGAAAGCTTGAAAGAAGAAGGAAAGAAAGAATTAAGGAAGGAAACGGAAGAAGGAAAGGAAGAAGGAAATAAACAGAGAAAGAAACAAATATATATAGTATGAAAGAAAGAAATAAAGAATGAAATAAAGAATGAATGAAGAATGATTGGAAAAGGGAAATATAGAAGGAGGGAGGAGAATAAGTAATAGAGAAAGATTATAATGAGGAAGGGCATATTGGTTGGATGCAGAAAGGAAGAATGAGAGACAGAAAGACTGCTGGAAAGGGAGAAAGAAAGAAAGAAGGAAAAATGAATGAAAAAAGGAAAGAAAGACAGAAAGAAAGAAAGAAGGAAAGAAAGAAAGACAGGAGGAAAGATAGAATGAAAGAAGGAAAGATCGAGAAAATTACAGATGGAATGAAAGAATGCAGGAAAGAATCAAATAAAGAAAGAGAGAGAGAAACAAAGAGAGATAGATAGAAAGAAAATAGGAACAGAGGTGTGCCGGAAGCAATACAGGAAGCAAGAGAGTAAGAAAGAGAGAAAGCACGAACGGGGAATAGAAATATGGTTGAAGGATGGAAGTCAAAAAGAGAAAAGGAAAGTGAGGTGGCAGTGAAAAAAGAAGGACCGAAACAAGAAATTAATCATTTTATATGGTATGAAGAACAGAAATAAACGATGAAAGAAGAAAGAATGGAAAAGGTAAAAGCTAGGAGTGAAGGGGTAAAGAAATTGAGAAAGACAAATTGAGGAATGGCAACATGAATGAATGAAGGAAGGAAGAGGGAAATGCAAAAATACTGAAGGAAAGAAAGGAATAAAGAAGGAAGAAATGAACGAAGTAAAGACAGAGAGAATGAAAGACAGAAAAAAAGAAAGTTTGAATGAAAGATAGAAAAAATAAAGGAAACATGGAAAGAAAGAAAGAAAGAAAGAAAGAAAGAAAGAAAGAAAGAAAGAAAGAAAGAAAGAATGAAAGAAAGAAAACGCCAGAAAGAAAGAAATAAATAAAGAAACAGAGGCAGAATGAAAGACATATAGACAGATAAAAGGAAGAGTTGTAAGGGAAGTGTGCAGGAAGAAATGAAGGAAGGGAGAGGAAAAGAAACATCAAAAGCACAAACGGTTAAGGGAAGAATTGATTAAAGATGGAAGACAGTAGGAAAGAGAGAAGGGTAGAGAAAGAAGAAAGAAAGAAAGAATGCAAGAAAAGCAGAACGAAAGCAAGAATGTAAGAAGGAAATAAATAAATTAATTAAGAAAAAAGAAGAAAGAATGAAAGAAAGAAATAAGGAAATTAGGAGAAAGATAGAAGGAATAATGGAAAGAATTGCAGATGGAAGGAAGAAGGGAAGGGATATAGAAATAATTTTATCAAGAGACGAATGGAGGAAGGAAGGAAGAAAAGAAGAAATAAAAAAGAAACAAAGAAAGGAAGAAAGAAAAATAGAAAGAAGGAAAGAAAGAAAGAAAGGAAGAAGGAAATAACTAAGGAAAGAAGGAAAGAAAGAAAGAAAAAATGAAAGAAAGAAAATTATAAGGGAAGAGGAAGAAGGGTAGAAAGGGAGAATGGCAAGTATTGAGGAACAACGAAATAAAGGAAAGGAAAAACACAAGAGGAAGGAAGGGAATAATGGAGGAGGTTAGGAATGAAGGGATCGAAATAGAAAGAATAAGATCTGGATGGAAAGAAAAAAAGAAAGAAAAAATGTGGAAAATTCAAAGAAAGAAGGAAAGAAACACAGTTAAATAGAAAGAAAATGAGGAACGGACGACAGGGAGGAAGGGAGGAACAGAGACAAAAGACAGAAATAACGAACGGGGATGGGAAGAATGTTTGAAAAATTGAAGACAGGGCAAGGGAAGGAAAGAGAGAAAGAAATAAATAATGAAAGAAATGAAGACATAAGTGAAGAAATAAAGACAGAAAGAAAGCGATAAAGATATGAAGTATGAAAGAAAAAATGAAGGTAAGAAAGAAGAAACAACTCAAAACGAAAAAAAGAGGGAAGAGAGAAAGACAAAGAGAAAGGTAAAAGGTTGGAAGGACAGAATGGATGAATGATGAAAGGAAGAGGGATAATCATAAATCTGATTGAAAGAAAGAAAGGAAGACCGATAGATTTAAAGAAAAAAAATGAATGAAGGAAATACAGAGGGACAGGAAAAAAGAAGGAAGGAAAGAAAGAAAGAAAGAAAGAATTGGAGAAATAATGAAAGAAATAAAAAATAGAATGAATGGAGGAAATACAGAGAGAAAGAAAGAGTGATCGTAGGAAAGAAAGAAAGAAAGAAAGAAAGAAAGAAAGAAAGAAAGAAAGAAAGAAAGAAAGAAAGAAAGAAAGAAAGAAAGAAAGAAAGAAAGAAAGAAAAAAAGAAAGAAAGAAAGAAAGATGCATGAAAGAAAGATGCATGAAAGAAAAATAAAGAAATTAGCAGAAAGATATCAGGGAGGATGGAAAGATTTGAGGAAGGAAGGAAGTAAGAAAGGGATATAGAAAGAAAGTTAGTAAGTCAAGATTGGATGAAGGAAGGAAGAACGTAAGAGAAATGGAAAGAAAGTAAGAAAGTAAGAAAGGAAGAAAGGAAGAAAGGAAGGAGGACAGAAAGAAAGAAAGGAAGGAAGACAGAAAGAAAGATTGAAAGAAAACGATAGAAAAAAGGAAAGAAAGAAAGGGTGCAAGGTTATCATGGAGGAAAGAATGAAGAAAAGAAGAGAAATAAAAAGAACGAAAGAAAGAAAGGAAGAAAGAAAGAAAGACAGAATGAAATAAATCTGGAAAATAATGATATAAAGAAAGAAAGAGGTGCCAAAAGTAAGAGATATAGATAGGTAAAAAGAAAAGTAGGAAGGGGTTAGTGGAGGAAGAAATGAAGGAAAGTAGAGAATAAGAAGGAGAGAAACAAAAAACGGGGAAGGGAAGAATGGATGAAGGATGGAAGACAAAACAAAAGAGAGTAATATAGAAAAATAAGATACAAAGAATGCAAAACAGAAAGAACAAAAGAAAACATTAACTTGGAAAGACAGAAAGAAAGAAAGAAAAAATAAATAAATAAAGAAAGAAAGAATGAAAGAGAGAAGGAAATAACGAAATGTTGAGAAAGATAGAAGGGAGGATGGAAAGAATTGAGGAAGGCAGGAAGAAGGGAAAGGATATAAAAGATATGGTTGCAAGGGAAAAATGGAGGAAGGAATGAAGATAAAAAGAGATATAGAAAGAAAGAGAGAAGGAAAGAAAGAAAGAAAAAAGAAAGAAGGAAAGAAGGACAGAAACAAACAAAGCAAGGAAGAAATCAGGAATGAAAGAGAAAAAAATGAAGAAAGATATAAAGAGAGAGGAAGAAGGGTAGAATTGGAGAATGCCAATAACTAAGAAATGAAGAATTAAAGGACGGGAAGACGACCGTTACTAAGGAAGGGACAAATGCAGGGAGTAAGAGGCAGAAATAGAAAGAGTAAGAGATGGAAGGAAAGAAAAAAACAAATAAAGAAATAAAGTAAGAAGGATAAAACATAGCTAAATAGAGAGAAAAGGAGAAAGGGACGTCTGGTCAAAGGATTGAGGGAAGGAAAAGAGAAAAAAGAGAGAAATAACGAACGGGGAAGGGAAGAATGTTTGGAAAAGTGAAGACGGGGAAGGGAAGGAAAGAGAAAAAAAGAAATAATGAAGGAAGTGAAGACATAAATGAAGAAATAAGACGGAAAGAAAGAAAGACATGAAGTATGAAATAAAGAATTATAGGAATACGAAAAAAGGAGGGAAGAGAGATAGAAAAAGAGGAAGGTAAAAGGGTGTAAGGACAGAATGGATGAAAGCAGAAAGGAAGAGGGAAAGACAGAAAGAAGCAAAGAAATAAATGAATGAAGAAAAGACAGAGGGACAGAAAGAAAGAAATAAAGAATGAAAGAAAGAATGAAGGAAAGAAATGTATAACAAAAGAAGGAAATACAGAGAGAAAGAAAGAAAGAATAAAGGAAATAAAGACAGAAAGAAAGATAGAAAGAAAAAACGAAAGCAAGAAAGCAAGAAAGAAAAAATGAATGAACGAAAATAATAAGGAAATTAGCAGTAAGATATGAAGGAAGATGGAAATATTTGAGGAAGGAAGGAAGAAAGAAGGGGGTAGAGTAAGAACGGTATGAAGGGAAGAATGGAGGAAGGAAGGAAGAAAAGAAGAGAAATAGAAAGCAAGAAAGAATGAAAGGAAGGATTATTTAAAAAGTAAACAAAGTATGAAAGAAAGAAGAAAATAATGAAACAAAGAATTAAGGAAAGAAATACGGCTATTCAGAGAAAGATACAAGATAGGATGGAAAGATTTGAGAAAGGAAGGAAGAAAGGAAATGATATAGAATGAAAGTTAGCAAGTGAAGACTGGAGGAAGAAAGGAAGAGAAGTAGAGAAATATAAAGAAAGAAATAAAGAAAGAAAGAAAGAAGGAAGGAAGGAAAGAAAAAAGTTTGGAAATATATCATGCAGGAAGGATGGAAGAAAAGTTGAGAATTTGGAAGAACGAAAGAAAGAAAGAAAGTAAGAAGGACAGAATAAAAAAATCTGGAAAGAATGATGTAAAGAAAGAAACTGAGGCAGAATGAAAGAGATACAGATAGAGAAAATGAAAAATAGGAAGGCATTAGTGGAGGAAGAAATGAAGGAAAGTAGAGAAAAAGAAAGAGAGAAACAAAAAAACGGGGAAGGGAAGAATGGATGCAGGATGGAAGACAAAACGAAAGAGAGAAATATAGAGAGATACCAGAGAAAGAAAGAATGCAAAACAGAAAGATCAAAAGCAAAAAAAAAAACACATGGAAATACAGAAAGATAAAATGAAAGAAAGAAAGAATGAATGAAACAATGAAAGAGAGAAGGAAATAACGAAATGTTGAGAAAGATAGAAGGGAGGATGGAAAGAATTGAGGAAGGCAGGAAGAAGGAAGGGATATAGAAGGAATCTTAGCAAGGGAAGAATGGAGGAAGGAATGAAGATAAAAAAGAGAAATAGAAAGAAAGAAAGAAGGAAAGAAAGAAAGAAGGAAAGAAAGAAACAAAAATGAAAGATGGAATGAAGGAAAGAAAGAGCACAAATGAAAGAAATAAATGTATGAAGAGAGAGCAAGAAGGGTAAAAAGGGAGAATGACAATAATTAAAAAACGAAGAGTTAAAGAAAGAGAAGACGAGAATAAGTAAGGAAGGGAAAATGGAGGAAGGTAGGAACTGAGAGGCAGAAATAGAATGAATAAGAGATGGAAGGAAAGAAAAAAGCAAATAAAGAAATAATGGAAGAAGGATAAAACATAGCTAAATAGAAAGAAAAGGAGGAAGGGACGACTGGGGGAAGGATTGAGGGAAGGAACAGAGACAAAAGAGAGAAATACCGAACGGGGAAGGGAAGAATGTTTGGAAAAGTGAAGACGGGGAAGGGAAGGAAAGAGAAAAAAGAAATAATTAAAGAAGTGAAGACATAAATGAAGAAATAAGACGGAAAGAAAGAAAGACATGAAGTATGAAAGAAAGAATTATAGAAATAAAAAAGAAAGAATGGAATACGAAAAAAGGAGAGAAGAGAGATAGAAAAAGAGGAAGGTAAAAGGTTGTAAGGACTGAATGGATGAAAGAAGAAAGGAAGAGGGAAAGACAGAAATCTGATTCAAAGAAAGAAGGAAAGACAGAAAGAAATAAAGAAATACATGAATGAAGAAAAGACAGAGGGACAGAAAGAAAGAAATAAAGAATGAAAGAAGGAAACATATAATAGAAGAATGAAATATGGAGAGAAAGAAAGAAAGAAAGATAGAAGGAAATAAATACAGAACGATAGAAAGAAAGAACGAAAGAAAGAAAGCAAGAAAGAAAAATTGAATGAACGAAAATAATAAGGAAATTAGGAGCAAGATATTAGGGAAGAATGAAAGATTTGAGGAAGGAAGGCAGAAAGAAGGTGATATAGTAAGAACGTTATGAAAGGAAGAATGGTTCAGGAAAGAAGAAAAGAAGAGAAATGGAAAGAAAGAAAGAAAGGAAGGAATATAAGAAAAAGTAAAGAAAGAACGAAAGAAAGAAGGAAAGAAGAAAAGAAAGAAACAAATAATGAATGAAATAAGGGAATTGGGAGAAAGGTATCAGATAGGATGGAAGAATTCGAGGAAGAAAGAAGAAGGGAGGGGACATAGAAAGAAAATTCGCAAGGGAAGATTAGAGGAAGGAAGGAAGAGAAGAAGAGAACTACAAAGAAAGAAAGAAAGAACGAAAGAAAGAATGAAAAAAAGAAAGAAAGATAGAAAGAAAGAAAGACAGAAAGAAAGAAAGAACGAAAGAATGATAGAAGGAAAGAAAGAAATAAGGAAAGTAGGATAGAACGAAAGAAAGAAAAAAAGAAAGAAAGAGTGAAAGAAAGAAATAAAGAAAAAAGGATGAAGGCTCACATGGAGGAAGGATGGAAGAAAAGTTGAGAAATGGGTAGAACGAAAGAAAGAGAGCAAGAAAGAAAGAAAGGAAGAAAGGAATAAAGACAGCATGAAGAAAAGCTGGAAAGAATGACATATAGTAAGAAAGTGAGGCAGAATCAAAGAGATGTAATAGAAAAAAGGCAAAATAGGAAGGGATTAGTGAAGTAAGAACTGAAGGAAAGGAGGAAAAAGAAGGAGAGAAAGAACAAACGGGGAAGGAAAGAATGGATTAAGGATGGAAGACAAAAGGAAAGAGTGAAGGTTAGAGAAAGAAGAAAGAAAGAAAGCAAGAAAGAAAGAACAAAAGCAAAAAGAAGCATGGTATGTCAGAAAGACAGATATAAATAAATAAATAAATAAAGAATGATTCAAGAAAGAAAGAAGGAAATTTTCGAAAGATAGAAGGGAGGATGGAAAGAATTGAGGAAGGCAGGAAGAAGGGAAGCTTTAGAGAAAGAATGTTAGCAATGGAAGGATGGCACAAGGAAGGAATAAACGAAGAGAAATAGTAAGAAAGAAAGAAAGAAAGAGAAAAGGAAAGAAAGAAAGACCGAATAAAAGAAAGCTAGAAAGACTGATATAAAGAAAGAATGAGACGCGGAATGAAGAGATATAGATAGATAAAAGCAAAAGTAGGAAGGGATTAGTGGAGGAAGAAATGAAGGAAAGGAGAGAAAAAGAACGAGCGAAAGAACAAACTGGGAAGGGAAGAATTGTTGAAGGATGGAAGACAGAAGGAAGGACAGAAGGATAGAGAAAGAAGAAAGAAAGAGAGAAGGAAAGAAAGAAAGAATGAAAGAAGGCACGAAATCTTGAGAAAGATAGAATGGAGGATGGGAAGAATTGAGGAAGGCAGGAAGAAAGGAAGGGATATACAAAGAATGTTAGCAATGGAAGAATAGAAGAAGGAAGGAATAAGTGAAGGGTAATAAAAATAAAGAGAGATGGAAAAGAAGAAGAAAAGAAAGAAGGAAAGAAAGAAATAAAAAAGACAGAAAGATATAAGGAGAGAGGGAGCACGGTAGAAATGGATGATGGCAAGTATTGAGAAAGGAAGAAATAAAGGAAGGAATGAAGACAGAATTGGAGGAAAGTAATATTTGGAGGAAGGTAGGGAAAAAAGGGAGATTATTAGATAGAATGAGAGATTGAATCAAAGAAAAAAGAAAGAAAGAAAGAATAAAATAAAGATAGAGGAAAAGAAACATAGCTAAATAGAAAGAAAAGAGGGAAAGGAAGACAGGTGAAAAGAGTGAAGGAAGGGAGAGAGAAGATAATAAAATTAACAAAAGGGGAATGGAAATAATTTTGAAGGATGGAAGACAGGACGAGGCAAGATAAGAGAGAAGGAAACTAATAATGAAAGAAAGGAAGACAGAAATAATGTAATGCAGATGGAATGAGAGGCAGAACGAATACACGAAAGATTTGAAGTTCGAATGAATGAATTATAGAAAGAAAGAAGAAAGAATGGGAAACGAAAATTCAAAAAAGGAGGGAACAAAGAAAGAATTAGAGAAAGGTAAAATGGTGGACGGGCAGAATGCATGAATGCACAAAGGAAGAGAGAAAGACAGAAATCTGATAGAAGGAAAGGTTGAAAGAAAGAAGGAAAGAAAGAAAATTAGAAAAGAAAGAAAGAAGAAAATTAAGAGAGAGACAGAAAGAAAGATATGTAGTATGAATGAAAGAAAAGAGAATGAAATAAAGCATGAAAGAAGAATGAATGGAAAAGGAAATTATAGAAGGAAGGAAGAGAGTAAGTAATAGAGAAAGTTAACATTGAGGAAGAGCATATTAGATGAATGCAGAAAGGAAGAAAGAAAGACATAAAGACTGATGGAAAGGAGGAAAGAAAGTAAAAAAGAAGGAAATAAATGAATGAAAGAAGGAAAGACAGAGAGAAAGAAAGAAGGAAATACAGGAAGAAAGAAGGAAAGAAAGAAGGACAGGAAGAAAGATCGAATGAAAGAATAAAAGATAGAGAAAATTAAGGACAGAATGAAAGAATTGAGGAAAGAATGAAATAAAGGAAGAAAGAAAAAGAAACCAAGAGAGATAGATAGAAAGAAAGAAAAGGAGGAATGGAACTTCCGTAGAAGCAATGAAGGAAGGCAGAGAGTAAGAAAACAGAAAGCAAGAAAGGGGAACAGAAAGATGGATGAAGGTTGGACGCAAAAAGAGAAAGATAAAGAGAGATGCTAAGTGGAGAAAAAGAAAGAAAAAATAAATAAAGAGAGATATAACTTATGAAAGAGAGAAATAAAGAAAGAAAGAAGAAAATGGAAAAGGTAAAACCTAGGAGGGAAGGGAGAAAGAAATTGAGAAATAAAAATTGAGCAAGAGCAATATGGATGAAAGAAGAAAGGAAGAGGGAAATACAGAAATACTGAAAGAAAGAAAGAAAACAATAAGAAATGACTGAAAGAGGGAAAGACAGAGAGAATGAAAGACAGAAAAAAATAAAGTTTGAAAGAAAGAAAAACAAAATGAAACAACAAAAGAAAGAAAGAAAGACAGCAAGAATGGAAGACAGAATAAAAAAGCTGGAAGGAATAAGATAAAGAAATAAAGAGATGCAGAATGAAAGATATATAGACAGATAAAATGAAAAGAAGTAAGGGAAGAGTGCTGGAAGGATTGAAGGAAGGATGAGAAAAGGAAGGAGAGAAAGCACAAAGGGTGAAGGTAAGAATGGATGAAGGATGAAAGACATTAGGACAGAGAGAATGATAGTGAAAGAAGAAAGATGTGAAGAATGCAATAAAGGCAGAACGAAAGCAAGAAGGAAAGAAACAAAAAAAGAAAGAAAGAATTTACGATTGAAAGAAATATGGAAATTAGCAGAAAGATAGAAGGGAGGATGGAAAGAATTGCGGAAGCAAAGAAGAAGGGAAGGGATATAGATAGAATGTTAGCAAGGGAAGAATGGAGGAAGTAAAGAATAAAAGAAGAGAAATAGAAAGAAAGAAAGAAAGAGGGCAGGATGGAAAGAAAGGCAGACAGACAGCAAGTAAGAAGGAAAGAAAGAACGAAAGAAATGAAAGGAAGAAAGATATTACGAGAGAGGAATAAGGGTAGAAAGGGAGGATGGTAAAATTGAAGAATAAAGAAATAGGGGAAGGGAAGAAGACAATAAGGAACGAAGGTAATAATAGAGGAAGGTAGGATGTAAGGGAGAGAAATAGAAAGAATATGAGATGGAAGAAAAGAAAAAAGGAAAGAAAGAAATAAAGAAAAAAGAAAGGAAAGCAATAGAGTTAAATAGAGAGAAAAAAAGGAAATCAGACTTGGGGAAGGATTGAAGGAAGGAACTGGGACAAAAGAGAGAAATAACGAGCGAAGAAGGGAAGATTGTTTGAAAAAAAGAACACAGGGCAAGGGAAGGAAAAAGAGAGTGAATTAAATAATCAAAGAAATGAAGAAAGAAATGAAGAAATAAGGCGGAAAGAAAGGCAGAAATAAAGCAAGAAAGATATGAAGTATGAAATAAACAATTATAGAAAGAAAGAAGAAAGAATGGAAAATGAAAAAAAGGATGGATGAGTGAAAGAAGAAGAGAAATGTAAAAGCGTGCAAGGACAGAATGGATGAATGAAGAAGTGAAGAGGGAAAGACAGAAATCTGGTTGAAAGAAGGAAAGGCAGAAAGAAGCAAAGAAAAAAAATGAATGAAAAAAAGACTGAGAGACAGAAGGAAAGAGAGAAGGAAAGAAAGGAAGAAAGAATTGGAGAAAGAGTGAAAGAAAGATAAATATAATGAGAGAAGGAAATATAGAGAGAAAGAAAGATAGAATGAAAGAAAGATAGAAATAAAGAAAAAAAGACGGAAAAAAATGAATGAATGGAAGAAAGAAGGAAATTAGTAGAAAGGTATGTGGGAGGATGGAAAGTTTTGAGGAAGGAAGGAAGAATGAAAGGGTTATAGAAAGGAAGTTAGCAAGGGAAGAATGGAGTAAGGAAGGAAGATAAAAGAGAAATAGAACGACAGAAACAAAGAAAAGAAGGAAGGAAGATGTAAAGAATGACAGAAAGAACGAAATAAATAAATAAATCAATAAAGAATGAAAGAAAGAAAGAAATAAGGGAATTAGGAGAACGATATTAGGCAGGATGGAAAGATTTGAGGAAGGAATGAAGAAAGGAAGGGACATAGAAAGAAAGTTAGCAAGGGAAGATTTGAGGATGGAAGGAAGAAAAGAAGAGAAATAGAAAGAAAGAATGAAAGGAAGGAAGAATAAAGAAAGAAAGATAGAAAGAAAGAAAATAAGAAAGAAATAAAAATGAAAGAAAGCAAGAAAGAAAGAACGAAAAAAAGAAAGAGAGGGAGGAAGACAGGAAGAAAGAAAGACATTAAAAAAGAAAGAAAGAAAGAAAGAAAGAAAGACACATGGAAAGAAATAAAATAAGAAACAAAGAAAGAAGCAGCGTGGGAGACAGATAGAAAGAGAGGATTGAAAGGATTGAGAAAGGAGGGATGAAAGGAAAGATTAAAGTAAGAAAGAGAGCAAGGGATGAAATGAGGAAAATTGGGGGAAAAACTGTTAACAAAGTGCAATGGTCGATGGCTGCAATTGTGAATGGAAAGTTTTCTCCAGTGGTCTTCCACACGCCTCGGTTTTGGGGCTCTTGCTGTTTGTGTTTAAAAATTAACGATTTGGTCGTGAATATGGGGTCATGATTTAGAAAATTGCAGATGACACAAACTTTGGCCGGGTTGTGTATAGTGTAAAGGATAGGATAATCTCCAAAACAATATAGATGTGTTAGTAGGGTGGGCGGTAAAGTGGCAGAAGATTTTTAACATAGAGAAGTGTGAGGTCATGCATTTAGGGAGGTCACACAATTACTGGGATTACACAATGACGTGGGGCCTAAATAGCCAAGTGGTTATGGTACTGGGTTTGTAACCCCAAGATCAAGAGTTCAAATCTCACAATGGCAAACTATGAAACAATGTAACTTCATGAAACAGATGGAAACGGGTTCGTACTCGAAAGAGTTACACAATAACGTGAATATAAGGGTTTCGATGAGCTGAGATATCTTAGCGTACAAGTAGACAGATCCCTGAATGCAGCAGTTCAAGGGGGCAAGGTTCTAAAGAAGGCATATGTATTACTCTCCTTCATTGGCAGAGGCATAAAATATAAAAATAAGGATATAATGTTGGAATTCTAGAAAACACTGGTGAGGCCACAATTGAACTATTGTGAGCAGTTCCTGTCATCTCTTTACAGGAAGGACGTAACAGCTCTGGAGAGAGTGCACAGAACATTTACAGTAATGCTGTCAGTGTTAGAACATTGCAGCTACGAGGAGGTTATGGATAGATTTGGGTCATTTTACTTAGAACAAAGAAGGCTGTGAGATGACTTGATTGAGGTCTACAGAATTATATGTGGATTAGATAGAATCGCAGTATAAAATTGTTTCGTTTGGTGGAGAATTATAGAAACAGGGGACATAGTTTCATGTTAAGTGGCAGAAGGCATAGTGGGATATGAGGAAGAATTGTTTTACGCACAGGGTAGTAGGGGTATGGAATTCGCCGCTCAAGTTGTTGGTAGAGGCAGCAACGCTATGCGCCCTTAAAAAGTACCTGGATCTTCACATTAATTGCTGCAAGCCACAGGGCTACTGGCCAGGTATTGGAAGGTGGTTTTAGAAGTGGCACCTGTGTATCCTCGGCTGGCATGGACAAGTTGGGCAGAATGATTTCCTTCCGCACTGTAACCTTTCGTCGGTTCTATGGTTCTATGGAGGAGAATACCATGCGATTGATATAACCCATCATCATGTCACTGTGAATGCCAGGTGCCCTGGTGAAAAAAATGGGAATATGCATCAGATGCCATCGCCCTTCACTGTTGAAATACTGGGATAAACAAGAATGCTTGCATTATCCGAAACTTTCACATTTGTGCAATGCACTGTTAATATTGTCAAGCCTGTCCTAGATCATTTGACCGGATGTTCATGGCACCTACCCAGCTCCAAGACATGCTGCATTCACCTGGCAAAAACTGGGGATTTTACGGGGCTTTGTCTCGTCCGTGGCTTTTCAATATATTTTGTGAGGCATCACTTGCAGAAAGGACAGAAGAACAGGAATTTGTCCAATCACTGCATTCAGCGTCGTTGCAACTTGACCAATGCTCCTGAGGAACAACTTGCTGAGCGCATCCGTGTCATGGACCTCGATCCGCATATCACTAAGGGAAAACAGCCAAGGCCCATCCCCTTGACCAGTTTTGGCATCATTAAGAGCTGGCATTCAGACTCTCACACATCCGTTTTCCATGGTGGAGGTTGGTGGGTGGCCACCCCTTAACATTTCATACACTGATTCATGCGATCTTGAGGCTTATCCTCGGCATATGCATCAGGTTTCTTAATACTTCTGTGTGAAGGCACCCATTTGTGAAACAGTGTATCAAGCATGCTGACCTCCTTTGCTACCTCCTCCCAAGCTCATTTTGTTTGATGCAATAGACTTCCATTTCCTTCACTGTGGACAAGTCTGTTCCGCCTGGCAGCCCCCTTCTCCAGAAGGACAACCAGGCAATCATCATGATACCAGGTGGCCGAATGCCCAATGGACTTGCAATCCCGACTATCATTGCTTCATTGTTCGCAAGCAGAAGACATGTTCTTCCTTGGAAGCCTTCAAGGGGCATCTATGCTGTTTGTAAACTGGCCTCCAGGCGGCAATTTGACCCTGCGGCCCATAGGTCACCAGCCCCACCAGTACCTTCCCGCCCCTTGAAAATTACCGTTCATGCATGGCGGCGCTTAATTGGATACCCAGCTAGAAATAGCGATCGCCAGTCGATTGCGGGCCATGGCCAGTTTCCTGGCAAGTCAAAAGTCTACCAATCGGGCCTGCCCACTGAGGATAAAATTTAAACCTTAAATGTTTGACATTTAGGCATGGATTTCACAGCCCACGTTGCAGTACTTCAAGGCAGGAGTTTGGTTTTGGTAAGACAAGGATTAAAAAAAGTGTAGTGATCAGCATAAGGCCTATCGGTCTGCTCCCAGCTGTCCCTCGTCATACGGCGGGCAAGTAACGCCTCAGCACAGGCCGCTTGAGTCCCTATTTAAGTCCACTCAAAGACATGATTATCTCTTGGCGGCAAAGAACAAGTTGGCTGGGGCAAGGTGGAAGGCTGCTTGCCAACGCACTACTCTGAAAGCTCAGCTGAAAGGCGGGGAGACAGTATTAGCCAGCTGGGTGCAGGATACTTTCGGCCTGTCCGCAAGCATGAATCATACCTTCCTGTTGTTAGCATTTCAACACACCATCCCGCTCTGATGCCCACATATCCATTCTTGGCCTGCTGCAATTTCCAGTGAGGTCCAAAGGAAAAAGGAGGAATGGCACGTCATCTTAGGGCAATGCACTGACTTAATTTTGGGTGCAACAATTTCAGACCAGGAACTCCCTCCTCTGTGTTCACCCATTGTTTAACCTCTTTTAAGCACATGTTTATATGTTATATTTTTATTTATTATCATTCTTATTCATTTATTAATTTTATCTCCTGTCTTATTTGTTTGACGCCTTTGAGCCTACCAATGCATTCCCCCAACACCACCGCCCCCACCTCCCCGCCCACAACATCTACAAACAGGGCCACTTTCACTTGTTTTTATCAATCCTTTAATAAAGTAATGATTCATGTTCTGCATTAACATAACCTGCTTTCACATTTTGTACCACTATTAACATCTGCTTTAGTCTTCGCCAATGTCATTGACACTCATTTTGTCTTGTATGCTTGACATGTATGTCAATCTCTCCTACACGGCCATCCACCGCTGACCTTCCACCCTGCCTTATCAGCTCCACCAACAATGCCCGCAAACCACATCTGCCCCCGGAACCGCCAACAAAACATTACAAATATCATCTTATTTCGACTTCTCTTCATCTACGAATAACTGTACGGATTTGATACAGTAACTTTGTTCCTTTCCCCTCAGATGCTATCAGACATGCTGAGTTTTTCCAGATTTTTCTGTTTCTAATTTCAGATTGACACCATTTTCTTAGAGTTTGTATGTTGTTTGAGTGTCTGCCTGCCCCATCGGGGAAACGCCATCCTTGTTCTGTCTGCGCTAGGGATACCAAAGCCCCCGTCCCAGAGGCATCACCCCCGTCTCCCGCCCACACATAAGCATTCTCTACAAGAACAGTTCGTTAAAAAAATGAGCGATATGCAGTGGAATCATTTTCCTTTACGTCTGGACTGTGTGTGGTCCCAGCAGTGGCAATAAATTGTGCCTGGTGCTGCTGGGTTTATAATAGCTTATGGTTCATTAGACAGATGGCAGCTCTTGTGGGCGGTACTTTCCTGAAAAACCAAAAGTATCTCATTCTTAAAAGGAGACTACTAAAGAAAAGGCGATAAATAAAATTCTGGATCAGAAAACTGAACACATTCTCAAACTTCTGAGCGTAGAAAATTATTGTTATCTCAGCCCGAAATTAATTACCCCTAATGCTGAGTCTGTGCCCGGCTAAGGCAAACACTGTCTCATTTTTTACTCTGCAAAGCTCATTCAGAACTTAAACGTTTCAATTTCAGCATTTCCAATCCCTTAAAGCCTAATCCTTTTTGCTTCATATTTTAATTCAACGGAAAGTGCGTACACCACCTTAAAATCTATTACACCCTTGTGTATATATGGTGAGCAAAACTACACACATGACTTCAGGTGTGCCCTCATCGAAAATGCTTTGTAAAAATCGAAAAAGTTGAAAATATTCTATCGCTCGTGCATAAACAGTCGAGAAAATGAGAGTTAACTTTTCAGGGCGATGAAATTCCTCCAGAACTGAAGGAATATGAAGATGTGATCAGTATTAACGATTGAGATGGCACAGGCAAAGGGAAAAGAAAACTGTCGGTCTTTGATTGGTGGAGAGCAATAGATGATAGAATGAAAGGGTGAACTTCTGATAGGACACAAAGCTAAGAAGTTTGAGCATTTGTGTTTTTTTCCAAATAGAGCCAGACAAAGGCATGTTAGGTGAGGCAATCCATCGTCATTGTCAATAGTCGATAAACGGAAATCAACAGTGAAGTGAAGAGAGTTTGGAAGAAATCGAGTGACCAACTCTTATTTCGATGCCATTGTATATGACTTTGTTCAATCATATATTTGGGAGGTTCAGCATAATGAATCTAGCACTGGAGGGTTTGGACATCCTTTTAAACGAATTATGTTCATCAGTTTTTTTATGAAGACTTTGTACGAGCTGCTGTGCAACTCACAGAATTTCAGGGTTAATCAATGATTGGAAGGGCCTTGACGCTAAATTGGACAAAAAATATTGTTTAGCAATATTTTTTTTGTTATACGACTAGTCTACGATAAATTCTGGAACTTGGAAACATATTGATGAGTTTATTTCAGAATTATCAGAATTCCAATAGAAGAGTATCATGATCCTTAAGCCTCAATTTCAATGCTCCTGTAATAGCTGTTTCCTGGATTGTCCTGATGCTAAGTTGTTTCCGGGCACGAGCCTTCAACCAACAGCCAGCTGGCAGTGCTTCACGAGTTGGAACCATAACCTTCTTCAATTTTCAAACATTGATTTGTGCTGAAAGGCTAAGTTATGGGCATCAGTTCGCCGATTTCGAATGTGTCTGTGACGGAGATGTAAAGCTGCAGGACCAACCTGGCGAGGCAAGATAGAGCTTGATAGTTTCATGTTTGCATAGATGGAAGGCACAGTAGGGCGAAAAAATCCGAAGTGAAATGTTTCAAAGTAGGAATTGTTAACATGGAAACTTTATGAAATATTATTGTTGTGATTTGAAGGATAAACACATCTGGTCATGTCCTAAATATAGTATGATTCATTCTACTAAACATAGTATTTCAATACTCTGCAAGGGCTCATATACCCCTGAATTAACCTGATATTATACAAATCTTTTAGGATACAAATGTACTGAAGAAACTCAATTCATCCGGTAGGATGCTGATATGCTTTGCAAAGGCTTGAGCTCTTGCAATCATACCAAGGAAATGTGAATCCGCAGACAAGCCAGGAGGGAGCAAGTAACATGCACTGTCCCATATACGCTGGCAACATCACGATACATCACCAGTACCTTTGTGCTATCTGGTAAGATCGTGATATACAGTTTACTTCCTCCCCTGACACCTCTGCCCAGCAAAATATTTTTCCTGCTCTTCTGCATCCGCCTCTCAATGCAATGGGGCTTTTGAAAGTAGCCTGTTTAAATATGCATGCTTAACTCTCTTGTTTTTCTACATTGCTTTCGGATTAGGAGGTAATTTTATGTTTTTTGGCCAACATTCAACAAAACAATTGCTTTAATTTCCATTCCCGCTTTATCATTGAACATGTTGTACCCTGCAAAACAGCTCGAACAACAGGGTGACCTCAGTTCTATATGCTCTTCTACATAAGAGTTCCACTGAGGGAGCAATAAGATACTTACTGAAGAAAGTTCCTGCCACTCTTGCCTGCCAATTGTGTGTTTGTGATTCAGTGAGTTTGTGTGTGCATGTGTGTTTGTGTGTGGGTGAGAGGGAGATAGAGAGAGTGTCTAAGAGACTGTGTTTGTGCCTCTGTTTGTGCGCGCATTGTTTCCCAGAACAGTCAAATTTTCTCAGGGTTGTATGGAGTTTTAAAGTAATCGATATTCCATGAAATATGCCTGGAATATCGCAAGGTTCCTGGATCCATTGAGCATCATTGCATACAGTTCCACTGGGCCAGGATCCGATCATCGGTTTGCATCGGTTTTCAAATTGTGCCTGTATCCTGCAAGGTTTATATGGGGTTTATAATATGTTTATAGCGTAAATGAAACATCTTTTTTCAGTGGACATTGGCTTTGAAATTGGAACATGGTTTAAAGAAAAGCACCATGTCTGCAGATGAAAGACATGTTCACTGGAACAAGATTTGGAATACTGAACATTTCTATCTCCTGGAGCAGATTGGCCAGGTTGGAAACAATTGTTCCACAAAATTTCCCAAGATAGGAATAACTTCGTAGCATCAACATTGTAGCTGGCACCTGATCAGATGAAGGTGCTGTGAGGTAACTGTGAGTAGATTGATGTTAGCCTGCAAAGTGAATACACCTAAAACCTCACTCCCTTGTGTTTGTAGGATTACAGGAAACCGACAAGGCTAGCTAGCTGATAACTCTGTAACCTGGTCTCTCCCTCAAACAAAAACCTTGGTACAGCGAAAAGGGGAAAATCAACAGCAGAAATATCGAAAAGGAAGTTTTCAGCCAGTATACTAAAGGCTGAAAGTGCTGGAATGCCAGCACATGTCATAAACAATTGGTTACCAGGAACTTGGGAAGAAAACAATGAAACTCAACCCATAAACCTCGGTGCTACAGTTTGGTGGTACTTCATCCTTAAAATCCATGTTTTCTGTGTCCTGTGTGTCTTTGTGTGTGTGTGTGTGTGTGTGTGTGTGTGTGTGTGTGTGTGTGTGTGTGTGTGTGTGTGTGTGTGTGTGTGTGTGTGTGTGTGTGTGTGTGTGTGTGTGTGTGTGTGTGTGTGTGTGTGTGTATGTGTGTGTGTTTGTGCATAGCGGTAATGAATGGCTAGAGTTTATGTTAAGGAGTTAAAAGTTAGCAGTTCATTTTTCCTTATTTTGCTACTGGTGCAACCAAATTGGGTGAATAATTAGTTATTTTCCTGTTTAGTTTAGAAACGTGGTGTTCATATTCTTTTCACCTAAATTTAACAGTTAGGTAGAATTGTGTCAATACGGTGGTCTAATTCAACTTTTCACATTTGTTTCGGCTCGGGGAGCAATGGTGCTGGAAATTACAGCGCAGTATCCTCAGTCAGTAGTGGCAACAGATGTAGTGTGCTTTACCGTGACCAGGATCTTAGCAAGATATATATAGAGACAAAAAGCTCCTGAGTTCCTGAGAAGTAAAACGTTTTGCGGTCCAGAAAGTTCATGCCAACCCTACTCTTCGCTTTATGTTGTCAGAGGAAACTGGCAGGTGTGTATGAAATTTACAGATTTTTCACAAAGCCGCCAGACTATCAAGATATATCCTACATCGTGTGCACGGTCTCTCATCCCTTTCCATGAGTTTGAACGGCTCGCCCATACTCTCACCTGACCATACTCTCATGCACTCACAAACATCTCTTCCTCCCAAACATATATCATCCAGTGACTCCACTGAGTCCTTTATGGCCTTCAAAAAGGAGATGACCTTCACAAATGATAAACTATCTGAAACAGGATGGTATAGCCGGCTAATTGATCAGACAACCAAATGATCAGATCGAATTAATCATTCCTGTGACGTTGACTAAGCAAAGAGTGGGGGAATATTAAACAATATTCATAGATGGCAGATATCAGCACGTTAGTTAAAAAAAAAGTTGCAGCATTTGGGCTTACTTTCTGCTTGAAATACCGAGCGTATCATATATCAAGGCGACTTGTGATGTTAATCTTCACCAGTTCTTATTCGACTACGAAATGTCAAGAACTGTCTGACAGAAATTGATATAGCAACTGTTAAGGATCCAAAAAAGTAGCTGCGACACTCGGACAGCTGCTCCAGTATACATAAACAAGGGGAATATCCGACACGGTGGAAGATTATATAGGAACATACTGTCCAGTAAAAGCAGGACAAGTCTGAACACGCAAATTATCGCCCAAAATATTTAGCATCTGTTAACAACAACATAATGAAAATTAGCATTAAAAAGCGATCAAGGGGGCAATCAATGTATTCAGCTAGGGTTCATCGAGGTCTACTCTGCTCCAGGCCTCACGATAGAATTGACCTCAGCAACTGCCAAAAATCCTGGGTTATTTTGGTAAAGTGGGAGTAGCTGCCCCTTCGACCAAGACAGCAGGTGGGGCAGAGGGCTGTCAATTGATTGTTGTGTTATTATTGGCATTGCAATGAGAATCACTGTTAAACGTATTTGTTGCTGAAGTCATGCTTATTATAAAGGGGAAAAAAAGTTAATGATTGCTCGAGGCAAATCATCTCAGCCCCAACATATTACTAGAGATGTACTTTGGGGGAGAGGCTGTGGACCGGTCGTCTTCGGGCTGCTTCACTGGCAGCCTGTTTTGCCTGTTATGATCAGAACTATCAAATTGCGATGTTCATTGAAATCTGCTCAATATATTAACAGTACCTCAAATCGTGAAGTAGTTCATGCATACATGGCAAAAACAAATCTGTAAATCATTTAATATTTAGAGAAAAGCAACAAAAAATGCGCCGCACAAAACAAGAGAAAAGCCATATGCCATGTGAAGAAAAAAATGGGAAGCAAATTAATTCCTTTTGACACTTAATGGCATTACTACCGCTGTTTGCATGGCCATCAAATTTCTGTGCACCACCAATAAAAGTAGTCTAAACGAGGAAAACTAAATACATACTTTTACAAAAACCCGGCATTTCACCCCTTAACTCCCCTAATCGTTTCCTAACACATAGCACTATTATGATTTGAAGGACATTATTCTCACATGGCTGTTTCTTCATGGACTTTCATGAAACTAAATATCATCCATTGCCAAGAACCCCATTTGATTGACAATGCCATTTCCAACCATTGACATTTACTCGCTCCACCACCAGTGTGCCATGGAATTTAGGAAATTCATAAGAGATGTCAATATGTACTGGAAAATTACCTCTCAGATATTAAGCCCAAGGTGGTGTCAGTATATAAAAGGTTTATGATTTATCATGAAGTGATAGGGTCTGGATGAGTTTTAACATTCACTTAAGTACATCAAGACAAAAAAACATTACGTTAAAATCCATATGCAAGTGTTATCAAACAAAATATGACACTAATGCGGCAAAAAAACATATATTTGCCCATATGTCCTGTTTTAATTTGACTGGAGAAAGCCGATAATAGGTAGGAATGGAACCTAAAGATTGAATTCTGGTGAGATGAATTAATGGCCGAAATTGTGGAGTGAAGTAAATTGGGAATGCTTAAGATGCCAGATTTCTGAGAATACTGACATCTCGGTAGAGATTTAGGTCTGGAGAAGCTCACAGAAGTATGAAGGAGGGAGATTTTACAGGGACTGGAAAAGCATATGTATTCCGAAATTTAGACTTGTTTAAAACTTAATACAATCGCATTCAGCCAGCAGAGGGGTGATGGGCTGATTAGGAGTTCGTTGGACATTAGCAGGGCTGCAGTTTGTGAAGACTTCAAGTTTGTGAACGTTATAAATAGGTGGTCTTGCTTCGCTTGTATTAGAACTGAGAGGTGTCGATTTGTTTTAAAGGCATAGAAGAGAATGTCCGAGACAGGTGATTCGAGGCAAAGGAGCAATCTAGAACGTCGTTTTACATCGAAATAAGAGGTCTAAATGACAATGCAGATATGTAAAGAGAAGCTCATGCTAAGAAAAATTCTAATAGCAAGGTTGTAAGCAGTTAGTTTCACCAGCAGATGGTACTTATGTAAAGAGTTGGAGTCGATTTTAAAAAATAATCCTGTAACGGGAAGATAATTCAAAGCCTTCTACCTTTCCAATAGTAATTAATTGATATCACACAAGATATAATATACTTTATAGAGACCTTTGGTGTTAAAAGAGGTGATAGTTAATGTCATGCTGGATCTGGAAGAAACGTAGTTCACAATGTATTTGAATTTACACAGGTGTGTTTGTGACAAAATTTTGGATTTGGATCTTGCCAGATGTTTGCGGGGGATTAATGTTTAAAGCGGCCAGGCCACATTTATAAGGACTATCAAGATATATCTACAACTTATCAGGTATTTCTGATGCAGTAGAATTTCTCAGGCTTTCGCCAAGTTTTTGTTAAATTCACACCGTTGGAATTCTTCCAGATATTTACCTGGTGGCACAATGTGACAAGACCCAGACTGAAGTGCACATGGTTCATTTCATGTTAGAATTCTGCCAGGTTTCTATATTTTGCAACAATCTCTCACAGCCAGTTGTATTCCATGTTACCATTATCGGTTTAATTCAAAGTCGTTCCGTCTGTTTCATTCAGTTTGTTAGGCGGAGATTTAGCAAATGCCTTTTAATCTTCCGCATGTACAACACGTGAAAAAATAGCATTCAACAGCGGTTAAAATTCCTGATGACTTATTGCTGAACCGAAAGCAATCGCCAAAGCACTAATGGCTTGGAACCCCCTGGGCACAATTCATTTAATACAAAACAACTAAAATTGGTAAATGCTGTTGATGTAGTGCACAAGGACTTCTAATTAGTGTTTGATACAGGGCAGCACAACAGACATCTAAGGGAACCTGTAGCTCATGTAATATAAGGGGGAAAAGCAAGGTTGATACAAAATTGTTTGAGCAATAGGAAACAGAATCTAATGGCCAATGGATGTTTCTCGAGCCGGACAAAGGTGTGTAAGGGTGTACCCTAGGAGTCGCTATTGGGGCCCTTGCTTTTCATAATATATATTAATGAGCAAGGCAATGTTGTGCTGGTGACAACTTCAAATTTTGAAAAAACACAAAACCTTAGAAGCATTGTCAAGTGTGATGAGGACAGTAAAGGAATTCAAAAGGGCATAATGAGTATGTGGAGCAGGTTCATATGTGGCAAATTAAGTTTATTGCAGGGAAGCTCAAGGCGATTTAATTTGATAGGAAGAACATAGAGTGACAATATAAAATATAGGGTACATTTTTAAGGTTTTGCAGGAGCAGAGGGGCTTGGGTATATATTTGCAAAGATCATACAAGGAAGCAGGAGAGTTGGAGAGAGCAAACCAAGAGTAGGGAGGTTATGCTGAGCTTCTATAGGACACTAGTTACGCCTCAACTGGAGTTTTATGTACAGTACTGGGCAAGACGTTATGTGAAGAATGTAAGGGCATTAAAGAGAGCTCGGAATCCGTTTACAAGTCTGGTTCCATGAATGAAAAACTTGAGTTACGAAGATAGATTTTAGAGAACCTGGGACAGCGCCCCTTGGAGTGGAGGAGGGGAAGAAATGACTTGATATCAGTATTCTAAATAATGATGGAGCCCGAAAGAGTTCTCCCGAGCCCACTTTCATCTTAAAGGCCATCAGAGAAAAAAATAAAATGCATGCGTCCCCAAATGCCGTGGAAGCTTTATGGTCCCCGACCAAGAGAAATGGCAAATCATTCTGAACTAAGGGCTCTCATCGCAGCCCTATAATAAAATCAACATATTTTGAGATGGTAAACATTTTACGACTATCCTTCTATGTAATGTAGAGCTTACATCCCCTTCATCCAACACCCCCCCCCCCCCCATTTATTCATTTTAAAATTAAACGTTTTGAATTGGAAACACCATTACGTTTAATTGTAACCAACCGAAAAAACTTGACAGACGTCATGGTAAGCACCATGTGTGTTCTTATGGATCCAATATTTTGACAAACAAATTTTATTTAAATACTGGTTCATTCACTTTCATTAAACCTTGTAAATTGATCTCATTTCCAATTCTCTATAGTCTTTCCAAGTACATGCATGCTGTTGACTAACATTTCTACATTACCTTTCTGTTTTTCATGGCTGGGAGAAGCTGTTCCGCTCGTCAAGGCATCTGGAGCGAAAAGGCACAGATTTAAAATGATATGCAAATGTTGCAATATCAGAAAAAAATAATCGTTTCCACAGAACATGTGGTCCTAGTCTCGTATGTTCTGCCTGAACGTGTGGGGTCAAGTGGTGGTCAGATTAAATTGAGGTATTCCAGAGGGCATTAGATGATCATCTATGTAGTAGTAAAGTGCAATTTTATGGAGGAAAAGCGGCTGGATGGCATTAAGTTACAATGTATTTTTGAAGAGCCTGTGCAGACACAATGCTCCTTCTGTGCTTTAACAATCATGTGATTTTCTGAGTCAAACAGTATTTAAACAAGTAAATGGCGTTTCAAATTCAAAATGTGTTATTTAATGTTGATGCAGCAAAGATATGACACACTTAGTTATGGGCATTCTCATTACCTCCTGAACAAATATGGTGCTAAAAGGAATCTTTGAAACTTGAAAACTGCAATATATCGTTTCTCCCTTCGCAAATCAATAATTTCCACCCGGTAATTGCAAACCGCCAGCAGACTTATTCCATCTGAGGTTCATAGGCACAGATACAACTCACAGGGCGCATATCTACGAATGCTAACTCAGTCGGGTCACAACAATTTTGATGTCACCAAATCTGCAGGCAAACGCTTATTCAACACTTTCGAAAGGGTTTGGCATCTCTGGAAAAGCTGATTTAGAAACAATGCATGAGATCAATCAACAATCTCCAAGTCCACGTGACTTCATTGTTATGCTCTTTTCCACTGTATAATACACATATTAAAGCATTGTCTGCTCTAGACTCAGAGAACTAATTCAACACCAGTACCTGTTCGCAAGCTGCCAAACTGAAACTGTTCCATCAGAGAAAACTTTGCTTGTTTAGCCTTGACACAAACACTCTAAAAATAAATGGTTACATCACTGCACTTAGTTTAGTGTTTTTATATTTTTATTCGTAGCTCTTCATATTGAAGGGAACCCAAACGTTAACTGAAAATCTTTTGGAAGCCATCGACGCAAAATGCAAAAACACAAACACGCAAACAAACGATAAATTATCTGTCAGTATACTCCCCACAGCGCTGCGGTTTTAAAAGGTCATCAAACAAAAATAAAATGCCCTCTTCTCCAAAGACATAGGAAGCTTATTGTTCCTCGTCCAAGAAAAACAAAAATCTGACTGGCGTTCAGAGATTTTTACGCAGCCCTATCAAAATGCAACAGATCTTAACATTGTAAGAATCATGACGATTGTGCTGTAATATAATGCAGAGATTCCTTCACCCACTTCCACATATTTCACATTTTACAATCAAACATTTTGAGTTGGGAACACCTTAATGTTTAATCATAACCAACCGACCAATTATGACCTGCTTCATTGTAAACACTTCGTCAGTTCTTCGTGGCAAGCAAAAGCTTTTTAAATACTGGTTAACGTTATTTCTTTCAATCTTGCAAATAGTTTGTTTTTCAGTTCATTCACGTTTTCGATTAAGAGTTGTATATTAGTTATGCGTTTTACATTGTTTTAAAATAAAATCTACCTTTGGATAATAGTCTTGATGGATCGAAGTCGCTACCATTGTTCAGTTTTGTTAATTGTGCCATGAACAATATTGCTAATTCCTGGTAATGCATCTGAGCTGGGGCGATAGCCGTTATGAACTTTAAAAAAAAAATCCCTGTCATACACTTTCACCCTCTATGACTTCGGCACTTCCACTGTTCTTTTTTAAAGCCGTGCACAAGAATTTCACCCGATTTTGTTTGTACATTGAAAGCCTTCAGCGAAACATTCTGTTCATTTTCCAACTCCCAATATCCATTTTCTTCCCTTTCTGCAATACATTTCCTTTACGTCTAGGTCTCTGAAAAACGTTCCAGCCTAATGAACATCAGAATTGTTGTGAAGGACAGATTCATTCACCCCATCATGATTTAATAGAGGATAATTTTCACGCGAGAAAAGCCCTCTCGTCCTACTCTAAAAATATCACTAAAGCTTTGTTTTAATTATTCTAATTGAGCTAAAAGCGTTTGATAATCACTTGTATCCAGTTCACAAATTATGCTTATCTCCTGCGCTATTACTACATTCCTCTGAAATTGATCTTTGTGCAATACATTTTTGATATACTTTATCAGTTATTCTTTCTCATGTTCCAAGCTACGTTCAGGGAATCCTATTCGTTCATGATACTTTATAACGCTAACATTGTATGCACTCCTTTTTTGTCTCCTCAGTCTCAATAAAAGCTTGCCTTTCCTTTCATTCATCATTCGTTTCCTTACATCTTGCATATGCTTTGTTTGCATTATTAATTCAGGCTGTTTGGAAAATTCTCCAACTGTCATGCCCTTTTGGTTCTTAACCTGATGTTCTACTGTACTTAGCAAAAAAAAACAGCAGGCCGGATTTTTGACAGTTTCAACACGCTGATAGTAAAACTATCGATTTAAACAACATGTTCACACAAACTAATGATTTCCTTTCTTTCAAATCCCTCGAATATTCTTGTAGGACATCACTTTCTGCAGGATTTCCTTAAATCACTGGCGGCTGCAATAGCTCATGGGCAGCCAAGTAATTTCCAAAAAGGTACGTAGCAAACCCATATGTAAATTTGGAACAGCGCATTAGCATATTCACATTTCGAAGCATCCTCATTGAGAGGACTGTGCAAATAATTCCCTACGAAATCAAAAAATACTTATTTATGCAGCGATTTTTTTTTCATTTGACTTGCACACAATTTCATTTGACCTGCTAGCATCAGTGACTGGGTTAATCTTGTATCTTTATTGGCTACAGACAACTTTCCTGCCTCAGCAATTAATATTTGTGAGGCGCCATAATGAGAAAGGAAGCATTAATAGTGTAATAACCAAAATATACTTCATCAGCAAACGTAGGAAAACATATCAGCTTGTGGTAAGCTTTCCTTTACCTCTGCAGGATGCTGTGAAGGAATACTCTGCAACTTTACAAATCTGCATATTTATGCTTGCACTTCTAAATGTCAGATCTTACATGTGTGTGTGTGCGTTATTTTTTAATCACAGAACTAAATATTAAGTCACGTCAAATCAGAATTATCCAACACTTTTCAGTTGTCTAAGCAGAGGAGTGCCTGCATTCTTAAGTTTGCCATGGATCTGATCAAAAGCATAATACGTCTTTGTGGGTTCCTGGACTCTGTCCATTTTTCTGATATCTCTGTTAATCAGTTCATTATCATCTGCCATTTTTGCAGCATTGTATACTTTGCAAACTTTACATTCTCCCAAATGTGTTCTTATTCCCAGCTGCGTACTTATTGTTTACTTCTTACATAGGAATCACTTTCCTAACGTTATTAAATTATTCTTCAAAGTTTATTAATCTACACACCCACCAAAACACCGTTTCATTTTCTCTGGAAAAATTAGCAAAGATCTGACTGTGTTAGTTGTTCAAATGTCAGAATTTGTGTTTGCAATATCCTGGTACAAAATCCCTGGCTTAAATAGCAACATTATTACACCGTCATGGTCATCTGATTGTTCCTCTAAAATACGTGCATACACATTCAAAACTTTTCCTACGACGATAGACTGCAGGGGCAGTGTTTTGTTTTTCTTTTGCATTTTACAGTGTGATTTGAGCGTTGTTGGCTAAGTCAGCATTGTTTCAACTCCACAATTGATCCTCTCAAATGTGCAGGTGCAGCGCATGCTTGAGTCATTCTCTGAGTAAGTAATTGTCATAGGCAGAACATCTGACCAGTTTACTCATCAGTTGAGCAGAGGTGATGGGGAACCATGTAGGCTCGTCATTATTTAGAGCGACATGCAGAGGTAGATATGTACATTAGTAGATAGATAGGGTAGGTTGGTTGGTAGATAGATTAATAGATAGATATATTGCTAAATAGACAGATAGATAGATAGATAGAATGATGGATAGATAGATAGATAGATAGATAGATAGATAGATAGATAGATAGATAGATAGATAGATAGATAGATAGATAGATAGATAGATAGATAGATAGATAGATAGATAGATAGATAGATAGATAGATAGATGGATAGATAGATAGAAAGATTGATAGATAGATAGATAGATAGATAGATAGATAGATAGATAGATAGATAGATAGATAGATAGATAGATAGATAGATAGATAGATAGATAGATAGATAATTAGATATATTGAAATACGGCTAGATAGTAAGATAGATTAATGGATAGATAAAAAGATGGATAATTAGATATATTGAAATATAGCTTGATAGTAAGATAGATTTATGAATAGATAGAAAGATGGATAGAGCGATATTTAGACTGATAGAACGATAGATAGCTAGATAGATAGATTGATTGATAGATATGGAGAAAGCCAAATACATAGAAAGGTAGATAGAGACAAACATAGATAGAAAAAAAAAACAAATGGAAAGATAGAGAGAAATAAAGAGAGATAGAGAGATGCTGATAGAGTAAAAAGAAATAAAAATAAATGCATGAGCTGCTTCCCTTTTATCAATCTAATATGCCTACTTATATTGCATCAGTGGTTAGATATTTCCAGTTAGTATCAACATTGTCCCTGCTAATACCTCTCCTTAGCCATATGCAAAGTATCATTCTATCCCTGAGTTAAAAAATAAAATACCAGACAATGACCAACAAGCGGATAATTCGTCCATGATGCAAAGTTCAAAATTTGGAATAGCGCAGTTGCCGGAAAATCTTGGAAATATATGTGTATCAATTAGAACTTTGAGCACCTAACCACAAAATCAAGAAAGGATTCTTTGTATCTCAATATGTCATCACGACAGTTGCTAAGTGCTAATGAAAGCAATTGTCTTTTCGGATGTATATCATTGTGATCCACTCAGGTGCTCAACTTCAAACGATAGCTAATATGCCCTATGTACACGTAAAATATTTTTCCACATAGATTTATTTTCGGGCGCAACATTGCGCATAGAACGATCAAGCAAATTCCATTCTTAGTGGACTTACAGTCATCACACGTCACACAAACTTTATTCCCTTTCATTCCCTTATGGTTCGTTGGCAAAATTTTGTATCTACCCCATTTCTACCTTAGAAGAAGATAATCCTCCATGCTAACTCACGCTTCCAAGAAACTTACATAGTGTTGCATAGAATTGCATTCAAGACTTTTATATACCTCTTAGATCGTCTTTAGAGGCAGAGTTAACCAATTTGCCAGGAATGCTAAATTGACATCACCTTAGAGTGTCCACAGTATATATAGTTAGAAGGCCAATTGTTGGATAAGGAGCAGATTATTCATACCTTGCTTGGTGCACATTTGAAATGATGATTCTTGTGTTATGCTGTGGATAGGAGGCGCTAACATTCATCACGTAAGAGTTGGAGATGCCGATGGGATCATAAGTGCCATTCGATTAATTTGCCACACAACCGAAGCCAATTACTGTCCTCCTGCAAGAAATGCTTCACCACGGTTTGATTCTCATGATTTCACGAACTTTAAACATAGGATTGCGAGTTGAAGCTGCGAGAGAGAAAAAAAACTGCAAAGAAATCCAACAAAACCCTTTAAATTTCTAAAGCAGAGCTCTGGCATACGGAGAGGGCAAGTTGGCTGGAATTGAATGGACCCTGATTCATGTATTCACCCTCTCAAAGTACAATCGGAAAAAGAAAAACATGATTTGTCAGAAAACCAGGAGAAGGAGTGGGATGCCTGTCATATGACTTCGACAGAAGCTGAAAGCTGCAATATTGTTGTGTGGAACTCAACAACGGCTGTCTAGCATTTTGCGTCCTATCAGTTATCAGCAGAAAGAACTCTGTCACATAAATTGCCTGACCCTCATCTACGTTGTGCTCTACTGTATGATCTGATCTCTTGCATCTACATCTATAAGGCCCATCCATCTCTGCGTGCCTTCTTCCACTGGGGAAATTATGCTTCTCTGAAGGCTAATGACCCTGCAACAATTACAGTCTGCTACCCATATACCGAAATAACATTAGATTTTTGATTGTGGGCTCAGGGCTCACATGAAACATTAATTCTTACCTTTATCGGGTATTGCCCTGTACCCCATTCTATCCCTTATCCTTCTCTTGTTGTGTGAGTGCAAAATGGGCGGGCATTGTTATACGCTTTTCCACGCTGTGTGCGTGTGTGTTTGTAAAGTAAACCACCTGGCTAATTTAAATTATCTCGAGTTTGCTGTGGGGTTTCAAATAGAAGCTCTCATCATTCCAAACTGATGTGTTAGCGAAACTACACACCACTTCCTAAAGGGGAAATGTGAAATCAAAACAACTTAGCTTCACGGACGTTTACTGACAGGGGGGGGAAATCTGTTTAAATCCATCCCTCTCTTGCCTGTAACAGAAATTCGCGGCTTTTCCAGTACTGATCCAATTTGAATTAGACCTGATTTCAAGTTAATCGAAGAGCCAAACTAGAGGTATATGAGTCATTTGAAAGTCCAAAAATGGGAAATGGGTTGCATGAAATAATTCTAAGGCAGGAAATCTTCCCGGGCATTTTACTTCTCTTAAAACTAAGAAACCGTTAAAATCTGATGCCTAAATGTTTGTTCACCAAGATAATTTAAGCAGGAAATGTTTAGATAACCTAAGCACAGATTTTTTGAAAGCTGTACTTTGGAAGATACAGTTCAAATTATTCAGCAAAATCAAAATAAGTTGAGTAATACCGGCCGTAGTAGAACGTCTGCATATGGCGTTACGAGCAAATCAGTCAGATGGAAAACTCACTCATAACTCCGAGTCCACTTCCCGAGCCGAAATCGTGCTGCAAAACCTTTGATTGGAACTGGAAATCAAGAAGAGAGAAGGACAGAGGGAAAGATGGAGAGGAAGAGAGAGGGAATGGGAAAATGAACAGGGGAGGCAGCGGGAGAGAGAGAGAGAAGAGTGAGCAAGAGAAGAAGCAAAGGAAAGTTTGTTCCAGCTCCGAAAATTGGAAATGGAGCCAACATTTCAAATGAAGAGGGAGAGAGAGATAGCAGACAATTAGGCGTTGGAAACAATATATTTATTTCTTGGCGGCAGCATACCCTATCCCCTTAACACAAAACAATCTCTTATGCAATCCAGCATGCAAGATCCCTGCTCAAGTCTGAAATGACAAATGGGAAACCATTTTGTACCACAATTCAGATAATAGCTCGGCTGCTAATTGACCCATAGTGACCTAGATATTTTTAATTCGGGGCAGCAGTCAGGGAGAGCCCGAGATTTCTATTCCATGCTTTCTTGTAAGGTAACGTGAATTTTTGAGCACTCTCAGCCTGCCTACCCAAGTCCATACGACTTAGTCACAGAGCCCACCAGCAAATATGGAATGTTCATCAAGAGGGCAACCGAAACCTACATAGAGCTTGAACGAGTGAAACATATCACATAAGATACCTAAATGCCCCGCGCACCTATGAGGGGTTACATGAAGTAGTACTGTCGGAAGACTACAAAATTTAGCTTCTCTCCAACATGCGGCTACACCTAGAGAAGCAGAAAATCTTCAATGCTAAGGATGCAGCAGTCAGAGCAGGTAGCTATGATCTGACCCATAGGACATTAAACTCAGCTGATCGATTCCAAAATATACCGATGAGTATTGGAAAGAGTAGCAGGGCTTCCAAGATAGAAAATGCACCAAATCTGAAAAAGAAAAGGCACAAGGCGGTGAGAGAAGCCACCTCCCGCCTTCAGTTCTAAACGGGAGACTCAGGAGTCTGAAGTGTTCCCATTGCAACAGAGTAGGCCATTCCAGATGCTACAGATGGCGACCCAAGTCATTTAACCACATACGGCTTCAACAGAGTTGCCCTCGAAGAATTCCCAATGGGTCTTGTAGCAGAGATACGCACTACAGTATCTTATCAATTAGACAGCAATTCATTACGTATATTTGAGCCGGATGGACTCCCAGTGATTTTCTAGAATAATGTCCATTCAGAACCTGTGTTTCCCTACATGGCACAAAATGTTAGTAGCTTCGAGGCATTTCTCTGGGTCACAGTGACCAGCCAGTCCTTAATGTTAGAGGCAATCGGAAATCTAACCGAAGGGCCGAGGCCTCCCTGAACTCCAAAGCCCTGGTTGATGGAGCTGGTCTAGGATCTATGTTTGCACCCCTCCGTAAGGCACACATACAGTGCGACATTGTTGCAGGCCCCGTTACAGTAGCAATTGCTGCCAAGCTACCAGAAGCAGATACGATATCTCCCTTGCAGCCGATTTGCCTGGCTATCGGGTGGAATAATTGAGGCCAAGACCAAGCAGAATAAATTGGAATTCTGGTACAAGCCTGGAGAAGGTCAACAGTCCCAAAAGGATTTAATAACACCTATAGACCTCGAACAAGAGCTTCTCGAATGTAGCATATTCTAAACAAGATGAGTACCATTAAACTGCGTCCAAGGAAGCGTTAGAATCTAAATCAAGTTCCCCGCAAAACTCCACGATAAATTGGAGCCAGAGAAGCCCTATAGCATGGAAATAATTAGTAATGGAGAGGCCCGACATAGTTAAAAAGCCTGAAAGATGTTAGTTTATTAAACACTGAATGAAAGTGTTTAAGGACATGCCTGAAATATGTCTGCCAGAATCCTGATTTCTGGCATTACACTGGGAAAAGTTGAGTTCTCAAACCAATTAGCAAATGGGGAGGGCGATGCCTTCCCCAGTCGGATAGCTCCAGGGAGGGTTCCAGGAACTACACCTTCAAAGCAGGATCGTGATGTTACAGAGGGCATGGAAGCTGTTTGGACAGCGACCTATCCAAAGTTAAGAAGGGCTCGAGCCAGGAAACCAATAAGTAGTTTGACTGGCAACTATATGAAGATTTTAACTATGCAAAAGTAAAGTTCCTGAATTGGCTCTGATAGAGTAAGGGTGAAACCCACCCAGTTGATAAGCCATCCGGAGTTGAGCAAGAGTTCGCCGTCCCGGAGAGGACACTGAACATAATATGCATCTGAGCTGCAAAAATTACCCCAATCAGTCTAGGACCCATCCACGCCCACCATCATGTAGGACAGCAAGAGGACCGAACAAAGTGAACACTCACCTTTAAAACATTCATAACGCCCTGATAAGCTACAGGCCTGTGGTTGTATCCGGTTTCCGGTATGGTTGCAGGAGAGTCTCCTGCCAGAAGGCCAGAAGCGGAAGATTCTAGGCTAAGTGAATAAAGATTATTAAATGGCCGGGATCTTAGAAAAATAAGTTAATTGGGAAGAGTCAGCAGAAATGAAAACCTCTTGTTTAGCGACTGTATTGCAGTTTTTTGAGGAGCAACATGCGCTGTGGATAAGAAGGTGCCTATAGGCATGATGCTCTTGGATTTCCAGAAGACATTCGATTAGGTGCCACAGCATGGTCTAATTGAATGGTGCAGCATGGTCGAGAAGCCAAGTGGAATATTACTGTTCCAACTTCAAATTTTCGGATGTTTGGTCATGGGCTAATGATTTTTTTTGCCTGATTGATAGGGTGTTAAAATTGGAGTCTTTCAGTGGTCAGTGCTGAGTCCTCATCTTTTTCTGAATTTACATCAGTCACTGAATAAGAGGAGAGAAAGCATTGTAGCTGATTTTGCAGACAACACAAAACAAGCTACCAAATAATGTTTTGAGGAAGACATAAGGAATTTGCAGCCGGATATTTATACATTGAGTGAGGTGGCAAGGATCTAACACATCCAAGTGAAACTGGGAAACGTGAAACTGTTCCTTTCGTAGGAAGGAAAAATAAACCACAGTGTTCCTTAAAGAGAGAAAGGCAGCAAAATTCGGAGGTGCGTTAGTCACAGAAAAGTGAGTTTACAGAAGCAGCATAGAGTCAAGAAGGCTTATGGAATGTGCTCCTTCATTGCGAGAGGAATTGACCATAAAAGTAAGAAAATTATGCTTCGGTTATACAGGGAATTCGTGAGGCTGCAGCTGAAATTAAGTGTTCAGTTTGGGTCTCTAAATTTAAAGAACTAATCCAGAACAAGGGGGCACTGTTCCCAAATTAGCTGTCGCTCTTATAAAACAGAGCTGAGAGTTTTTTTTTCTCTCAGAGGGTTGTACAACTTTGCAATTTCCTGCCTCCTTTGTCAGTGGAATTAGGGCTGCTGAATATTCTTTAGGATCGCTTCGTGTTATTCAAAAGGAGTAAAGTTTATCAGGGGCAGATGATAACGTGGAACTCAAACACAAACAGGACATACAAGATCTTACTGCAAAGTGGAGCTGACTCGAACGGCCGAATGGCTTAATTCTCCTAGTATTTTGCACGTTCGCCTGCATCATTCTGCACCGCGGCCCTAAAGTCTAAACCAATTTCCGGAGCAGATACTGACATTACGTTCAGAAAGCAAATTTAATATCAGCAAAGGTAATCAGTCTGAAAAGAACAGCATGATCAGGAAACAGATGACCCTTGTGGGTGTGGGATGGGGTGAGGGGCCGATTGTGGGAGGAAAAGCGATCGAATATGCGATAGGGATGTGGGATAGAAAGGGGGGTAAAACATTACAAAAACGGTACCACTATCAGCACCTTGTATAGCCCTTACCACAACCATTAATTCATCATTTGTCATTTTATTGTGTCAATCTCACCTTTGACGTCACCAACCGCTCCCCCACAACTCCTTCACACATCTGGCCTTCTGACTACACCCGTAAACACTATATGTTCCACTTCAATTCAACTTTTCTTCTGTTCTGAGGAAAGGCCATGCGGACCCGAAACATTAAGTCTGTTTCTGTCTCCTCAATTGCTCTCAGACATGCTGAGTATTTCCAGCATTTTAGGTGTTGTTTCAGACTTCAAGCATCTGCAGCATTTTGCTTTTATCGGAAATGAAACGAAATTCATTTATTATTGTTCCCCAGTTCGGGAGATGTCTCTCATCCAGGCGGCAGAAATGGAAACATATATTTCCACGTGAACCTGGTTACTTTGTAAAATTATTATTATTTTATAATTATGGTTGATTTAATTTTTACTATTATCATCATATCAATAATAATGATAACAATAATAATAACTTACAGAAGCATTACTATGTCATGCCATGTAACAGGCCATGACTAATGCCAATGGCATTTCGAACCTTCAGAAGCCAGCAGGTACATGCTTCCCTCTAAATAAGCGCTAATACCGACTGGGACTGCAGAATATCAAAATTAAAAGACATGCAACAATTTCATTTATATTCTTAAGACAGCGCTCTGGTCCACGGAGACGCTATGTCTTCAGGGGTAAAAGTGATCCGGATTCATCCGTTCAACAACTCAAGAATCCAGGGCTGAATAAATAGGATATTTGTCCACACCTCAGGAAATGAAACGGGATGTGGCGACGGAGTGGAAAGGGGGGGGTGGCGAAGAGACGGGGGTGGGAGGAAGATGGCGGCGGGCGGAGGGAGGGGGGGTTTGCTGCGGTGGGTGCATTTTATAAGACCTCCCCTCACACTGACCGAATCTGTAAATATTGCCGTGCAGTTGTGGCGAATTTAAATCAGGCCATCGTGTATTCCACCAGCTAATAGGCAGCGGCAGGAAGAGTTTTTTTTTCCTGGGTACATCACCCGGCACCCATTAACACTGTGTACCATTGGAACATCGGAGCTCCTGCTTCTGTGAAAATCAAACTCATTCATATTTGCATTTACTCTTCCATTGGGGCAACAATCTCTTCTGGGAAGTCCGACCATCCTGCAACATTTCAGCCTGCTGATATATAATGCTGTATACCATTCCCCTTTTTATTCTGCTATATGGAGTCACGTGAAACATAACTTTTGTTAATCCTGTGCCCTTGTGCTGTATTCATTTCCCCCCTCACAGAACTTTCATTATTGGGAGCAAAAAAGGGAGGATGTTGTGAAACCACTGACCATGATTTGTGCGCCGTAAAATTATAACGACCTTCTTGTTTTACCTCACGTCGTATTTGCTTCGCATTTATTATTGAGGATTTTATCACTTCAAACTGGCGGTTTGGTGAAAGTAAGAGGAAATCAGAACTCAAACTCAACTTTCCATTTAGGGACTCGTGGTGAGAAGAAAAAGTCAGGGCTGTTTAAAGTCATCGCACTCATGACCGTAATATTAGCATTTTTTTTATTATTACTCGTTAATGAATGATGATATGTGTCTATTTATTCACAACCAGTCACCATTTAAGGCGCAGTACTGGGCTGTTTCAGAACGATTAATGAGATTTTGTTAAAGTTACTTGGGATCTACGATCAAATTGTTTCATCAGAGTTTTTTTAAATTAGTTAAATATGAAGCGATTGCTTAACCCTTCTAAAATTATTCTCATTAAATTAAACAAGCAACCTGTCAATTGATTTAATTGGATCCGGACACAGACGGGTGACAAAAAATGCTCGTACACATGTTATGTCACTCATACATGAATAATTGACCTTTACGTAATGCGAAAGTATGACAGTCTGGTCAGCTGTGAGCGTGTGAAGCAATCCGTGGTGCAAACAGCAGGCATAATGTCGGGAATCCTCAGGCTAAGATTCGCTGCAAATCCTTCCGAAAGTTTCAGTCCCCCCGTTAATGAGAACATCCTCAGAGAATGTCACTTGCTCTACACGGACTCAAAACATGGTAAGTGGCTGGGTGCAGTTTTCCAAAGTACAATTGTGAAATATATTTTCATTACATGTTTACAGCACGCAGCAGTTTCTGCAGTATGTGCGCAAAAGAGAGCAACTGGCAGCTTTATTTTGGTGTTTCTGAGTCACTTGGCTCTCGGGTTTCTCGCAGACTGGCACCAATTCAACTTTGTGACATTGCTTTCGGCAAGATTTTGCCGACGGCTAGCCCTTTGCTTTACTCCAAAGTTGCTTGTACTTACTGCTCACAACGCATTGGATCTCTGTGTTGTTAGTAGAAATAAGATGGATCAAAGTATGATTTAAAAGTGCGGAAAAATCAATGAGATTGAAACAGTGACGTCATGGGCGTTATGTGTGCAGAGTGAGCGACTCCGAGTGGGATGGACGGTGTGCCGTTGTGAGAGTAGGGTTTACAGAGTGAGAAAATAGGCGTGATGTTGTTTATATCAGCCTCAAACAACCTCCAAAAATAGAACAGCCACAATTATCTAGAGTAGACAATGCAAATGATACACGAACGCAAAGTGAAATATTTTGCTCTAATGTTAATCTAAAAAAATTGATCCCAGTTTCTTCACACCGCTGTCCCACGCAGATTATTACCCAGCTAAGGGAACGAAGATTTGGCTTCCACTCTATTAAACTTCAACTATTGAATGTTTCGTTAAGATCGCCGCTCAAATCCTGAGCTTAGCAAGTTCATAACGAATTTCCTCCGAAGCTTATCGTCGGACGTATTACTGGATTCAATTTAATTCCCTAATGCTGCACAAAGCAATTCCAACGTTTTGTTTCCTTAGTTACGGAGTCCAAAACAGCGTACATATGATACATGTTTGGCTTCACACCTTTTCAAAATGTTCTCCTTTCTATTTTCACGGACATATTAAATGACCTGAACGGTCTCACATCATCGTCGACCTGCCACGTTTTTGCCAACTCACCTTTTATCGCCTATAACCTGATGTATTTGCGAACCATTTACGCCTGTTCAACTTATCATTATGTGAACAACATGGATAAATTGATTAATGACAATTTCAAAGAAAATTATAATGGCAGAGTGAGCGGAAAATCTGGCAGCAGTGGATGATTCTGCAGTTACGTTTCGAGGGCTAAAACACCAAATTCTGTGGCAATCCGTCTACCCATTCATAAGCCGAGATTTAGAATCCAATTCTTTCAAGTTAATTTCATTGGAGAAGATAATGAAACGAACTTCTCAGCAGGATATTTTTATACGCAGCTAAATTTACCGTCCTCTGTTTCTCTCTCCTCGAGTTCACTTCTTCTCTCTAGAGGTTACATGCTATTTCAGGCATTTCTCTCCTTCTGCTAATTATTGAAGGGGAACACTCCGTTGGTTGGGAACTGACAGGCATTTCGGCAATGTCTATTTTTGTGAGCGATCATGAATGAAATTATTCTCTAATCTTTTTGCATGTCAATCAATGTCGTATTTACAACAGTAAAGCCAATTTAACGCAGATATTTCGTCCATCTCAGTATTGTTAGTGGGCATACGTTAGCTTTTTGAGGACATGTACAATAAAACGTAGCGAATGACTTACCAGTGATTTCAGGGAAAAGGATTTCGACTGAGCTATAAAATTGGCGACTAATCTCACATCTCTTATTGATGTTAAAATATTGCTTAATGCGCAAAAAATGTATCCATTTGAATGAAATGTCTTTCACTCTCGGTAGGCCTGCTGGGCATTGCAAAGCGTCTTGGAATCGGACTCTTGGCTCCAAGGAAGAAAATTACTGTGATGCTGATGGGCAATCATTCGGCTGGGAAGAGCTCCTTTATCAACTGGTGAGCATGCCAATTTTATTTTCATCTTAGGTCATTGACGCCTCGGGCAAGGATTTAGTTATTTCCAAATCAAGCTATCTTGTCTAATGTTAAGTGTATACAAGACACAGGAAGGTTTAAGTAACTGCACTTTTTTACTTTCCAACGTTGATTTTTTTTATCAAATGTATTAATATATTATGCCGTTACAAATTTTAGGAATACAATTAGAGGGAAGTTGAATATTCACAGGACATTTAATGAACCACCTCAAAACTTTAAGTTGAAAAAATGCACTGGTATCAAAAACAACGCTAAAAGAAAGAGAGGAAAGACGATCCGGGTTTTCAGACTCTTTCTCAGTGATGAGAATGTCTAGAAATCAGGGAGCAGTGGGCTTCTAAATTTGAAAATACATATCTAGTTTCCGGCTCGAAATCATGTCGTCTATACATTAAACATTAGTTTTGTGCGTGCCACAATTGGCACAACGCTCGCCTGAATCCAAGCAATTGTGAATTTGAAATACAACCCAAATTGTCGACACAATAAAGTTCAGATTGTTAGTCCAGTGCCATAGTCTTGAAGGTCCCATCTGTTGAATGAAAAGTTAAAGCAAGACAACATCTATATTTTTAAGTGCAAATGCTCCCCGATACTATTTTCAGGAAGATTCTGTGGATAACACATCTCCTTCAACAGTGCAGACCAGATTGATTTTCAAATTAAATGCCTGGCTGCGAAGAACGCTTCTTTGTCCTGATCGCCAACTCTTTAGAATCAACACTATCATGAAGAATGCCCTCGTGACTGACATCGAAAGGAATTTCGAAGAAAAAACTTTTGGTGAAAGAGTGGGACAATGCTGAAAAATTTCCCATGGTCTTCCTTAGCCACATAAACAAAGAATATACGTTACCCTTTGCCCGGCTTCTATTGCTCAACTGCCATTTTTAATTACCTTTGTATACACATATATCAGAACCTCTGTGGTAGTATTACAACCAACAGCTTTTTATATAAGCTGTGAGTCATTTAACAAAATGTATTCACAGTTTAAGTTGTTTCGGTGCCAAAGGGCACCACCCAAGTTAACTTAAGTATTCGTCAAGATTTTGTTTTAAAGAGCCTCATATTTCTTGGCACAAGTCTTATTTCGAAAAAAGGTCGTATCCTACATGCTGCAAGAGTTGGATTTTGCTATTTGGGGGAGGGGCGAATGGAGGGAGGTGTTGCGGGTTGGGGTACACCTGACATGTGCTCAGTCACCTCTCATGGAGTTCCCTGGTAAGGGTTTCCACAGGAAATGCTATAAATGCAGCCTTCATTTTGGACAATGGCCCTCCGTTGGGAATCTTTCAAAAATACGGATAAGTCACAAACTTTTGATGGCTCTTCGAAGGATACACTGTTACTCAGAAAAAGAGAGTCCAAGGAGAAAATACTTCTTGGTATCTATTGTAAAAAAAAATAAATCAACCCCACGTGACTCCCTTTAACCACCCAGGGCCAAAAACCCTGACCTCCAACTCCACAACACACACTGACTCCAGACAACCCCACCCCATGAACTCACCTCTCACCCAAAGCCCGGCAACTGAGTCCCCCTACCACATTCTACCCAATGACTGAAATTCCCATCAGCCCCCAAACTTCGACCGCTGGCATTCTCTGACTGACCCACTACCACAGCAATTTGTTCACAATCATAACCCCGTCGGACTCCCACACCCAACACCCAAACCTCTGAGTGCCCCAACCATCCGCTATTATGTGCAAAAGCCCTACCATGATCCCACACCCCACTACGGTATTTGTACTCCATCATCAACGGCACCCGCACTTCCCCAAAGCGGACCTCAGATGATAGCAAAACCCCCCAATCTCCGTGCCTCGCACACACACGCGACCTTCCGAATCTCCACTCCTCCCGAACTCCCCCACACCGTGTTTTGCATAACCCTCTCCCCCCTAAATTAGAAAGCTCACAAACCCTGAAACACTGCTCGGCGCCCCCAACCCCTTATACTGATCCTGCACCCCACCACCCAGGCAAATCCTCTCCACCAAAACGTTCCCACTTGTCTTTTACAATTCCCTCCTCCCTCCTCTGTCACTTTAACTGGCTCTTAATATTCCATTTTAATAGCAAGTAAGGCCATACAGGAGGGGAGAATATTAGGATATCCATGAATCCTCAGGATTTGTGATTCTTTGGGTCCTGCGGGGTGCCTCGCATGCAAGACCGAAGCAGATCTGAAGACCGGATGTGACAGCAAAATATTCAATGACACTTGTGTCAGCATTTATTTACCATCACGCCTGCCAGCCATCTCCTTCAGAATGTAGTAGGAAGTTACGGTACTGTATCTTCAGCCATTTTCCACAAGGTTTTCTCCATTTCTTAACAATGCAAAGACCTGAGTAAATGCAAACAGAGCGGCTTTGGTGCAAAACGAGGCGAGGTAAAACATCAGGAATCGTCTCTTTCATGTTTGTTGCAAGTTAAGGAATATTTTCACCCAACATCAGTGGCCCTAGCTGCGTACTTTATACTGTGTACCTTCAATGATATTTCTCCCATTTAATTTAAATAATGTCGCAGTTATGAGTAGGTACAGCATAATGAGAACCAGAAGACCATTAGACGTAGGGGCAGAAAAAGGCCTTTCCGCCCAATTTGTCTGCTCGGCCATTCAATGACATCATAACTGATTGAATAATTTTCAATTCCACTTTCCTGCCTTTTCCAATAACCATCGATGCCCTTGCTTTCCAGCTTATCCTTGAATATGCTTAACGAGCCAGCCTCTGCAGCCCTTTGCTGTAAATAATTCCAGAGATTTATTACCCTCTGAGAGAAGAAATCCTTCACTATTTCTGTCTTAAATGAGCGACCACTTACGCTGAGATTCCACTTCAGCTAACGGGCTTATCAACTCCTCCAAGAATTTTCACAAATTTTCCAGGAATAATTCCGGCTCATGAAGCAACAATAACTCTGATTGACTGTATTTCTAAATGCTCTGCTATTATTCCCGTTTTAATTGCCTCAGATATTTCCCCAATGACAGATGTTAAGCTGACTGGTTTATAGATCCCTTTTATTTTATTTTTGTCGCCCTCCCTTTTTGAATAAGACTGTTGCATTGTTACTTTCTCAATTCTCTTGGGCTTGCTAAGAGTTTAAGGTTCCTTGGAAGATTACATCCTGTGTACCCACTATCCGTGTAGCTATATCCTTTAATATTATTGGAACGCACAGTTTGCATATCCAGGGGACATTCCAGCCATCAGCCACATTAATTCCTCTGCTACATTGTCTGTAGTTCTAGCTATTGCATTTATCATCCCTCCCCTTTCCCCTTGACTATTAAGTATTTTTGGAAATTTATGCTGGAAGACTCACTCAGAAGTGGAGACAACCTCTGAGCATCTACCAAGTCGAGCCCCCAAATAACCTCATATGTTTCAATTACGTCGCCTGTCATTCTTCTAAACTCCAATGTTTACAGGGCAAACCTAACGAATTTCTCCTCGAGAAACTATCTCCATACCCGCTATCATGAGCATTCTCTGGACTGCCTCCAATGCCTGTAATTATTTCCGCTGGCAAGTGGACCAAAGCTATTCATTATACAGTAGATATTGTTGAACCCGCGCTTTTTGTAGATTTATCAGGTCTTCCCTGTTTTTATTTTCTCAATTCTCTTTGAAATAAATGCCAGCATTCAATTTGCCTTCCGCGTTACCTGCAGAACTTGCATGCTAGCTTTTTGATTCATTCACGTTGACCCCGTAATCACACTTTGGTGCAAAGTTCAACAGGCTCTCCACTTCTTTAAGAGTATGCGGCTCTTCTATTCTTTCTGTCAAATTGTGTAACCTCATATTCTCTCAGACTACATTCAATTTGCCAAGTTTTTACCCAAATAGCTTAACCTGCCTGTTTCGCTCTCTAGACCTGCTGTTGTCTGCTGGCCACTTACTGTCACACTTATTTGTGTATCATTCACAAAGCTGACTAAATTGCTTTCAATTTGCTCATCCAAGCGATGTAATAGATCTTGTAAACAAGTGTGGCCCCAGCAATGATCCCTGTCGCGATCCATTAATTACCATGCCCCACCCTGAAAATGCCCCATTACCCCAACATTCTGCCTTCCGTTGGTTAGTCAATTCTCTATTCACACTAATATGCTACTGCCAATAAAATGCGCTCTTACTTTGGTCAGACAGTTCATATGTGTGATGCTTTATCGAACACCGTTTGAAAATTCAAATAAATTATGTCTACTGGTCCCCTTTATCAATCCAGCTTGTTGCATGTTCAAAGAATTGTAACATCTTTTCAGTCATGATTTTCCATTCATAAAGCCAAGATGATCAGTTTGATTATATTATACAGTCCTAAATGGTCTCTTATCAAATCCTTTATAATAGGCTCTAACATTTGATGGATGACAGATTTGAAATTAACTGGCCTACAGTTACATGTTTTTGTCTCGCTTCCTTTATGCATAAGAATATTATATTGGTAGCTTCTCAATTCTTTGGGGCTTGCCCTGATACTAAGGGTTCTTGGAAGATTACTTCTGCTGCATCCATTATCTGTGGTGACTTTACCTTTAATATCCTAGAATGCTGCCCATCAGGTCCGAGAGATTTTACGGCTTTAGGCCCATTAGTTTCCCTACTAGTTTTTTCTGGAGTGATCGAAATTGTATTAATCACCCCCTCCCCATTCCCCTTGATTAATTAGTACTTTTTGGAAATCTTTTAATGCCTTCTAACGTGAAGACTGATGTCAAACATTTATTTAACTCCTCTTCCATTTCCTGCTTCCCCATTATTATTTGCCCAGCCTCATTTTCTAAATGACCTATGTTCACTTTGACCTCTCTCTTCCCTTTTATATTTTTAAAGGAGCTCTTGCTGTCATGTTTTTGTTATGTCAATTGCTAGTTTATCTTCAAACTTTACTATCTCGCTCTTCATTATGTTTGTGTCATTGTCTGTTGTTTTTTTAAAACTTTCCCAATCCTCTGGCTTACATCTAATATGTTAAACGTTTGTGTTTTTTTTTTTAATTTCTTTCATTTTGATGGTATCCTTAACTTCCTTGGCTAAACAGCTTTGCTTTGTCCCCTTCCTAAAACCCTTCATCCTCACTAGGATATATTTTCCTTATGAGTCAAGAACCATTTAGTTAACTGCCTGTCATTGTTCATCAGCTGTCTTTTCCAAAATTCCTTTCTCAGTTCATTCCACGCAACTCTGTCTTCATTTCTTTTTAATTACCTTTCCGCAGGTTTAGCACGGTTGTTTCTGAACCAGGTTTCTCACCCTCAACCCAAATGCTAAATTATATCCTGTTATGGTCACTGTTTCCTAAGGAATCTTGCACTCTGAGATTATTTATTAACACAGCCTTATTACATATTGCCAGTTCAAAAAACAGCCTCATCCTGAGTTGGATCCACAACATATTGTTACTGTGAATTTTCCGAACATGGCAAATTAATTCATGCTTTTTCTGCCACTGCAGGTTTGACCTTCCCAATCTAAATGAAGTTTAAATTCACCCATGATTAATGCACTGTCTTTTTGTAAATACACTCATAATCTCCTGATTTATTCCCTGCCCTACAATGTAGCTTATGTTATAGATACTACTCCCAACAGTGCCTTATTCACCACCATATACCTTACCTCCCCCTTATGGATTCTACACCTGCAATCCAAGTTATTTTGTTGATATGGTATCGAAAATGACATGAATGTTTTGAATGATCATATAATGTTGTTTTTCTTTTCTAGCCATTTACCCCAACAGTAATATTTGTTAACTAAGTATTACTTGTGATTTTGTAACTTCAGATATCTCCATTACCTAAGTGCAAGAACAACAGAAACATGGGATAATCACTACCTCAATGTTCACCAACAATCCACAAAAGATTGTTAATTGCTATAGCGTGCCTACTGATATCTGTATTTATAATTATTGACCATTTCATCTCTTCTCAGTGTTGCACAATATCTTAACATTTCTAACATTTAGACATTAATTTCAAAAAAAAATATTTTGTAAACTGAGTTCGTTGGCGTACTTAACTTCCTCTAAAGCCCAGCAAACTCAGGCGAAGCTAGATGAAAGCCATTATTGATCACAGTTACCAAATATATTCTGCAGAATATTACGACCCCTCCTGCCAGCTATATTCCCCTGTACTTCCGAAGTGAATGGACCACCATATTTTAAGGCTCTCTCCACTGTAGAGGGGCCATACAATTCCGCCAGCTTTTGATTCACTTGTTTGTGTATTCTGGAGCATGAGAGCCAATAGTCATTTTACTGAGGAGCAAATCATGCTCAGCTATTTATGATTTTTCTTAGCTCCACACCGTCCCACCGCCCCACCCCGATCGATCTCTGGATACTCAATCGTTGAATATATTCAAGATGTTGAATATCAGACTCCCATGAATTCAGGGTTATGGGTTTGTGGGTGAAAAGAGGGATGGAGTTCAACGATTAGCCATGAAATAACTCAAGCGTTTGCATATAAACTTCACCTATTATAATAATAGGAATAAGACATTTATGAGAAGAAATTTGCAGAAAAGGTTATAAAGTAAAAATAATTCTCATAATAATAATAGAAATAAAATTGTTTGAAATGATTTGGTGGGAGAAAATGTCAACATGTCTCCGTTCATCCTCCTTATTTAACGTATAAACTGTCATAGCTGCTAATTATTACATCCGCTTCTTCGACTTTCCATAGATTTGCAGCTCTTAAATCATTTACGAATAGGTTTCAGACAGATTTCAGTTGATAGTTTCTGAAAGCAGCAAGTTTTCTGACAAGTCTAATATATTATGTCCCTCTGGTCACTTTACCTTTTAGGTATGTGGAAGAACATGTACAGAAAACAGGAGTTGCAACAGAAACACAAGGATTTACTTTTGTCACCAGTGGAAAGAAAAGGGAATCGCTCACGGTGAGTGGCACCATGACTTTATGCAGAACATCAGTCCTTTCTTGGGCTTTATTGGCTGTTTGGGGGTAGGTTCAATGAGCAGGATACCACACTTGGTGTATTGCAGTATCCTCTCTTTAAACAGGAAGACAGAAGGTACTATCTTCTTTGTCGACATGTGAGGGCCTTGCACTGCTCCAACGACCCTCAACACCACTGAAGAGAACTTTTGGAAATATTCCGGGAGAACCACCAAATGTTCATACAGAGTTAAATTGTCCCTTGCTGGAAAAACACTCATACCTGAGTGCGTAGAAACGACAGACAGTTCCGTGTTATTCATCAAAATAGACACCTGATTCTTTTCAGACAATTATCATTTGAGATGAACAAACATAACATGGAGAATTAAAGATGATTCGATAGTTACTTGCATACCTCGGTATTCGATCAAAAATCAAAACATTGCATACAATGATCATTGTTAAATAAAAACGAGGATGAGCTCTTGCTGCTACTAATCTTTGTCTCTGTTTGCACAGGGCAATGCTACGCTACATCTTTACCCACACTTCCAGACTCTCGAACAGATCGAAGGTACATTTTGACTTGCATGCAATATTGTAAATTGTAAAGAGCAGAAATGTGGAGTGGTCTCTCTCATCGTACAGGTTACCTCAATGGAATATTATTCAACAATTAGATTAATTATTTTTCGCTCGTCTGAAATTATTCAGATTTATCGAAGGTTCTGAAGAATGCAAATTCAACAGGTTAAATAAATGTAATGAGAGATGGCCGGCGCCTGCTCTATTAGATGAGAAAACATAGTATGATTCAAGGTGACAAAGGCTTTGTGTGGTGTGACGCATATTTGAAATATTCTGCAGTTTGGCAGATTTTTGAGTTGCGTGAAAAAGTTAAGTTCTCATTTTTCTCTCTTCGAGTCAGAAACGAGCAGCATAGGTCACAAATGAGATGGAGAGAGGGAAGATGAGAACGAGGGAGGAACAGAAGAACGTCAAATGAAACGTAGAATTCTATAGCGTTGAAGGAGCCTATTCAGCCCATAGCGCCTGAGACAGCCAAATAAGTGCCAGCCAACGTAACTGTGAACTTATTAGACAGATTCCCTGCAATTAAAGGGTCCTCAAGTGGGCATAGAGTAATCAAGTGTTACGAGGTCCTCAGCCTCGGCCTATCAAATAGTGAAGTCCAAACACTCAACGCCTTCTCTGCGAAAGTAAAATTGTCAGACCCCAGTTCATCATAAGGCAATTTACATTAAATCTCATCTCACCACTTACTGCTAAAATAGGCTTTTATAAAGCCCTCCTAATCGACACTATTTAAGTTATTTATTATGTCATTTGCTTCTATTAAACATGCCCTCAGCATTTCGACATGAGACGGAATCTGAGAATATCCGACCCATCCTCCCCACTAACAAAGCACCACTCGTGTCATTATTCTCTTAAACCTCCTTTTGGCTTTCCCTATTGAGATCAATTCCTTCCTGTTAGGCAATGACAAGAAATAAGAACTAACACCTTAATGAATAAAATCAAAAATACACAGAAAATGTGGGAAATATTCGCCAGCTCGGACAGCAAAAGAAAGTGTTTGATGTCGGTAAGGACACATCATCAGATCTGAGGAAAGAGAATAACAGATTAGATTTTGAGAATTTTGAAAGGGTGAGGATTGGAGGATGGATCAAAATAAAGGGATTTCCGAGATACAGCTGAATGAAGGATGGACGGAATTACAAAGATTATTATTGATAATGTGCAAAACAAGTGAACCAAGTATGTACCTAGTTGATGTGTGAATTGTTGTATAAGAACGCACTGAATATAAAGTGAATGGATAAAGAAAGGATTATAAACACAGAACATAAAAGAACAGAAATATTAACCAAAGTCGCGAAGAAGAAGCAATTCAAAATTATTGAACTCCTTGTTCATTTGCCTTTAAAAGCCACAACTCAAATATGAGGTATTGCTCTCCGAGATTGCTTTCACAATCATTAGAAAACTTTCCAGGAGAGCACATAAATCAATTGAAATCTCACGTGACATTAAGTTGAGTGCCATGCATAGACTCTGAAGGGAAGTGTTCTGAAAACCTCTTCTCCGCTCTAGGTTTTGTATTCCAATCTGCATGTAATCACCTTGTGCTGCGAATATTGTACCTTGAATTGATAAAAAAAAATATTGAAGTGAATCAATATTTCTGCTGGAAAAAAAATTGTGGCCTGGGATGTTGAGAAGAGAGCAGACAAAAGAACAGATGTTGCATGATTTGCGTTTGCAAGGGAATGTGACCTAGTGAGGGACAAGCTGATGGGCCTGACTGAGCAGAGGACGATTGTGTCGCAGAGGAGCTGTTTTCTTCGAAATTCTGAAATTGGAGGGCGGGGAACTATTTGATGGAATTACGGTCAATGTGGCAGAAATGCTGGGGGCTGTTCCATTAATGGTAAGTGCGGGGCTGCGGATCAAATTATGAGTGATGGTGAACAGTGTTGAGATATATAGATTTAAAAAGTTTTAATGGCATGAACATGCTGCCCGGGAGGTGTCGTGGGGTGGGGGGGGCGGTGCGGGTGGCGGCTGGCGGCTGCTGTTGGTGTGGTTGGCCGGGTAGTTGTTTGTACAGCTTTTAAAAAAACAGTATGTTTCCTCAAATTCTGATTCAACTGCACGGTTTATTCCATGCTCCCATATTTCTTCGTCACTTTTTCGTCTCTTCTGAAAACACAGCAATCCATGTGTGCTTTTTACATTGGGCTTCCACTTTTCCCAAACCGATGGTCCAGTCAGAATGTTTCACAATGCCCTCCGCCGTGTCCTGTCAAATGAAACAATTCTGGTCTCATCTCTTTCCATCCCTCCCACAATCATTATACAGCTGTCCCTGCACTCACTTTCTACTCCAGATACTTCCACATTTAAGGGATCACCCTCCTCTGTTTCCAGGTAATCACGATGCTCAATCTTTGTTCCAAAGACCTACTTGTGTGATACCTTGGTCCACTCGTCTGCCACACAGTAAACACTCTCACGATTCGATTACATCTTTCCATGCATGTGCAGGCGATGCAGCTATAAACATTTTCTCTCC